>OV050030.1:141361100-142035876 GCA_920105625.2 Clusia tigrina | reverse complement strand
AATATATATATATATATATATATATATATATATATATATATATATATATACTCGTATATACTCGTATATATATATATTTACCAATACATATACATATAAATATACATATACATATCCATGCACATTTACACATACATAGACATATACATATTGTTGGTTTGTGCGGTGGACTGTATTTGTATGTTGCTTTAATATATTGTTTTCTTTACCGTTCGATGCAGCTGAATCAAGGCGGTGAAAGAAGTGGGCTCCCGATCACGAAATGCCCGGGGGTAAGCACCACTAAATCATCCGGGTCCGAGGTCAAGGGACATAATGGACGCGAGTTGAGGCATGATTCAATGCGTACAAGTAGAGTTGAGAGTATCTCGAATGTAAGGCGCGTACAATTCAGGACTCGCTTTACGTGGTATTTGACAACCTTCAAATTTACCTCCCACAGACCCCCAAAATTAGGGCATTGAGGGGGGTTGAGATGCCATTGGATGCCGTGTCTAGCGATATGCGATACGACATTTTGCTTGATGTCTTCGACGAGTATACATTTGCTTACTTGCAAAACCTTATCGACACCTATGAAGTTGGTTCCGCAGTCGCTGTAAATATCCTTGCACAGCCCTCGCCGTCCGATGAATCTTTATAGCGCTAGCAGAAAAGCTTCGGAAGACATTCCAGTAACTGCCTCCAAGTGAACCGCTTTCGTTGCTAAACAAATGAAAATTGCGATATAGCTCTTGTACATAGTGTTGCCACGGTATCGTGACGATTTGATTTCGATAGCACCAGTATAATCGATACCATTAGCTGTGTGGCTATGGTTGGCTTGTTGCGAAAACAGGTACCACATTTGCGCAAATGCTTTTTAACCACCCGCGTGGCGTTTATGATCCAAAATTACTGTCGTATATGCGAAAAGTTGTTACATGCGAACTATTGATGACCAAGCTGGTGAAGTGATGACTACTAGGTAATATAATTGGATGCCTCTGTCCATAGGGCAATGTAGCGCGTTGGATTCGCCCACGTAAACGAAGCACATTTTGCTCATCCAGAAATGGTGCCAAGCTCGTAAGATTGCTGTTGCTTGGCAGCGAGCTCTTTTCGCGTATGCGTTTTATCTCTTGCAAAAATGCTTCGTGTTGTACTAGCTTTACGATCTTAGTGAAACTTTCGTTCAGCTCTGCGACGGATAATGGTCCTTTCCAACCTGTAGCAGCTGGAGTTCTAGAATTGAAAGCAAAGCGAAAAATATAGGCGCACACCCGTATGGTCTTGTGAAGAGATGAGTACAGAGGAATTACTGAATCTTCAGCGATGGAAAAATGCACTTGGAGTTGTTTGCGTTTGACTTAAACCTTTCCCTCCTGAACATCGACCGCTGAATGGTCAAATTTTGGGCAAGTCACGTCAGCCTGTTCAGCCAAGCTGGACCACTCCACCATAGCGTGAACGTTGATAAAACTGTAGGAGTTAATCCTCTTGTTGCACAGTCTGCAGGATTTTCAAGCGTGTCGACGTGGCTGCACTGATGAAAGGGCGAGGCTTGGAGGATTTTGTTGCCTGGATTCGATACCCAAGTTTGCCATCGGTTCGGATCACCGTGTATCAAATACAAACAAATTGTAGCGTCGGTCCAATAGAAAATGGGCATATCTAATTGCTTAGCTACCAAAGACTTCTTGGTCCATGTTGCCAATTCCGTTGCTAACACAGCGCCGCTGAGCTCGATACGAGGTATAGTAAGCGGCTTTATTGGCGTTACTCGACTTTTGGCTATCAGCAAGGTAGTGTAAACCCGTTTATCAGCGCATTCTACTCGCAGATAAACATTGGCTGCATAAGCGGATAATGAGCCGTCACAAAAGGCGTGAAGTTGCAGCGACTTGATCTCAGTTGGCTCATACAGCAGCCATCTAGTAATCTTAATGCTGTGCAAGGTGGATAAAGTGGTTAGAAACTGTTGCCATTGGTTATATATATCTACTGGAAGTTGCTTATCCCAGCCCAGGGCCGTGCTTTTTTGATGCACGCGTTGAAATTTGTACATCCAAACTGACTTAAGCAGAATTTTCGCAGTTATGATGATAGGTGGATCAAACAGCCGAGTAATTGTTGATAGCATAACACGTTTCGTTGCAGAAAAGTTCAGCTTGAAGATGAAAATGTCTTGATTGGGCTGCCAGCACATACCTAGTCTTTTGACCGTTTCGGTGCTGTTGAAATTCAAACGGTTGATGCTTGATATATGCTCCTGATTAATGCCATTCAGCAAAGCAATTGAGTGGCTGCTCCATTTGCGTAAGTTCATTCCAGCAGAGAGCAGACCTGCAGTAGCATGCTCGCGAATAGCTGTGGCATTTCCGATGGAGTCACTGCCAGATAGCACGTCGTCGACGTAAATTTATTATTTGAGTACATTTCTTGCTAGTGGGTGTGACTCCTTTTCGTCTTCGGCGATTTGATACAGCACACGTATTGCGGTGTATGGGGCTGAGGCCGTTCCAAATGTGACCGTAGTAAGACTTGAATATCTGCTTCACCTTTTCGCCATAATATGCGCTGATATTGCGAATTTTCGTGGTGCATATCGATGCATCTATACATTGTTTGTATATCAGCCGTGAATGCATACTTATGTTTTCGCCAATTCAAGATTACTGCCGACAATTCATTCTGCAGCGCTGGGCCTGTGCATAAAATATCATTCAGAGATCTACCATTCGTCGTTTTGCACGAAGCGTCGCAAACGACGCGTAACTTAGTGGTTAAGCTCTCCTCTTTGATCACCGCATGATATGGCAGAACGCACGATATCACTGTAGGTATATTCGATGATGTAAGGACGCTGTGATCTCTCTCTGTTGTAGTAGCTGGTGTTATTTGATTTAATTCAATGTATTCTTGAATGCAGTCCATTCAATGTATTCTAGAGTGCAGATTCAAGTAGAAGGGTAGAGTAGTGACAACGAATGTTCGTTGAGAGTTTGGGAATTGGCGCAGCATTGCCGGTCAAGATCCACCCCACCTTTGTGTTCTGTGCAATAGGTTCGTCAAACGTTCCGATGAGAGTTTCTGGTAACATGATGCGAGCCATTATATCGGTTCCGATGAGCAAATCTATACAACGAGATTGGAAAAAGGTGGGATCTGCGAGTTGCAGACCCTGTATATGCGGCCAATGCTGCGGTACAATTTTCTCACTAGGCAGGCTGATGGCGAGCACATTAAGAACGTAGGCTACATCGAGTGAAGTCTTAAAGGCAGGATTAATACACGAGTGAATGCTGAAACTGACAGTGAATTTACAGCGTTTTGTATGAGTACCGCTTAGCCTGGAGATTTCTTAGCACGATTTCGAGTTAAGCATGTTCCTATATTAACGTCACTTCGGAACCGGTGTCAATGAGAGCGCGCACAACTGCTATTTGGCCTGTGACGTCATTCACTCTTTTTCGTGAGCGCAGATATGAACAGCTTGTTCATGCGGTGCATAAAAAGTAGTCGAGGGTTGTTGTACTGCTTTTCTATTAACTCCCAGGCTGTTGGATATTTGGTTTCGGTAAGCTCCATTTGCTGTACATCGATGTCTTTGTCATCAGGTAGTGCTTTCTTCAGAAAGTGGAATTTGTGAATCGCACTCAAACTAGTGTTGTTGTGGATTAAGCGAATATAGGGATCGTGGAAAGCTGGCCAGTCTGTGTAGTTACCCGTAAACGATGGCAGAGGTAATTTGGGTAGCTCAAGCGATGACGCATGAGTTTGCTTTACAGATGGGTCTTGCGTCGATTGGGGCTGTTGGTCTTCCAATGCATCAAACAGCGTGGCTCGTATGTCAAAGTAAAGTTTTTCAAAATTAGAGGCCATCGTATCTTACAAATATGGCGAATCGCGAGTGAGAGAGGAGCAAATAAGCTGTTTGTGTACCTCAAAGAAATCCTTATGCAGCATTTCAATCTTACCCAGACGGACTTGACAGTAGGCTTTAGTTTTTCTCGTACTGGAGTCCCTTTTCAAGTTTTTCAAAATTTGTTTAAGACTGTCATGGTGGTCTGCTTGCTTTCGTAATTTGCCAATGGCGGATTTGACGCGTTGCCTTTGGGAGACGGTTGATTTCTTTTAGAAGGATCCATCTCCACTGCTCTAAACCGATACCCTACTTACTCTTTGCCTTATGCTGTCTTCTCGGATGGTGTGGATACAGGATCGCTGTCGTCTTCCACCAGAATTGGACTCCCTTGTATACTCGTGGATATCGTAGGCAGTTGATGGAGATGCATATATATATAGATATATATATATATATATATATATATATATATATATATATATATATATATATATATATATAAATATATATATATATATATATATATATATATAAATATATATATATATATATATACATATATATATATATATATATATATATATATATATATATATATATCTATATATATATATATATATATATATATATATATATATATATATATATATATACATGCATACATATATACAGATACATATACATATATACATATAAACAGATACATACTGTGGTCAGGGGGGAACCAGTCAGGCAAAGCATCTAATTGCCCCTCACTGGGAGGGGCTAGAGCGATCCTGGTGTGGGACACCCTCAAGAAGACTCACTGCCTCCACGTGGCGGCCCCGGGCAATGGCACACCAGCACCCGCTGATGGCCCGCTGAAGTGAGCAACGCACCCAGAGATAGCGATGACCCCCTCATGGGGCGGCTGTCTCGGCAACGGGGGACAACGACGCATCAACGATGGAACATCGAGGGACCTTTGTGGACCACAAAGGGACATCGTTGGATCTGTTGTACCTCAAATCAAGGCCGAGACCGGTAAGGCCTTGATTATGGCATACCGGAAACATAGAAAATAAGTTGATGCTTGTGGGCTGACTATTGCGGTATGCTGCCACCTCAGTAAGTAAGAGTGAAATCTTACAGAAATGGCTGGTAGCTTAATGCCGCAATCGCCCCCGACCCGTTAAAATCATGGCAGGTCTCAGGAAACGTTCGATGCTCGTCACCATTAAATTGGCAGTGCAGGCTCGGATGTAACATTCCCGACTAGCGCTGGTCTGTCTCTGACCATAAGCGCCCATAAGGACTTGTGTCAACCCTCGCATGGCCTACCTGCTGCGGCAAAGATAACGATGGGACCATTAAGGCGACTGCACTACGAGCAAAGATAACGGTCCTGAGCGGGGACCCAACAATAAATGAATATCAACAAAACAAACAAAGACCACGGTGCGATGAAGGACTCCTTCGGCAAGAGGTCTACTATTCAGAGGACCCCTCCTCCGGTAATAAGAAAGACGGTGGTGCGGAGAAACTCACTGGCAGATACCAGTGAGATTCAGCGAGTGATGGGCATGAAGGCCGATCCGACGGCAATGGTGGTCATCCCTCCCGATGAGGTCATTGCCAAAGGCAAGATGGCGGTGCTGGAGTGGCTCATTGAAGCACTCATAGCTTTCCTTGCGCCAAGGCACAATGTCCATGCCGACATCAAGCGGAAGGCATCCAAAATCCGGGATGTCTGCTTGCAGGTTGTCGAGGAGCAGGACGCAGGTACGGCTGCGATAGTGCCACAGCTGGTGCAAGCCGACAGAACAGTCCAGACTGAAGGGCGGACGGAGAAGGTGGACAAGGAGGTGCAGGTTGGCGGCCCTCCTGTGGACAACCAAGACAAATCTGGTGTGCCTTCGCGGGCAGCCCCTGCCCAGGCGAAGAGCTACGCGACCGCAGTTGCAAAGCCAAAGCGCCCCCGTGAGAAGGGGGATCATGAGCAAGTAAGTCCGACTAGCCGAACGGTAGCTAAGAGGAGGAGGGGAGATGCCCCGACACTGGCGGCCGAGAAAACGGTAACCCGGCCAAATCCTAAGACCCATAAGCCTATGACTGGAAAGGCGGAGGGTGCAAAAGTTGAGTGGACCACAGTTCGTTCCAGACCCCAAGCGAAGCGGAAGGGCCCGAAGCCTAAGCAGCGCGCCCCGATGCCATCGTCATCAGGGAAACTGGCACGATGAGCTACGCGGACATCCTCCGCACGATCAAGAGGGACGCGCAGCTGTCAGAGCTGGGAGAGAGCGTCCGCAGGATCCGAAAGACGGCCAAGGGTGAACTGCTGCTGGAGTTGAGCGTGGCGGCAGATCCAAAGACACCCCAGTATCATGAGGCGGTGGCGACTGTCCTGGGAACCAGTGTGGAGATGCGTAAGCTCACGCAGGAAACCCTAGTGGAGGTGAAAGACCTGGACGAAGTCACCACGGTGGAAGATGTCCACGAGGCGCTGTGTACAGCCAATCTCTCGGAGAAACCTCCCGTGGATGCAATCAGGTCCCTCAGGAAATCGTACGGTGGAATACAGAAAGCGGTCATCAGTCTAAACGTGGGCGTTATGTTGTCATCATCAGCCAGGCTGATATTGCTCTGCTTCGAGCCAAATTGCATGACAGTTAATGACATTTAATGACAAAGCGAAACACTTCCCTGGTTATTCATTAATCAACAAACAGCTTCAAATAGAAAAACAAAATAAAAAGATCCAGTTAAAAAACATATTCAGTGCATACTTTTCCCATGGCGAGGGAAACTGGTTCTATGTCGTCTGTGTCCATTACACTTAAAGAAAAAAGTTTGTACAATGTAGTTCAAGATATCATTTAGGCCACAGTCAGACAGTCACCATTAGTCACAAGGGTACTCTTACTTTAGAAGGCGACTATGTTACACTGTGACAGGGAGATTGCTTCTCTGTCCAATTGCAGGATAAGGAAGCAGGACCAGTTCTGCGACTGCCACACAAATACGTCAAGTAGGAGAGGCAGTGATCAATATAAATATACATGAATAACATTGACAGAGTATTTAGACGAGCACTTCTCTCGATTTATATATGTATTAATTGTGTCCCATAATTGTCCAAAATAGTGGCTTTGTTGAGGTCTTCCTATCCGATCCCGTTTTCGCATGGAGCAATAACAAAATTTGAACTGCATGTCGAGCTTTCGAGTAGTTAAACTATTATTTAGTAGAGAACGATATTACCCCGTTGAACTCTGGGTAATGTGATTCCAAAGTGACAGCAGTCAGTCACACGTTCCACGAACCTGCTCTAACACAAATTGGCTATAAGGGAGACATCGCTTAACCCGAGAAGGAACAGAGAAAGTACTACAGGTTTAACTAGTTCTTGTTTTTCTATATTATTATTTTCTTCGGCACAAGATCATGTTATGTGCCTGATCAGTTCTCTCCAGAGCTGGGCGAAGAAGTACCCAGTGTAATGACAGAAGAGGTGTTGCGGGCGGTTGGAAAATTTGGGGACCAGAAGGCACCTGGCCCAGATGGAATTCCCAACCGAGTGCTGAAAACCGCAGCTGCACTACACCCAGAAACACTGAGGTCACTTTACGAGGCCTGTCTTAGGGAAGGAGTCTTCCCGAAACGGTTGAAAAGGCAGCGGTTGGTATTGATACCTAAAGCCGATAAGCCAGCAGAGGACCCATCGGCCTACCGTCCCCTCTGCATGTTGGACACAGCAGGGAAGGTCCTGGAGCGGATTATCTGCGACCGGATCGACGAGGCGATAGTGGATGCTGGAGGACTGGCGAGGCGCCAATATGGCTTCCGAAAGGCCAGATCCACCGTGGACGCCATTGACGAACTCGTCCAAACGGCGAGGGAGGCGATTCAGGGCCAGAGATGGAAGGGGGTGGCAAGAGGTATTGCCTCATGTTGACCCTCGACGTCAAGAACGCTTTAAACTCGGCCAGCTGGGCGCGCATAGCAGAAGCGCTGGCAGAGTTCAAAGTTCCCATCTATCTAAGGCAATTCATCACCAGTTATTTTAACGACAGGATGCTATTATACGAGTCCGATAGCGCCGTAGAAACGTACAAGATCACCGGAGGAGTTCCCCAGGGGTCTGTACTGGGGCCACTTCTCTGGAACCTTAGGTACGATGGCATTCTCCCCATACGTTTGCCCGATTACGTTAAAATAATGGGATCTGCGGACGACATAACGCTAGTGATCACGGCGAAACACCTGGAGGAAGTAATAGCAGAGGCCAATCACACAGTGGTCACTGTTGGAAGATGGCTGGCGGATGTTGGGCTGAAGCTGGCAGAGCACAAAACGGAGTCTTTCCTTGTGTCAGGTCGAAAGGTACAGGAGGTGGTGGAGATAAGGGTTGGTGACTACACCATTACCACGATCCCACATCTCAAATACCTAGGCGTCTGAATTGACGCAAGACTGACGTTCAAGGAGCACTTTCGGCGAATAGGTGAGAAGGCAGCGCGGACCTGTTCCCTGCTCTGCCGGATAATGCCAAATCTCGGAGGGCCACGGCACTGGAAAAGACGGCTCATCTCAGGGGTCGTCAAATCCATAATCCTGTACCTACACAGATTCCGGCTGGAGGAATCCCCCTGCTGCGATAATTGTGGAGGCACGGAGCACGAGGACGTGGAACATGCCCTTTTTTCATGTCCACGATACAGCGGTGCCAGAGCGGTGCTGCAAAGAGTCTGCGGAGAACTTGTGACACCGGACAACCCCGTGAACTATATGCTCGAGTACCCGGAGAAATGGGACGTGGTATGTGACACCTCGGCCGCAATTATGCGAGACCTCCGCCACTTGGAGTGGCGGCGACGTTCGGGGAATCAATAGGAGGGGTCCGTTGACCAACCCACTCCCTGACGAAGTATTGCCTAACGGCTATGTACCGTCTGGGAGGCGTCTGAGGCGGTGGTTTTAGTGTGTAAGAGCTCCACACTACTGGTGCGAGATCGCCCAGTGTCTGTTTACAGATTTCCACCTCCGAACCAATAAAAAAAAAAAATATATATATATACAAATACATATTCATATACAAATACATATACACAGATATATATATATATATATATATATATATATATATATATATATATATATATATATATATATATATATATATATATATATATATGTATATATATACGAGATATATATATATATATATATATATATATATATAGAGATACATATACATATAAATATGAATATGCACATAAATATACATATACGGATACAGACACATGTACATATGCACATACATTGGAATGTACATATACGAGTACGTATATATCAGAGTCAGGTCGTCAGCAGGTTGATCCATATTTTTGACTGAGCGCAGCGAGTTTCGTTGTGTCTTCCACGCGTCTCCGTTGTTCACTGACTTTTTGTTCTCGTGCTTTCGACAAAACGAACCACACCCGACAACAGTCATCCTGGTGTCTCGCTCTAACATATTAACATGAAAGCTACACCATCTGTTATACTACACGAGACAAACACAGATAACACGAAGCAGGTGATCAGAAGAGAGTGCAAAACATGATGAAATATTACCATGCCTTGCGAAACAACCCATGCCCTGCGTGCGTGTGTGTATTTCTGACATTTACACGTGCTCCTGTTGCCCACACATATTTTCATACAGAATACTTCGATTCAGATTATTCCCTTTTCAATTTATTATTTTTAATTATTACAATTTGGTTTCATCATTAACATATTTCTCTTCAAATTAAATGCCATTCTTAATTCTTTAGTCAAGATAACTTTGTATACTTAACAATCCAACTGTACAACATTAATTTTGAACACATTTTTCATTCGTATAATTTTATCAAAACAATAATTTTCATTATCAGCTTCTTTCCCTTCTTCCTATCAACATGAAAATCATACATCGCTTTCTCTTACAATGCAATTCTTACACCATCAAATGCCCCACACGCAATGATCAAAACTTTTGTTTTGCACTTCTGTTTGCACTATGATAAATGTATCTGGTTGCTCCCTTTAATCTCTATACAACAGTACCTCCTCTTTCAACGGTTTCCTCATTCTCAACAGACGCAACCATATGTTCGTTACCGTCTCTTTCAACGATTTCATTACTTTAAATGACTTCAGTACCGTCTCTTTCTACGATTTCATTATTTTCAATAACTTCATTACCGTCTCTTTCAACGAATTTATTATTTTCAATAAGTTCATTACCGTCTCTTTCAACGAATTCATTACAACTTTCAATCAAGTTTACATAATCATCGCATACGTTTAACTCAGTCGCTACCTGTCCAGTCGGTAGTTTCCGTAAATCCTCATGAGCATACTTATGCACTCTTACTAGTCAACGACTTTAACATATATCTGTTACCATCTAGTACTGCAGTTATTATAAAAGGCCCTCTAAATTTCGGCTCTAACTTAGTCTGGTGCCTTTCTTCGTTTCTGAGCAATACAAAAACCCCCACTTTGTGCTCAACCACCTTAGCTTTGTTCGCATCGAATCGGGACTTTTTGTATTTAGCCGCAGCTAACATATATCTTGTAGCTTGAATTCTTAAGTTTATCAAATCAACCTCCTTTTCTACATCATCAGGTGGAAGTAACCCTAAGGGGCGCGCTACCCTTCCAATCAACAATTCCAATGGACTTGCCTTTGTCACTCGATTATTGTTACAATTAAGAGCCAACTGCACCTCTCCTAAAGAATCTTGCCATGATTGACTGCTAGACTCGACAGCAGTTAATAAATTTTTCAAAGTGCTCATAGTGCGTTCTATCTACAATAATTTCTTCCTTATTATCATTTTTGCCACTTAACTTCCCTGTAATATCAATGTGAACGGTATGCCACGGTATATTAACCTTCGGGATTGGGTGAAGTTTGGCTTGAATTTTGCCAGACAAAGATTTTTACATTTTACATGTTATTCAATTTTCAACAAATTTTCTAACATACTTCGACATATTGTCGAACCAATAATAATCATAAACCTCCAACAAATTTTTTTTATTTGTTATTTTTTTTTTTTATTTCTTCCTCTATATATTTCAATCTATAACAATAATATTAAGTAATATTTTGTGCAGGTTTGGATTTAATATGCTCTTTTTGCCAATGCCAAAAGAACTTCTTTTATTTATTTGTTTATTAAATTTTCTCTATTTATCCATCATTTTATTTATGTATATAATTAATTACACTGTGCGACAGTCAAAATCGGGATGGGATGAAACCAACGGGAAATGTTATATCGGTAAAAAAGAAGTTATACGTGTCCCGGCGTTTCGCTGGGTCACGTCAAGGAATCGAGATATATCGATTTGAAGTAAGTAACTATCATATAGTGGAAATTGTCACCTTCGGTGGTCTTTTTTTTGACATAACTCGAGAACCACTAGTCCGATTTTGCTCAAACAATTTTAAAAAAATTAAAAATTACAATTCCTTTAATCTGTTCATATAGCGTTTTTGTATATACTCAACAGTTTCGCCGGTAAAAATAAATGTATGAAGAAAAAAAATATTTTTTATAACTTCTTTTTTACCGATATAACTTTCCCCGGTAGTTTAAACCCTTCCCGATCACTGACCCCTACCATTTGTCTCACAGTGTTATTTATTTGGTTATAGTGAGATTTTTTTTGCCCTTTATAGCAAGGCTGTATTTTGTCGATTTTCTGTTTGTATATACAACTTGTACAGTTTTGTCTTTATTTATCTCTATTCCCCATAAGTCACACCATGCTACTACATTGCCTAGTATATGTTGGATTGCATTTGTTGCCTTTTGTTCGTCATTGTGTGATGCCATTAAAACTGTGTCGTCTGCGAATGTTGCTATCATCGCATTGCTTTTCGTTGGAATTGGTATATCTGCTGTAAATATTAAGTATAGTAGAGGTCCCAATACCTTGTGGTACTCCAGATGTCATTGGTAGGATGTCTGTGTAATCCTCGTCATATTTTATGTAGAATCGCTTATATAGCTCTTTAAAATGTCATAATAATTTTGTGGAAATATTTGCTTAAGTTTATATAGAAGTCCTTTGTGCCACACCTTGTCGAATGCTTTTGCAATGTCCAAGTATACAGCTACGCAGAATTTTTTGCTGTCTATACTTTCAAGGATTTTGTTTACAACCCTGTGGACCTGTTGCACAGTTGAGTGTTGTCTTCTAAATCCAAACTGATGGCTGGGTATTAAATTTTTTGTTGTTAAGATTGGCTCTAATCTGTCCTGTAGTATCCTTTCAAATACCTTCGATAGTATTGGCAATAGACTGATAGGTCGGTAAGAAGTTGTTTTGGTGGCATCTTTTCCTGGCTTGCTGATGGCTGTTATCTGTGCAACTTTCCATAAGCAAGAGAAATACTTAGTTTCTAGCATGCAGTTAAATATATTTCGGATATATATTATAGCTATATCAGGCATTTCTTTTAGCATTTTCCCGCTTACCAGATCATATCTTGGCGCCTTTTTTTAATTTTTTAATTTTGTTTTTGATTTCTGCCACTGATGTCTTTTTTGTTTTGGATTGCGGGATATTTATTACATTGTCAAGATGAGTGGTTTGATTGTCCATTTCGCTTGTAAATATTTCAAGGAAATGTTTGGCCAGTGTGTTGGCTTTGTCTTTACTTGTTTTCGCCCATGTACCGGTTTGTGTTTTAATAGGAGGTATGTGTATTATTGCACCAGTGAGTTTTTTTGTAGCCTTCCAAAGAGAGTAATTTGTTGATGTGGTCGTTCATAAGTTCAGCATATGTTTTTCTAGTTCCTTTTCTCTGTTTTTCTGAAGTAAAATTTTTAATTCATTTGTTGCCTTGTTTTGGTTGCGTTTATCTTCCCGATTCCTAGTGATTTGCCATGTTTTCCGGAGCTTCCTTTTGCATTTAATTTTTCCCTTGATGAACGCTGGTGTAGTGTCCGTATTTGCTAACGTTAGCTTCGGTGTTGATGCTGTGATTGCTTCTATGACGCTATCATTGAAGAATGCGATTGCGGAATCGATTTCATTTTTTGTTTTTAATCGTATATTTATGTTTAGTTGTTTTTCCAGTGCTAGACGACAATTATTCCAGTCAATTTTATTGTTATAAATGCCTGAGAAAAGTCTTCTCTCCATTGATCCTAGTAATGTCATTAGGATTGGGGAGTGGTCTGAGGATAATTCTAAACATGATTTAATAGTCAGCTGTTTATGAAGATTATTTTTTGTGATGCAGAAGTCTATTAAATCTGGTTGTTTTTTTGTATCTGTTGGCCAGTATGTTGGTTCACCAGTGCTAATGAATCGACCATTACTATATCGCATAGCTTTAAGTAACTCGCGTCCTTTTGCGTTTGTCAACCTTGATCCCCATAAAACTTTTTAGCGTTATAGTCACCTCCGGCTAAATAGCGATTCCCCAGTTTTTTTAAATAGTCTAGATATTGTTCTTTTGTGTTGTTATATTTTGGAGGACAATAGACAGCAGATACTACGATTTGTCCTTTCGAGTCTTTTAGTGCTATTGTGGTTGATTGAAGGTTTTCTTTTTTATATGCGTCAAGTTCAATGTAATTCATATTTTTTTTTATAAGGATCGCCGTTCCACCGTGAGATTTGTTGTCAGGATGATTTGTGTAATGGATGTCAAAGTTAGGGAATTTAACATATGTTTTGTCTGTAGCATGTGTTTCCGAGATTAACACACATCTATTGAATTATTTATTAGGAAAGTCTTTAGTTCTAGTTCATGGCGCGACAGTTCATTTGCATTCCATATTTCCAAATTTATTTTATTTACTGCGTTCATCTATTTTGCATACAAGCATAGTTACTATGTTCATCATACTGGTCATTTGATTTATTAGTTGTTTCATCATTATTTTTAATTCTGATAGATCGTCATTGTTTGATATTATTTCATATGTGCTGTTGCTTTTTATTGGATTTGGCTCCTGTGATATTGTTTCCATTTGTGCAGCTTGAGCGTATGAAATACCAGAGATGATTTTCTGGGCATTTATTTTTGTATTGTGATTGTTTTGGTTTGTTTCAATATTGCTTTGTTCATTTGTTTCTTTCTTGCGAAGTGTAGGGTATCTCTGGACTTGTAGAGCTTTATATATCGCAAATCCTCTGTAGTTTGCCGTGTGGTTTTCACAGCAATGAACGCATTTAATATTTACTCTATCAGCGTCGATTTTAATTGTGCACATGTTTGTCTTGTGTTTTCCAGCACATTTGACACACACCGGGTCTATCTGGCAGTAGTTTTTTGTGTGGCCGTACTTTTGGCAATTTGTGTATTGGGGAATTGTTCTTTTTTGTTGGGGTGGCTCAAAGCTAATTTTGCAGTGTAGGAGGTGAGTAATGTCGTATATGCCTATATTGTTATCTTTTATTTTCAATTCAATTGAAAATAGTGAAAGTGGTTGTTTTATTTTGGCAGCATTAGCTATTTGGATGTTATGGATATTTGTCACTTCAAGGCCTAGTTCGGCTAATTCGTTTTTAATGTCTTCTGTGTCGGTTGAATGGTGCATATTTCGTAATACCACTCTAAGCCTCGCTCATCTTTTGGTCGAAATGTGTAATACTTTGTCCCTTTTTGCTTTAATAATTCAATTACTGTTGTGTAGTGTGTGGATTCTTTTGGTTGAATTTTTATTTCGCTCTTGCTCAGAATTTTCATTTCGTACAATATATTTGGAATGGAATTTAGTGCTTCAGATAAGGCTTTTATATTTTCAACATTCCGAACATATATAGGAGGCGGTTTTTGTAAACGTTGCGTAATTGGTTTTTGTATATTAATGTTCGCATTTGTCCCACTGTTGTTTTGTTCTTCATTGTTGTTTTGAGAGTCCGTTTTGTCATTTACTGCCAACAGTTCGAATCTGTTTGTTGTGTTTGGAGTGATAGGCTTGCTAAGCCAATATTTTTGGAGTGATGTTTGTGTTGTGTTGAACATTTTATTTTTCGGTCTTTTGTTACTAGTATTTTGTTCATTTAACTTGTTTGGCGATTGTTTTTCGCTGTTTCGTTTTGTGTTTTTATTTTCGGTAATTTTATTACTGGTTTTAATATGTATATTTTGTACTTGCTTGTTTGTTGGTGCTGATGAAATTGGTGTTGTTCCGATTGCCATTAATGGTGAGTTGCAGCTAATCTTTACCGTCGCAGTCACCGGTGTTACAGTTGTTGTAGAGGAGTTTTGAGTTGTTATTTTGGTTGCTGAAGTAGTAACTGGTGGATAAAACTCCATAGTGGGAGTCGAGCATTGGACACTCCAAGGTAAGGAATACAACAAATACTGACGAAAATGTTTCATCGATTTAAAGTCTCTAATTCATACGAATGCGGCGGGCGAAGTAGTTTTGTTAAAATATTCCACCACATGAGGTTCTTATTCATTTTATGCAATAGGATTGCACCATATCCACTTGAACTAGCATCAGTATGAAGCTCAATTGCGTATTGTGGGTCAAAAATGACTAAAACTGGCTTTTTCGTAAAGATTGATATGACTCTTGCTCGAATCTCTTCATATTCTGACTTCCAAACAAATTTATTCTTTTCTGAGGTGATATGATACAACGGTTTCATTAAATTAGTAAACCCTTGTATGAATTGCCTAAAATAGGAAGCTAATCCAATAAATTGTCTCAGTCCAGTCACCGACTGTGGAGGTGGCAATGCCGTTAATGCTAAAATTTTGTGTGGATTTGGTCGAATTTCGCCAGCACAAACTTCATACCCCAAATAATGCACAGAAGTTTTAAGAAAAGAGCACTATGCAATATTAAATGAAAACCCAACCTCAGTAAGTATGTCCAAAACAATCTGTAGTCTTTCAAACGCTTCAGTCTTGGTTGAGGTCGTCCATGTAAACGACAACGTAAGTATTAGCAAGGTCACCCAGAGCCTTCATTACCATGCTCTGAAAGACGGAAAGGGCGTTTTTAAGCCCAAACGGCATAGACAAAAATTCAAATTGGCCATCCGGCGTCACAAAAGCAGTACATTCAACTGAATCTGGATGTAAAGGAATTCGATAGTAACCGCTGGCGATGCCTAAACATGTAAAATAATTCGCTCCACGAAGCCTGGCTATTTGAGCCCAAATAAGTGGCATCGGATACCTATCAGAAACTGTATTTGAGTTCAACTCTCTGAAATCGACACAAAGGCGATCCGAACCATTTTTATTTTTTACAAGTAACATAGGACTTGCATAGGGTGAACAGCTAGGTCTTATAACTTTATATTTTATCAATTCATCGATTTTATCTGGACTCCTTTGTACTGTTTTTCTCGAGTCGACCAGTCTTATCTTCATTTCGCCCACACTAACTCTTGTACAAGGAATACCTTTAATGAAAGACTTTGAGTATTTTTCCAAAAGCGACATTAGTTTGCTTTTATCTTCACCACAAAGTTCGGTATTAAAATCATTAAATTGCTCATCACCCTTACAATAGTTTATTGTTTTGGTTCTCACAATTTGGAAATTTTCTGATGTAATCATTACATTGTAGGCCTGACTCAGAATTTCACGACCTATAACAATGTCATTTTTCAAATGTTTGTCAGGCAAAACATGAAACAATACTTTAATACAATTATTATTAATTAGTACGCTACTTAATACTTGTACATTGCTACATATTCCACCATCATCAATGTCTTTTAACACGACTACGTTCTTAATACTTTTACCAATCAATTTGTTACTTATCTTCTCCTTTATCAGCGAACATTCTGCTCCAGAGTCAAAAGTGATGTCAAAAGTCTCATCTCGATGTACCATTTGTCCTTTTGGTTCAACAACACAGCATTTTTCCACTCTTTTTTCACGGCTCACAGTTTTCCCACCGCTAGCCTCAGTTTTTGTGCACCTTGTTGATATGTGTCCAGCCTCTCCACACTTGTAGCAAATTACATTTGGTTTATCACTCTGTCGATTTTCACTTCTGCTATTTCGGTTCCCACACGTTGAGTGACTATACTGCTTCTTTTCTCTGCATTCAGACATTTTGTGACCCAATTTACCACAAAAATAACACTTAATTGTAGAATATCTTTGACGTTTAAATTCAGGAACAGGTTTTGTAACTTCTGTGCTTTTTCTTTTATTAAACGTGAATGCCTTTAATTCAGACTGCAATTCAACCCTGGTCCTCAAATTTGATGTGAACGTCAGACGCTGCAATCTGATATCAAAATTGGTAAATGAGCCAGTGCCACAGATACAGCAATTTGTGCCGCATCCATATCGCGCCATGTCGTGTTGAGCGCCGTAACCAATCGGCTTGCATAAACTGCAAGGCATTCGCCATCATTCGGGCGGCTTGCCAACATATTTAAAAACATTGCAGCCGGTGTTTCCACACTACCGAAGCACTACACAAAAAATTCTTTAAACTCAGGCCAGGTCATGTCTGAATAGCATATCTGAGTCAACTATCGCGATGCGTTTCCCTCCAGCGACGTACTTAAAGCCATAACGAGTGCACTCCTTTTTAGAGGATCTCCAGTTAGAATATTGTCGACTGAAGTGCACCATGATGAAATGTTGGCGCCAGCGACATCTGGGTTAAATTTAGGCAGCGTAACTGATTTACACTGATTTGCGTTGTTAGTTGCTGATTGTAGTGCCTTTACGAGGTCGATCAAGTTTTTATTTTGTAATTCCATGATGGCACCGTCTAACATCGCGGATGGGGGATTACATCCCACTTCTGATGTCAGAGACAGGTCGTCAGCAGGTTGATCCATATTTTTGACTGAGCGCAGCGAGTTTCGTTGTGTCTTCCACGCGTCTCCGTTGTTCACTGACATTTATTCTCGTGCTTTCGACACAACGAACGACACCCGACAACAGTCATACTGTTGTCCCGCTCTAACATATTAACATGAAAGCTACACCATCTGTTATACTATACGAGACAAACACAGACAACACGAAGCAGGTGATCAGAAGAGAGTGCAAAACATGATAAAATATTACCATGCCTTCCGAAACAGCTCACTGCCCTGCGTGCGTGTGTCTAATTCTCTACACTCCGCCATATATATCGACTTATACAGATGATTGATTAGATTAGAATTCTCCCGATTTCTACCATTTAATTTTATTTTTATATAATTTTTTTTTTTAAATAAAAAAATACAACATAAAATGATTATTAGAATAATTATTAACACATTACACCCATATGACAGTTTACTTTGATATTTTTTTACATGAAAATGTTTTTAATATTTGATTTATTATCTTCTATTATTTCTTCTAATGATATACTCGTATATATATATTTTTTCTTTTTTTTTTGAAATTTCTTATATCTTTGTATTTTACATTTATAATATTTTCTTCTACAGTTTCAATACTGTTTGAAAAATAGTAATCTCTGATTTTTTATTGAACAATTACTGTACTGAATCAAATAATTTCTGTTTAAAATAGAGTCATTATTCGTACATGTTTGATTAATTGGTAAATTTATGTCATTTTTAATAATAATTGTTTTTACATCTATTGAGATTGCTTCGAATTCTGTATTTTTTGTAAGTTGACAATTTGCTTTTATTATACAATGCATAATAGTTTTTAATTCTCTTTAGTGTTTATTTTCTTCAAAATTATATGTTTTATTTTCATATTCTTTCTTATTGAATTTATGTATAGAATTTATCGCTTTTTCGATTTTTTTTTCTATCGCTTTTAACAATATTTCTTAATTATTCTAATGCTATATTAAAATATTCGTTTACTTGAATTTGTTGACTAATGTTTGTATCTGCTTGTAAGAGGTGATTTTATATGTCTTGTCTGTCTAAGTCGTCCATTGTTCCAAAAACCATCTTGATATACTACCTATCACGTTTACAAATCCACGTTTGTGTCTGTTGTTTTTTTTGTTTTTTGGTATAAGAGTCAGTAATTAATTTCTCGCTTCTAACAGTTCTCTTTGAAGTTCGTCTTTATTATTTATTTTTATTAATATTATATTGTCCGTAATTTCGTTAATAATACTTTCAGTTTGGTCAATGTTGATCATATGTATTACTATATCCGTATCTTTAACTATTTCCTGGTTTCTTATCTGAAAGTCCACGAATCCGGTTTGGTCCTGTATTTCTGTCTAGTTAATGTGTCCGTTAATTTGAGATATCCAGTTTGCCACTAACAGAATTATCCACCATTTTTTTGAGGTCTTTTAATATTAATTGGGTGTATATTTTCTAACTTTGCTTTTCTGTATTTTGGTTGCTCCTTATGCCTAACCGCTTTATAGTTCCTAATATATCCTTGCTTTCTAATTTCTTCGAAGTGTTCCCTCTTCTTGTTTAGTTTATGTATCTATGTATCTTTTCTTTGTTTCTTCTATATTTTGTTTAATTTTCACTATGTATATTTTGCACATCTAAGGGAGTGTTTTTAATTGTGGAATGGTATCTGCTATTATAATTTCGGATTGCTTTCTGGATAATTTGTTTTACTGATAAATTCTTTTCAGATTTGTACAATATTCTAAAATTTTCTGTAATGGTATTATGCATTCTTTCTACATCTGCGTTGCCCGTATGACTATTGGGTTTTGTTAAATGTAATTCAATTGTTTGTTGGTCTAAAAATTCTTTTATTCGTGTTGTCTTAAATTCATTATCGGCTATAATTTTGTTTGGTTTTCCTATTTTAGCGAAATGGTCCTCTAATTGCTCAATTATTGTAACGTGATTTCTATCATTCTAAGGATAGGCTGCTCCAAATTTAGAAAATTTATCTATTATTGTCAGAAAATAAAAATTTTTTATAACATATGTGTCTACATGTATAATCTGATTTTTATCTGAAGGTGTTTCAGTATATTGGAATTTTGGCTTTATCTGATTCCTATCATATTTTACTTCCTTGCATAAATCGCATTGGTTGATTACTATTTGGATTAATTCCATCAGTTTTGGATAATATATTATGTTCTTGATTTTGTTATATGTTTCTTGTATGCCCGAGTGCATACTTTCTCTTACGTGATAAAATGATATTTGCTTAATTGCTTCCACTTCGGTTTCAATGTAGTGCGCTCTGATCGTACATTTTATAAATTTAACGTTTTTGTCATTGGAAAACATTTGGATAAGTTTTTGTTGTACCACATTATACTTAGGATCAGATAATTCGTAATAAATACCTCAGTCCCTTTCTTATGTATCTCCTAAATATATCTCCCATTGTCTCAAAATCGTGTTCAGCAATAAGTATTATCCTTTTTCCGTGTACTATTTTAAATTTTTCTGTCTTGTCGTTTGTTATTCTAATTTGAGTTTTGTGTTAGTTGATAATTTCTTCTTTTATGACAAAATGATCGTTTAAGTTTTCTTCTGTTGAATATACCGTAGCCATTGTTATATCATCTTCAATATTGTCTATGATATTTGAGTTTGAAATATTAACGTTTTTATTTAAACCATTTTTTTCGTATTGGTCCTCTTCCTCTGAGTTTATTTCTTATCTTATTTCTAATCTGCTCAGGAAATCCGCTACCTTATTTTCTTTACCTATCAAATATGCTATTTCACAATCATATTCTCCTAATTTTAATAGCCATCTTTGATGTCTTGGTGACATATCTTTACCCCTGTATTTGGAATGTAAGTACTTTATGGGTTGGTGGTCGGCAAGAATTTTGAATTTCGTTCCGTGTATATATGGCCTAAAGTAGTTGACACTCCATATAATAGCCAAGAATTCCTTATCCGTTGCCGAATAATTTTGTTCGTGGTTATTTAACGTTCGCGATGCGAAGCAGACTGGATGTCCTTATTGGGCTAATACCGCTCCCAGTGCATAATTCGATGCATCCGTTGTCAATGTAAACTTATTTTCAAAGTTCGGAAATCGTAATTTGGGATGTGAACTAATTAGATTCTTTAATTTGTCAAATGCCTCAATGTATGTAAGGTCTTTTAGGGTATGTATGGTCTTGTAGGGTATTAATTTTCATGCCTTTTTTTAAATATTTAGTTATTTGCTGTGCCACTTTGGCATAATCTTTTATAAACTTCCGTTAGTACCCAGTGACTCCTAAAAAGCTTTTAATCTGTTTTTCTGTCTTCGGTAATTCTAAATTTTCTATATTTTTGATTTTATCTGGGTTCGGCTTCATGCCTTCTTCTGTGAGAACGTGTCCGAGGAATTCTGTTTCCTTCTTTAAAAAATTACATTTATCTATCTGAATTTTTAAATTTTTCTTTTCGAATACATTAAAAATTTTACTAATCGCCTTTATATGCTCGTCTAATGAGGTACTAAGTATAAGTATGTCATCTAAATAGACAACACAAGTTTTATTAATATAGTCACGCAGTATTTCGTTCATTAATCGCTAGAAAGTTGCAGGTGCATTCTTCAGTCCGAACGGCATCCTTACAAATTCGTATAGTCCATGAGGTGTAACAAAAGCTGTCTTTTCCCTATCTTCTTCCTTAACCAAAATTTGATGGTATCCTTTTGCTAAGTCTATGGTGGTAAAATATTGAGCTCTTCCAAATTTGTCCAGAATTGAGTCTATATTTGGTAAAGGGTATTTGTCGTCTATTGAAATTTCATTTAACTTCCTTTAATCGATAACTAATCTGTATTTTCTTTTTCCTGAGTTGTCCATTTTCTTTGGTATAACGATCAAGGGGCTAGAATATTTCGATTTGCTTTTCCTTATTATTCCTTGCTCTGCCATTTCCTTAACTTGTCTTCTAACTTCTTCTTCGTGTTGGGGTGGATATCTATATAATTTCGAGTTAATTTGTTCGTTTGTGGTACTTTTCATTCCATGTTGTATTTCTGTTGTATTAGTTAGTTTATCCCCTTCTTTAAATAATATATTTTTAAAACGATTTAAGACTTTTACATCTTTATATATTGTTCCGCATTTAGATTTCATTAAAATCGTATGATTTTATTCAAATCGTATGGGTTATTTAGACAATTACTTACTCCCTGATTTAGTATTACTATCTTTTCTTCAATACTTATGTTCGCGTTCCGAAAGTTCAAAATATCTATACCTATTATAAAATTGTAGCTTCTCCCATTGAAAGATATGACCTTCCACCTAACTCTTGCGTTATTTGGCAGCTCGAATTCTTTTGGTGCCTCTGTGTGTACTTCAAAGTTTATCGTATTTTTATTTGTCAATGTGCTAAATGTTATAGGTCTTCTTAATTTTATTTTTAAAAAATCATTAGTGTCACTATTTATCAAACTGAAACTTGCTCCAGTGTCTATCAGTGCGATATATTTTTTATCCTTATTTTTGGTACGTTTTCCGAGGCTGATTCATAAAAAAAAACGGAGTTATTAATTTCTTCCGCTTGGTCAAAGTTTTCGTTAAGTCCTTCCTGGCTTTGCCTATTCTGATTCAAGCGATCTTGGCTGAAATTCGTCCTAGGGTGTCTTACCAGCTGAGGCTTATTGTAATGTGCTTCGATATTATCTATTTCCATCGGTTACTCTTGTTCCAGCCTAAATTGTCTCATTTGCCCTGAATTATTTTGGTAAAAATTTTGTTGATTTTGTCTTCTTTGTAAGGAGTTATTTTCTCTATATCCTTTATTTTGGTTGATAATATGCGCATTTTGTCTAATTTTACCCGAATTGTTTTCTATGTAATTCCTGTTTTGGATAAAGAATTGTGGATTTTGTCTAAATTGACTTGAATTATTTTCCCTGTAATTTTGGTTTTGGTTAAAGAATTGCTGATTTGATCTAAATTGACCTGAATTATTTTCTCTATAATTTCTATTTTGGTTTGGATGTCCTAGTGTTTGATTATTGTGTCTTTGAGATGCGTCAAAATTTCTGTTAGGCCATTGTCTAAAATTTGGTCTATCTTCTTTCCTGTTAATTTTCCTATATTCCGACCTAATACAGCTATCTTCTGGCTACTATTCTTAATATTTCGTTTATATTCTTTTCGTCATAAATTTAGTTAGTAACGTGCCCTGCGTAATTTCCTTAACCGTGTTGACTAATAGGCTGTCCACGTTCGATAGGTCAATATAGTGGTCACCTCTAAAATAAACTGTCAGTTCGTCCGCTTTATATTTAATATTTTGTATTTGTACAATTAACTCTCTTACTGAATTAACTTTGAGATTCGCTATCATTCTGTATATCTGGTGAGGTTCTACGCTGGGTCGCTATCTCAATTTTAGTGTTTCCTTTATCAGCTGCCAGTTATCTGGATTCGGGATATTGATAATGACGTCCTTCGCTTGTCCCTGGATCGTCCGGTACAATATCGTCCTTACCGCTTCTTTTTGCAGGTTCTCATTATTGACTGTTGATAGCAGATATTCTGTGCTGCTGAAAAAACTTTTCACTGTTACTTCGCCTGTGCCGGTAAATGTGGGTAGATGATTGATCGTCTTCAATAAGTTTTCTCGTGCGCCGTTTCCTGATTTTGTTTCTTGTTGCAATTCCATATATGCTGCCCTTATCTGGTCCAATTGTTTTTCCCTTCTGGCAAGCTCCTCTACTAGGTCTACAGAGGGTATTTGAGCCTGGTCTTGCGCCATCCTTCTTCTTTTGTCAAACAGTTGTTGCCTTTTGCTCTTAATTTTGCTGAGAGATTTTTACAAAGATTTTTTATGTAATCACTGCACTTTTCGCTTGATTGTTTGTTAGTGGCTTTTACAAAAATTGCTTTTGTAATCACTGCACTTTTTTCGTTTAATGTTTTGGTAGGTGGCTTTTGCAAAAATTGTATTTGTAGTCACTTCACCTTTTTTTTATTATTTTAACTTTACTAGTTTTTATATTCTGGAGGGTCGGATCCAACTTTTCGGGAGGGGTACGGATTCGCAGAATTAGTATTGGGAGTTACAATTATTTATTTAATTATTTTAATAACTCGCAAATTCGTATCACAATCCTTTTTTTTTAAATAAAAAAGGACAACCGACTGCGCCAATTTTGTATACGGTGGCCGTAAACGGATTTTTTAAATAATTAGAGACAAAGTTTATTTGCAGCGAAGTGACGCTCAAGAAGATCAAAACCAGACTGACTTTATTTTAATAATCCAATTTCCTCTTAGTTCCAATTTCCATAAATATTATGCTTAATTGCTTAATTCTTATGTGTTACCAAAGTTCTTACTAACTCTATACATTTTATGCTGTACAATATTGCCATTCTCGGAATTTCGTTCACATTTTTATTTTGATTTGTTTCTTTTGTTGAATTTATTGTGAAATTCCGGAAATGGGTACCATTCTCGGAATTTCGTTCACATTTTGATTTTTTTTTGTTTTTTTTTTGTTGATTTTATTGTGAAATTCCGGAAATGGGCTTAATGGTACAGTTTCCCTTTATTTATAATATTTAATATAATTTTATCTATACTGTTCGGTGTTGTATTAGCTTTTATATATGTTGGTGTGTTACTTACATTATATGTAACTCACGCGATGAGCTTCACGTGCCCCTGATACCATCCCGCGTCCCGGCATACGGGTGAGGGGCCAGGATTGGCCCTCAGGATGTCTCTATAGACCCTGAAGAGAGCCTTCTCCACCATTTTCCAGTTTGCTGGGGAAATGGTACCGTCACTGTTCCCAGTGTCAACGATGGCCCAAATGAGGCCCTCTTTGGCCACCTCATTAAATTGCGAGGCAGTCTCGGCTTGTACGACAGTCGTGGGCGTTTGGTTTCACGCACGACTGTTCGGGAGGGCTGCTCAGCCGTCCGTTTTAACTTCTGAGCAACCCCAGTGGGGGGCTGGGGACGAGCACCAACATTTTGATGCGCCCATTCGAGCGCTGACTTGGATCTTTCGGACTGTCAAGCAGGGTCAGCAGATTCCAGTCTATGCAGAATCCTGACGGGGGACCTTCGAATTCTGTACGCCCGAGGAGATGCATTTACATGCGTATAAGCACCTGAAGGGAGGTCGGTGTTCGGGGCTGGCCTTTCGGCCGTAACACCCCAAAACAGCCTTGCTCCAGCGACGAAAGTCCAAGACGAAGCTGTTGGTAAGCTCGAGGCTGCTTTTTGCCTAAGTAAGCTCTTTGTTGTTGTTTTACGTTCCCCATGAGGGTTGGCCGCCGAGTTTTTGTGGGAAATGAGATTGTCCATGCAAAAAGGGTCCCCACTGAAAGCCGCTATCTCAGTTGGAATGTGTAGTAACCTTATTGGTCCCATGGTTATCTGTGCAGATGCAAGGAGGCCATGCGAGGGTTGGCACAAGCACTTATGGGTGCGAGTGCTCAGAGCCAGACCAGTGCTAATTGGGAGTCAGTCTCAACGAAACCTACAACATCAACCAAATGACGACGTACCTCGAACGTACCTTGAGGCCTGCCAAGGTTTTAACGGGACGGAGAGAGATGTGACCTTAATCTGGAGCCGTTTGCAATGGGTTTCACCCCAGTAGTATTAGGTCCAGAAGCCACACCCGCCAGCCCAGGAGCAATCAAATCCACACTTGATCTCCGCTATGCTTAAGTTTACAGTGGGATCTGGTTTCATTGTTGAGTAAACTGACCTCGCCGGCACATATTTCTGACCCCTTGTCGTATACGGGTTGCTTGTTGGCACAAAGATATAATCGTTTTCCATTTCGAAACAAGACTGTAGAGTTTCAATCGTGGTTGGACAATACTTATCTCGATGTAAGTTGATCGCCAGAATTGTTGTAGATAATGTGCTGTGATTTTTAAGATTGCATCATTAAGCTGCTGTGGTGGTAACAACTAAAGTATATCCGTGATGAACATTTGTAAGAAAATTTATGAGTGCCGTTTGAATACGTTGAACGTTTGATGTCATGAGGGAAAGTAGAAGATCTATCGATAGGAATGTCTGGAATGTATGTTCCTTCAGTGCCTCCAGTTTATTATGAAGTATTTGGTTTTTAATGTCTGTCAGTCTTCTTTCAAGTTTTTCGAAAGATATTTGAGAGGAGGTTTGATTACGTTTGATGATGGTTAAATCAATTACTGAGATTTGTTGCTTCATCATGCTTGTCAACTTTTGTTCGTTGTCATTGATGGCCGCTATTATTTTTGACATCTGACGGGCGTATTCTGAGTCCAAAACTCCAAATAGCGAATTAGCAACATTTCCCACCAAATTAAGTGCACCTCTTTTCTGACGATGGTTTGCAAACAAATTTGTATCCAAGTCCAGCTCTGCATTAGCTGTGTGACTACTTCATCGCATATTGTTGTTGGCTGTATTTCTTCGCACATGTGATACATAGCCGAGGCGCCATCCTTCAATAGTTGGATTGCGGTACGCAAAGGTTTGCGATCATAATAAATCACCAGTTCCCACTCACTAGCAATGATTTGGCTTGATCCGATGTGTTCAAAATGAATACCTACAGTTGGATCAAATTTTGTAAACCTGATTGGTTCGCACAATACCATTGGCAACATTAGCAATATCGCCAATAAAGTTATTAGTCTGAACTGTCGTGCCGTTTTTATTTCTCTTGATGTCCCTTCATTCATTTCGTCCTTTCGCTTTCTTGTAGTCGCCTCTTCGTTAGATTCTGCGCCAGTATCTGTGTCTATGGGTAGTGGAGCGAGGCGATGTATTGCACGTTTATAAACTCCCGTTGCCTTCTTAACCTCAGCAACGCATACTGCATCTGGTCCGTTATAGACTTCTACTATTTGGCCAAGAGGCCACTGCATAACAGGAACATTGTCTTCTTTGAAGATCACCATGTCGCCGAGTTTGATGTTATCTCACTGTCATTGGACCATCTCTTCCAGAAATTGTGTTTTAATTGTGCCACCAATTTCCATCTTGACAACAGTGATTGCTTTGTTGAGTCTGCTTTGCTATCTACTTGTGCGGTGAGTGCTTCTCCTATGTGGAGCAGACCTGGACCTGGCGTTAGTGCTGTTAAATCCGAAGGGTCCCATGATAGTGGCGTTAGTGGACGGGAATTTAATATCGCCTCTATTTCCACAATTACAGTGTCCAATTATTCATAAGTCAATGAAGCCGATGCAACACTTCTTAGCAGAAGATGTTTCGCACATTTAACTGCTGCTTCCCACAGTGCTCCGAAATGAAGGGATCTGGGCGGGATGAAATAGATCTGTATTCCTTTTTCGCTGCATGTTTTTCCAATTTCGTCTTGAGCGCTTGATGAATGGAGTGCTGATGATGACTCTGTCAATTGATTTCTTGCTCCGATGAAGTTGGTTGCGATATCACTATATAGGTTTTGACAGCGACCACTTCGACTTATGAATCTTTTGAGGGCTCCAATAAACGCTTCTGTTGACAGAACCGTTACCAACTCCAGATGAACAGCTTTAGAGGCAAAGCAACAGAATACAGCTAAGTATGCTTTGGTTGGCTTTTTTCCATGGACCTTATAATGCTCCCACAAAGGTCCAGCGTAGTCAACACCAGTGTTAATGAATGGTCGAGCTGGTGTCACTATCGCATCGGATACAATGCAGAACAGTTGATCGAGCTGTTGTTTTACCTTTTATTGGCCAAAATTGTTGCCTTAAGGTTCCCAGCAAGGCTTGAGGACCACAATGCTTGTTCTCCTCATGCATTTTAAGGAAGAGTAAGTTGACCAGCGGGTCATTGTAGGGTAGCAACATTTGGTGTTTAGCATCGAATGGCAGTCCAGCAGTTTCTAATCGTCCCCCCACTCGAAGAATGTTCATGTCATTTAAAAATGGTGATAAGCTGCTGATGGCACTGCTAATTTTGATTTCATTGTGTTGTTTCAGATTTTGGATTTCATCTTTGAAGTCACTTGCCTGAATGGTCTTGACTGTGACTGCTAATGCATGATCCTGTTCGACTGTTGTTAAGAAATGGTTTTTATTCTAAAATCCCGTTTGTTCTTTGTATTATTTATAAATCGTAAGATATATCCAATGATTCTTTGAAGTGTGACAAACGAGTTGCGATGGTTTATTTGATAAATCCATTCTCCATTTACTTGCATTGTGTTATCTGATCCAGTGAGCAATGAAATGTTTGTTTCCCTTTTCTTTTCGATGTCAAAAGGAATTTGCAGCTGCTTTGACCATACTGTGGGCCATAGCTCTTGCCTGGCGTGCAGAAACATTGGTCCTTGAAACCAGACTGCACTGTCAGCCAGTCTTTGTTGAACATCCTCTTGACAGTAAATCCGCTAGATTTGCCTTTAGACTGACATGTCGCCATTGCTCGGGTAGAGTTAACACTTGAATTTTTACTACTCTATTTGCCACAAAAGTTTTGTATACTGATGATTGTGCATTTATCCAATGAAGCACAACTTCTGAATCGGTCCAAAACAAGATTGGTTTTTCCTCAAACTGACAATCTGTTTTTACCCGAGTTGCGAGCTGGGCACCTACTAGTGCGACACAAAGTTTTAATCGAAGCAGACTTTGTGTTTTTAGTGGTGCAACACGGGTTTTGGAGCATAATAAACGCGTCATTATCCTGACATCTTTTAGCGTTTCTCGTAGATATGCTGCCGCGCCGAAGGCCCTTTCGGAAGCATCAGTAATGATGTGTAGTTTTGTTGATGATGATAGTTCTCCCTTGAATATGTGTCTGGCTATTCGGAGATTGTTTAAGTGGTTAAGATTTTCTCTGAATGCTGTCCATGTAGCGTTGAGATCTGATGGTAGAGCCTCATCCCAGGATAACTTTATTTGCCATAGAAGCTGTGTGAATATTTTTGCCTTGACGATCACCGGTGCCAGTAGTCCAAGTGGATCAAACAGTCGTGCTAGATCGGAGCTGGCCGTTCAGTTAGTGCTTACCCGCACAGGATCCAGCGTTGATCTGATACATATAACCCCAGCGTTTTTAGTGGGTCGTTAGTGTCATTAGAGAAATCTAAATTCACTTCCTGGTCACCTTGTGGAATATTTGTTAATAGTTGGGGATGATTTGCACACCATTTTCGCAAATTAAATCCATGCGTGCTTAGCATTTTTATCAGCTCTTGTTGGATTCCTATGGCTGTAGCCAGACTGTCTGATCCTCCAAGTCCATAATCCACAAACAAATTATCATGTAACATTTTTGCTCCTAAAGGATGACTTAAAATATTGTAGTTAGCGATTTGTTGCAGACATTTGGTTGCTAGGTACGGTGCTGCCCGTGTTCCATATGTAACGGTGTTTAGTTGATAGTACCCAATGTTTGCTGTTGGATCCTCTCTCCAACTCCAGATGAACAGCTTTAGAGGCAAAGCAACAGAATACAGCTAAGTATGCTTTGGTTGGCTTTTTTCCATGGACCTTATAATGCTCCCACAAAGGTCCAGCGTAGTCAACACCAGTGTTAATGAATGGTCGAGCTGGTGTCACTATCGCATCGGATACAATGCAGAACAGTTGATCGAGCTGTTGTTTTACCTTTTATTGGCCAAAATTGTTGCCTTAAGGTTCCCAGCAAGGCTTGAGGACCACAATGCTTGTTCTCCTCATGCATTTTAAGGAAGAGTAAGTTGACCAGCGGGTCATTGTAGGGTAGCAACATTTGGTGTTTAGCATCGAATGGCAGTCCAGCAGTTTCTAATCGTCCCCCCACTCGAAGAATGTTCATGTCATTTAAAAATGGTGATAAGCTGCTGATGGCACTGCTAATTTTGATTTCATTGTGTTGTTTCAGATTTTGGATTTCATCTTTGAAGTCACTTGCCTGAATGGTCTTGACTGTGACTGCTAATGCATGATCCTGTTCGACTGTTGTTAAGAAATGGTTTTTATTCTAAAATCCCGTTTGTTCTTTGTATTATTTATAAATCGTAAGATATATCCAATGATTCTTTGAAGTGTGACAAACGAGTTGCGATGGTTTATTTGATAAATCCATTCTCCATTTACTTGCATTGTGTTATCTGATCCAGTGAGCAATGAAATGTTTGTTTCCCTTTTCTTTTCGATGTCAAAAGGAATTTGCAGCTGCTTTGACCATACTGTGGGCCATAGCTCTTGCCTGGCGTGCAGAAACATTGGTCCTTGAAACCAGACTGCACTGTCAGCCAGTCTTTGTTGAACATCCTCTTGACAGTAAATCCGCTAGATTTGCCTTTAGACTGACATGTCGCCATTGCTCGGGTAGAGTTAACACTTGAATTTTTACTACTCTATTTGCCACAAAAGTTTTGTATACTGATGATTGTGCATTTATCCAATGAAGCACAACTTCTGAATCGGTCCAAAACAAGATTGGTTTTTCCTCAAACTGACAATCTGTTTTTACCCGAGTTGCGAGCTGGGCACCTACTAGTGCGACACAAAGTTTTAATCGAAGCAGACTTTGTGTTTTTAGTGGTGCAACACGGGTTTTGGAGCATAATAAACGCGTCATTATCCTGACATCTTTTAGCGTTTCTCGTAGATATGCTGCCGCGCCGAAGGCCCTTTCGGAAGCATCAGTAATGATGTGTAGTTTTGTTGATGATGATAGTTCTCCCTTGAATATGTGTCTGGCTATTCGGAGATTGTTTAAGTGGTTAAGATTTTCTCTGAATGCTGTCCATGTAGCGTTGAGATCTGATGGTAGAGCCTCATCCCAGGATAACTTTATTTGCCATAGAAGCTGTGTGAATATTTTTGCCTTGACGATCACCGGTGCCAGTAGTCCAAGTGGATCAAACAGTCGTGCTAGATCGGAGCTGGCCGTTCAGTTAGTGCTTACCCGCACAGGATCCAGCGTTGATCTGATACATATAACCCCAGCGTTTTTAGTGGGTCGTTAGTGTCATTAGAGAAATCTAAATTCACTTCCTGGTCACCTTGTGGAATATTTGTTAATAGTTGGGGATGATTTGCACACCATTTTCGCAAATTAAATCCATGCGTGCTTAGCATTTTTATCAGCTCTTGTTGGATTCCTATGGCTGTAGCCAGACTGTCTGATCCTCCAAGTCCATAATCCACAAACAAATTATCATGTAACATTTTTGCTCCTAAAGGATGACTTAAAATATTGTAGTTAGCGATTTGTTGCAGACATTTGGTTGCTAGGTACGGTGCTGCCCGTGTTCCATATGTAACGGTGTTTAGTTGATAGTACCCAATGTTTGCTGTTGGATCCTCTCTCCATACGATGACTTGATAACGTCGATCTTCTGGATTTATTATGATCTGCCGATACATCTTTTCGATATCGGTCGTGAGTACAAAGCGTGGCAACCGAAAGCGTAGCAGTATTGAAAAAAGTGCAATTTGAACTGTGGTCCCGGTATACATTAAATCGTTCAATGAATACCCTGTCGTGGTTTTGGCAGATGCGTCGAACTCCACTCGCAATTTGGTTGTTGTGCTATCGGGTTTGAGAACACAATGATGAGGAAGGAAGTAGTTAGGAGACAGCATTGAGTCAAGCTTCACTTTCTTCATGTGTTCCAATCTTTCGTATTCTCTCATGAACCACATATTGTTTTCGCAGCTCCACGTTTCTCTGAAGTCGCTGTTCGAGACCAACGAATCGATTATGTGCCATTAGTCTTGATTCTCCCAAAGCTATTGGATTTTAGAGAAATGGCAATTTTACGATGAAGCGTCCCAAGTCATTTTTCCGCATATTTTCGGCAAAGTGTGTTTCGCATTGTTGTTTGCTGGTGACATCCTCTTTCCAATTGTTTCGACTTCATCCATCTTCCATAATTTTAAAATTGACTCTACCAGTGGACCATCCATCGGTGTCTGTTTTCATCCCGAACACTGCACATGTCAATGATTCCACCTATGGTTCAGACGCTCCAAATTTTCCGCTCACAATCCAACCAAGTTAGGTCTTTTTAAGAAACAGACGATTATTCATCATCTTTATATGACCAGGTGCCAAGAGACTCAGGTCAAATTCGGCACCCAGCAAGACGTCAATTTTGTCTTGCTTGCAAAATTTCGGATCTGCCAATTGTATGTTGGCCGGGATTTTTCAATTTGAAGTATCAAATTAATTACTTGGTTGAGCGGAAATAATGTTTTGAAGTACAAATGCTTCCAAATTAGTTGCGAAACTGTCACTAGTGGATTGCATCTTGACATTAATCCTCTGAGTGACTGTCTTTTGGGCATCGCCAATTCGCTCAATGCACAAGGAAGCCTCGGTTGGAGATATGGATAATCTCTTCATGATACGTTCTGGGACGATGTTAACTTGAGAACCGGAATCCAAAATTGCTCTAAATTCCCCTGAGTTGCAATTGGCCGCAGTGATTCATATCCTTGCAGTTGCCAGTAGTACGTATCCTTGAATTGACACATTGCTTGCTGCTGCTGATGAAACTGTTGAATTTGCAATGGGATCTATTGCTTCATTGGCTGATTGCATTGCTTCTGATGACGGCATTTTTGGAACTAGTTGTTTTTCATTTCCAAATTGTAACAACGTATTGTGTTTTTTGTCACATTTGCTGCATTATGTCGACTTGCAATTGTTTGAATTGTGATCGTTCTTAAAACAATTGAAACACAGTCGTTGTTTTTTACCCACAACTGGCTATCTGTAATTGACAGCTGTAGAAATTTCTTGCAGTAATACAATGGATGACTAACATTGTCACATAATTTGCAGCTATTCTTCTTGGTCGACGTTGCAATGGAGGATACAACTCTGTTGGGTGATTGTGCCATTGCAGCTTTATCCTTAGTGCCGATGGCTTCCATTGAATAGAATTGTCCTTCCAAGAACAGCAGGAAGTTATCAACCCCTTGTAATTCCTTTGGATTTGTTAAGGATTGTTCAAATCTCATGTGCGTGGATCGATCTAGTCTCTTTATTAGCAGATGAAGAGGAATCGGATCCCTTGCTCCCGTATCAACCCTTAAATTGTCCAGACCTAAGATGCATTCACGTGTTGTGTCGTGCAAATTCTTAGTTGTCGAGGCAGTTGATGTCCCTGATGGCTGATTTAGTAGTTTTTTGATCAACGTAGCTACTATTACCCTTCTGTTGTTGTACCGATCTTGCAATAGCGTCCAAGCGGCAACATAGTTGTCTTCCGTCAGGGAGAAGTGGTTGATTAATTGTGCAGCTTTATTACATCACAGGGCTAACTTAGCCTATCGCCTAGAAAATCTCAAAGGGTTTATACTATATTCATGTATCTAGTCTCGCTGCTTCCCAACCGTTCTATTATCTTGCTTCTTGTAGATCCCTAGCGGTTAACTCTTTCACATTTTTCCAAATCTGCCTTGATAGCAACATGTGCTGCACTATGTTTTCTGGTGTTAATTTGTCTCCTATTTGGTTCTCTAAAATTTTACGTTCTGTATCGAATTTCGAACAGTGGAAGAATATATGCAATGCATTTTTATTACCAGTCCCACAAAAATATCAGATTTTTCGGTCATCATGTCCATACTTGTACCGATACCCTCTAACACAGCCATGTCCACTCAAATCCTGCGTCATATAGAAATCAACATCTCAGTGTTTTATTTCAACCCAAGTCTGCACATTTTTGATGAGTCTGTGTGTCAATCGCTCTTTGGTCGCTGTATCCCAGCATTCTTGCCATACATTTAAGCTCTTTTGACTTTCTTCTTTTCGCTCTTCTGCCGCTAAAGGATTGCCGATATTTTTGCTCTTGTCATATACTCTCTTAAGCTCAAGAGCCATAATGTCTGGTGGCATTATGCTAGATATGACTCCAACCGCATCGTGAAATACTGTGTGAAATGCACTTTGGCTTAATTCCCTTGCAACTATTGTTACTGCAATATGATCCGCATAACCGAAGATTTGTACTTCTTTTGGCATAGGTAGACGAAATACTACATCATAACATATATTCCATAAGAGTGGGCCAAGTACGAAGCCTTGCGGCACTCCACCAGTTACTTGACATCGCTTTAATCCTTCATATGTGTCATAAAACAACAGTCTATCGGACAGATAGCCTTTTATGACACGCAGCAGGTACACCGGTGTTTTAAAATTCTCTAATGTTCGTATTATGTGAAGCCAACATGCCGAGTTAAACGCATTTTTAACATCGAAAGTTCCAACTCCACAATATTCTTTGGTACCATGCATCCACCTGGTACCTTCAATGGATTTATCTACAATTTCAGCCACTCTTTTGGTCGCATCTATAGTCGATCCCCTCCTGCGGAATCCGTATTGGTCAGACAGGCCCTCTACTTCTTCTTCAAGGTGTTGTTCGAATCGATCGCAGATTAAGCGCTCCCAGATTTTGCCAATCGTCTCAATCAGGCAGAGTATTCGATTGTTTGGTTTCGGCAGAAGAATCGGACGCTGTTTTTTCCAAAACACCATCTCGCAAACACCTTGTATACATCTCCGTGAAAAGTAGTATGTTGTGTTTTAGGCAATCTTTAGAGCCCGGTTTGTAATACTATCCAGTCCTGGCGCTTTGAAGTCACCAAATAGTGCAGCAGCCTGTATTACTTCTGTGTCATTAATAGGTGGTGTATCTATACACTCCAGCTCATCAGATAAAAAGTTCTCCTCTACTTGTGTCTTAGTCATTACCACCTTATACGCCCCTCCACATGGGTTTTCATCAGCTTTGTCGCAAAGCTCTTTGAAGCAGAATCATTTACTCCTTTTTATAGCATTTTGAGCTCCACTGTCCACTTCTTTGGAATTTCCGCATGACTATCTGACAGCTATTTCTCAGCTCTTCGATATCGCTGTTCAATCAATATGCAGATTTTCGTAGACAGTTGCGGTTATTCCTGATGATAGAAGTGTCGCAAGCTTTGCTAATATGATAAACCAAAAACTTTGCTTGTTCATTTGTATCATTTGATTTGGTTACGCTTGTGTCAAGCATAAGCTTGAACAGCTCTTCTTCCAAGGTTGCATCCTTCCACCCTTTGGCTTGTGCCTTTTTCACACGTATACTTACACCTTGGATTTGCTTGTAGTTGCCAACAACAATTATTATGACCAAATGGTCGCTATGTATGTATAAGTCGCAAATCTGCTACTCCGTCATTCGTACTAAGGTTCTGCTGACAAAATTTTAATTTTAACACAAGTATGAATAAATAAATAAATAAATAAATAAATAAATATATATATATATATATATATATATATATATATATATATATATATAAATATATATATATATATATATATATATATATATATATATATATATATATATATATATATATATATTTATATATATATATATATATTTATATATCCATTTGCGGATTTGACTGCAGCTTCCCATAAACCTCCGATATGCGGAGCCCTGGGTAGAATAAAATGGAATCATATGCCCTTTTCTCTGCATGCGGATAATATTGCGTCTTGTCCGTTATCAGAATAGATATTTTGAACTAGTTCGAACAGTGGATTTCTGCCACCTACGAAAATTGTTTGCATTGTCAGAATAGCTGTTTTGACCATTGGCGAAGAACATATTAATTTTAAATTAGTTCTTTAGATTCGAAAAATTATTGTGAGTTTTTTAAGAAAGATTCAATAAATAATATATATGGAAGAAAAAAAAAACATTCCGTCATTGCAATCATTTAAGTCTTCGTACCACCACAAGGTGATCGCTCATCAGGAAGGAACAGCCTTAGTAAGTGAACTTCATTTTCCCTCACTTTCAATATTGTTCTTGACATCTGTTGTGAGTACAGTACTCCAAAAGTGAGTGCGCTGTGTTGCCCACCAGATCCAAAGCTCTTCTCTTGTGAGTACTTCGTAAAGCAATTGGTTATCCAGCTGTAATTCGGCTTGCACTTGCTTAAAATTATCAATTATATTACTGCATGAGTGTTTGTTTTATTTTTTTGACTTAGAGATTGCGTTCCGCTAAAAAAGGTTGTTGCCAATATACCAAAAGAATCCATTCGCTTGATGAAATAGCAGTTGAACCTATTATATTGAACCTATGAGTGCCTAAATTTGATCCAAACTTCTTTTTTTCAACTAGGGTTCCCAACATTGTTGGCAAGATTATTAGTGTCGTGAATAAAGTTAAAACTAGATGACTGATCATTCTTTTTATCTTGGGTTCTTGAATTAAAACAGGTTAAACTGTGAATTTAGTATTGGGTTGGAGAACATCACTTGCATTTTGATCTGGATTTGGCTGGTTGCTAGTGTCAACGGGTAGTAGACCAGCCGGTGGATTGCACGTTTAAAAACTCCCGTTGCAGTTCTTACATCAAAAACTCGTGCAGATTCCATCTTTTTCCCTATATACACTTGGACTATTCGTCCTAGAGGCCACCGCATAACTGGGACGTTGTCTTTCTTGATGATCGCCATGTCTCCTGATCTAATGTTCGCGGACTGCTTCTTCCATTTGTGACGTTACTTGACCTGGATCAAATATTTACTAGACCATCGTTTCCAAAAGTCATATTTATTTCAGCTGGGACACCAGCTTCCATCGGGACTAAAGTGTAAGTGTCAGTGGCTCAGCCCGACTATCTACAATGGTCGTGAGTTCAGGATCACTTCGACTTCTACGACGACTGTCTCTACTTCTTCATACGAGGTTTGATCAAAAAATAACAGTTATTTTCAATTTTTTCAAAAAGTATTTATTTATTCATCAACAACTATCTTGTCCCCTTCAAAGTAATTCCCCTCAGATATAATACACTTATACCAGCGTTTTTTCCAATCCTCGAAACACTTCTGAGACGCTTTTTTTGGTATCGCCAACAGCTCCTGTTTCGATTTTTCTTTTATCTCCTCAATCGTAGCAAAACGCTTTCCTTTCATCGGTGTCTTCAGTTTTGGAAAGAGGAAAAAGTCAGCGGGGGCCAAGTCCGGTGAATACGGTGGTTGAGGCATGATAACGGTTTTGTTTTTGGCCAGAAACAGCTCCTGAGCGATGCTTCTCGCAAACGGCGCATAACTTCAAGGTAGTATTCCTTGTTGACCGTACGACCTTGTGGCAAGAATTCATGATGCACCACGCCATTGCAATCAAAGAAAACTGTCAGCAAAACCTTTACGTTCGACCGAACTTGACGTGCTTTTTTCGGTCTTGGCTCATCTGGACGTTTCCATTGGGATGATTGGGCTTTGGTTTCAATGTCATAGCCATACACCCACGATTAGTCACCTGTTATGATCTTTTTGAGGTAATCTGGATCGTCGTTGACGATGTTCAACAGCTCCTGAGCGATGTCCATGCGACCTTGTTTTTGCTCAAAATTTAGCAATTTTGGAACAATCTTCGTTGCCGCACGTTTCATGCCTAAAACATCCGTCTGGGCAACAATAGGAGGAACCACGGTGTACAGTTGCTGCATGGCACCAAGCGTAACTACGGATGAGTTTGAGTCGCCAGTGGACAGACTTTTTCTAGATGCACGCAGCGGGAACCCTAGTAATTGATCGCGATTTCAACGCATGGACAATTGAATGGAATACTGTATCTCCTATTTTATATTCTCTCTTATTTGTATTTTTGTCATATTTTTCTTTTCTTATAATTATAGCATTTATTAATAATTTTCTAGCTGTTTCATGTACATGGTGCAATTTAGTTCTGAGCTCTGTCAGGTAGCTATTAAAATTATAAAATTTCTTAGATGTATCTAATGCTTCTGTTGGCATCCTTGACAGTTTGCCGTATATCAGCTCAGCTGGTGTGTAACCAGTATCTGTGTGTTGTGTATTGTTGTACGTAAATGCGTAGTATGGTAACCATGTGTCAGAAACGTGGTCGGTTCAAAAGGATAATATGTACTCATTTAGAACCCTGTAGTTGCGGTCTATTGCTCCTAGTGTCTCATAGTGGTAAGGTGTTGATAGCGCGCGGTTAATGTGTAGGATTTTACAAATATTTGACATCAGCTCGTTATTGTATTCTGATCCTCTGTCTGTCTTGAGAGTTTTGAAAATTCCATACCTTAGAACTATGTTGTTTACTATAGCTCGCGCTACTTCTGATGCTTCTTTTGTAGTCAGTGGAACTACTTCAACGAATTTTGTTAGTTCACACTGTGCAGTCAGTGTATACTTGAATCCATTTGACATCTTTAGTGGACCCACTGTGTCACTTGTATTGTCTCAAAACCTGCTGTTGGTGTATCTGTGATAGTTAATTTTTCTTTGGAGTGCCTTGTTATTTTATTTCTGCAGCAAGTTCTGCATTTTCTAACATAGTCTTTTACCATTTGACTCATTTTTCGCCATATGTAATTTTGTTTTAGCCTTGTTATAGTTCTCCTTATTCCGCTCTATCCTCCGAGTGGTGTATCATGAAATTCCTTCATTAAATTGTATTGCTGCTGATTGTTTGTTATTTGTGCAGGGGGTGTACGATATATATAATTATCTTAGTAGCAGTTTGCCTTCCTTCTTTTTGTATTTAACGCTGTACTGCATTGTACATTGATATCAATCTTATTTATTTGCGTAAATATGACGTCATTGTATGCAATGGCTAACTTGTTTATGACATGTTTATTTAATGTGTGTGTAAGTTTATCCATAACCGATCCTAAGTTCTTGTATAAATTATCATTTATTTCCATTTGTTCCCCTGCTTCATTTATTTGTATATCTGGCAAACTTCTGTGCGCGCGTCTTTACTATTATTATATTAGTATTTTTATTGAGCTCAATTTTTAGTTTATTTAATTTTCTAACATCAGATATTGTAGTGCAGTGCCACATATAGAGCTGATCAGACTCTTGTGGGTTTGCATCCAAGATCTGTGTTTGTGCAGCTAATGGTTTCTGTTTCATGCTTCTAGTTACTACTGTCACGGAGGGTATCATGGCTTGGAGTGCGTCTGAGACCAGTTTAATTCGCGACAATTCGTCTGCGTTGGTGTTGATTTTGCCTTGTTTGTAGATTATATCGAAATCATAGTATACTAGATCCAATCTTACGCGTGTTAATCTTGATGATGGGTCTTTATGCGTAAAGAGTGATACTAGTGGTCTGTGATCTGTTACTACTGTGAATTGTCTTCCATAAAGACACGGTTTTTTTGGTTTTTTTTTTATTTAAGTTACTTCAGCGTTGAAGAATTATTTTGCCAAATTTGGACAGTTATAACGCCACCACCATAAAATTTTAAACTTAAGTTTTATATATAGATATCAATATCCTTTAAAAAGTCGGTGATTATTGTGAAGGCGTAGTCTTCTTTAGCCTGGATTAGGGTTCTTAGAGAGTTGAATTGTATAAGTGCTGGGAAAGAATTTCTTGGCAAATTGTATTTAGTACAATGAAGGATGATGTGTTCTGGTTCTTCAGGGCATTGGCAAACTTCACAGTTTCGATCCTCAATTACTCTTAGTTTCTTCAGCGTCTTGTTACAGAAAGTGTGTCCTGATAGGATGCGGTTAATTTGCTTGACTTCTTTAAGATTCTTGTTCTTATTTTTTTTAAACCAAAGATTTTTCAAAATACCTGAAAAAATTCTCCATATTTCGTACCTTTTTCAGAAACTAGATTGACATATTCCCTTTTCCATTGTTGTTGGATTTCATGCCGCATCTTGTTTTTTGCATCTTGTAGTGGCCATGGGAAGTCAACTTCCTCTCCTTCTTTATCGACTCGCTCGTTGAGATTTATTCTGCTGTGGCCTGGGATATAATGAGTATCTAATGACTCCATAGTGCTATTTTTAATTTTTGATATTATTTGTGAGGCAATGAAATTATTGGAATTATGGTTTAGGAGATTTAATGCTTCACTTTTGCTATCTGTAAGTATGGCGATTTTTGTTTGGTGATTTTCAATTGCAAAGTCTACGGCTTTGTCAATAGCCAAGAGTTCCGCTGACATTGATGATAGTTTCTTTTTAATGTAGAAACTTTTAGTTAAGTTTACATGTAGAAAAGCAGCCCCTGAGAGATCATCTTTGACGGAGCCAACAATAAAAAATATTTCAAAATTATATGAGTAGAGAAAGTTCATTTTTTCTTTGAATAAGGTATTGATGACGGTCCCGTTCCCTTCATTTTGTTTGTTTGAGTCCCTTTGAAGAAGTCAAGATCACAATTTAATTTCTTTGTAGAAGGAAGTAGACGTTGGATGATACAATGTATGTGAAAAGCTTTTAAATTCTTTGAATATGCAACCATAGCTTGATTTTAAGCGGTCATTGACAAATAAAATATTTGTGATACGGTTTGAAATGGTTTATTCCCCAATGTATCGCTAGAAGTTCTTTTTCTATCACAGGTTTATTAATCTCATGCTTGTTTAATGAGACTGGCAAAGGAAATTGGCAAACCTTTTCCAACTTCTCCCTGAGAGAGTATGGCTCCAAGTGCATAATTAGATGCATCCGTCGTGAGTATGAATGTTTCTTCGAAGTTAGGATATTGTAAGATAGGAGGTACATGATGTTTTTTCTTAATGTATGGAAAGCTTCCTGTGTATCTTTATTCCAAATGAATTCTGACCCTTTTCTTAGTATACTGTTGATTGGTTTTGCAATTTATGCAAAATATTTCATAAATGTAGTAATTACAAAAGGCTACAAATCTTCGAGCTTCATCTGCGTTTTTGGGAACTGGATACATTTGCACTGTTTTGCATTTCTCAGGATCAGCTGTGACACCTTTAGAAGTGATTAGATGGCATAGATAAACTACTTCTGGCCTGAGGAAATTACATTTGCTTGGGTTGAGTTTTAGATTGTATTTTCTTAATCTCTCGAATATCTTTATAAGGTTATTGTTGTGGTTTTGAAGAGAACATCCGAATACAATGATATCGTAAACATATAGGATTGCACTTGCATCTAACCCTGTTAGTGCGATGGTTAGCATCCGCTGGAAAGTGTTTGTAGAAATTTTTAGTCCAAATGGTAGGCGCTTAAATTGACAATGTCCATTTCCCATTGAGAATGCCGTTAAAGGACGCGATGTTTTATCGAGCTCTATCTGATGGAAAGAGCTTGTCATGTCCAGTGTAGGAAAGTATTTTGCTCTGCCAATCCTATCTAAAACGTCATCAATTCGCGTGAGTGGGAATTTGTCATTTAAAATCTTTTTATTTAGCTGCCAAAAATCAACAACTAGTCGCCATTTCTTATTGCCGTTCGCATCCTTATTTGGTACTATTAGTAATGGTGAGTTGTATGGGCTAATGGAGTGTTCAATTACGTTGTCTTTCATCAGCTTCTAAACTTGTTGGTTGATTTCTTCAAGGGGGGCTTGGGGAGTGCGGTAGTTCTTTATGTATACAGGTGTTTTCTCTTCTAACGTTATTCTTTGCTTGTAGAAATTATTCGTTGATAGTTGTTCATTCTAAGTAGAAAATATCCTGATAATTTTGATATATTTTGATAATGGATGAGTCTATGTTATCTTTCACATTGTTTATTGTCAGAGATTCCTGTACTTCCATCCATTTGGTTTGTCTTGTTTGTCCAATTTGTTTTAATGTATAATAGCAAAATTTGTTAACGGTTCTATATGTAGTTGCATTGTCTCTAGTGTAATTTCTTGGTCAGTTGTGTTAAGTATTTTTACATGTTTAACACCTCTTGCCGGAATTATTGTGCCGCTAATAAAAATTTTGTTGTCTATATTTTGACTGTTGATTACGCTGTCTTCAGTTACTATTGTTGTGAGTTAGAATCAAGCTACCTACGAGTAGTTGACTCACAGCACCGACCCCCAACAGATGCCACACATTCTGTGGGATTAGCATGTGGTTTTTTTTTTGTTTATTCATTAGCATGTGCTATAGTTGTTTAATAGTAGCACATACTTTTAGGGTCTAAGTATTGTAAATTAATAGTACTTATGTAATATTTATTATGTAAACTTTTAGGGTGTTACAGTTCCGCAGTCGAGTCGACGAAGGGCATTGAAGTTTAGAATGCACCGTCGACACTTTTACCGTAGGTCAGTTGGCTTGACCAGCTGACACCAATTAACAGGTGCGGAACTGGAACACCAGAAAGGTCAGTTCACAGACTGAGATGACTGTTGAGAAATAGTATATAAGAATTAGTATTTGTAAGAATTAATCTTCTTGTGATTTGATCTTTGAACATAAAAAGTTGTCTGGTGTTTTTATTCAAGAGAGTGTTCTAAAGTTTTCAGCTACGTGCACAGCAGAACCGAAAGGACGTCCCACGACGAGCAGCAAGGACCCCAACACTATTGCTGATATTGGGTGTGTTATTTCTGTGCGTGGGTGATCGTGATTTTGTTTATATCTGTCTACATATCTAGAACTAAATCCTCGTGTCCATATGTCATTGTTAATGTATAAGACTCATAGTCTATTTTGCAATTATGTTGTTGTAGGAAATCTCTTCCTAAAATTCCATCTGCTATTATTGGGAAATCTGGTTTTACAATTTGGAATGTGAATGATACTTTTCTATGGCAAATGTTAGATGTGATTGAGCTTGTTCCCTCTGTTTCTATGTTTTTGTTGTGCATTGTGCATGCGGATTGTTCATTCACATGTTCTTGTAGTTCAACAAAATAATTATTATTGGTGATATGTCTGCTCCAGTATCTATTAGTAATTTCAGTGGTTTATTTTTGTAAGCAACTTTTACAATGTTTGTAATGTTGTTATTTGATGTTTCATAGATATTCCTTATTGGTATCGGGGATGCGCCTGTTTCCCTGATCAGGTGTTTCTTGTATATAATTGATATTTCTTGCTGGTCTATACTGTGTGGTGAAGCGTTGTTGCTAACCATGGTATTTGTTTCTTGGATTTAAATGTCGGTTGTTATTTCCCTTTGGCGGTGGGAAGTTGTTTCGGTTGTTATTTCCCTTTGGCGGTGGGAAGTTGTTTCGGTTGTTATTTCCATTTGGCGGTGGGAAGTTGTTTCGCCTTTGTGTTTGTCCGTTGCTTCTTGTATTGTAGTTCCAATTGTTCCTTGTGGGATAGCGTTGTTGAATGTTGCGACGTCCTTGATTTTGTGCATAGGAATTGTTGTTCCATCTATTATTATTGTGGTGAGTTCTGTTTATCATTATCTTGTCTCTGTATCTCTATTCGCAGCTTCAGTAATTTCTACCGCTTCCTGAAACGTTTTCACTCGACTTGCCTCTATTGTTAACTTGGTTTGTCTGTCAGCCAGACCTCCCTTAAATGCAGTGAATGCTATTTTGGCATTTAGGCGTGTCGCTATGGTTTATGTTGGTACACATGTCTGTTATATAAGTTGGCAATTCCAATTATTTTGGATTGTCAGTTTGTTTTTGACAGATAAAAAGGTTAGTCGTGTTTTGGTGTGCTCTTCGATTTTGCACTATTCGAAAAAATAGATCAAAGAAACTGTATTCAGTTTTGTGTAAAAAATGAAATTAAATGCGCAAGGACATTTGAAATGTTGACTGTGGCCTTTGGCGAGTCTACTATGAGTAGAACACAATATTAATAGAAAAATCCTACCGACCCAATTTATATATATACACACATATATATATATATATATATATATATATATATATATATATATATATATATATATATATATATATATATATATCTATATATATATATATATATATATATATAGATATATATATATATATATATATATATATATATATATATATATATATATATATATATATGTATATATATAAATTGCGTCGTTAGGATTTTTCTATTAATATTTCATATATTTCGTAACTTACGAAAAGAAGAAAATAACGGTTATCTTTTGATCACACCTCGTATACGAGGTTCGCATTTTTTTTTTTATGTTGGTACACATGTCTGTTATATAAGTTGGCAATTCCAATTATTTTGGATTGTCAGTTTGTTTTTGACAGATAAAAAGGTTAGTCGTGTTTTGGTGTGCTCTTCGATTTTGCACTATTCGAAAAAATAGATCAAAGAAACTGTATTCAGTTTTGTGTAAAAAATGAAATTAAATGCGCAAGGACATTTGAAATGTTGACTGTGGCCTTTGGCGAGTCTACTATGAGTAGAACACAAGTTCAATTGTCGTATAACCGGTTTAAGGAAGGCCGAGAAGATGTCAAAGACGATGCTCGTCCTGGTCGCCCGAGCACGTCAACAACCGATGAAAACATTGACGCAGTGAAGAAAATGACTTTGGATAATCGTCGAATCACTATCAGAGAGGTTGCTGATGATGTTGGCATATCGTTCGGCTCATGCCAAGCAATTTTTACGGATGTTTTAGGCATGAAACGTGCGGCAGCGAAGATTGTTCCAAAATTGCTAAATTTTGAGCAAAAACAACGTCGCATGCACATCGCTCATCAGCTGTTTTTGGCCAAAAACAAAACCGTTATCATGCCTCAACCACCGTATTCACCGGACTTGGCCCCCGCTGACTTTTTCCTCTTTCCAAAACTGAAGACACCGATGAAAGGAAAGCGTTTTGCTACGATTGAGGAGATAAAAGAAAAATCGAAACAGGAGCTGTAGGCGATACCAAAAAAGCGTTTCAGAAGTGTTTCGAGGATTGAAAAAAACGCTGGCATAAGTGTATTATATCTGAGGGGAATTACTTTAAAGGGGACAAGATAGTTGTCGATGAATAAATAAATACTTTATTTTTTGATCACACCTCGTATGTATATATATATATATATATATATATATATATATATATATATATATATATATATATATATATATATATATATATATATATATATATATATATATATATATATATATATATATATATATATATATATATATATATATATATATATATATATATATATATATATATATTTATTTATTTATTTATTCATACTTGTGTTAAAATTAAAATTTTGTCAGCAGAAACTTAGTACGAATGACGGAGTAGCAGATTTGCGACTTATACATACATAGCGACCATTTGGCTATAATAATTGTTGTTGGCAACTACAAGCAAATCCAAGGTGTAAGTATACGTGTGAAAAAGGCACAAGCCAAAGGGTGGAAGGATGCAACCTTGGAAGAAGAGCTGTTCAAACTTATGCTTGACACAAGCGTAACCAAATCAAATGATACAAACGAATAAGCAAAGTTTTTGGTTTATCATATTAGCAAAGCTTGCGACACTTCTATCATCAGGAATAACCGCAACTGTCTACGAAAATCTGCATATTGATTGAACAGCGATATCGAAGAGCTGAGAAATAGCTGTCAGATAGCCATGCGGAAATTCCAAAGAAGTAGACAGTGGAGCTCAAAATGCTATAAAAACGAGTAAATGATTCTGCTTCAAAGAGCTTTGCGACAAAGCTGATGAAAACCCATGTGGAGGGGCGTATAAGGTGGTAATGACTAAGACACAAGTAGAGGAGAACTTTTTATCTGATGAGCTGGAGTGTATAGATACACCACCTATTAATGACACAGAAGTAATACAGGCTGCTGCACTATTTGGTGACTTCAAAGCGCCAGGACTGGATAGTATTACAAACCGGGCTCTAAAGATTGCCTAAAACACAACATACTACTTTTCACGGAGATGTATACAAGGTGTTTGCGAGATGGTGTTTTGGAAAAAACGGCGTCTGATTCTTCTGCCGAAACCAAACAATCGAATACTCTGCCTGATTGAGACGATTGGCAAAATCTGGGAGCGCTTAATCTGCGATCGATTGGAACAACACCTTTAAGAAGAAGTAGAGGGCCTGTCTGACCAATACGGATTCCACAGGAGGGGATCGACTATAGATGCGATCAAAAGAGTTGCTGAAATAGTAGATAAATCCATTGAAGGTACCAGGTGGATGCATGGTACCAAAGAATATTGTGGAGTTGGAACTTTCGATGTTAAAAATGCGTTTAACTCGGCATGTTGGCTTCACATAATACGAACATTAGAGAATTTTAAAACACCGGTGTACCTGCTGCGTGTCATAAAAGGCTATCTGTCCGATAGACTGTTGTTTTATGACACATATGAAGGAGTAAAGCGATGTCAAGTAACTGGTGGAGTGACGCAAGGCTTCGTACTTGGCCCACTCTTATGGAATATATGTTATGATGTAGTATTTCGTCTACCTATGCCAAAAGAAGTACAAATCTTCGGTTATGCGGATCATATTGCAGTAACAATAGTTGCAAGGGAATTAAGCCAAAGTGCATTTCACACAGTATTTCACGATGCGGTTGGAGTCATATCTAGCATAATGCCACCAGACATTATGGCTCTTGAGCTTAAGAGAGTATATGACAAGAGCAAAAATATCGGCAATCCTTTAGCGGCAGAAGAGCGAAAAGAAGAAAGTCAAAAGAGCTTAAATGTATGGCAAGAATGCTGGGATACAGCGACCAAAGTGCGATTGACACACAGACTCATCAAAAATGTGCAGACTTGAGTTGAAGTAAAACACTGAGATGTTGATTTCTATATGACGCAGGATTTGAGTGGACATGGCTGTGTTAGAGGGTATCGGTACAAGTATGGACATGATGACCGAAAAATCTGATATTTTTGTGGGACTGGTAATAAAAATGCATTGCATATATTCTTCCACTGTTCGAAATTCGATACAGAACGTAAAATTTTAGAGAACCAAATAGGAGACAAATTAACAACAGAAAACATAGTGCAGCACATGTTGCTATCAAGGCAGATTTGAAAAAATGTGAAAGAGTTAACCGCTAGGGATCTACAAGAAGTAAGATAATAGAACGGTTGGGAAGCAGCGAGACTAGATACATGAATATAGTATAAACCCTTTGAGATTTTCTAGGCGATAGGCTAAGTTAGCCCTGTGATGTAATAAAGCTGCACAATTAATCAACCACTTCTCCCTGACGGAAGACAACTATGTTGCCGCTTGGACGTTATTGCAAGATCGGTACAACAACAGAAGGGTAATAGTAGCTACGTTGATCAAAAAACTACTAAATCAGCCATCAGGGACATCAACTGCCTCGACAACTAAGAATTTGCACGACACAACACGTGAATGCATCTTAGGTCTGGACAATTTAAGGGTTGATACGGGAGCAAGGGATCCGATTCCTCTTCATCTGCTAATAAAGAGACTAGATCGATCCACGCACATGAGATTTGAACAATCCTTAACAAATCCAAAGGAATTACAAGGGGTTGATAATTTCCTGCTGTTCTTGGAAGGACAATTCTATTCAATGGAAGCCATCGGCACTAAGGATAAAGCTGCAATGGCACAATCACCCAACAGAGTTGTATCCTCCATTGCAACCTCGACTAAGAAGAATAGCTGCAAATTATGTGACAATGGTAGTCATCCATTGTATTACTGCAAGAAATTTCTACAGCTGTCAATTACAGATAGCCAGTTGTGGGTAAAAAACAACGACTGTGTTTCAATTGTTTTAAGAACGATCACAATTCAAACAATTGCAAGTCGACATAATGCAGCAAATGTGACAAAAAACACAATACGTTGTTACAATTTGGAAATGAAAAACAACTAGTTCCAAAAATGCCGTCATCAGAAGCAATGCAATCAGCCAATGAAGCAATATATCCCATTGCAAATTCAACAGTTTCATCAGCAGCAGCAAGCAATGTGTCAATTCAAGGATACGTACTACTGGCAACTGCAAGGATATGAATCACTGCGGCCAATTGCAACTCAGGGGAATTTAGAGCAATTTTGGATTCCGGTTCTCAAGTTAACATCGTCCCAGAACGTATCATGAAGAGATTATCCATATCTCCAACCGAGGCTTCCTAGTGCATTGAGCGAATTGGCGATGCCCAAAAGACGGCCACTCAGAGGATTAATGTCAAGATGCAATCCATTAGTGACAGTTTCGCAACTAATTTGGAAGCATTTGTACTTCAAAACATTATTTCCGCTCAACCAAGTAATCAATTTGATATAAACATACAATTGGCAGATCCGAAATTTTGCAAGCAAGACAAAATTGACGTCTTGCTGTGTGCCGAATTTGACCTGAGTCTCTTGGCACCTGGTCATATAAAGATGATGAATAATCGTCTGTTTCTTAAAAAGACCTAACTTGGTTGGATTGTGAGCGGAAAATTTGGAGCGTCTGAACCATAGGTGGAATCATTGACATGTGCAGTGTTCGGGATGAAAACAGACACCGATGGATGGTCCACTGGTAGAGGCAATTGAAAAATTATGGAAGATGGATGAAGTCGAAACAATTGGAAAGAGGATGTCACCAGCAAACAACAATGCGAAACACACTTTGCCGAAAATATGCGGAAAAATGACTTGGGACGCTTCATCGTAAAATTGCCATTTCTCTAAAATCCAATAGCTTTGGGAGAATCAAGACTAATGGCACATAATCGATTCGTTGGTCTCGAACAGCGACTTCAGAGAAACGTGGAGCTGCGAAAACAATATGTGGTTCATGAGAGAATACGAAAGATTGGAACACATGAAGAAAGTGAAGCTTGACTCAATGCTGTCTCCTAACTACTTCCTTCCTCATCATTGTGTTCTCAAACCCGATAGCACAACAACCAAATTGCGAGTGGTGTTCGACGTATCTGCCAAAACCACGACAGGGTATTCATTGAACGATTTAATGTATGCCGGGACCACAGTTCAAATTGCACTTTTTTCAATACTGCTACGCTTTCGGTTGCCAGGCTTTGTACTCACGACCGATATCGAAAAGATGTATCGGCAGATCATAATACATCCAGAAGATCGACGTTATCAAGTCATCGTATGGAGAGAGGATCCAACAGCAAACATTGGGTACTATCAACTAAATACCGTTACATATGGAACACGGGCAGCACCGTACCTAGCAACCAAATGTCTGCAACAAATCGCTAACTACAATATTTTAAGTCATCCTTTAGGAGCAAAAATGTTACATGATAATTTGTTTGTGGATTATGGACTTGGAGGATCAGACAGTCTGGCTACAGCCATAGGAATGCAACAAGAGCTGATAAAAATGCTAAGCACACATGGATTTAATTTGCGAAAATGGTGTGCAAATCATCCCCAACTATTAACAAATATTCCACAAGGTGACCAGGAAGTGAATTTAGATTTCTCTAATGACACTAACGACCCAATAAAAACGCTGGGGTTATATGTATCAGATCAACGCTGGATCCTGTGCGGGTAATCACTAAACGAACGGCCAGCTCCGATCTAGCACGACTGTTTGATCCACTTGGACTACTGGCACCGGTGATCGTCAAGGCAAAAATATTCACACAGCATCTATGGCAAATAAAGTTATCCTGGGATGAGGCTCCAAAACCCGTGTTGCACCACTAAAAACACAAACTCTGCTTCGATTAAAACTTTGTGTCGCACTAGTAGGTGCCCAGCTCGCAACTCGGGTAAAAATAGATTGTCAGATAGAGGATAAACCAATCTTCTTTTGGACCGATTCAGAAATTGTGCTTCATTGGATATACATACAGCATACAAAACTTTTGTGGCAAATAGAGTAGTAAAAATTCAAGTGTTAACTCTGCCCGAGCAATGGCGACATGTCAGTTTAAAGGCAAATCTAGCTGATTTACTGTCAAGAGGATGTTCAACAAAGACTGGCTGAAAGTGCAGTCTGTTTTCAAGGACCAATGTTTCTGCACGCCAGGCAAGAGCTATGGCCCCCAGTATGGTCAAAGCAGCTGCAAATTCCTTCTGACATCGAATAGAAAAGGGAAACAGCCGTTTCATTGCTCACTGGGTCAGAAAACACAATGCAAATAAATGGAGAATGGATTTATCAAATAAACCATTGCAACTCGTTTGTCACACTTCAAAGAATCATTGGATATATCTTACGATTTATAAATAATACAAAGAACAAACGGAATTTTAGAGTAAAAACCATTTCTTAACAACAGTCGAACAGGATCATGCATTAGCAGTCACCGTCAAGACCATTCAGGCAAGTGACTTCAAAGCTGAAATCCAAAATCTGAAACAACACAATGAAATCAAAATTATCAGTGCCATCAGCAGCTTATCACCATTTTTAAATGACATGAACATTCTTCGAGTGGGGGGACGATTAGAAACTGCTGGACTGCCATTCGATGCTAAACGTCAAATGTTGCTACCCTACAATGACCCGCTGGTCAACTTACTCTTCCTTAAAATGCATGAGGAGAACAAGCACTGTAGTCCTCAAGCCTTGCTGGGAACCTTAAGGCAACGATTTTGGCCAATAAAAGGTAAAACAACAGCTCGATCAACTGTTCTGCATTGTATCCGATGCAATAAAGCTCGCCCTCAATTGGCACAACAAATGATGGGACACCTGCCAGCTACAAGAGTGACACCAGCTAGACCATTCATTAACACTGGTGTTGACTACGCTGGACCTTTGTGGGAGCATTATAAGGTCCATGGAAAAAAGCCAACCAAAGCATACTTAGCTGTATTCTGTTGCTTTGCCTCTAAAGCTGTTCATCTGGAGTTGGTAACGGTTCTGTCAACAGAAGCGTTTATTGGAGCCCTCAAAAGATTCATAAGTCGAAGTGGTCGCTGTCAAAACCTATATAGTGATATCGCAACCAACTTCATCGGAGCAAGAAATCAATTCACAGAGTTATCATCAGCACTCCATTTATCAAGCGCTCAAGACGAAATTGGAAAAACATGCAGCGAAAAAGGAATACAGATCTATTTCATCCCGCCCAGATCCCTTCATTTCGGAGCACTGTGGGAAGCAGCAGTTAAATGTGCGAAACATCTTCTGCTAAGAAGTGTCGCATCGGCTTCATTGACTTATGAATAATTGGACACTGTAATTGTGGAAATAGAGGCGATATTAAATTCCCGTCCACTAACGCCACTATCATGGGACCCTTCGGATTTAACAGCACTAACGCCAGGTCCAGGTCTGCTCCACATAGGAGAAGCACTCACCGCACAAGTAGATAGCAAAGCAGACTCAACAAAGCAATCACTGTTGTCAAGATGGAAATTGGTGGCACAATTAAAACACAATTTCTGGAAGAGATGGTCCAATGACAGTGAGATAACATCAAACTCGGCGACATGGTGATCTTCAAAGAAGACAATGTTCCTGTTATGCAGTGGCCTCTTGGCCAAATAGTAGAAGTCTATAACGGACCAGATGCAGTATGCGTTGCTGAGGTTAAGAAGGCAACGGGAGTTTATAAACGTGCAATACATCGCCTCGCTCCACTACCCATAGACACAGATACTGGCGCAGAATCTAACGAAGAGGCGACTACAAGAAAGCGAAAGGACGAAATGAATGAAGGGACATCAAGAGAAATAAAAAATGCGAACCAATCAGGTTTACAAAATTTGATCCAACTGTAGGTATTCATTTTGAACACATCGGATCAAGCCAAATCATTGCTAGTGAGTGGGAACTGGTGATTTATTATGATCGCAAACCTTTGCGTACCGCAATCCAACTATTGAAGGATGGCGCCTCGGCTATGTATCACATGTGCGAAGAAATACAGCCAACAACAATATGCGATGAAGTAGTCACACAGCTAATGCAGAGCTGGACTTGGATACAAATTTGTTTGCAAACCATCGTCAGAAAAGAGGTGCACTTAATTTGGTGGGAAATGTTGCTAATTCGCTATTTGGAGTTTTGGACTCAGAATACGCCCGTCAGATGTCAAAAATAATAGCGGCCATCAATGACAACGAACAAAAGTTGACAAGCATGATGAAGCAACAAATCTCAGTAATTGATTTAACCATCATCAAACGTAATCAAACCTCCTCTCAAATATCTTTCGAAAAACTTGAAAGAAGACTGACAGACATTAAAAACCAAATACTTCATAATAAACTGGAGGCACTGAAGGAACATACATTCCAGACATTCCTATCGATAGATCTTCTACTTTCCCTCATGACATCAAACGTTCAACGTATTCAAACGGCACTCATAAATTTTCTTACAAATGTTCATCACGGATATACTTTAGTTGTTACCACCACAGCAGCTTAATGATGCAATCTTAAAAATCACAGCACATTATCTACAACAATTCTGGCGATCAACTTACATCGAGATAAGTATTGTCCAACCACGATTGAAACTCTACAGTCTTGTTTCGAAATGGAAAACGATTATATCTTTGTGCCAACAAGCAACCCGTATACGACAAGGGGTCAGAAATATGTGCCGGCGAGGTCAGTTTACTCAACAATGAAACCAGATCCCACTGTAAACTTAAGCATAGCGGAGATCAAGTGTGGATTTGATTGCTCCTGGGCTGGCGGGTGTGGCTTCTGGACCTAATACCACTGGGGTGAAACCCATTGCAAACGGCTCCAGATTAAGGTCACATCTCTCTCCGTCCCGTTAAAACCTTGGCAGGCCTCAAGGTACGTTCGAGGTACGTCGTCATTTGGTTGATGTTGTAGGTTTCGTTGAGACTGACTCCCAATTAGCACTGGTCTGGCTCTGAGCACTCGCACCCATAAGTGCTTGTGCCAACCCTCGCATGGCCTCCTTGCATCTGCACAGATAACCATGGGACCAATAAGGTTACTACACATTCCTACTGAGATAGCGGCTTTCAGTGGGGACCCTTTTTGCATGGACAATCTCATTTCCCACAAAAACTCGGCGGCCAACCCTCATGGGGAACGTAAAACAACAACAAAGAGCTTACTTAGGCAAAAAGCAGCCTCGAGCTTACCAACAGCTTCATCTTGGACTTTCGTCGCTGGAGCAAGGCTGTTTTGGGGTGTTACGGCCGAAAGGCCAGCCCCGAACACCGACCTCCCTTCAGGTGCTTATACGCATGTAAATGCATCTCCTCGGGCGTACAGAATTCGAAGGTCCCCCGTCAGGATTCTGCATAGACTGGAATCTGCTGACCCTGCTTGACTGTCCGAAAGACACAAGTCAGCGCTCGAATGGGCGCATCAAAATGTTGGTGCTCGTCCACAGCCCCCCACTGGGGTTGCTCAGAAGTTAAAACGGACGGCTGAGCAGCCCTCCCGAACAGTCGTGCGTGAAACCAAACGCCCACGACTGTCGTACAAGCCGAGACTGCCTCGCAATTTAATGAGGTGGCCAAAGAGGGCCTCATTTGGGCCATCGTTGACACTGGGAACAGTGACGGTACCATTTCCCCAGCAAACTGGAAAATGGTGGAGAAGGCTCCCTTCAGGGTCTATAGAGACATCCTGAGGGCCAATCCTGGCCCCTCACCCGTATGCCGGGACGCGGGATGGTATCAGGGGCACGTGAAGCTCATCGCGTGAGTTACATATAATGTAAGTAACACACCAACATATATAAAAGCTAATACAACACCGAACAGTATAGATAAAATTATATTAAATATTATAAATAAAGGGAAACTGTACCATTAAGCCCATTTCCGGAATTTCACAATAAATTCAACAAAAAAAAACAAATAAAAATCAAAATGTGAACGAAATTCCGAGAATGGTACCCATTTCCGGAATTTCACAATAAATTCAACAAAAGAAACAAATCAAAATAAAAATGTGAACGAAATTCCGAGAATGGCAATATTGTACAGCATAAAATGTATAGAGTTAGTAAGAACTTTGGTAATACATAAGAATTAAGCAATTAAGCATAATATTTATGGAAATTGGAACTAAGAGGAAATTGGATTATTAAAATAAAGTCAGTCTGGTTTTGATCTTCTTGAGCGTCACTTCGCTGCAAATAAACTTTGTCTCTAATTATTTAAAAAATCCGTTTACGGCCACCGTATACAAAATTGGCGCAGTCGGTTGTCCTTTTTTATTTAAAAAAAAAGGATTGTGATACGAATTTGCGAGTTATTAAAATAATTAAATAAATAATTGTAACTCCCAATACTAGTTCTGCGAATCCGTACCCCTCCCGAAAAGTTGGATCCGACCCTCCAGAATATAAAAACTAGTAAAGTTAAAATAATAAAAAAAAGGTGAAGTGATTACAAATACAATTTTTGTAAAAGCCATCTACCAAAACATTAAACGAAAAAAGTGCAGTGATTACAAAAGCAATTTTTGTAAAAGCCACTAACAAACAATCAAGCGAAAAGTGCAGTGATTACATAAACAATCTTTGTAAAAATCACTCAGCAAAATTAAGAGCAAAAGGCAACAACTGTTTGACAAAAGAAGAAGGATGGCGCAAGACCAGGCTCAAATACCCTCTGTAGACCTAGTAGAGGAGCTTGCCAGAAGGGAAAAACAATTGGACCAGATAAGGGCAGCATATATGGAATTGCAACAAGAAACAAAATCAGGAAACGGCGCAAGAGAAATCTTATTGAAGACGATCAATCATCTACCCACATTTACCGGCACAGGCGAAGTAACAGTGAAAAGTTTTTTCAGCAGCACAGAACATCTGCTATCAACAGTCAATAATGAGAACCTGCAAAAAGAAGCGGTAAGGACGATATTCTACCGGACGATCCAGGGACAAGCGAAGGACGTCATTATCAATATCCCGAATCCAGATAACTGGCAGCTGATAAAGGAAACACTAAAATTGAGATATCGACCCAGCGTAGAACCTCACCAGATATACAGAATGATAGCGAATCTCAAAGTTAATTCAGTAAGAGAGTTAATTGTACAAATACAAAATATTAAATATAAAGCGGACGAACTGACAGTTTATTTTAGAGGTGACCACTATATTGACCTATCGAACGTGGACAGCCTATTAGTCAACACGGTTAAGTTAATTACGCAGAGCACGTTACTAGACAAAATTTATGACGAAAAGAATATAAACGAAATATTAAGAATAGTAACCAGAAGATAGCTGTATTAGGTCGGAATATAGGGATATTAACAGGAAAGAAGATATACCAAATTTTAGACAATGGCCTAACAGAAATTTCGACGCATCTCAGAGACACAATAATCAAACACTAGGACATCCAAACCAAAATAGAAATTATAGAGAAAATAATTCAGGTCAATTTAGACCAAATCAGCAATTCTTTTACCAAAACAGGAATTACATAGAAAACAATTCGGGTAAAATTAGACAAAATGCGCATATTATCAACCAAAATAAAGGATATAGAGAAAATAACTCCATACAAAGAAGACAAAATCAACAAAATTTTTACCAAAATAATTCAGGGCAAATGAGACAATTTAGGCAGGAACAAGAGGAACCGATGGAAATAGATAATATCTAAGCACATTACAATAAGCCTCAGCTGGTAAGACACCCTAGGACGAATTTCAGCCAAGATCGCTTGAATCAGAATAGGCAAAGCCAGGAAGGACTTAACGAAAACTTTGACCAAGCGGAAGAAATTATTAGCTCCGTTTTTTTTATGAATCAGCCTCGGAAAACCTACCAAAAATAAGGATAAAAAATATATCGCACTGATAGACACTGGAGCAAGTTTCAGTTTGATAAATATTGACACTAATGATTTTTTAAAAATAAAATTAAGAAGACCTATAACATTTAGCACATTGACAAATAAAAATACGATAAACTTTGAAGTACACACAGAGGCACCAAAAGAATTCGAGCTGCCAAATAACGCAAGAGTTAGGTGGCAGCTCACATCTTTCAATGGGAGAAGCTACAATTTTATAATAGGTATAGATATTTTGAACTTTCGGAACGCGAACATAAGTATTGAAGAAAAGATAGTAATACTAAATCAGGGAGTAAGTAATTGTCTAAATAACCCATACGATTTCAATTAAATCATACGATTTGAATGAAATCTAAATGCGGAAAAATATAATAAAGATGTAGATGTCTTAAATCGTTTTAAAAATATATTATTTAAAGAAGGGGATAAACTAACTAATACAACAGAAATACAACATGAAATCAAAACTACAACAAACGAACAAATTAACTCGAAATTATATAGATATCCACCACAACACGAAGAAGAACTTAGAATACAAGTTAAGGAAATGGTAGAGCAAGGAATAATAAGGAAAAGCAAATCGAAATATTCTAGCCCCTTGATCGTTATACCAAAGAAAATGGACAACTCAGGAAAAAGAAAATACAGATTAGTTATCGATATAGGAAGTTAAATGAAATTTCAATAGACGGCAAATACCCTTTATAGACTCAATTCTGGACAAATTTGGAAGAGCTCAATATTTTACCACCATAGACTTAGCAAAAGGATACCATCAAATTTTGGTTAAGGAAGAAGATAGGGAAAAGACAGCTTTTGTTACACCTCATGGACTATACGAATTTGTAAGGATGCCGTTCGGACTGAAGAATGCACCTGCAACTTTCTAGCGATTAATGAACGAAATACTGCGTGACTATATTAATAAAACTTGTGTTGTCTATTTAGATGACATACTTATACTTAGTACCTCATTAGACGAGCATATAAAGGCGATTAGTGAAATTTTTAATGTATTCGAAAAGAAAAATTTAAAAATTCAGATAGATAAATGTAATTTTTTAAAGAAGGAAACAGAATTCCTCGGACACGTTCTCACAGAAGAAGGCATGAAGCCGAACCCATATAAAATCAAAAATATAGAAAATTTAGAATTACCGAAGACAGAAAAACAGATTAAAAGCTTTTTAGGAGTCACTGGGTACTAACGGAAGTTTATAAAAGATTATGCCAAAGTGGCACAGCAAATAACTAAATATTTAAAAAAAGGCATGAAAATTAATACCCTACAAGACCCTACATACCCTAAAAGACCCTACATACATTGAGGCATTTGACAAATTAAAGAATCTAATTAGTTCACATCCCAAATTACGATTTCCGAACTTTGAAAATAAGTTTACATTGACAACGGATGCATCGAATTATGCACTGGGAGCGGTATTAGCCCAATAAGGACATCCAGTCTGCTTCGCATCGCGAACGTTAAATAACCACGAACAAAATTATTCGGCAACGGATAAGGAATTCTTGGCTATTATATGGAGTGTCAACTACTTTAGGCCATATATACACGGAACGAAATTCAAAATTCTTGCCGACCACCAACCCATAAAGTACTTACATTCCAATTACAGGGGTAAAGATATGTCACCAAGACATCAAAGATGGCTATTAAAATTAGGAGAATATGATTGTGAAATCGAATATTTGATAGGTAAAGAAAATAAGGTAGCGGATTTCCTGAGCAGATTAGAAATAAGATAAGAAATAAACTCAGAGGAAGAGGACCAATACGAAAAAAATGGTTTAAATAAAAACGTTAATATTTCAAACTCAAATATCATAGACAATATTGAAGATGATATAACAATGGCTACGGTATATTCAACAGAAGAAAACTTAAACGATCATTTTGTCATAAAAGAAGAAATTATCAACTAACACAAAACTCAAATTAGAATAACAAACGACAAGACAGAAGAATTTAAAATAGTACACGGAAAAAGGATAATACTTATTGCTGAACACGATTTTGAGACAATGGGAGATATATTTAGGAGATACATAAGAAAGGGACTGAGGTATTTATTACGAATTATCTGATCCTAAGTATAATGTGGTACAACAAAAATTTATCCAAATCTTTTCCAATGACAAAAACGTTAAATTTATAAAATGTACGATCAGAGCGCAGGACATTGAAACCGAAGTGGAAGCAATTAAGCAAATATCATTTTATCACGTAAGAGAAAGTATGCACTCGGGCATACAAGAAACATATAACAAAATCAAGAACATAATATATTATCCAAAACTGATGGATCCAAATAGTAATCAACCAATGCGATTTATGCAAGGAAGTAAAATATGATAGGAATCAGATAAAGCCAAAATTCCAATATACTGAAACACCTTCAGATAAAAATCAGATTATACATGTAGACACATATGTTATAAAAAATTTTTATTTTCTGACAATAATAGATAAATTTTCTAAATTTGGAGCAGCCTATCCTTAGAATGATAGAAATCACGTTACAATAATTGAGCAATTAGAGGACCATTTCGCTAAAATAGGAAAACCAAACAAAATTATAGCCGATAATGAATTTAAGACAACACGAATAAAAGAATTTTTAGACCAACAAACAATTGAATTACATTTAACAAAACCCAATAGTCATACGGGCAACGCAGATGTAGAAAGAATGCATAATACCATTACAGAAAATTTTAGAATATTGTACAAATCTGAAAAGAATTTATCAGTAAAACAAATTATCCAGAAAGCAGTCCGAAATTATAATAGCAGATACCATTCCACAATTAAAAACACTCCCTTAGATGTGCAAAATATACATAGTGAAAATTAAACAAAATATAGAAGAAACAAAGAAAAGATACATAGATACATAAACTAAACAAGAAGAGGGAACACTTCGAAGAAATTAGAAAGCAAGGATATATTAGGAACTATAAAGCGGTTAGGCATAAGGAGCAACCAAAATACAGAAAAGCAAAGTTAGAAAATATACACCCAATTAATATTAAAAGACCTCAAAAAAATGGTGGATAATTCTGCTAGTGGCAAACTGGATATCTCAAGATGGTTTTTGGAACAATGGACGACTTAGACAGACAAGACATCTTACAAGCAGATACAAACATTAGTCAACAAATTCAAGTAAACGAATATTTTAATATAGCATTAGAATAATTAAGAAATATTGTTAAAAGCGATAGAACAAAAATCGAAAAAGCGATAAATTCTATACATAAATTCAATGACGAAGAATATGAAAAGAAAACATATAATTTTGAAGAAAATAAACACTTAAGAGAATTAAAAACTATTATGCATTGTGTAATAAAAGCAAATTGTACCAACTTACAAAAAATACAGAATTCGAAGCAATCTCAATAGATGTAAAAACAATTATTATTAAAAATGACATAAATTTACCAATTAATCAAACATGTACGAATAATGACTCTATTTTAAACAGAAATTATTTGATTCAGTACAGTAATTGTTCAATAAAAAATCAGAGATTACTATTTTTCAAACAGTATTGAAACTGTAGAAGAAAATATTATAAATGTAAAATACAAAGATATAAGAAATTTCAAAAAAAAAAGAAAAAATATATATATACGAGTATATCATTAGAAGAAATAATAGAAGATAATAAATCAAATATTAAAAACATTTTCATGTAAAAAAATATCAAAGTAAACTGTCATATGGGTGTAATGTGTTAATAATTATTTTGATAATCATTTTATGTTGTATTTTTATATTTTAAAAAAAAAATTATATAAAAATAAAATTAAATAGTAGAAATCGGGAGAATTCTAATCTAATCAAACATCTGTATAAGTCGATATATACGGCGGAGTGTAGAGAACTAGACACACGCACGCAGGGCAGTGAGTTGTTTCGGAAGGCATGGCAATATTTTATCATGTTTTGCACTCTCTTCTGATCACCTGCTTCGTGTTGTCTGTGTTTGTCTCGTATAGTATAACAGATGGTGTAGCTTTCATGTTAATATGTTAGAGCGGGACAACAGTATGACTGTTGTCGGGTGTCGTTCGTTGTGTCGAAAGCACGAGAATAAATGTCAGTGAACAACGGAGACGCGTGGAAGACACAACGAAACTCGCTGCGCTCAGTCAAAAATATGGATCAACCTGCTGACGACCTGTCTCTGACATCAGAAGTGGGATTTAATCCCCCTTCCGCGATGTTAGACGGTGCCATCATGGAATTACAAAATAAAAACTTGATCGACCTCGTAAAGGCAGTACAATCAGCAACTAACAACGCAAATCAGTGTAAATCAGTTACGCTGCCTAAATTTAACCCAGATGTCGCTGGCGCCAACATTTCATCATGGTGCACTTCAGTCGACAATATTCTAACTGGAGATCCTCTAAAAGGGAGTGCGCTCGTTATGGCTTTAAGTACGTCGCTGGAGGGAAACGCATCGCGATAGTTGACTCAGATATGCTATTCAGACATGACCTGGCCTGAGTTTAAAGAATTTTTTGTGTAGTGCTTCGGTAGTGTGGAAACACCGGCAGCAATGTTTTTAAATATGTTGGCAAGCCGCCCGAATGATGGCGAATGCCTTGCAGTTTATGCAAGCCAATTGGTTACGGCGCTCAACACGACATGGCGCGATATGGATGTTTAATGTAATGTTATATGTTTAATAAAAGAAAAAGCACAGAAGTTACAAAACCTGTTCCTGAATTTAAACGTCAAAGATATTCTACAATTAAGTGTTATTTTTGTGGTAAATTGGGTCACAAAATGTCTGAATGCAGAGAAAAGAAGCAGTATAGTCACTCAACGTGTGGGAACCGAAATAGCAGAAGTGAAAATCGACAGAGTGATAAACCAAATGTAATTTGCTACAAGTGTGGAGAGGCTGGACACATATCAACAAGGTGCACAAAAACTGAGGTTAGCGGTGGGAAAACTGTGAGCCGTGAAAAAAGAGTGGAAAAATGCTGTGTTGTTGAACCAAAAGGACAAATGGTACATCGAGATGAGACTTTTGACATCACTTTTGACTCTGGAGCAGAATGTTCGCTGATAAAGGAGAAGATAAGTAACAAATTGATTGGTAAAAGTATTAAGAACGTAGTCGTGTTAAAAGACATTGATGATGGTGGAATATGTAGCAATGTACAAGTATTAAGTAGCGTACTAATTAATAATAATTGTATTAAAGTATTGTTTCATGTTTTGCCTGACAAACATTTGAAAAATGACATTGTTATAGGTCGTGAAATTCTGAGTCAGGCCTACAATGTAATGATTACATCAGAAAATTTCCAAATTGTGAGAACCAAAACAATAAACTATTGTAAGGGTGATGAGCAATTTAATGATTTTAATACCGAACTTTGTGGTGAAGATAAAAGCAAACTAATGTCGCTTTTGGAAAAATACTCAAAGTCTTTCATTAAAGGTATTCCTTGTACAAGAGTTAGTGTGGGCGAAATGAAGATAAGACTGGTCGACTCGAGAAAAACAGTACAAAGGAGTCCAGATAAAATCGATGAATTGATAAAATATAAAGTTATAAGACCTAGCTGTTCACCCTATGCAAGTCCTATGTTACTTGTAAAAAATAAAAATGGTTCGGATCGCCTTTGTGTCGATTTCAGAGAGTTGAACTCAAATACAGTTTCTGATAGGTATCCGATGCCACTTATTTGGGCTCAAATAGCCAGGCTTCGTGGAGCGAATTATTTTACATGTTTAGGCATCGCCAGCGGTTACTATCGAATTCCTTTACATCCAGATTCAGTTGAATGTACTGCTTTTGTGACGCCGGATGGCCAATTTGAATTTTTGTCTATGCCGTTTGGGCTTAAAAACGCCCTTTCCGTCTTTCAGAGCATGGTAATGAAGGCTCTGGGTGACCTTGCTAATACTTACGTTGTCGTTTACATGGACGACCTCAACCAAGACTGAAGCGTTTGAAAGACTACAGATTGTTTTGGACATACTTACTGAGGTTGGGTTTTCATTTAATATTGCATAGTGCTCTTTTCTTAAAACTTCTGTGCATTATTTGGGGTATGAAGTTTGTGCTGGCGAAATTCGACCAAATCCACACAAAATTTTAGCATTAACGGCATTGCCACCTCCACAGTCGGTGACTGGACTGAGACAATTTATTGGATTAGCTTCCTATTTTAGGCAATTCATACAAGGGTTTACTAATTTAATGAAACCGTTGTATCATATCACCTCAGAAAAGAATAAATTTGTTTGGAAGTCAGAATATGAAGAGATTCGAGCAAGAGTCATATCAATCTTTACGAAAAAGCCAGTTTTAGTCATTTTTGACCCACAATACGCAATTGAGCTTCATACTGATGCTAGTTCAAGTGGATATGGTGCAATCCTATTGCATAAAATGAATAAGAACCTCATGTGGTGGAATATTTTAACAAAACTACTTCGCCCGCCGCATTCGTATGAATTAGAGACTTTAAATCGATGAAACATTTTCGTCAGTATTTGTTGTATTCCTTACCTTGGAGTGTCCAATGCTCGACTCCCACTATGGAGTTTTATCCACCAGTTACTACTTCAGCAACCAAAATAACAACTCAAAACTCCTCTACAACAACTGTAACACCGGTGACTGCGACGGTAAAGATTAGCTGCAACTCACCATTAATGGCAATCGGAACAACACCAATTTCATCAGCACCAACAAACAAGCAAGTACAAAATATACATATTAAAACCAGTAATAAAATTACCGAAAATAAAAACACAAAACGAAACAGCGAAAAACAATCGCCAAACAAGTTAAATGAACAAAATACTAGTAACAAAAGACCGAAAAATAAAATGTTCAACACAACACAAACATCACTCCAAAAATATTGGCTTAGCAAGCCTATCACTCCAAACACAACAAACAGATTCGAACTGTTGGCAGTAAATGACAAAACGGACTCTCAAAACAACAATGAAGAACAAAACAACAGTGGGACAAATGCGAACATTAATATACAAAAACCAATTACGCAACGTTTACAAAAACCGCCTCCTATATATGTTCGGAATGTTGAAAATATAAAAGCCTTATCTGAAGCACTAAATTCCATTCCAAATATATTGTACGAAATGAAAATTCTGAGCAAGAGCGAAATAAAAATTCAACCAAAAGAATCCACACACTACACAACAGTAATTGAATTATTAAAGCAAAAAGGGACAAAGTATTACACATTTCGACCAAAAGATGAGCGAGGCTTAGAGTGGTATTACGAAATATGCACCATTCAACCGACACAGAAGACATTAAAAACGAATTAGCCGAACTAGGCCTTGAAGTGACAAATATCCATAACATCCAAATAGCTAATGCTGCCAAAATAAAACAACCACTTTCACTATTTTCAATTGAATTGAAAATAAAAGATAACAATATAGGCATATACGACATTACTCACCTCTTACACTGCAAAATTAGCTTTGAGCCACCCCAACAAAAAAGAACAATTCCCCAATGATGAGACAAACATGTGCACAATTAAAATCGACGCTGATAGAGTAAATATTAAATGCGTTCATTGCGGTGAAAACCACACGGCAAACTACAGAGGATGTGCGATATATAAAGCTCTACAAGTCCAGAGATACCCTACACTTCGCAAGAAAGAAACAAATGAACAAATCAATATTGAAACAAACCAAAACAATCACAATACAAAAATAAATGCCCAGAAAATCATCTCTGGTATTTCATACGCTCAAGCTGCACAAATGGAAACAATATCACAGGAGCCAAATCCAATAAAAAGCAACAGCACATATGAAATAATATCAAACAATGACGATCTATCCGAAGTAAAAATAATGATGCAATATCTATGCAACTAATAAATCAAATGACCAGTATAATGAACATAGTAACTATGCTTGTGTGCAAAATAGATGAACGCAGTAAATAAAATAAATTTGGAAATATGGAATGCAAATGAACTGTCGCGCCATGAACTAGAACTAAAGACTTTCCTAATAAATAATTCAATAGATGTGTGTTAATCTCGGAAACACATGCTACAGACAAAACATATGTTAAATTCCTTAACTTTGACATCCATTACACAAATCATCCTGACAACAAATCTCACGGTGGAACGGCGATCCTTATAAAAAAAAATATGAATTACATTGAACTTGACGCATATAAAAAAGAAAACCTTCAAGCAACCACAATAGCACTAAAATACTCGAAAAGACAAATCGTAGTATCTGCTACCTATTGTCCACCAAAATATAACAACACAAAAGAACAATATCTAGACTATTTAAAAAAACTGGGGAATCGCTATTTAGCCGGAGGTGACTATAATGCTAAAAAGTTTTATGGGGATCAAGGTTGACAAACGCAAAAGGACGCGAGTTACTTAAAGCTATACGATATAGTAATGGTCGATTCATTAGCACTGGTGAACCAACATACTGGCCAACAGATACAAAAAAACTACCAGATTTAATAGACATCTGCATCACAAAAAATATTCTTCATAAACAGCTGACTATTAAATCATGTTTAGAATTATCCTCAGACCACTCCCCAATCCTAATGACATTACTAGGATCAATGGAGAGAAGACTTTTCTCAGGCATTTATAACAATAAAACTGACTGGAATAATTTTCGTCTCGCATTGGAAAAACAACTAAAAATAGATACAGGATTAAAAACAAAAAATGAAATCGATTCCGCAATCGCATACTTCAATGATAGCGTCATCGAAGCAATCACAGCTTCAACACCGAAGCTAACGTTAGCAAATACGGTCACTACACCAGCGTTCATCAAGGGAAAAATTAAATGGAAAAGGAAGCTCCGGAAAACATGGCAAATCACTAAGAATCCGGAAGAGAAACGCAACCTAAACAAGGCAACAAATGAATTAAAAATTTTACTTCAGAAAAACAGAGAAAAGGAACTAGAAAAACATATGCTGAACTTGTGAACGACCACATCTACAAATTTCTCTCTTTGGAAGGCTACGAAAAAACTCACTGGTGCAATAATACACATACCTCCTATTAAAACACAAACCGGTACATGGGCGAAAACAAGTAAAGACAAAGCCAACACACTGGCCAAACATTTCCTTGAAATATTTACAAGCGAAATGGACAATCAAACCTCATCATGGACTCATCTTGACAATGTAATAAATATTTCGCAATCCAAAACAAAAAGACGTCAGTGGCAGAAATCAAAAACAAAATTAAAAAATTAAAAAAAGGCGCCAGGATATGATCTGGTAAGCGGGAAAATGCTAAAAGAAATGCCTGATATAGCTATAATATATATCCGAAATATATTTAACTGCATGCTAGAAACTAAGTATTTCTCTTGCTTATGGAAAGTTGCACAGATAACAGCCATCAGCAAGCCAGGAAAAGATGCCACCAAAACAACTTCTTACCGACCTATCAGTCTATTGCCAATACTATCGAAGGTATTTGAAAGGATACTACAGGACAGATTAGAGCCAATCTTAACAACAAACAATTTAATACCCAGCCATCAGTTTGGATTTAGAAGACAACACTCAACTGTGCAACAGGTCCACAGGGTTGTAAACAAAATCCTTGAAAGTAATTCTGCGTAGCTGTATACTTGGACATTGCAAAAGCATTCGACAAGGTGTGGCACAAAGGACTTCTATATAAACTTAAGCGAATATTTCCACAAAATTATTATGACATTTTAAAGAGGTATATAAGCGATTCTACATAAAATATGACGAGGATTACTCAGACATCCTACCAATGACATCTGGAGTACCACAAGGTATTGGGACCTCTACTATACTTAATATTCACAGCAGATATACCAATTCCAACGAAAAGCAATGCGATGATAGAAAAATTCGCAGACGACACAGTTTTAATGGCATCACACAATGACGAAAAAAAGGCAACAAATGCAATCCAACATATATTAGACAATGTAGTAGCATGGTGTGTCTTATGGGGAATAGAGAATCGACAAAATACAGCCTTGCTATAAAGGGCAAAAAAATAAAAACTGACTCTGCTGCAAAATATCTTGGAATAACCATAGACGAAAAATTTACTTGGAACCAGCACATCATTAACAAGCGAAACGATGCAAAAAATAAGTACAGACAGTTAAGCTGGCTACTTGGACGAGCATCTAGACTATCTCTCTACAATCCAATAGGCTACCTTAGGCTGTAACCCCCATTTTTTGCCTATAACTCTTTTGCAAGAGTACAGAGCTACCTGAGCCTTCCTAATGCGTTCCTTATATTAGCCTTTCAGTTCAGTTTCCTATCTAGGATCACGCCCAGATATTTAGTCTCCTCGACAAAGTCAATATCTACACCCGCTATCTTTGGAGCTATAAATTGAAGAATTTTATACTTCCTAGTGAAGAGTATCAGCTTAGTCTTAGCCGGCCGCCCCTTCGTCTCTTGCTTTGAGTGCTGCCTTATATAAAGCCCAGTCTGAACTATCTCTAGACTGGGCTTTATATAAGGCTTTGCGCTGTTGAAAAGTCTCCTACAGTTTTGTCTGAGTCCCCTAATTTCCTCCCGCCACCATGTGGGTTTTAGTTTCCCCCTGGGTCTACTGAGGGGGCAAGAGACCAATAGAGCCTTATTAAGAGCAACCGTTAGAACCTCCACAGACCTATCAATTTCGTCACACGTGCTTGTGCTTGTGCTTGTGGGGTTCTGAGGTAGTAGTCTAGCTACAGTCACCTTGTAGAGGTCACAGTTTGCTTTCCTTACATTTATAAAAGCCTTAGGACTAGGTAGACTATCTAGAAGATCAAACTGAATTAACCTACGATCCGAAAAGGAATGTTCCTCTAGAACTCTCCAATTTGAGATCCGATCAAAAATTGATTCGGAGGCAAGGGTTAAGTCAAGGACTTCTTGCCTCTTAGCAGTAATGAAACTGGGTTCTGACCGCTTATTACATACAGAAAGGTTAGTCGCTACAACATATTCATATAATGACTCACCTCGTTTATTGACATCCGTGTTTCCTCAGATGTCGTGGTGCGCATTGGCATCGCATCCAATAATAACAGCCACCCGTTGAGCCTTTGCATCCACAACAAGCTTCTGTATGTTGGCTTCTGGAAGGATCTTATGGTCATGCGCCATATAGGCCGAGACCAACCAGTACCGACCCTTGCCAGTTTCCAGGCAGACGGCCGTTTAATCCTTGTTGCTGTAAATGGGCAGAATAAATGAGCTAACATTATGCCTAATGAGGATACAAGACCTAGGTCTTCCTTCACTTACGGTATACAGCAAGCTGTAATTCTCAGTCCTGAGACCACATACCAAGTCCAGGGTTCTTGGATCAGGACAATGTCTACTACGCCTTTTGCAAGACAGAGCTGAGGGCTGGCAGACGCCGCCTTCGAGTGATGGAGGTTAATATGCACTATTCGTAGCACCTCTGCTAATTGTAGCGCTGGTCACCTCTACAACCGTGACATCAGCCTCAGACTCCGAGTCTGACTCCAGAAGGACTTCCTCCTCACTGAGTGTGGTAGTCCCTAGGAGACTCTCCAAACATAGGTTGACATAGAGTCAATGCGTTTCGGGTGCATGGCGGAGTCCTCAGCAGCAGCAGCATCAGCAGTTACTCTTGGTTCCTTTACCTTAGTCACCTTTCAATTATTAGTCGGGAGCTGCTGATTGCTCAACCTAAAGATCTCCAAGATAGGCTCAGGGTCAGACGGTTCGGCTAGGATCCACGCGCGCTCTTTAATTCTACTAGGGATCAGTTCTCTAGGTACGACTTCGAGCCTTGCGCCTGACCATGCTTCCCCTATCCAGGAGATTGCAATCCTATAAAGGTCGACTGACCTTTGATCCGCTCAGGCAATCAGCTTCACGTGGCCCTGATGCCATCCGCTGTCGCGAAAAGAGGGAAAACCACCTGGGAATTCCTTCAAAAGCTGGAGGTAGAGCCTTGAAAGGCTGACTTCTACCTCTTTCCAGCACTCAGGACGATACTGCCATCCGGTTCATGACTATCTATGACCGCCATGACCTGGTGTCCTTTCAGCACTTCGCTGAAGGACTTCGTGGTGACCGTACCGCGCTTTTTAACTTCTTTGGGTCCGGGTGGGTGGTCTCTTCTAGGGACCGTTGACGTTTTGTAGCCTGTTGTGTTGGAACTTGAGACTCCTTCACGACTTTCGTCGAACACTCGAGGGAAGCCTTCTGCTTCACCGTCCTCTCCTTCTCTGGGATCCGCGACAAGCGGTCCTCCGTCCGGAGAGCAGCCCTTTTTACCTTGTAGAACCTTTTGGTTCCCGGGCTAGCAACACTAACGCAGCTACAATAGCCGCCGCAGAGTGTGCGGATGATTTTGGATTCCCATCCGAATTAGCGTTTAGAGATCGCACGACAGTTTTTTTAATATTTTTTTTTGCTCATTCTGGTTCTTAAGGCCACCCGCTCGATTGATCAAGCTAAAGCAGACAAAAATTTGAAAGGGGAAGGGGTTGGGCAACTGTGGCAGCGCGCCGTACCACAGCAAGGCCACCGTTACTACCTGAGGCGGCCTGGTGTCAGGAAGTGGAGCTCCGTTAGGATACAGCCTAATTAACCCAACGAGCCCAAGAACACCCTGGATTAGGAGGGAGACAGTTCTTAGTTGGATTACTCCGCAGTAGTCAGTCCGGCTAGGGTCATCCCATAAGAGCCGAAACTACGCCATCCTAACCCATTGCGTCATTGCAATCATTTAGGCCTTCGTACCCCAACATGGTGGCTGCTCTTCACGTAGGTATGCATATATAAAGTTATATGTATATATATGTATATTTTTATTTATTTATATATATATATATATATATATATATATATATATATATATATATATATATATATATATATATATATATATATATATATATATATATATATATATATATATATATATATATATATATATATATATGTATCTGTGTTTGTCAATAAACCCATCTACAACGTGCTCAAACACTGCGGCCACATGCTGTTTCCAGAAATATCACATTCATCCCCAATCCATCCAATAGTACGTTGGTCCTTTATTCCGCACCGTCTTCCGATATACGCTGTTCCCGAAACTTCCTGCTTCGATTCACATCATCAGAGCTGAATACATTTAATAATCTTCTTAATTTTCTAGTTAACATTTTAGTTTGATATCTTTCTATGTTTAATTTTTGTCGAACTGTATTGTATCATGAAAGTCATGCATACCATACGTATGCCTGCGATCGTTAAAGAACTAAATGCACCAGAGAAATGTGTAGTGCACTCGCAGCATGATCACACACACTCACTCCACATGCTCAAACCTTTCCTCTATCCCAAAGCAATACCACTTAAAATAGGTCATGTGCAAGTCGAACCTCAAAGGTCTGCCGTAGTCAAGAATTGCACATCATAATTTATTGCTTGCATATGTGATTTTGATGACACATGGGATATTGAAAATATGGAATGAAAATGAAACATTGATAGTAACAAAATTGAATGGTAGAAATATGTATATAAGAGCGTAGTTGTAAGAATAAAATTCAGTTCTAAAAAGACAAATCTACTTGTTTGAACTCAGAGGAGCAGACCTTAGTCGCTTCTCCAAAAACATTTGGCTGTCTTAAGGCGCCGATATCTAAGTGCGCAAGCTCTCGCGTAATCGAAAGATTAAATGAGCCCATCATCGCCGTAGGGTACTTTCAGTTAGGCAAACTCACGATATCACCGACCAATTATATTACAGAACATTTCATAAGTTAATTTAATAATTATAATATTTAAATAAATATACTATATATACTATATATACTCTTGGGTATAATTTTTTTTATTTAGTATAGGTATAATTTTTCCTATTTAGTATAATTTGTGTTTTCTTTGTATTATTACATTTATTCCACTTTTACTATTTTCCGTAACGTAAACAGTAAATTTTATGTATTATTTAAATCTATATATCGCAAATCTAATACGTCTTAACAACCAAACTATAAATAAGTAATAAAAACTATTTTCTTTACAAATATTATTATTTAACTATGATACAATTTTTAAAATTGTTAGCGGCATTAAAAATTTAAATCCTTCTCAAATATATACATTTTACAATAATTTGCTTCATACATAACAATAATTTACTATATAAAATTATATGCCGCCAAAAAAATTTTGTATATCTATTCTGGGCAAAACTTATTGCCCATCTTACATGAGCGAGTATATAAAAGATAAACCCGTTTATGTGAAAATATTGTCCATTGCATGACTCAATTTTTCATTGCATCTAACTACTCTATATATTTCAATTTACTACTAGCCCGGTACGTATATATACATGTGTGTGTTTTCCTACACCATGTACCCTGCTCTTATATGAATACATACATACATTCTAGGCATTTTATAACTACTTGCCAACGTTATTACCTAATATGAATTGTAAGCTTAATATATTGTTCTAATTCAATATATATATATATACATTTCAATTCCCCACACGCTTATTTCCTAAGCGATAAACTGAAAAAATCTATGTATATTTACATGTAGCCTGCTGCAGTATGTAAATATCTGCAAATTCCCAATTTCCAATTGTGTACAACTGGCGGACATTTGCGCTTCAGATTTGCTGGCATGTTGAAATCAAACCAGTAGAGTGTTCTAAACGGAGTTTGCTTCGTTGATACGTGCACAGTATTATTGTGTACATGCATTGCAGTAGTCAACCATTGATCCCAATTCGAGCCGTCTTCCTTGGCAAAACTGCGCAAGTACTCGGCCTGAGGTCGATGACTAGGCTCCAATGAGCCATTCGCCTGTGGATGATATGGTGTTATATGCAATTTCTTGATTCCCAGCATTTTACACGTTTCTCAGAATACTTTAGATACAAAATTTGAACCATTGTCGTTTATCAAGACCTTAGGTATGTTGTATCGTGCTATAATTTTGTCATAGAATGCCTTGGCTACCGTACTTGCTTCAGCATCGGATATAGCCACGCAAATTAGGTTTCTAATGTCTTTTGACAAGAAAAATAAAACACAATTCTTTAGAATGTTTAACGTTTATTTATTTAGTTGCAAATTTTACGACCTTAACAGTTGTCGTGAATCTTAAGACTGACTTAAAATATCTTAAGCTACCTCGTTTCTCAATTCTAAAATGCCTAGATATGCTTTATCAGCAAAAATGTAAGATGCATAAAACATATACTACAATGAGTTTGTGTGAGAAATATGCTTTATCAGCGAAAATGAAAGGTGCATAAAGTATACACTAAATTAATTGTGTGGGAAAATATTTTTAGCGTTTCCGTTGAAAATATTTTTCTATGGAAATAAGCTTAATGAAATGATTTTAGCGGAAAAAGGGTATTGGGTTGCGTCTGGAAAGTAACTTCTCTCCCCTTAGACAAAAGACTCTCCTGAGTCGTCATATATTTTTTTTATTCAAATCCCGATTGGCTTTTTAAGTTTGAGAACGAGTATCATACAAATTAACATCAAACAATTTATTGTTACTAAAAAAAATTACTTAAACAAAAATTTAATAGTAGTACAATTATTAAAGTTGAAAACAAAATTTCTTTAACTTACTAGTTTCTTATAGTTAAACAATAATTATTAAGAATTCAATTTAATTTTTACTTCAAGTGATAATTTTAGTCTTGAGTTCAATATCTTCAAAAGTATTTTTTTTTCGTTTTATTGACTATTTTAATTTGACTGTTGCTTTTTTTGAAAATATATATTACAATTAGAATTATCATGACAACTAAGAATAAAAAGGTTGCGTTTATTCTATAGGAAAAATTTTTATGGAAAATTAATTCTTCGATAGTTTCGTTGTTCTTGAAATTTTCAATTGCTATTTTCTTAAAATGTGGTTCAATTTCATATGACTGATTTAATTTGTTAACAGGGTAGAAAAATTTATCGTTCATTATTTCTTTTTGATTAAAAAATTTTTCATTATCAATTTCAATTTCGCAATTAGCGAAACTTATTAAATAGTTTCCGTCAATTGTCAAATTTCGTTGGTCAAATTTGTTTACAAATTTAATATCTACAAAATTTTTTACAAGGATTGTTTCATTATCAATTTGCCCTATTTTTGTTTTATTGTCAAAAATTGATTGGCATTTGTTTCTAAAAATACAATTTTTGCTTCGTTTTAGGTTTTTTAGCATTACATTTTCCTCGTAGGTATAAAAACTATTTTCAATTTTTATGATCAATTCGTTAGCCTCTTCTATTTGAAAGTGTTTGCTAGATGGCAAAGGGGTTATTAGATTTAGGTCAACTTCCATAAAATCTGTACTTTTATTGCAAGAATAACTAGGCCTTCTTTGTAATTTAAAACGTCGATTTTCATAAGTCTTAATTTAAAGAAGTCTATGTCAAATTTGTCTATTTCCTCAGATGTCAGTATACTAGGGTGTAAAATATTGTTCTTAGCGGATGCTATGTTGTCCTGTATGTGTTCAATTTTTCTTTTTAGGTTGCTGACCAAATGTTTAAACTGACTAAACATTTGGTCAGCATACAAAAGTCGTCGTATAATTTCATTGTGTCTTTTCTTTAGTTCGTCTATAGCATTTTTTATGTTTGCTCTGTAGTTTTCTATAGCTGACTTTATTATTTGGATTAACTCGTTGAAGTGTGTATTTATATAAATTTGTTTGTTGACTGTATCTATAGCATTATGACTGTTTTTGTCGATAACGTCGAGATGTTGGATGATATCTTGTCGGTCATCGTCGTCCATTACCCCGGCTAGCCATTTGTAGGCATTGCCCATGAAGTTAAACAATCCCCTTTTGTTTCTATGTTCTAACGGAGTAATTGATTTAAGTTTTGATTTTATTGTTTTTATTTCTGCTTCAATAATTTCCCTGTTATGCAAATCTAAATTATTGATATTGTTTTCGATTTGGTTCACAATGTTGTTTAGTTCTATAGTGTCAATTACATGTAGAATTGTAGTAGATTGGTTAACTATTTCGACTTTTCGCAATTTGATTTGTGCATAACCCGACTCTTCAATAATTGGGCTGATTTGAAGTATTCCCTGTGTTTTGGTCATGTGCATCATCAACATCATTGTGAATACCAGCACCTGCAAATTTAGAGGGTCTTTTTATATTTGTTATATGGATATTTTCTAAATTACATTTCATAAATTTTGGTTCTTTGTTCCTTAAACTTTTGTAGTTCTTTATAAACCCTGTTTCTCTTTTTTCTTTGTAAAATTCCCTATTGCGGTTCCGTTTTTGAATAGACTGTTTTATTCTACTTTCTATTCTTCTTCTGATAAGTTCATGATCTATTGTTCCATTTATTATGTCAAATGGAGTACATTTGATAGTGCTGTGAACTGTGTTATTGTAAAATTTTATGGCTTTCGTCATTTGGGTAACTATTGGGAGTTTTTTTTCGAGATTAAGCGTCCTAATTTTTTCCGTAAAAGTCTTATTTAGGCGTTCAATATCCGAATTTCCTGTATGACTATTTGGTTTTGTGGCATGAAATTCGATTCTTTCTTGTGTTAAGAAATCTTTAAAATTTTTGAAATTGAATTCGTTATCAAAGACAAATTTTTAATAGGTCCTTTTATTGCTATAAATTCATTTATTTTACTTACAATGGTCTGATTATTTCTATCAGGTAGATGAAAACAGACAGCATGTTTTGAGAATTTGTCAATGAAAATTATGAATGATTGCTTATTATTAACATAAGTATCCACATGGACAATTTCATTTAGTATGGTTGGCGTTTCTGTGAAATGGTATTTGTTTTTGATTGGATTGCGGTCATATTTTCCTCCGGAACATATGTCGCAATTGTTAATAATTTCATGTAATTTAGTTTTTAATTGTGGGTGATAAACTTTATGTTTTATACCCTCATAGGTTGGCATAATTCCTGCATGACCTACTTCCTGTTTATGGAAAAGTGATATATGTTTATTTAGTTCATCTTCATCTTGAACATCCTTGGCAATATAACTACATTTCACAAAAGATATCCTTCCTGCACTTGGGTATGTATCCAATAAAATTCGTTGTAATTTATGGAATTGATGATCATTGAGCTCGGAAAATATCGCAACTTTTTTCTTATCAATATGTCTTCGGACTATATTGATAACATTTTTAGAATAAAGGTCTTGTTTATCGATAAAAATTCTTTTGTTATTGAAAATAGTTGTCATCTCAACTTCTCTACTTTCCACTAAAATTAATTGGATCTTAAAACGGTTTACAATTGTGTCGAGAATAGGGAAATGGTCCTTAAAGTTCTCAGCTAGTGAATGCACAGTTTCGCCCTCTGCTGGTTCGCCATGGTTATTAATGCTTACAATTTCGTTTGAGTTTTCTTCTTGAGAATGGTCAGTTTGAACTGCCATGGAAGCTGCTGACTGCTCCTCATGCTCTCCAACATTTAAATTTTTAATCATAAGCATTTCGTTTAAGGTGATTCCCAAATTGTCGAAATCTAGTGCGTTCGTTTTTAGAATTTGATTTGATTCTATTGGTTTTTTAGGACTGTTAGGTTCACGGTGTATAACTGCCCTTGTTGTAATTTTTTCAGGTTTTCCTTCATCTTCAGAAAAGGGCAGTGAATCGTTTTTTGAGCTATTAGTTTCGATTCTGTTTATTTCGCAAGTATCGAATTATTACTGAATTATTTGCTTGCAACCACTTAAGTGGTTGATGATCCGTTTGCAGATCGAACTCTCTTCCAAAAATATAAGGCCTATAGTATTTCACTCCCCAAACTATCGCCAATAATTCCTTTTCGATGGTGGAGTAATTTTGTTCATGGTTGTTTAAAGTTCGCGACGCAAACGAAATTGGATGGCCTTCTTGGGATAAATTGCACCAATTGCAAAATTGCTGGCGTCGGTAGTAAGCTTGAAACGTTTATTGAAGTTAGGGTGCCTCAAAATAGGAGGATATGTTATAATGTCCTTCAGTTTCTCAAAAGCAACTATGTAGTTTGGGTCTCTTATGTTGACCTTTGCATTTTTTTTCAAATACGTTACCATAGGATATGCTATTTTGGAATAGTCTTTAATACATTTTCTGTAGAAACCTGTGATGCCTAAAAATGATTTAATTTGCTTTTGTGTTGTCGGGAGCTTCAATTTTTGAATCACCACAACCTTGTTTGGGTTTGGCCTTATACCTTCAGGAGTAAGTACATGCCCTGAAAATTCAGTTTCTTTTTTTAAGAAATTGCATTTGTTAATTTGGATTTTAAGTCCCACTTCCCTTAGTTTTTGAAAAATGTTTCTCATGTTCTCTATATACTCGGATAACGATGTGCTAAATATCAAGATGTCGTCCAAATAGACCACACATATTTTATTTATGTAATTACGAAGCACGGAATTCATGAGTCTCTGGAAGGTTGACGGGGCGTTCTTAAGTCCAAATGGCATTCTTATAAATTTATATGCCCAAAAGGGGTGGAAAAGCGGTTTTTTCCATATGATTTTTTTTCATCAAGATCTGGTAGAATCCTTTAGCAAGATCAGTAGAAGAAATATATTGAGCTTTGCCTAACTTGTCGAAGATTCCATCCATATAAGGAATTGGGAATTTATCGTTTATAGTTATTTCATTCAATTTTCTATAATCGACCACAACTCGCCATTTTTGAACGCCGGAATTGTCTATCTTCTTTGGCACTACCCACAAAGGACTATTATACGGTGAATTGCTTTCTTTAATTATGTTTTGTTTCAACATTTCTCTTACTTGTTTTTGAATTTCTTGTTCGTGTATTTGTGGTACTCGGTAAATTTTGGAATATATAGGTTGGTCCGTCGTAGTTATTATTTTGTGTCTAGTTTCCTGGCTGGCGGAGAGTTTATCTCATTCTTTATAAAATAATTCATTAAATTCTGGTAATAAATTCTTAATCAATTGGCTTTCTTCAGAGTTTAAATGCTCTAAATCTAAATTTTGCATATCGCTGTATTCAAGTGCACATATTTCCTGGCTATTGTATGGTGTGAATCTTCCAAAATGTAGGGTATTTTCTAAAATTTTTCTCTAAATCAATCTTAGCTTTAAGAGGGATGAGAAAATTTTGACCTATTATAGCGGAATAATTTATGTTATCAAAATCAATCACCTTCCAAGAGGAGGTGCCCGAGATATTGAATTCTCTAGGTATAGGGGTAAATTTTTTATGTGTCACTTGATTAATTCCATTTATTGTTTGGTACCAAAGGGGTGTAGTAAGTTTTTGTGTGGGGAATGAATTTTCTAAAAAATTTGTTTTTATTATGCTTGTATCAGATCCGGTATCTATGAGACATTTAACTTTCTTATTGCCAATTGTAAGGGTTATTATGGGTAATCTGCAGGAGGAGGCATTTTGTAAAAATTTACATCTTCCTTTTCGTGCAAATTGCCGATATCCATAGGTTCGGGTTGTTGGTTAGAAAAACTTGTTTGTCGGGTTTGTCTACTATTTTGATAAGAATTTCGGTTTTGATAATTCGAATTTCGAGTTTGACTTGAATTGTTAAAATTCGAGTTACGATTTTGGAGAAAGTTTGAGTTGGATTTCTGTCGTGGCTCGTTTTTTCTGTTTAAGTCTTCAGTTTGATTATAGTTATTAAAGTTTTGTTGTTGTGGAGGGTTCGACCTCTGTTGCCAGTCGTTATTTTGGTTGAACTTTGCTCTTTGATTGAAGTTGTTAAAACTTTGTTTTTGAGGGGATCGATAGTTATTACTTGTTCGTTTTTCAAAATTGGGGTGGTTTTTATTAAAAAATTTTTTATGGTCATAAGAAATCGCCCTCTTGTCGTCTAATAACTTAAATTTTGTATATTTTACAATTATTTCATTTAGGCCTTCATTTTCATTAATATGTGCTCTAATCGGTCCGTCAATTTTTTCTAGTAATATATCTACCAGGTCCCTATCTACATTCTCTGGTCTATAGATACCAGGTTTCAACGGATCTGATAAATATATGTCATTAATATCGAATTTACAATTTTCAAAAATATTAAATAGTTCTCTTAAATTTCTTACTTTCACCGTCCGACAAAGATTGTAAATTTCCGCATAGGTTCTGCTTGGATTAGATGTTTGAATAATTTTTGTCTTCATTTCTTCCCACGAAGCACCGCTTGGCAGTTCCCTCACCCTTCGACCAGCGTTGCCCTGAATTGTTTCATCTGCCACAATTCGGAGGCAAAACTTCACTAAATTCCTGTTCGTTCCGCATAGCGACAGACCTGCATCCACAGCGTTTATAAATGACCTGGGGCTGTGGTTTTCCGAAAGAGGTTTCAAGCGCCGAAATTATTCGATGACATCCTTTGCGGTCATGTTGAATTGATATCCTTCTTGTTGGTAAATTACTGGTTGAGCGGCTGTTAGATTATTTTGGGTATGTTGTTGTTGCTACTGCTGCATTTCTATGATTTCCTATTGCTGCCTAATTTTGATTTCCTGCTGTCGAATTATCGCCTTGAGTTCTGCCACTGGCTCTGCCATTTCGCTTTGGTTAAGTGGGCGATTTAAATCAAAAGCTTTGTTGCGGTTCATGAGTTAAAGTAAACGATTTTCTAGTTTTAATTAGTTTCACTTTTTTTTTTTAATTTGTTTATCAAAATGTTAGCTATATTTTTATTTAGCTTCACTTTTTTTTTTAAATTTGTTTATCAACCGAGTTTATTAATTGCACTGTTTATGTCACTTTTAGATTCGATTATTAATATCTTTGGATATTAACTCCGCCGACTGCGCTAATTAGGTTTTTAATGTCTTTTGACAAGAAAAATAAAACAAAATTCTTTAGAATGTGTAACGTTTATTTATTTTGTTGCAAATTTTACGACTTTAACAGTTGTCGTGAATCTTAAGACTGACATAAAATATCTTAAGCTACCTCGTTCCTCAATTCTAAAATGCCTAGATATGCTTTATCAGCAAAAATGTAATGTGCATAAAACATATACTACAATGATTTTGTGTGAGAAATATGCTTTATCAGCGAAAATGAAAGGTGCATAAAGTATACACTAAATTAATTGTGTTTGAAAATATTTTCAGCGTTTCCGTTGAAAATATTTTTCTATGGAAATAAGCTTAATGAAATGATTTTAGCGGAAAAATGGTATTGGGTTGCGTCTGGAACGTAACTCGGGCGCTCTTTAATTCTACTAGGGATCAGCTCTCTAGGTACGACTTCGAGCCTTGCTCCTGGCCATGCTTCTCCTATCCAGGAGATCGCAATCCTATAAAGGTCGACTGACCTTTGATCCGCTCAGGCAGTCAGCTTCACGTGGCCCGGATGCCATCCGCTGTCGCGAAAAGAGGGAAAACCACCTGGGAATTCCTTCAAAAGCTGGAGGTAGAGCCTTGAAAGGCTGACTTCTACCTCTCTCCAGCACTCAGGAGCGATACTGCCATCTGGTTCATGACGATCCATGACCGCCATGACCTGGTGTCCTTTCAGCACTTCGCTGAAGGACTTCGTGATGACCGTACCGCGCTTTTTAACTTCTTTGGGTCCGGGTGGGTGGTCTCTTCTTGGGACCGTTGACGTTTTGTAGCCTGTTGTGTTGGAACTTGAGACTCCTTCACGACTTTCGTCGAACACTCGAGGGAAGCCATTTGCTTCACCGTCCTCTCCTTCTCTGGGATCCGCAACAAGCGGTCCTCCGTCCGGAGACCAGCCCTTTTTACCTTGTAGAACCTTTTGGTTCCCGGGCTAGCAACACTAACGCAGCTACAATAGCCGCCGCAGAGTGTGCGGATGATTTTGGATTCCCATCCGAATTAGCGTTTAGAGATCGCACGTCAGTTTTTTGAATATTTTTTTGTGCTCATTCTGGTTCTTAAGGCCACCCGCTCGATTGATCAAGCTAAATCAGACAAAAATTTGAATGGGGAAGGGGTTGGTCAACTGTGGCAGCGCGCCGTACCACAGCAAGGCCACCATTACTACCTGCGGCGGCCTGGTGTCAGGAAGTGGAGCTCCGTTAGGATACAGCCTTCTGGCTGCAAAACAACATCTAATGGGCACGATCCCAAGAACACCCTGGATTAGGAGGGAGACAGTTCTTAGTTGGATTACTCCGCAGTAGTCAGTCCGGCTAGGGTCATCCCATAAGAGCCGAAACTACGCCATCTTAACCCATTGCGTCATTGCAATCATTTAAGCCTTCGTACCCCAACATGGTGGCTGCTCTTCACGTAGGTATGCATATATAAAGTTATATGTATATATATGTATATTTTTATTTATTTGTATATATATATATATATATATATATATATATATATATATATATATATATATATATATATATATATATATATATATATATATATATATATATATATATATATATATATATATATATATATATATATATATATATATATATATATATATATATATATATACTCGTACACATATATGTATATGTAAATGTAAATGTATATGTGCACGTATATGTGTATGTATATGTATATGTACATGCATATATAAATGTATATGTATATTTATATGTACGAGTATATGAATATGAATATGAACCTGTATATGTATATAGTTATGTACATGTGTATGTATATGTATTTGTATATGAATATGTAAATGTATATATATATATATATATATATATATATATATATATATAAATATATATATATATATATATATATATATATAAATATATATATATATATATATATATATATATATATATATAAATATATATATATATATATATATATATATATATATATAAATATATATATATATATATATATATATATATATATATATATATATAATATATATTGTGTATATATATTAATATAGAAGTCCCAGGAAGAGTCGGTGAAAACCATAAATTCCTGGCTCTGTCTAAGTTAATATATAAGTCCCAGGGAGAGTTGGTGAAAACCATAAACTCCTGGCTCTGTCTAAGTTAATATAAAAGTCCCAGGGAGAATCGGTGAAAACCATAAACTCCTGTCTCTGTCTAAGTTACTATACAAGTCCCAGGGAGAGTCGGTGAAAACCATAAACTCCTGGCTCTGTCTTAGTTAGTATATAACTCCCAGGGAGAGTCGGTACAAGTCCCAGGAAGAGTCGGTGAAAACCATAAATTCCTGGCTCTGTCTAAGTTAATATATAAGTCCCAGGGAGAGTTGGTGAAAACCATAAACTCCTGGCTCTGTCTAAGTTACTATACAAGTCCCAGGGAGAATCGGTGAAAACCATAAACTCCTGGCTCTGTCTTAGTTAGTATATAACTCCCAGGGAGAGTCGGTACAAGTCCCAGGAAGAGTCGGTGAAAACCATAAACTCCTGGCTCTGTCTAAGTTAATATAAAAGTCCCAGGAAGAGTCGGTGGAAACCATAAACTCCTGGCTCTGTCTATGTTAGTATACCAGTCCCAGGAAGAGTCGGTGAAAACCATAAACTCCTGGCTCTGTCTATGTTAGTATACAAGTCCCAGGGAAAGTCGGTGAAAACCATAAACTCCTGGCTCTGTCTGCGTTAGTATACAATTAAAATTAGTCTTTAAGTATACTTTCATTGCTGCTGATGTCGACGATGGTAGATCTATGTAACTTCGTTGACTGTTGCTCCAGAAAAGACCCTAGTTCTTAGTATTGGCTGCTTTTATAGGCCAGCCGCCGAGTATGGCCTCTATGAAGTGTTGTTGAACAGTAACCGATAAATTTGAAAAGGCCGTTAAATTTAAAATAATTAACATTATTTTTGTTCTCGAAGCGACCGATCCATCGCCGACTTTTGTGTGCTTGTCCTCTCACTCGTGTGTTGTTTTCGTGGAGAAGCCGTTAAATTCAAAACAGCTCACACTCTTTGTCTTCTTCACCGCAACCGAAGCGACCGATCCATCGCCGACTCGTATGTGCTTCTCCTCTCACTCGTCTATTGTTTTCGTGGAGAAGCCGTTAAATTCAAAACAGGTCTTTGTCTTCTTCACAGCACCCGAAGCGACCGATCCATCACCGACTCGTATGTGCTTCTCCTCTTACTCGTGTATTGGTTTCGTTGGAAAGGCGTTAAATTCCAAAGAACTGACACTCTTTGTCTTTTTCATCGCACCCGAAGCGACAGATCCATCGCCGACTCTTATGTGCTTCTCCTCTTGCTCGTATATTGCTTTCGTTGAAATGCCGTTAAATTCAAAATAGCTGTAATTCGCCGCTTGTATCAGTATTAATGTACTGTGTACATTATTACGTACTGCGTAAGCGCTCCTGTTTGCGCCGTGGTTTTAATTGGTGCGATTGGTATGAGAGCTGGTTTTTTTCCGCTTATGTTCCAACGTTCTCCTCTTATTGTTGGTAGAATTTCTATGCTAGCGCGTGTGTATGCGTTTTGAGAGATCTAGGGTGGGAGGTAACTTTTGGTTTTAACATTGTTCAGGGTGAGTTATTTTTTTAAGCACCTGGCCCCTATGCTAAATGTACATCTTTGATGCATTATACGCTTTTTAGGTGTGTGATGAAAGTACTTGCACTGGTATTTTTCATCTTCACAATGTGTAGGTATATATATATGTATAAGTATATGCATATGTTAATGTATATCCATATTTATATATTTATGTATATGTACTCGTATACATACCGGGCTAGTAGTAAAACTTAAATATATAGAATAATTAGATGCAATGAAAAATTGAGTCATGCAATGGACAATGTTTTCACATAAACGGGTTTATCTTAAATATTCTGGTTTATGTCAGAGGGCAAAAGAATTTGCTCAGAATTGAAAATTTTAAAAAAGATATATTAAAAGAAAAATGATATGAAAGGAATTATGAATTGTCTAAACAAAAGAAAAAAATAAATAATAAATTTATCTTTTATATACTCACTTATGTAAGATGGAAAAAATGTTTAAGATACAATTTAAAAAAAAGAGAATGTATCATAGTTAATTAATAGTATTTGTAAAGGAAATAGTTTTTGTTACTTATTTATAGTTTGTTTGTTAAGACGTAGTAGATAAGCGATATATAGATTAATAATATTATAATTAAAAATTGAATGAATGTAATAGCTAGTAAGAATAATTTAAACTCGGCAAGTCCGATACACGTATAAACGTATAGTTTTTAGATTTTCAGGCGTTGGTGAACAAACAAGGACATCTGGATGGTTCAATATGGTGCAGCATGAACCTGGAAGGGACTTCCTGCAGCGTCGAAGACTGAGTAAGATGTTAACCAACATCCAGGAGACCGGCAAATGAAATGCACTAGCAGCGGACAAAATCTGACCAAATAAGAAAAAGTAAGAAGATGTAGAAGAAGGGTAATCAGTAAGCCGCAAAATGATAATACGAAATTTGCAACGATGATGTACCGAGATAATTTTTGGTTTGGAAAAAAATGAAAATGAAATTAGTGAGAATTCATTTTTATATGAAAGAGTGGAAGAGCTTCCAACTTCCCATGTGCGAGATGACTACGATTTAAGCTTATGAAAAAATGGAGATGGTATCGGCTGAATACAATAGTCTCTATCTGACAAGTAAGAAACTGATAATACTTGAGTTTAATTGCATAACTGACAAAATGGCATGAAAAACACTAACATGTACGTTGTCCGTATAGAAAATCCAACGTGTCTGCCATTATTACATATGTCAGTATATATACCGTATTATTGTCTAGAAAGAGGAAGAGATAATTTTAGCCAAAACCCGAGGTTACTCCGTAATTTTAGAGAGATACGGTTACAGCAGCAATATCAGCCACAACTACCATCGTTCAGTTAGCATCGTAGAATATAATAGAGATAATTTTAGCCAAAACCCGAGGTTACTCCGTAATTTTAGAGAGATACGGTTACAGCAGCAATATCAGCCACAACTACCATCGTTCAGTTAGCATCGTAGAATTCTCCTAGCGCAAAAAATCGTTTTAACCACGAAAAGATCAAGCATAACATAGCCAAGCTTTATCGGCTAATTTCATAACGATTTCCCCAACTAAGTAAATTTACACTGTCACTTACTAAGCGAATATTAATTTTGACTTCGTCAGAAGCGCATCTAGTCGCACAACCTTGCATCATCTTGGCACGTACCGGTCCAGAAAGAAGGGAGGGGTATGCAGAGTTCATCGAGGGATTTCACTCCGTCAACGGCAGCCGTCAACCGGATCAGCAGTTAGCAGAATAGATTATAACATAAGATTTAGATATAAATATAGCAGTATTATCGCTAGTTGTTTGAAATTGTATACACGCCAGTGAGAAAAGAGTCGATGAAAGACCAAATATAAATAAGGGAATATAACTTAAAAAAAGAGGAAAAAATATAGAAATAAAGGAACAAAATAAAACAAAAGAAGTACAAGAAAAAAAACTATAAAAGAAGTAGTAAGAAGAAAGAAAAGACGAAAACACAAAAGTTAAAAAGAAAAAACAACAATAATAGAACCCAAGTAAAGCGATTTTTTAAAAAAAATTGGAAAAAGAGAAAAGCTATACGTATGTACTATAGGTTTAAGAAAATGCACAGATTGTTTAAAGTGCAAGAAATGATAAAAATATTGTAAACTTTCATTAGAAGTTAGTTGAACTAACTTCTTTTAGAAAGAGGGGAGGGATGTTGTGAGTTAGAATCAAGCTACCTACGAGCAGTTGACTGAGAGCATCGACTCCTAATAGATGCCACACTCTGTGAGATTAGCATGTGCTAAAAATTATTTAAGAATAATACATACTTTTAGGGTCTAAGTATTTAATGTTAATATGATCTGTGTAATATTATTATGTAAACTTTTAGGGTGTTACAGTTCCGCAGTCGAGTCAACGAAGTACATTGTAATGCACCGTCGACACTTTCATAATAAGTCAGTTGGCTTGACCAACTGACACCAATTAGCAGGTGCGGAACTGGAACACCAGAAAGGTCAGTTCACAGACTGAGATGACTGTGAAGAAATAGTATATAAGAATTAGTATTTGTAAGAATAAACCGTATTGTGATTTGTTCTTTAAGCATAAAAAGTGGTCTGGTGTCTTCATTTAAACCGAGTGATTTAGGGCTTTCAAGACCACGCGCGCCCAGGACAAGTAGCGAAAGGACGTCCCACGACGAGCAGCGAGGGCCCCAACAGGGCGTTTCCAACTACACCTATAAAAAATATCCTTGCCGAATCTGGACTCCCATCGATACCAGATAGAGTGCAAGACTCGACAAACCGCCTCTTTCCTAAGCTAGTGCTTTCGAAAAATACAATTCTACCTAAAGACTTTAAAAACGCCTTATCCCGCATACGTCCACCAAAGACAAACTCTACCTCTTTAGCAAGATCCATACAGTTCGGAAAGGTACATGGATTAACTTTATCTACAATCCGTCAAAAACCTGAATGGCATATGCCTTGGAATCTTAAAGAAGTATCTCTGGTAACCAATTTAATGGGATACCCAATAGAACACACTTCCAACCAAGTTTACAACTTTATTTATCCAAGAAGTCGACCATTTCAGAACGGCCAACACCACAGCTTTTGCTGTTACCAAAGAGAACGGCTTACATATCAGTTTTGGTCGCCTGCAAAACTTTTGCTCGGTGTTTACAACTGAAGCTGTGACGTTATTGCAGGCAACTGTATATACAAACAAAATAAAGGAAACTTTCTGATATGTACAGACAGCCAGTCAAAGCTATTCGATCTCTATCTAATAATAACCAGACAATTGTCACCATCAAAAACATCCTAATCGGATGTCCTAATAAAATTAAAGTTATGTGGATTCCCAGCCATGTAAGTATACGTGGTAATGAACCTGCAGACCACGCAGCCAAGGATATGTGCATTGCACCTAGGCTAACTTACTTGACGTTTAGCCAAAATGACATCAATTGTTTCATTAGAAAACTGCGATTATTAACCAACGCAAATATGTGGTGCACATACGGTCACGAAGATCTTTTTAATATCTGCCATCATCTTAACTCCAAAAGGAATTTAATATTCCACAACAGTCATCCGTACGATATTTTAAAACATCCCAGTACTGAATACATAGCCAAAATCTTGAATTTTTTAAAAATTACTAATTCACATGATCTAATTTAACTTAATCAATTATAGCTTCCATAGATTATTTTAGCCTTTTAGTTACCATTAACTCGATAACCAGCCAGCTGAAAGACTAAGTTGATAGTGCTGCCTGATTTATATATTTTGTATACTAATAAATAAATAAAATATTTTATTTATTTATTTATATTTTGTATATAAATAAATAAATAAAATATATATATATACTCAAAAAATAACCGTTATTGTGTGATCAAAAAATAAAGTATTTATTTATTCATCAACAACTATATTGTCCCCTTCAAAGTAATTCCCCTCAGATTTAATACACTTATGCCAGCGTTTTTTCCAATCCTCGAAACACTTCTGAAACGCTTTTTTTGGTATCGCCAACAGCTCCTGTTTCGATTTTTCTTTTCTCTCGTCAATCGTAGCAAAACGCTTTCCTTTCATCGGTGTCTTCAGTTTTGGAAAGAGGAAAAAGTCTGCGGGGGCCAAGTCCGGTGAATACGGTGGTTGAGGCATGATAACGGTTTTGTTTTTGGCCAAAAACAGCTCCTGAGCGATGTCCATGCGACGTTGTTTTTGCTTAAAATTTAGCAATTTTGGAACAATCTTCGTTTCATGCCTAAAACATCCGTAAAAATTGCTTGGCATGAGCCGAACGATATGCCAACATCATCATCAACCTCTCTGATAGTGATTCGACGATTATCCAAAATAATTTTCTTCACTGCGTCAATGTTTTCATCGGTTGATGACGTGCTCGGGCGACCAGGACGAGCATCGTCATTGACATCTTCTCGGCCTTCCTTAAACCGGTTATACCACAATTGAACTTGTGTTCTACTCATAGTAGACTCGCCAAAGGCCACAGTCAACATTTCAAATGTCCTTGCGCATTTAATTTCATTTTTTACACAAAACTGAATACAGTTTCTTTGATCCATTTTTTTCGAATAGTACAAAATCGAAGAGCACACCAAAACACGACTAACCTTTTTATCTGTCAAAAAGAAACTAACAATCCAAAATGGTTGTTATTGCCAACATATATAACAGACATGTGTACCAACATAACAGAAAAAAAATGCGAACATCGAACATACGCAACTTACGAAAAGATGAAAATAACGGTTATCTTTTGATCACAACTCGTATATATATATATTGTATATGTAAATGTTTACGTATATGTGAATGTATATGTAAATGTGCGTGTGTTTGCATACGTATACATTTAAGTATATGTATATGAATATGTATGAATATGTATATGCATATATATATGTATGTCTGTTTCTATATGTATATTTATAAATATAAGTATACTCGTATATATATATACGCAAATGTGCGTGTGTTTGCATACGTATACATTTAAGTATATGTATATGAATATGTATGAATATGTATATGCATATGTATATGTATGTCTGTTTCTATATGTATATTTATAAATATAAGTATACTCGTATATATATATATATGTTTATGTCGCGACTCCCCCGTTTAGAATTTTGGGAACCACAGTGATTCCGAAATGAACCTGGGTATGTCATTAGTGTTTATGGAAGATAGTTCGGTTAAGGTAGTGAAGAATATATGCGCCTAAGAATTTTAATTATCGCTTGGCCAGAGCTGGGCCCTGACACGTGAGATGAAGTACTCTCTCTTCCTCCTCCTCAGAGCCATAGCTGCGACAGAAGTCGTTATGGGGCAGTTCTAGGCTTTCAGCATGCTTACAAATCAGGTAGTGTCCCGTGAGCACATTTATTCCAGTGCTGATGGAGTTCCTGCTAACATTAAGCAGCTGACTAATACGCCTGTGTCAATAGTGCTCCAGGTTTGTCTGGCAACACTACAAGTATGTTCATTTACCCAGGCTCTTTTGGCTGCCTCAAGGTGGTAATGTTTTATGGCCCATTTGACCGTGGCTAGTGGGACACCTACAATGAATGAGGGAGAGATGTCATGGAGCATCATATCTATTTCAGCCAATTCATCGGCCTCGCAGTTTCCCAAAATGTCACTATTCCTAGGCAGCCAGCATATATGAACTTGTGAGTTACCAGAGACGACGCTTAGGGAGGAGCGGGAGTCAAGTACAAAGTTAGATTTAGTGAATACACCAGCTAGGGCCCTGATTGCCGCCTGACTGTGCATGAATATGCGAATGCTCACATCGAATACTTCGTTGTGAATAAGCCACTTGGGCGCTTGGAATATAGCCGTTACTTCCGCCTGAAAGACGCTTCAATGGTCAGGGAGATGATAGGAGAGCTTACTTCCAAGTTTGCTGGAGAAAATGCCGCAGCCGACCTTATTCTCCAGTTTGGCGCCATCCGTATATATGCCAGTAGACCTATCAGTGTTCACTAATTTATTGGACCATTCCTCTCTACTAGGATTGTGGGAGTTAAACCTTTGGCTTAGATTAGGTATAGAGCATGTATAGTCAACGTCCGTCGATACGGGCGTATCCTGCTTTAGAATATTAGCATGGCCCAGGTTCAGCCTAGTCCTGCGAGATTAGCATTAAGTCTGGTAGCCGAGCATTTTGCTTGCTGCCTGACCAGAAGCTTAGTGGGGAAACAATGCAGGAATGCAAATAGAGCTTTGGTAGAGGTAGTACGCAGAGCCTCTATTATCAGAATCGCTGCTGTTCTACTGAGCTTGTCAAAAGGTTTCAGGTTCACCGCCTTGTCAGTTGCGGGCCAACAGAAGACAGCGCCATAGAGAAAATATGGCTCAACCACCACCGCATAGAGCCAAGACATGATGCGAGGCTGGGCGCCCCATCATGTTCCTAGGGATATCCAGCATTAGTAGGGAGCACACGCGGCTTTCCGTACCTTCTCCGCTAAAGTTGCTTTCCAGTAGAGTTTAGGGTCCAGGGCCAGACCTAGATACTTGGCGCAATTGCTTTGGCTAAGAGAAATCCCATTGAGTTAGGGTAAGACAAAACTTGGCATTTTATGCTTCCTGGTGAAAAGCATAGCCTCAGTTTTGGTAGGGTTGCCGGCTAGACCAACTTCAAGACACCATTGGGACAGAATACTAAGAGAGTAGCTTAGCTATTCTGAAAATCTTGAAAGATATTTGTCGGAAACAGAGATAGCAATGTCATCCGCATAAGCTATAGTGTTACAGCCGGTCTGATCTAATCTCATTAGTAGTGTGTTCACCGTCAGATTCCAGATGAGGGGTGACAGCACACCGCTTTATGGCGTACCTCTTTTGACAGTCCTTTTAGCATGCACAGTTCCTATTGAGGAGATGATGACGCGTGTTTTCAGTAGCTGCAATGTGTATGTATGTGTGAATATATGTGTATATGTATATGTATATACATATACATATGCATATACAGATACAAGTATATATACATATTCATATACATACGAGGTCTGTTCAAAAAGAATCGCAAATTTTGAATGTTCGCGGGCTACGGATGTTCGATTTTCGATCTTTTTGTGGCGTTATGTTGGTACTCATGACCCTCACTTATGTTGACAATCTCGGCCATTTTGAATATTCAGTCAGTTTTTGACAGCTATTGTGAGTGGACGTGTTTTAGCTTGTCTTCGATTATTGTCTATTTCCTCAATCGTGGAGTAGCGTCGTCCTTTCATGGAACTTTTCAGTTTCGGGAACAAGAAAAAGCCACAGGGGGCCAGGTCTGGAAAGAACGGTGGCTGTGGCATCTTTACAGTGTTGTTTTTGGCCAAAAATTCGCGCACAAGTAATGATGTGTGAGCAGGGGCATTATCATGCTGCAAAAGCCAATTTTTGTTCTTTTACAAATCCGGTCGTTTCTGGCGGATTGCTTCTCGCAAATTGCGTATTACTTGAATATAATATTCATTATTGACCGCTCTACCCTGCGGCAAGAATTCATAATGCACCACGCCCCTGCAATCAAAGAAAACCGTCAACAAAACCTTCACATTCGACCGAACTTGGCGTGCTTTTTTCGGTCTTGGCTAATGCGGCAGCTTCCATTGGGATGATTGAGCTTTGGTTTCTACGTCATAAACATAGACCCATGATTCGTCACCAGTTATGACTCTCTGCAGCAAATTTGGGTCGGCACAGACAGATTCCACCAGCTCCTTAGCAATGTTAATGCGATGCTGTTTTTGGTCGAAATTGAGTAATTTTGGTACGAATTTTGTGGCGACCCACCTCATGCCCAAAATTTTGGTGATAATCGAATGACACGAGCCAATCGATATATTTAGGTCCTCAGCAACTTCTCTAACAGTGATTCGACCATTGGCCAATACTAGTATCTTTACTTCATCAATATTTTCGTCTGTTCTTGACGTGCTCGGGCGTCCGGAACGCTCTTCGTCGCTCACATTTTCTTGGCACTCTGAAAACATTTTGTACCACCGATAAGAGTTGCTTTTGTCCAAAGTAGCCTCGCCGTATGCAACAGTCAACATTCGGAATACTTCCACGCACTTTATGTTGTTTTTCACACAAAATTTGATACAAATCCTTTGATCTATTTTTCAGGATAGACAAAAATCGAAGACAAGCTAAAGCACGTCCACGCAAAATAGCTGTCAAAAACTAACTGAACATTCAAAGTGGACGAGATTGTTAACATAAGTGAGGGTCATGTGTACCAATATAAAGCCAAAAAAGATCGAAAATAGAACATCCGTAGACCGCGAAAATTCAAAATTCGTGATACTTTTGAACAGACCTCATACATATACTCGTACATATTAATATACATATGCATATAACTATACAACTACTTATACAAATCCATATACATATACATATACATATATATTTTCATATATATATATATAAATGTACATATACAAATATGTATACGAGGTGTGATCAATACAAAAACTGACCTTTCTGGTGTTCCAATTTCGCACCTCTTAATTGGTGTCAGACCACTTTTTATGTTCAAAGATCAAATCACAAGAAGATTTATTCTTACAAATACTAATTCTTATATACTATTTCTCAACAGTCATTTCAGTCTGTGAACGGACCTTTCTGCTGTTCCAGTTCCGCACTTGCTAATTGGTGTCAGTCGGTCAAGCCAACTGATCTAATTTACTGTACAAATGTCGACGGTGCATTCTAAATTCCAACGCCCTTCTTCAATTCGACTGCGGAACTGTAACACCCTAAAAGTTTACATAATCTTTATTACATAAATTCTAGCTACCTACAATACTTGCACCCTAAAATATGTGCTTTCTTAATGAATTTCATAGGAGCCGGTGCTGTGAGTCAACTACGCGTAGGTAGCTTGATTCTAACTCACAACATCCCTCCCCTCTTTCTAAAAGAAGTTAGTGCAACTAACCTCCATTAAATCTCTACAATATTTTTCTTATACTATAAACAATTATGTTCATATATTTAACTCTATAGTACATATATATAATTTGTTTAATTTTTTCCCTAAAATCGCCGTATTTGGGTTCTATCACGGATTTTTTTTTTTGCTTCTTTCTATTCTTTTCTAGTTTTCTTTCTTTTGTTTATGTTTTTTTCTTATTTTTATCTATCATTCATTTTTTTTTTATATACCCCTTTTTAATTTGGTCTTTTATTGGCTCTTTTCTCATTGGCGTATATACAAACATCTAAAAAATAACACAATTCTATTCTATACTGCGCCCTCTACTACCTGCTAGTCCAGTTGACGACCGTCGTTGTCGGAGTGAAATCCCTCGATGTACTCCGCATACCCCTACCTTCTTTCTGGACTGGTACGTAAAAAGATGATGCAGCTTGTGCGACTAGATGCGCTTCTGACGAAGTCAAAATAAATATTCGCTTAGTAAGTGACAGTGTAGTGTATATTTACTTAGTTGTGGAAATCGTTATAAAGTTAGCGGTGTTATGCTCGACCTTTTCGTGGTTAAAATGATTTTTCGCGCCAGGAGATTATTCTGCGAAGCTAATTGAACGATGGTAGTTGTGGCTGTTATTGTTATTATAGCCGTTTCTCGCTGAAATTACGGAGTAACCTCGGGTTGTGGCTAAAATTATCTCTTCCTCTTTCTAGACCATAATACAATATACATACTGACATATGTAATAATGGCAGACACGTTGGATTTTTTATACGGACAACGTACATGTTAGTGTCTTTCATGCCATTTCGTCAGATATAACAAACCACAGACACTTGGACAGCTCAAGCAGAATATTCGAGACGAAATACGGCGATTGCAACCAGAAACATTACGCCATGTAATGCAAAATGCGCTAAACAGAGCCAATGCCTGTATCGAGCAAAATGGTGGTCATTTGTCTGATGTCATATTTCACACATAGTCACATTAAATTTCCATAAAATGTATTTAACATATTAAAATAAATTATTTAAAAACCCGTTATTACAAGAGTTACACGTGTTTAACATCACTAGGTCTCATTTGGGCCACCCTGTATAAATCCATTAACAAGTGTAGTTCCCTAAAACATGTAACCTGCTTTTATATGAATATACATTCATTCAATACATTCAAGGCTCTTTCAATTGTTTAAAATTAATTGCTACAGTAATTACCTAATGTGCAATGGTAGGCTAAATATATTATTCTAATTCAATATATGTATATATATACATTACTATTCCCCACACGCTAATTTCCTAAGCGATAAACCGAAAAAATATATGAATATTTACATGTCGCCTGCTACAGTATGTAAATATCTGCAAAAATATACATACGTACCTACCCATTCCTCATAACTAGAATACTTACTTCTTTAAATATACGTTCGTACATTCATTCTGTATATTATACATATATATACATACGAGGGCGGATTGATATTGAAGCTACCTACCGCTAGATGGCAGCACAAACACATTTTTTTTTTTTTGAAATTACGATCTGTCAAACGTCAGCTGTTAAAATTTAACCCAAATTCATCGATGAGTTTATTTGTTGTAGTCGTTTGAAGTAAGCAACTTTTGTGTTTCTTGAAAAATGGAAAAGAGCGATTTTCGTGCATTGATTAAACACGATTATTTGAAAGGGAAAACGGCGAAAGAGACAAAATAAAAGCTCGATAAACATTACGTTGAGTCTGCTCCGTCAGATTACATGGTAAAATATTGGATTGCTGAATTTAAACGCAGCCGAACAAGCAACAATACCATCAGCAGGAGGGCAAAAGAGGTGGTTACTGAAGAAAATATCAAGAAAATCCTCGATATCGTTATGAATGATCGCCGAGTCAAGTTGCGTGAGATTGTTGAAATGGTAAACATCTCATATGAACGTGTGTTCAACATTTTGTATGAACATTTGCATATGAAAAAGCTATCGACAAGATGGGTGCCGCGTTTCGAACAAAAACGAGTTCGACAGACCACTTCACAGCGGTGTTTGGACATGATAAAGCGTAATCCTGTTGATTTTTGGCGTCGATTAATAACTATTGATGAAACGTGGGTCCACCACTACACACCTGAAACCAAAAATCAATCGAAACAATGGGTGGAAGCTGGTGGAAGTGCTCCGAAGAAGGCGAAGGCAGTGAAATCGGCTGGCAAGGTTATGGCCACTCAATTTTTTTGGGATGCACACGGAATATTGATCATCGATTATCTGGAAAAAGGATCCACAATCACAGGAAAGTATTATCGTGCATTATTGGATCAATTGATTGATGCAATCAAGGAAAAACGACCAAATTTAAAGAAGAAAAAAATGCGTTTTTTCTTCAAGACAACGCACCGGTTCACACAGCTTTAGATACGATGCTAAAATTACGTGAAATACACTTCGAATAGGTTAATCATCCACCTTATAGTCCAGATTTAGCTTCTAGTGACTTTTTCCTGTTTCCAACTTGAAAAAATGGCTCGCAGGAAAAAGATTAATCTTAAACGAAGAAGTTATTACCGAAACTAACGCGTATTTTGAGGGGTTCCCGAAATCGTATTATTCAGATGGCATAAAAAAGTTGGAATATCGTCTTACTAAGTGTGTCGAAGTAAAAGGAGACTATGTTGAGAAATAAATGGTTTAAAAAAAAAAAATTTTTTTTCCTACTTAGGTAGCTTCAATATCAATCCGCCCTCGTATATACTTACTTCACCAACGGTGCCGGCGCTACTGCTTACGCATCATATTACAGTTCATTAACAGCCGTATATATGTGTGTATATATTCTATGTTCAGTTTAAATTACTTACCCACGACTGTCTTATAATTTTATTTTTTAAAATGTGTCCAATGAGCCCGTATCTTATTATTTAATATATTTTCCTCTACTGTGCTTCGTTCGGCCATAGCGCCTAATAAGCAAATTTTTCTTACGTCAATTATACTCGCCCGATTTTAAGTGGCACACTTCTACTGGCCTAGACTTTGAAAATCCGAGCTGCGTGTGTTATTTGATATACACACGTACATGTTTACTTTGTTATTCTTGTGTTTACACTTGTAGAACACTGTTAACACATGTCTTTAGTTGTGTGGTCTAATGTGGAACAATTTCAATAAATTATTATGTAGCTTTTTATTCTTGCCCTTAATCGTTACGACTGATGTAACTGGGCTGCGGATCTCTGGTACTGCATACGGACCTATCCAAACAGGTGAGAATTTGTTTCTCCTAGCCTGATTCTTCATGAGTACTTGATCACCCACGTGAAAGATTACTGGATTTAATACCTTGTTATAGGCTTCCCTGGCTACCCGTTTAGCACATTCCTGATTTTCTCTAACCAATTCGTGCGCTCGCTGTAGCTGGTACGTTTGCACTTTATTGGGGTCACCAGCATTGTACACTGGCGCACACTTGCCCTTCAAATTCACTGGCATGTTGAAATCAAACCCGTAGAGTGTTCTAAACGGAGTTTACTTCGTTGATACATGCACAGTATTGTTGTGTACATGCATTGCAGTGGTCAACCATTGATCCCAATTCGAGCCGTCCTCTTTGGCAAAACTGTCGATGACAACGTTCCAATGAGCCATTCGCCTGTGGATGATATGGTGTTAAATGCAATTTCTTGAATCCCAGCATTTTACACGTTTCTGAGAATAGTTTTGATACGAAATTTGAACCATTGTCGGTTATCAAAACCTTAGGTATGTTGTACCGTGCTATAATTTCGTCAAAGAATGCCTTGGCCACCATACTTGCTTCAGCATCGGATATAGCCACGCACGCCATATACTTTGAGAAATCGTCTTGGAACGTCAAGATGTATTTATTTCCCGAAACTCTCTCAGGTAAAATACCTACAATATCCATATGAACTTTATCAAATTCTTGTTTTGGTGTATCAGTTAACACTATTGGCATCTTTGTTAGCCTTGAACTCTTATTGGCCTGACATTTCGGACAACTCTTTATATATTTTTTAATGTCCTTGAGCATACCTTTCCATCCGTATACTCGCCTAATTCTGTCATGGGTTTTCCAGAACCCCTGATGTCCAAATAGGGGTGAATCATGAGAACCCTTTAACACTGCCTGGATATCCTTTATATCCTCCAGCCATTCCACACTACTGGATATTTGTTCATTGGCATCGTCACCCACATTGCTAACATTTCTTGTTGCATCCATTTTATTTTCTTGAATTCTCTCGGTCTTCTCCTTATCGGACCGTGCTTTGGCCCTAGTTTGCACTACTGATACCTTCTGTGCCTGCGGTACTCTGCTGAGGGCGTCCGCATTCAGATTCTTCTTCCCAGGTTTGTATATGATTTCAAATTCATACTCAGACAACTTGTGTCTGAACCTGGCTAGCCTAGACGTTTGGTCTTTCAAATTGGCTATGCCCCTCAACGGCAGGTGATCAGTGTATATCTTAAATGGGCATCCTAGCAGATATGCCCTAAAATAGCCCATACTAAGGCTAGAAATTCCTTCTCTATCGTAGAGTATATTTTCTCCGTGTCGCTAAGCGCCCTGCTTGCGAATGCAATTGGTCGGTCATTACCGACTTCCCCTTGTGACAACACTGCCCCCAATGCTTCATTGCTAGCATCAGTGGTCAACAAAATAGTTTGCTCAATGTCGGGGTACGCCAAAATCGATGGTGAGCTAATTATTTCCTTCAGCCTCTCGAATGCTTACTTACATCTCTCTGTCCATTTGAACTTTGCCTCTTTTCGTAGCAACTTGTTAATTGGCATCGCAATTCCGGCTAGTCCTTCCACGAACTGTCTATAATAGTTCACTAGTCCACTTCCTTTCTGTTTCTCGGAATCGCTAAATTTTTAACGCATTCCACCTTCTGCGGATCAGGTAGTGCTCCTGCCTCTGAACAACGATGGCCTAAATAAGCCACCTCTCTTCGCAAAAATTGACACTTCTCCGTGTTCAATTTCAAATTGTGTTCTCGTAATTTCTGGAGCACCTTGCACAAGCGTTGCGAATGCTGCTGCAAGTTCTTCCCATAAATCACAATATCATCGAGATACGCAAAATAATCTAACCCTTGCAAGCCTGCTAGCACATGGTTCATTAGCCGTTGGAAGGTAGCCGGTGCTCCTGTTAATCCAAACGGCATTCTGTTAAACTCATAACGCCCTATACCGGCGGTTTTCTGCTTATCTTGGGTATCCACCAGAACTTGGTGGTAACCACTTGCTAAATCAAGTGTAGAAAAATATCTACTGTGTCCCAATTGATCCAAAATTGCCTCTATCCTTGGTATCGGGAACACCTGCTTGATAGTGGCGTCGTTCAATTTCCTAAAATCGACGACCATTCTCGACTTCTTTTGACCCTGAGCACCTCCCTTCTTTGGTACCAAAATTATTGGTGAGTTCCAAGGCGAGATACTCGGTGAAATTATGTTATCCTTTAACATTCCTTCCACTTGGCTATTTACCTCATCTTTGTGAGCTTGTGGCAAACTGTATTGCTTCTGGTTTGTTGGCGGTAGATCCACTCTAGTAGGTATTCCATGTTCTACCTCTGGTGTAGACGTCAACTGGTCTCCTTCCAGCAAAAATATGTCATGGAATGACGTACAAATGGCTTCTATCGATGCCTTCTCTTCTGAATATACGCTTGGGTCAAACTTCAGGGATTCTAGCACTCTCTCTATTCTTTTCCTTATATATACCTGCTTAATCTGATTTACCGATCTATAAATCGTTTCCTTGAAATTATCGTAGCTAGTGAACTTAGGCCAAAAATCCTCATCCATCAGGTAGTCCTTTTCTGATGCGTTGAGTACGCAAGCGTACACCTTTCCCTTGTCAACGTGCGTTATGGTTTCTCCCACTAGAGTCCTAAGTTTCGTATTTACATGCATAGTAACTACTCTGGTTGACCTTGCATTTACTACCTCCATACACTTCTTAACCCTAGTCACGGTTCCTTCCTGCCATGACATTAGTGGAAGAGTGAGGATTCTATTTTTATTATTATCATAGAATGATAACTGTTTCTCGAGCGCATCCAGTATGGTGCGGCCCCAAAGCTTAACGCGGCCAATTATCCCATCAGCCGGGATACCTTTCCTATCCACTTCCACTGCGTGCACTCTAAAACTCATACCCTTAATTCCACTGTGCCCTATTCTGAGCGACCCCAATATCCTAATGCATCCTTCAAACGCTCCGTTAAGCGTCTAGCCCCTTCCGTAAAACACTAGATTTTAAGAGGCTAGTGTCCGCCCTGAATCTACTTATAGCACTAGCTTTCCACTCGCTGATTCCTCGCAGGGTATCTTGATGAAGGCATCACCTATCCTGCTCATAGCGAAGCAATGTCCCTCTGTTCCCAACATGGACGCGTATCCACTTCCTAACTCTTCGTGATATTGGAGAGCCTCTTGCTCCTCCTTCTCGTGGACTGTAGTTTCTACATTACTATTCACACGTACTCCCCGGCCTAATTGTTACTTTCTTTCTTTTGGCTTTCCAGTCTACTGGCCTCGACTGGGCCGCTGGAAGTTTGCCTGGTTCCTTTCTTGAGATTGTCTCTCCCTGCATTCCGCAGCCCGATGTCCCATTCGTCCACATGAAAAATATCTCAACCCCTTTAGTCGCTGCTTACCACTCCCAGTGTGGAAAGGCTTTCTTCCTTAGTTAATTCCTACAGTTGAATTAACTCGGGGACTACTGAAGTTACCCCTGCTGTCTCTCTAGGGTGGAATCGGGCGCCTCGTAGCTGGCTGCCTTCTACTTTGATTCCATTCTGTGTCTACTTGGCACTGTCTACTTGCCTCATGACCGTAAGTTTGGCACCCCATACAGTAGGGCGTGTTTTTGCGTGTAACATATTCATCCTTATCACAGAATGAGCAAATGGGTTTCCTTGGCTGGAACCACCCAACCAGCAATTCCCGGTCTCTTTCTTGCGGAAATTGGCCCATCAATCTACCGACTCCACATCTGTTTTGCAACTGTACTGTTCCTACCTCTGCTGGAGCATTCGTCCAGCAGATTCCACCTGTTGTCGTTAGTTATTGTATTGATGCTTCAGCGGACGAGACCTGTTGGGGTCCTCGAGTCCTTGCTTGGCGGGTGAGAGAGACGTCCTGTCGCCGTTTTCGGGCGCGTGGCTGAAAAATCAAGAGCCCTAACATAGAATTCAAACACTACCACTTTTCGGTTTCAAAAGACAAGAGAGCTTTATTCTTAAAAATACTAGTTCTTATATACTATTTACCAATAAACATTTCAGTCTACGTCTTGACTTTTCTAGTGTTCCAGTTACGCAATTGTTATTTGGTGTCAGTTGCTCAAACCCACTGACCTACTGCAAGTAAAAATGTCGTCGGTGCATTCTAAATGCCCCTCGTCAGCTTGACTGCGGAACTGTGACACCCTAAAAGTTTACATCATAATTAGTGCATAAATACAACTCATTTACAATATTTGCACCCTAAAAATATGTGCATGCTTAATGAATTTAATAGGAGCCGTTGCTGTGAGTCAACTACGCGTAGGTAGCTTGATTTTAACTCACAACATCCCTCCCCTCTTTCTGAAAGAAGTTAGTGCAACTAACTTCCATAAAATCTCTACAATATTTTTCTGGCTCTGCAAACATATATGTGCATCGATTGAACTCTATATTACATACATATAATTTGTTTTTATTTACATCTTTTTTTTTTTTTTTTTTAAATCGCCTTGTTTGGGTCCTGTCACGGTTTTTTTTTCTTTTTTATTCTTTTCTTTTCTATATATTTCTTTTTCTCTAGCTTTTATTTTCTTTTGTAGTTTTCTTTCCTTTTTTTTTTTCTTCACTTTGCTTTTGTTTTTTTTTTTCTTATTTTTATCCATCATTATTTTTTTTTTTTAATCCCCTTTTTATAATTTGGTCTTAAATTGACTCTTTTCTCATTGGCGTATATACAAACATCTAAACAATAACACAATTCTACTCTATACATAAAACCTTATATTATACTGCGCTCTCTGCTACCCGCTGGTCCATTTGACGACCATCGTTGTCGGAGTGAAGTCCCTCGATGAACTCTGCATACCCCTCCCTTCTTTGTGGATCGGTACGTACAAAGATAGGTTGGCGATCTGGTTTGCCATTAAAACTTTGCTTTTAGTGGCCTTCTTCTTTCCATTTATATAGTGTGCCCCACGGCTGTAGGTGGTACTGCCTCTGCTTATAGTGTTCAACTTGTAAAAAACATTTGGAATACATGAGAGATTACAATATACCTTCTTACTTTGCAGCAATACGTTTTATGGTGGAAGTATTTCTCTTGAGCTTCCGCATAATGGTATTTGACATCGTTAGGCTTTGATATGGAGACAATCGGTCTTTTTCTGAGATACACGTTCAATTATGTAATTTGTGTACTCTGGTCGGTTACCAGTCTCTGTGTCCTCTTGTATTAAATCATATTTCATACGTAAATCACATATCATATGTTCATACTCTAGATTGGACATATACTTCAATGAAGCAATTAACTTCCGTGAGCCAAATTTCCTCTGCTTATTATATTTGGTGGTGGTTTCAGTCACCCTCTTTAAGCTTTTACCCATCTTCAATTTATTCAAAATCGATTCTGTTGAGATTGTGATACACTGGGTGGACATTGTACTATAAAATTGTCCAATTCAAAAAATGATTCCTCAAGGAAACTTGTTTATTTTTCATTGCTTGTCAATAACTCATCCACAACGCGTTCAAATGCTGCGGCCATATGCCGTTTCGCAAAATTAAAATTACATCCGTCGCCATTCATCCCCAAGCTAATATGTTGGCATCTTTGGGGTCACAAACCTTAGATAAATGCCAAAAATCTCTGTTTTTCAAAAACGCATCTTTCCTATGCTAATACTATGTTGGTCCCTTAGTCCGACCGTATTCCAATATCCGTTCTTCCCGGAACTTCCTGCTTCGCTTCAGATAATCAGAGCTATATAGAGAACACCTATAATAATTTTCTTAATTTCCTAGTATACATTTTAGTTTGATATATGTTTAATTTTTGTCGAACATTTCATAAGTCAACTTAATAAATGAATTTCAAAATTATATAATACACTATAAGTACTATATATACTCTTGGGTATAACTTCCTAATTTAGTATGATTTTTGTTTTTAACACTTATTTCATTATAAAGTTAGATTTTAAACAATTAATTTTTAACTCTAATTTTTTCTAAACTACCTTTAATTTTAATCTGAACTTTTACTCCGATTATAATTTTTTTAATCTGTAACTTTTCTTAAACATACGCTATTCCTGAATATATAAACAAAAAACAATATTTCTACAACATGCTTTTTTATATAATTGAATGCTATATCATTCAATTTGCGTCCACTCGTCTACTCCCCTTACATTATCGGATTCGCTACCGTATCCTGGAGGAAAAGAGGACTGGACTATGCGTTTTCATAGCCATATAGGGCATCAGTTTTTCTCTGATTAATTTTCCGTGCTCTTTTTCAACACGTGAGTTATCACTCATTTCAACTTTGAACCAATTCATTGGCCCTCCGACAAAAACCAGATTATACAAAATAATCCCGTTTGTGTCAAAACTTTGTCCATTGCATGACTATACCTTTCATCGTATACAATTACGTTTTATTTAAATTTACTTCTAGCCTGATATGTATATATCCATTATCGATTCTATTTTCCATCCTGTAATTAGCTCGTATATGGATACATGCATACATTCAAGGCGCTTTAATTTACCTAGAATTAATTACTAACGTTATTTTCCCCAATTAACTATACATTTTTTCGAATTTCCATAGGCTAATTTCCTAAACAATAAACAGTTAAAACCTATGTACGAGTATATCTACATATAGCCTGCTGCAGTATCTGCAAATATATACATACGCACATACCCATTCCTCCTAACTAGAATACTTACTTCTTTAAATATACATTCGTACATTCATTCTTTATCTTATACACATATATACATACTCGTATATATACTTACTTCACCAGCAGTTCCGTTGCCTGGCGTTAATGCTCATGCATCGAATTTCAGTGCATACCCTGCCGTATGTATGTATGTACATATTCGAAGTTTTGTTTTATATTACTTACCCACGACTGTCTTATTATTTCATTTTATTTTTTAATCACGTGCAATATTTATCATTATTTAAAAAAAATATTTTTCCCTACTATGCTTCGTTCGGCCACAGTGCATAATAAGCACTTTTATTACGTCAACTTTAATCGCTCGATTTTAAGTTTCACACTTCTACTGGCCTTGACTTTGAAAATCGGAGCTGTGTGTGTTATTTGATACACACACGTACATGTTTACGTTGTTATTCTTGTGTTTACACTTGTAAAACACTGCTAACACATGTCTTTAGTTGTGTGGTCTAATGTGGAATAATTTCAACAAATTATTATGTAGCTTTTTATTTTTGCCCTTAATCGTTACGACCGTTGTAACTGGGCTTTTGATCTCTGCTACTACATAGGGACCTATCCACACAGGTGAGAATTTGTTTCTCCTAGCCTGATTCTTCATTAGTACTTGATCACCCACATGAAAAACTACTGGGTTTAGTACCTTGTTATAGGCTTCCCTGGCCACTCGCTTAGCATATTCCTGGTTTTCTCTAACCAATTCGTGCGCTCGTTGTAACTGATACTTTTGCACTTTATTCGGGTCATCAGCATTGTATACAGGCGCACATTTGCGCTTCAAATTCGCTGGCATGTTGAAGTTAAACCCGTAGAGTGTTCTAAACGGAGTTTGCTTCGTTGATACATGTACCGTATTATTGTGTACATGCATTGCAGTGGTCAACCATTGATCCCAATTCGAGCCGTCTTCTTTGGCAAAACTGCGCAAGTACTCGGCCAAAGGTCGATGACTACGTTCCAATGAGCCATTCGCCTGTGGATGATATGGTGTTATGTGCAACTTCTTGATTCCCAGCATTTTACACGTTTCTGAGAATAGTTTTGATACGAAATTTGAACCATTGTCGGTTATCAAAACCTTAGGTATGTTGTAACGTGCTATAATTTCATCAAAGAATGCCTTGGCTACCGTACCTGCTTCCGCATCAGGTATAGCCACGCACGCCATATACTTTGAGAAATCATCTTGGAACGTCAAGATGTATTTATTGCCCGAAACAGTCTCAGGTAAAATACCTACAATATCCATATGAACTTTATCAAATGGTTGTTTTGGTGTGTCAGTTAACACCATGGGCATCTTGGTTAGCCTTGAACTTTTGTTGGCCTGGCACTTTGGGCAACTTCTTACATATTTTTTTATGTCTTTGAGCATACCTTTCCATCCGTATACTCGCCTAATCCTGTCATGGGTTTTCCAGAATCCCTGGTGTCCACCTAGAGGTGAATCATGGAAACCCTTTAACACAGCCTGGATATCCTTTATATCCTTCAGCCATTCCACACTACTTTCTCTTTGTAAATTAGCAACGTCACCCGCATTGCTAACATTTCCTGTTGCATCAATTTTATCCCCTTGAATTCTCTCGGTCTTCTCCTTATCTGACCGTGCTTTGGCCCTCGTTTGCACTACTGATACCTTCTGTGCCTGCGGTACTCTGCTGAGTGCGTCCGCATTTAGATTCTTTTTCCCAGGTTTGTATATGATTTCAAAATCATACTCAGACAATTTGTGTCTGAACCTGGCTAGCCTAGACGTTTGATCTTTCAAGGTGGCTATGCTCCTCAACGGCTGGTGATCAGTGTATATCTTGAATGGGCGTCCTAGCAGATATGCCCTAAAATTCTTTGTAGCCCACACTATGGCTAGAAATTCCTTTTCTATTGTGGAGTATCTCTTTTCCGTGTCGCTAAGCGCTCTGCTTGCGAATGCTATTGGTCGGTCACTACCGACTTCCCCTTGTGACAATACTGCCCCAAATGCTTCATTGCTAGCATCAGTGGTCAACAAAAAGGTTTGCTCAAAGTCGGGGTACGCCAAAATTGGTGGCGAGCTAATTATTTCTTTTAGCCTCTCGAATGCTTGCTGACATCTCTCTGTCCATTCGAACTTTGCTTTACGTAGCAACTTATTAATTGGCAACGCAATTCCGGCTAGTCCTTCCACGAACTTTCTATAATAGTTCACTAGTCCTAGGAATGCTTGCACTTCCTTTTTGTTTCTCGGAATCGCTAGATTTTTAACGCATTCCACCTTCTGCGGGTCAGGCAAGGCTCTTGCTTCTGAGCAACGATGGCCTAAATAAACCACCTCTCTCCGCAAAAATTAACACTTCTCCGTGTTCAATTTCAAATTGTGTTCTCGTAATTTCTGGAGTACCTTGCACAAGCGTTGCGAATGCTGCTGCAAGTTCTTCCCATAAATTACAATATCATCCAGATACACAAAACAATCTAACCCTTGCAAGCCTGTTAGCACATGGTTCATTAGCCGTTGGAATGTAGCCGGTGCTCCTGTTAATCCAAACGGCATTCTATTAAACTCATAATGCACTAAACCGGTGCTGAACGCGGTTTTCTGCTTATCCTGGGTATCCACCAGAACTTGGTGGTAGCCACTCGCTAAATCAAGCGTAGAAAAATATCTACTATGCCCCAATTGATCCAGAATCTCTTCTATCCTTGGTATCGGGAACACCTGCTTGATAGTGGCGTCGTTCAATTTCCTAAAATCAACGACCATTCTCCACTTCTTCTGACCCTGAGCACCTCCCTTCTTTGGTACCAAAATTATTGGTGAGTTCCAAGGCGAGATACTCGGTGAAATTATGTTATCTTTTGACATTCCCTGCACTTGCCTATTTACCTCATCTTTGTGAGCCTGTGGCAATCTGTATTGCTTCTGGTTTATTGGTGCTTGATCCACCCTAGTAGGTATTTCAGGCTCTACCTCTGGTGTATACGTCAACTGGTCTCCTTCCAGCAAAAATATGTCATGGAATGACGTACAAATGGCCTCTATTGATGCCTTTTCTTCTAAATTTACGCTTGGGTCTAACCTCAGTGATTCTAGCAGTCTCTCCATTCTTTTCCTTATATCTACCTGCTTAATCTGATTAACCGTTCCATAATTCGGTTCCTTAAAGTTATCGTAACTAGTGAACTTAGGTCTAAAATCCTCATCCATCAGATAGTCCTTTTCTGAGGCGTTGAGTACACAAGCGTACACCTTACCCTTGTCAACGTGCGTTATGGTTTCTCCCATATATACGCCCTCCGCTAGCTGCTGCTTGTGCAAAACAACAGTCCTAAGTTTCGTATTTACATGCATAGTAACTACTCTGGTTGACCTTGCATTTACTACCTCCATACTATTCTTAACCTTACTCACGGTTCCTTCCTGCCATGACTTTAATGGAAGAGTGAGAATTCTATTCTTATTATTATCGTAAAACGATAACTGCTTGTCGAGCGCATCCAGTATGGTGCGTCCCCAAAGATTATCGCGGCCAATTATCCCATCAGCCGGGATACCTTTCCTATCCACTTCCACTGCGTGCATTAATAGCACTAGCTTTCCACTAGCTGCTTCCTCGCAGGGTATCTCGATGAAGGCATCACCTATCCTGCTCATAGCGAAGCAATGTCCTTCTGTTCCCAACATGGACGCGTACCCACTCCCTAACTCTTCGTGATATTGGAGAGCCTTTTGCTCCTCCTTCTCCTGGACTGTAGTTCCTACATTACTAGTCCCACGTACTTCCGGCCTTATTATTACTCTCTTTCTTTTGGCTTTCCAGTCTATTGGCTTCGACTGGGCCGCTGGAAGTTTCCCTGGTTCCTTTGTTGGGATTTTCTATCCCTGCATTCCGCTGCCCGATATCCCATCTGTCCACATGAGAAGCATCTCAACCCCTGTTGGGTGTTGCGTATCCTTGGTTCACTTCTGGAATTCCAATTTGGTTGCTGCTGACCACTCCCAGTTTTGAAATGATTTCTTCCTTGGTTAATTCCTTCTGTTGAATTAACTCTGGGACTACTGAACTGTCTGGGACTACCCCTGCTGTCCCTCAAGGGTGGATCCGGGCGCCTCGTAGCTGGCTGCCTTCTACTTTGATCCCATTTTGTGTCTACTTGGCACTGTCTACTTGCCTCATGACCATATGTTTGGCACTCCATACAGTAGGGCGTGTTTTTGCGTGTAATGCACTCATCCCTTGTATGACCTTGCTTACGGCAGAACGAACATGTGGGTGCCCTCTGTACAAACCCCTTGTACGGATTTCTCGGATTCGCGGCTCTGTTGTCGGAGACACCGGGATTATATGCTCCTCTGTATATGTTTGGGACGTAATTACTTCCATCTCTGTTCACGACAGCGGCGGTGAACATGTCCTGTCTATTTTCCAACATGTGTACCTCACCTAACCTAGCCGTACTCCGTTCCACGAGAACTTGTGCTCTAATCGCTTCTTCTACTAATTCCTCCAGAGATCCTGTTCTGCTATTCAGCATATGAATCTTTAGAACGGAGTTGCGGAGCCCCACCACGAAAGTTGTCAACACAGACTCGTCAACTTCGTGTAATAACGCTGTATCTCCAATGCCATTGTACTTATTCCTGATTATTTCCTGGGCCATCATCTGAAGTGACACTAAACGCCTGGCAAAGGCACGTATGTCTTCACTTACCAGCTGCTTCCCGATTCTTATTTCTTGGGTTATGTCTTCCAAAGATCTCTCCTTCAGATAAGTTCTCCTTATAAGACCGTAAAGCTCGTCCACACTGGCGAATTGCTTTGGCAACACAAGGTTGTACGCGTCTCCAAATAATCTTTGCTTAACACAGTCGAAGAAATCCTGCAACTCATCAGTGCTTATGCTTCGCTTTGCAAGCTCACAACCTTGAATGAATCTGTTAACTTCTGAGCGTAAATCCTCTGAAGCTGCACCAGTAAACACAGGTACTAGCCTGGCCACTGTCTTTGAAATCTCCTCTATACCCATTTTGCGTATTTTTGTTTTACTTATGACCGGTAAAACTGGAGCGCTATCTTTGTGGGTGGTTCTTAGATTCACTTCTCCCGGATCTGAGAGGTAATTGACCAATGACGGACTCAAACTAATTAGTCTTCGATCGTTTGTTCGTACAGGCGAAATATTGTCCACAGTATTGGGCTTTTCCTGTACCATTACTGCTTCTGGCTCTTTTGGCGGATATCCCTTATTTTTATTAGTTACCGGACGTTCTGGAGAAAAAGGCTCGACCCCGATTTCAGATGCGCCAAACAAAAATTCCGCTTGCCTTTCTTCATTAAGTACTAATTTTGGCTTTACCATGCGGCTTATCCCTTCTGGTGTTAAATACTCCGGCCAACGTACTTCCGGAGGCAATGTCAATACTGTCTGAGTAAATCCAGCCGATGCTGATTTTGATCTCTGCCTATTCAGTGAGGTCCTATTTGTCACTCGTCCTCTTTTCAATTCCGCACACTCCTTTTCCAACAGCGATGCTACTTCCTCTGTCTCCGTGTATCTGCCCATTCGTTGATCAGACTATTTATGTAGTCTGTGTAATTTTCCGCAAAATATTTTCCTTTGCTGTACTCAACTGCGTGAGGCAACAACAGCCCGTGATTATTGTTGAACTCTCTTCCCAGATTTTGCAACTGTGTTATTCGCTTGCGGTAATACACGTTGTCCTTACGTAACCTGCCGTCTTTCTTAAAGTTACGGACCAGTTTTTCAATCGCCTCGCCAATTTGCTCCTGCATCAGCAGTAATCCTTGCGCTTCCTTCGTCATATCCCAAATGCCAGAACAGCTGGCGTACACCCATTACCAAAACAATTTACAAATAAAACCCAATAATTGTTAAAACTTGTTATTAACTTATCCCAATTTTTTTATTTCATCTTATTTAATGATAAATACAAATTTATTAAAAAACATTCCACCGTGAATTCTATCTTAATATTCTTTCTTTACTTATCTTCCATCACAATTTCCATATCCGCTGTCTACCGGCGTCCATTAAGTCCTTCCATCAGTGCGAATTGGTCCTTGACTTCCTCACAGATACTCCTTGATTTCCTTCTTGATTTTCATCTTTAATATTCCCAAAAATCCATAGAAAATTCCATATGTTTGTAGAAACCGAAATTAGATTTACAGGCAAAAGTGTCTTGATTCATTCCCGGAAATTTGAATCCATATTTAAAAATAAACCCGTAACGTATGCGCCACGTAATAATAGCATTTAAATGTTTTCAATATCCAATTTGAATATACGAACCAAAATTTAATATATCTTAATCGCAGCCACGAAACACGCTGCCAATCGAATACTCGCAACACCCCCAAAAAGTGAAACTAACTTTATTCAAGTACTTGACACGGACAAGAGAATTAAACTCTAATCCCACGAGACGAGCATAAAGAACACCATAACCTATTATGAATGCATGAACCCTATACCGTGGCACGTTCTTTCCGAACCAAGCCAACCGGTATGCTCAACTTCGCAATACAATAGGGGTTAGTAACCCGCGAGGAAATTTGTTTCCTCTAGACTCATTTTCACACGTTTCAGACTCCCGAGAATGCTGAAATAAGAAGTAAGTAAAAATATGAACCTAATCTCAGTGAAACAAACCTATACATCCTGACCATTAACAATTTTTGCGAATCAACCTAGTGTCACCTAACCGCAGCTGCTATTCAGCCCCAATGCTGCTTCTTCTGCATGACCGGCGCAAAAGCGACCACACGGCCACCGAAAAATCGTCGACAAATTTCACTTAAATACTAAAATGTCCTAATATAAGCATACTCACCATTATTGTATTCGAAGACATCTCCTCTTTGAATTTGTTGCAGGATGCTTCCCTGCTACAGGGTTCCTTGCCCAGGGATTCCTCCTGTAGGTCCTTGAGACCGGCTGCGCCAAAATGTTGGGGTCCTTGTTGCTCGTCGGGAGACGTCCTGTCTCGGTTCGCTGGGCGCGTCGCTGAAAACACTAACCCACTTTCTTAAATAAGCAATGAACTATTTTGGGTTTAAAACAACAAGAAGCTTTATTCTTAAAATACTAATTATTATATACTATTTACAATTCACAATTACAATACAAAAACTGGCCTTTCTGGTGTTCCAGTTTCGCACCTGTTAATTGGTGTCAGTTGGTCAAGCCAACTGATCTACTTTACTGTACAAATGGCGACGGTGCATTCTAAATTCCAACGCCCTTCGTCGACTCGACTGAGGAACTGAAACACCCTAAAAGTTTACATAATCTTTATTACATAAATTCTAGCTACTTACAATACTTTCACCCTAAAAATATGTGCTTTCTTAATGAATTTAATAGGAGCCGGTGCTGTGAGTCAACTACGCGTAGGTAGCTTGATTCTAACTCACAACAACACAGACGGTATTGACATTGCCACTGGAAGTGCGCTGGCCGGAGTATCAAACACCAGAAGGGATAAACCGCGTGGCAAAGCCCAGATTATAATTGAGTGAAGAGAGGGAAGCGGGATTTTTGTTTGGCGCATCTGAAATCGGTGTCGCGCCTTTTTCTCCAGGATGTCCAATAAATAATAAAAATCAGGGATATCCGCCAAAAGAGCCAGAAGCAGTAACGGTACAGGAAAGTCCCAATACTGTGGACAGTATTCCGCCTGTACGAACAAACGATCGAAGACTAATTAGTTTGAGTCCGTCATTGGTTAATTACCTCCCGGATCCGGGAGAAGTGAATCTAGGAACCACACATTAAGATAGCGCTCATGTTTTACCGGTCATAGATAGATAGATAGATATATTTAAGGGTGTTATACACTGCGACCTGAAAGACCTATTATGATGCCCCTATTTATTAGAAAGATGAGGATTGTCTCATCTATAAATTTTCTGTCAGGTTAATTTCCGACAGGAATTCATATATTTTGGAGGTCTCAAGATGAGGGATCTGGCTCATATCTAAGATATATTCTCCAAAACACCTGTGTCTTTTGTGTGCCAATGGTCCGCAGTCGGTGATCAGGTGCAGTGAGGTTTCGTCACTTTCTCCACAGAATCTACAGATGGCATCAGAATATATACCCAACTTGTTCAAATGGTAGTTGAGTCTACAATGTCCGCTTAAAATGCTGTTGATGATTCTTAATTTCCTCCGAGGCATATTTATTAGCTCCTTAGCTCTTTTAGGATTAAAATCTCTCAGAAGAGATTTGGACTGTCTTAATCCCGGAAGAGTTTTCCAGGTTTGACTTCGTTTTGCATCTGTACATTTCCTCAGCAGACCTCCAATGGTATTGGATGATAGTCCATAGAAGGGCTCAGGGCCGATGAAGTGAGCGGCCGTAGCCTCTCTAGGTAAGCTATCAGCCTTCTCATTTCCCTCTACTCCTATGTGGCCTGGTACCCACATTAGAGATAACTTGTTCATACTGCCTAGGGAGTTTAGCTTCCCAATACAGTCCCACACAAGTTTAGACCTCACTAAGGGTGCGCTCAAGCTTTTGAGTGCTGCCTGACTATCAGATAGTATCAAGATGTTTTTCCCCCGATACTTCCTATCAATGTTGATCTGGGCACATCTTTCAATAGCGTGAATTTCCGCTTGAAAAATGCTTGGAAAAGAACCCAGTAGTTGGTTCTAGGCCCAAATACTCCTGCCCCAGTTCCGTCCATTGTTTTAGAACCGTCAGTATACCATAAGAGGGAATTTTCTCTAATTTTATACGTCTCAGTTAGACCTTTCCATTCTTTTTTGTATTTGTGTGCAAAATTGAATTTTCTTGGCATAAAATCCTTGTGAGATTTTAGTATACCGTATTCTTGAGTAAAATTTTTACCCCATATATTTTGGGTGTAATTTGATTCTCTCGAAATAATTTCTTGTATTCTGGTAAGAAATTTCCTAGCAGAGTGTTGAATTACTAGATGTAATGGTGTTAGATCTAGTATAACTTCCATTGCTGCTGTTGGACAGGTACGCATAGCTCCAGTGATAACAAGGCAGGAAAGGCGTTGTACTTTACTTAATGCAGATTTCGCTGTCTTAAGTCTGACTCTATTTGACCAGGCTACAGAACCATAGGTGATGATAGGTCTCACCATCATGGTATACATCCAGCGAACGATTTTTTGGGTTACATCCCCAAGATTTATCAGCAAGCCGTCTGCATATCATTAAGGAAGCTGTAGCCCTCTTGGTGGTTGCTGTCAGATGAGCCTTCCACAATAACTTTTTGTTGAAAATGACTCAGAGGTATTTGGTCTCAGAGCTAATATCGACCTTTGTACCATTTAGAAGAATTGGTTTCATATATGGTAGAGATCTTTTTTTAGTGAACGGCACAATGGTGGTCTTTGAGGCATTGATTTTCAATCCTGTTCCCCTGCACCATTCACTAGTTGCTAATAAGCCCCTCTGAATAATATCACAAAGAGTGGATTCAGATTTTCCTCTAGCTATTATCACAATATCGTCCGCATATCCTTGACATGATATGCCTAGATTTGTGAGTTTTACCAGAAGATCATCAACTACTATGCTCCACAAAATGGGTGATAATACCCCACCCTGCGGACATCCTTTATTGACTCTGACTTTAACAGTTTTGTCACCTGCTTCAGCTTCAGTCAGTCTACTGGTGAGTAAAGCTCGTATCCAATTGGAAGTGGTATTATCTATTCCTCTATTGTTAAGAGCCCTAATCATATATTTATGAGAAGTGTTGTCAAAAGCCCCCGCAATATCGAGAAAGACACAAAGTGCTATTTCTTTTTTTATCCAGTTCTGCCTGAATAAAATCAGTAGAATGCGATTTCAGTCGATTTTCCGGCAATTTATACAAACTGACAAGGATGTAAAGGTTCCCTTTTTAATACGGTCTCAAGGAGATGTACGAGTATGTTGCTTTAAGTGCAAAGGATGTCAAACTGATAGGCCTGAAGGATTTGGGATGGGTCATATCCTTCTTGCCTACCTTGGGGATAAATACCACTTTAGCTGTGCGCCATGCTTCCGGTATGTACCCAAAATCAAGACTTGCCCTAGTGATATTTATCAGGCGCGGAATCAGTGCCTCACCACTCCTTTGGAGAAGGATCGGGAAAATACCATCCGCACCCGGCGATTTATATGGCTGAAAAGAGCTGATGGCCCATCTCAACCCCTCAGTAGTTATAATTTATTTAGCCACCTTCCAGCCAATCTTGCTTGCTCTTCTAGGAAGAGCATCCATCTGCAAAGATGGCGGTAACTGGATCGAGCTCCCAGGAAAGTGCACACGCAGCAAAAGGAGAGTGCGATCCTCTCCATTTGCCGTGAACGTCCCATCCTCAGATTTCAATGCCAGCTTTAAATCGACTTTGTTTTTCGCAAGAGCTCTATGCTACTTCAGGAGTCGATTCTACACTTTCACAAAAGGATCTAAAGCTAGTCTTGATCTCTTTGTTATAGATCGTCAACTCTTTTTTATATGCTTCCCAGTCCCCCGTACGCTTTGCTAGATTGAATAGCCTACGCACCTTAGTACGTCTAGTAGACAGACTAGAGTTCCACCAAGGAACATTCCTGTTGTTCTTTGTTCTTAGAGGACAAGATAAAACACAGGATTCAGAAATTATTTCATTCAGCTCATTGACATCCTCCTCTAGCTCCACCGGATTTTTATATATTCCTTGGATGTTAGAGGATGAGAGTAGTGAATGCACTGAACTATCGAAGAATTCCCAGTTAGTATACTTAGGATTTCTAAAAACTACCATTTTTGTGACAATACCTTCTATATCGAACTCAATTATGCTGTGGTCCGACAGAGAGGGTTCGTCCGAAACTTTCCAATTGTTAACAATATCAATTAGCTCTGGACTACAGAAAGTCAGATCAAGAACTTCCTCCCTAATTACATTTCTAAAAGTGGGTGTATTCCCCTTATTCAATATATATAAATTAAGTGATAATAAAAATTCTAGAACTGACTCACCCCGTTTATTGGTGTCACTGCTACTCCAGATGGTATTGTGTGCGTCTGAGTCGCAGCCCACCAAAAGTGCAATCCTTTTGGATAGGCAATACATCGCCAGCTTATAGACTTCTTCCGGGATGTCATTCATATCTCCCGGAAAGTAGCCCGATACAGCTACTATATCGCGAGCGACCCCATCATCTATGTACTTTACCATAATGGGCGTGAGATCTCGCCACATCAATTCTGAAAGACAAAAGGGGTAAATATAATTTCAAACCAGGATACAGGTGCGGGGAAAGTCAGCATTGGCATCCCATATTACCTTTATAAACTTACTAGAAAGGCCCCTAATTTGACCTATGTAACACCATGGATCTTGAATGAGGGCCAGCCCATGTTGCTCTTGGCAAACAATCTCCTGATGACAGCCGAGGCTGCTCTGGCGTGATGGATGTTTGCTTGAGCCACTTTCAGTCTTGTCATCTTATGGAGCAGGTTGTCCATAGAGCCATCCTCCAGACTGTGTACCAATGAAGGACAGTATGCGGCCTCAGCCCCTATCTCAACACTGGGGGCCCTGGAAGAGATTTCCGGGGCAACAGTCTTCGGTTCAGCTGCGGGAAGCCTACTACTCGTAGTTACCTCTGACAGAGGTGGGATTTTTGTCACCTTTACTTCCTCTGGCTTGGGTATATAGTGAGATACCATTAATTTTTTTATATAGTGCGATGCCATTTTTCTAACAAAAATTTTTTTATATGGTGAGACGCCATTTTTCTAATAAATTTCTTTTTATATTGAGATTCCATTTTTCCAATTAATAATTTTTTTTTTTATATAATAAGCCTGCTTTTTTTTATAGTGAGGTGCTTTCTATTTTCTATATTCAATATATATTATATGCTTTATATTTTCTATATATAATATATAACTTATAAATTAGGACTATTGTATATTTAATCTGTTTGAGGAATAATGAAGGAAATTAGTTTATGTCTTTTTGAGTTGGGCCTTATGAATATTTTTCCCCTTATCCGTATTTATAGTCACAGTATTGTCCTTTCCTACAGTCGCCTTTTTATACAACGGTCTTTGTTTGGGTTTAATATGCTTGTCTTTGGTATTGTTCATGTCAACTTTTTCAAACTTCCGCGGAGCTCGCCTATTCTTATTTAACCTTCAATTAGTTATTTCTTGATTTTTCTAAATTTGAGACTTGATTTCCTTATGAACTCTACTCTTAAAATCTGTCAACTTTTGATACTTAATTCTCGGCATTCTGTGGAGTGGGTGGTGGTATTATAGTGGTCCACGGCAATATTAAGTAGGCATCGATATATCTCAATAATGGTCGAATGCAGTTTTTCCACTTGGCCATTGACTTCACTCCTTTGAATGGGAGTTTGATAGAGCTTTATACGGAGACTTCTTATGTAATGGGAGACAACAGGACTCATAAACCCAGGTTCGTTGTCTGTAACTATTATCTAAGGTGCCGTAAAGTAATACAAGAGTTTTGAAATTTTTTTACGAAGGGTAATTGCTGATCGGTCCTTGACTTGGAAAAACTTAGCGAACTTGGAAAAAATATCAATGCATAACAGACATTTTTCGCCCTGCAACGGGAAAATATCCACATGGACAATGTCATAAGGATATTTTGGAATTGGGGTGTCTTTTAAACGTGGTACTGTTGGGTGCCTATGAAACTTGTTTGGATGACAAATCTCGCAATGGGCCGTATAATTTTTTATCTGACTCATCATTCTAGGAAAATAATATTTCTCGCGTATCTGTACCCTGTTCTCTCTCGGATTCCTATGCTCTCTTTTATGTTCCCTCTCTATAATTTCGCAAACCCTATTCTCGTTGGCAACATCCTCTACTATTCTCTGTGTAATTCGAATTTTGTATAAGAAAAAGTTTTCTAGAGACACATCCTGGAAGAGTTGTAGGTGGTTTTCTCGTATTTTTACCCCATTAACTAAAGACGGATTCAGACACTCCTTTAAAATTTTTTTTAATATGCTCTTTCGATTGTGGCTAGAGTAAAGTAGTGTCGTGAGTAACCTGGATGAGGATTCTATTTAAAACTCAACTCCTTGCCTTCCCTGAAGATAATATGGTTTTTAAAGACGTTTAGCGGTGCTTCCACATGAGGCAATAAGTCTGTCGCATCTTGATCAACACTAGGAGCTGTACCATTTTCACTTGCCGTGTCTGTTGTAGAGCCTGTTCCCTCGCTTGCTGAAATGGTCCTTGAAACATCACTGTCCTCGCTGGCTGTCATCGTAGTTAAATCTTCTCCATCAATCTCGGCGTGGGTAGTTCTTCAAGGTGATTGATCTGGCTCTTCATTCTTGATAGAGCATCTGCTACCAAATTAGATTTACCAGGAGTATAAATCAATTCGTAGTTATACTCTTCTATACGGGCCTTCCATATTTTCAATTTCGCGTAATAATTCCTATTGCTTAAGGCGAAAGTGAGAGGCTGATGATCAGTACATATTCGGACCTTCTTTGCACCATATATGGATGATCGTAGGTTATCAAGGGACCAAATTATCGCTAATATCTCTTTAGATGCATTAATCGTTAGATTAAATGGCTTTTCAAAATCTGGAAAAATTAATACATCCGATGAAGTAAGGAGTTGTTTTGAATTCCTTTAGAGTCTCAGGGGGTGCCAAGTTTTGAATAGTTACCACTTTCTTTGGGTCAGGCTTAATACCGTTACTGGTAATTACATACCCAAGGAATTCCACTTCAGTTCTCATGAAATGAGTTTTCTCAAAATTCTCTTTCAAGTTGGCCTTGCTCAAGCAGGCAAAGACTATATCGACATTTTTCATATGCTCCTCCTCATTTTTCCCAAAGACAATTATATCGTCAAAGTACACATAGCATACTTTCCCAATACATTCTTTAGGGACATCGTCGATCATGTTTTGGAAGATCGCAGGAGCCTTATTAAGCCCAAATGGTAACCTGAAAAACTCATATTTCCCGTTCATCGTTGAGAATGCCGTGTTGGGTATGTCGACCTCTTTCATTTTGATCTGGTGAAATTCCGATGCTAGGTCTATTGTAGTAAAGTATCTGGTTGCCTCCAGACGAGCTAGTTTCGCATTAATGACGGGGATGGGGTATGTGTCTGGAATGGTGACAGCGCTCAAACGCTTCAAATCTATCACCATTCGGTATTGTTTCTCACCTGTGGGCTTGGGTTTATATTATAATTATACCCTCAGTCAAGAGTTCAGCGATTTGTCTTTCAACTTCATCTTTTGGTGTATATAGGTTCGGTAGTTGTTGTTTTAATTACCGCTCGCCCCGCGGTTTCTGCACTCCAATTACTGTTGAGGTATTTGAATAAATTCTCGTATTTATCTAGTAAAAATTCAATTTTTTGAACTGAAGTTGTGGGGACGTCAGTTATATCGGCCAAATTATGCAACTCGGTTAATATCCTGTTCCTTTATAGGGTGACAGTGTTAGGTTTGATATTAAGCATATGTTTCTTGCGATCAGTTACTGCCTCCAAGTGCTTCACTGTGTCGTCCCCAATAATGCCATCCAATGATTCTAGCCCCGGAAGAGTATAAAAAGTTATCAGACTGTTATTTCCTATATCTTGAAAAAATCTTTCACTAATTTTTTTATTAATTTGAATAGTTCCTGCAGCTATGTACAGAAAAGGGTGTGTCTAAAATTATATATTTATCTGTGAGATTAGGTTTTCTGAAATTTTTATTAGCACCGGTATCAACTAGAAAATTTAGCTCTTTTCCATTTGTCAAATAACACGTGAAATAGTGTACACTGGAACTTATTGTTATTGCTGAATTGTTTTCGATCGCATTATTCCCTATACAAGGAGCGCTGGTGGGCTACCTTCTATATTTATGTGTTCTTCCTGGTGATCATCGAATATTTAGGGCTCGCCGTCTGCGTTGCCTTGTACGCTAAATAGATTCTGTTGTTTTACTTCATTACCCTCTACTGGTACATACCTCTTGAAACGGTACTCTCTTTGGGTTTGGCTCATGTAATTCACTCGATTTGTCTGGATGGATTGGTCTACCTCCGTTCTCTCATGCGGCTTTGGAGCAATCGGCATGTTTGGAGATAAGATATTCCTTTCGACAGTATCTGGGAATCTATTACCATTCGTGGTCGAACGATATATCTGGTTTCGGTTTACCCATTTATTGTTATGATGATACCTAGGAAGTAGAGGGGGTCGTCGTGCACTATTTGCCAAAGTAGGGGCGATTATTCTATAGCTTGAATTAACGTGAATTATGTTGTTTCGCAGCGATAAGTTTTGGATATCCAAGCACGCGGAATACGCTTCCGGCAATGTTTTCTTATTTTGCACGATGAGCATACGAGAGATCTCAAGAGATTCAAGCCCCGAATGAACACGTCCAGAGATCTATTCCTATAAGTCTCCACAAGGACACCCATGGTATCTTCAGTGTAATCCTCGCTTTTTATCTTGTTTACGATTATCGACAGCTGATGGTTGACAGTGGCATAAAATGCGAAACAAACAACACACAAATTGTCGAAAAAAATAAAATATTCGGAAAATATATGATTTGGATTTATTCACTCAATTGTTTATAACTTTGTCATTTTTTGGTCGATTTTCTTCTAGTTTGTCTTAGTTCCTACGTTAAAGTATCATCTTTACGTACATGAAGAGAAACCAGTCGTTTTTTCAACGATTTGTACTTTTCCGCCGGTACAGACTCACTGTAAAATATTATTTTTTTGAAAATGTGCCCTATTTTCATCGATATATTTTGAACCGCTTTACCAATCAAAGATCCGATTATACTTGTTTGTTCCTCTCAATAACTTGGGTACCCAGAACGACCCAATCGGACATTTCTAGCTCGAGATATGATTTATCACGTGAAAAAAGGTCGAAAAAATAGAAAAATCAAACTAATTCAAAAACTATTCCATGAAAAACAATTTAACCTTGATTTTCGAATTCAGCAGATGAAAATACATAAGAAAAGTCACCTCTCATCAAATGTACATGAAAAAAATTGTATTTTGTGAAGTAATGTAACTAATAGAAATAAGGGATATCCGCCAAAAGAGCCAGAAACAGTAACGGTACAGGAAAGTCCCAATACTGTGGACAGTATTTCGCCTGTACGAACAAACGATCGAAGACTAATTAGTGCGAGTCCGTCATTGGTCAATTACCTCTCAGATCCGGGAGAAGTGAATCTAGGAACCACTCATAAAGATAGCGCTCAAGTTTTACCAGCCATAAGTAAAACAAAAATACGCAAAATGGGTATAGGGGAGATTTCAAAGACAGTGGCCAGGCTAGTACCTGTGTTTACTGGTGCAGCTTCATAAGATTTACGGTCAGAAGTTAACAGATTGATTCAAGGTTGTGACCTTGCAAAGCGAAGTATAAGCCCTCGTGAGTTGCAGGATTTCTTCGACTGTGTTAAGCAAAGATTATATGGAGACGCGTACAACCTTGTGTTGCCAAAGCAATTCGCCAGTGTGGACGAGTTTTACCGTCTTATAAGGAGAATTTATTTGATGGAGAGAACTTTGTAGGACATAACCCAAGAAATACGAATCGGGAAGCAGCTGGCAAGTGAAGACATACGTGCCTTTGCCAGGCGTTTAGAGTCACTCCAGATAATGGCCCAGGAAATAATCAGGAATAAGTACAATGGCATTGGAGATACAGCGTTATTAGACGAGTTTGACGAGTCGGTGTTGACAACTTTCGTGGTGGGGTTCCGCAACTCGGTTCTAAAGATTCATATGCTGAATAGCATAATAGGATCTCTGGAGGAATTAGTAGAAGAACCAATTAGAGCACAAGTACTCGTGGAACGGTGTACGGCCGGTTTGGGAGAGGTACAGATGTTCGAAAACAGACAGGACAGTTTAGCTGCCGCTGTCATGGATAGAGAAGGAAGTAATTCAGTCCCAAACATATAGAGAGGAGAGTATAATCCCGGTATCTCCGGCAGCAGAGCGGCGAATCAGAGAAATCTGCACAAAGAGTTTGTACAGAGGGCACCCATATGTTCGTTCTACCATAAGCAAGGTCATACAAGGGATGAGTGCATTAAAAGCAAAAACACGCCCTACTGTATGGAGTGCCAAAAATATGGTCATGCGGCAAGTAGACAGTGCCAAGTAGACACAAAATGGGATCAAATTAGAAGGCAGCCAGGTACGAGGCACCCGGATCCTCCCTTGAGGGACAGCAGGGGTAGCAGTCGCCGAGTTAATTCAACGGAAGGAATTAACCAAGGAAGAAATCATTTCAACACTGGGACTGGTCAGCAGCGACTAAATTGGAATCAGAAGTGAACCAAGGATAGGCAATAACATACAGGGGTTGAGATGCTTCTCATGTGGACGAATGGGACATCGGGCTGCGGAATGCGTGGATAGAAAATCCCAACAAAGGAACCAGGCAAACTTCCAGCGGCCCAGTCGAGGCCAGTAGACTGGAAAGCCGAAAGAAAGAAAGTAATAATTAGGCCAAAAGTACGTGTGAGTAGTAATGTAGAAACTACAGTCCAGGAGAAGGAGGCTATCCAATATCACGAAGAGTTAGGATGTGGATACGCGTCCATGTTGGGAACAAAAGGACATTGCTTCGGTTTGAGCAGGATAGGGGATGCCTTCATCGAAATACCCTGCAAGGAAGCAGCTTTTGGTAGATTCAGGAGCGGACACTAGCCTCGTAAAATCTAGTGTTCTACGGAATGGGTTGGATATTACTCAAGTGGACGTAAGAATGCTTAACGGAGCGTTTGGAGGGTGCATCAGGACATTGGGGTCGCTCAGAATAGGACACAGTGAAGTTCAGGGCATGAGTTTTAGAGTGCACGCAGTAGAAGTGGATAGGAAAGGTATCCCGGCTGATGGGATAATTGGCACCGTTAATCTTTGGGGCCGCACCATACTAGATGCGGTCGAGAAGCAGTTATCATTTTATAATGGTGATAAGAATAGAATCCTTACTTTTCCATTAAAGTCATGGCAGGGAGGAACCGTGAATAGGGTTAAAAATTGTATGGAGGTAGTAAATGCAAGGTCAACCAGAGTAGTTACTATACAAGTAAATACGAAACTCAGAACTGTTGTTTTGCACAAGCAGCAGCTAGCTGAGGGCGTATATATAGGAGAGACCATAACGCACGTTGACAAGGGTAAAGTGTACGCTTCCATACTCAACACATCAGATAATGACTACCTGATGGAAGAGGATTTTAGGCCTATGTTCACTAGCTATGATAATTTTAATCAGATAAAACAAGTAGATATAAGAAAAAGAATGGAGAGAGAATCGCTGAAGTTAGACACAAGCATAAATTCAGAAAAGAAGGCATCAATAGAAGCCATTTGTACCTCATTCCATGACATATTTTTGCTGGAAGGAGGCCAGCTGACGTATACACCAGAGGTAGAGCATGAAATACCTACTAGAGTGGATCAACCGCCAATAAACCAGAAGCAATACAGATTGCCACAAGCTCACAAAGATGAGGTAAATAGGCAAGTGGAAGGAATGTTAAAGGATAACATAATTTCACCACGTATTTCGCCTTGGAACTCACCAATAATTTTGGTACCAAACAAGGGAGGTTCTCAGGGTCAAAAGAAGTGGAGAATGGTCGTCGATTTTAGGAAATTGAACGACACCACTATCAAGCAAGTGTTCCCGATACCAAGGATAGAAAAAATTCTGGATCAATTAGGACACAGTCAATATTTTTCTACACTTGATTTAGGGAGTGGCTACCAGCAATTTCTGGTGGGTACACAAGATAAGCAAAAAACCGCGTTCAGCACCGGTTTAGGGCATTATGAGTTTAACAGAGTGCCGGTTGGATTAACAGGAGCACCTGCTACCTTCCAACGGCTAATGAGCCATGTGCTAACAGGCTTGCCAGGGTTAGATTGTTTTGTGTATCTGGATGATATTGTAATTTATGGGAAGAACTTGCAGCAGCATTCGCAACGCTTGTGCAAGGTGCTCCAGAAATTACAAGAACACAATTTGAAATTGAACACGGAGAAGTGTCAAATTTTGCGAAGAGAGGTGGTTTATTTAGGCCATCGTTGCTCAGAGGCTGGAGCACTGCCTGACCCGCAGAAGGTGGAATGCGTTAAAAATTTAGCGATTCCGAGAAACAGAAAGGAAGTGCAAGCATTCCTAGGACTAGTGAACTATTACAGAAAGTTCGTAGAAGGACTGGCCGGAATTGCATTGCCGATTAATAAGTTGCTACGAAAAAAATCAAAGTTCGAATGGACAGAGACCTGTAAGCAAGCATTCGAGAGGCTAAAGGAAATAATTACCTCGTCACCGATTTTGGCGTACCCCGGCTTTGAGCAAACTTTTTTTTTGGCCACTGATGCTAGCAATGAAGCATTAGGGGCAGTATTGTCACAAGGGGAAGTCGGTAATGACCGAACAAGCAGACCGCTTAGCAAGACGGAGAAGAGATACTCCACAATAGAGAAGGAATTCTTAACCATAGTATGGGCTACGAAGAATTTTAGGGCACATCTGCTAGGTCGCCAATTTAATATATACACCGATCACCAGCCGTTGAGAGGCATAGCCAATTTGAAAGACCAAACGTCTAGGCTAGCCAGGTTCAGACACAAATGGTCTGAGTATGATTTTGAAATCATATACAAACCTGGGAAAAAGAATCTGAATGCGCGTTCGCTCAGCAGAGTAGCGCAAGCACAGAAGATATCAGTAGTGCAAACTAGGGCCAAAGCAAAGTCAGAAGAAGAGAAGGCCGGAATAATTCAAAGGGATAGAATTGATTCAACAAGAGATGTTAGCGATGCGGGTTTCGATACCAAGGAACAAACAGCCAGTAGCGTGGAATGGCTGGAGAATAAAAAAAAATATCCAGGCAGTGTTAAAGGGTTTTGATGATTCACCCTTAGGTGGACACCAGGGATTCTGGAAAACCCATGACAGAAATAGGCGAGTATACGGATGGAAAGGTATGCTCCGAGACATAAAAAAAAATATAAAGAGTTGCCCAAAATGTCAGGCCAATAAGATTTCATGGCTAACAAAGATGCCAATGGTGTTAACTGATACACCAAAACATCCATTTGATAAAGTTCATATGGATATTGTAGGTATTTTGCCTGAGACAGTTTCGGGTAATAAATACATCTTGACGTTCCTAGACTATTTCTCAAAGTATATGGCGTGCGTGGCTATACCCGATGCTGAAGCAAGTACGGTGGCCAAGGCATTCTTTGACGAAATTATAGCACGGTACAACATACCTAAGGTTTTGATAACCGACAATGGTTCAAATTTTGTATCGAAACGATTCTCAGAAACGTGTAAAATGCTGGGAATCAAGAAATTGCATATAACACCATATCATCCACAGGCGAATGGCTCATTGGAACGTAGTCATCGACCTCTGGCTTACTTACTTACGCTGTTTTGCCAAGGAAGACGGCTCGAATTGGGATCAATGGTTGACCACTGCAATGCATGTACACAACAATACTGTGCATGTATCACGTATATACGAAGCAAACTCCGTTCAGAACACTCTACGGGTTTGATTTCAACATGCCAGCAAATTTGAAGTGCAAATGTGCGCCAGTGTACAATGCTGGTGACTCCAATAAAGTGCAAAAGTACCAGCTACAGCGAGCGCACGAATTGGTTAGAGAAAATCAGGAATGTGCTAAACGGGTAGCCAGGGAAGCCTATAACAAGGTATTAAATCCAGTAATCTTTCACGTGGGTGATCAGGCTAGGAGAAACAAATTCTCACCTGTTTGGATAGGTCCGTATGCAGTAGCAGAGATCTGCAGCCCAGTTACATCAGTCGTAACAATTAAGGGCAATAATAAAAAGCTACATAATAGTTTTTTGAAATTGTTCCACATTAGATCACACAACTAAAGACATGTGTTAACAGTGTTCTACAAGTGTAAACACAAGAATAACAAAGTAAACATGTACGTGTGTATATCAAATAACACACGCAGCTCCGATTTTCAAAGTCAATGCCAGTAGAAATGTGTCACTTAAAAGTCGGGCCAGTAGAATTGACGTAAGCAAAATATGCTTATTAGGCACTATGGCCGAATGAAGCACAGTAGAAAAAATATTTTTTTTAGATGTTAAATGATAAGAAACGAGTTCATTGGACACAATTTAAAAAATAAAATTATAAGACAGTCGTGGGTAAGTAATTTAAACTAAACGTAGAATATATACACACATACATACGGCAGTTAATGAAATGAAATACGATGCGTAAGCAGTACGTGAAGCAAGTATATATGTATGAAGCTGTATAATGTACAGAATGAATGTACGAAGGTATATTTAAGTAAGTAAGTAGTTTTGTTCATAGGAATGGGTATGGCCATTTAAGTAAGTATGTAGGGACATATGATTAGGAAATGGGAATTAGCAGAGACTGCAGCAGGCTATATGTAAATATACGTAGGTTTTTACTGTTTATTGATTAGGAAATTACCGTATGGAAAATTGAAGAAATGTATATGTTGAGATATAAAAAAAAAATGTATAGGTTAATTGGGAAAATAACGTTAGCAATTACTTCTAAGTAATTTAAAGCGCCTCGAATGTATGTATGTAGCCATATACGAGCTAATTACAGGGTGGAAAATACAATCGTTAATGGATATATACATACCAGGTTATAATTAAATTTAAAGCCAATAAAATGAGTGAATGCGATGAAAAATATAGTCATGCAATGGACAAAGTTTTGAGATAAACGGGTATATCTTATATAATCTTGTTTTTGTCGGAGGGGCAAATGAATTTGCTCAGAATTGAAAAGAATGATAAGTCACATGTTAAAGAAGAGCACGAAAAAATTTAACGAAGTAAAACTGATGATATGGCAATGATAACAGATAGTCCGGTACTATTTTCCTCCTGGATGCAGTAACAGATCCGATGATGTAAGGGGAAAGGACTAGTGGACGTAAGTTGAATGATATAGCATTCAACTGTAGAATAAGCATATTAATTATAAGTGTTATAATTAATTATTTAAAAATCTGAATTTATCCTAATAGGAAAATTGTCCATAAGAGTATATATAGTATTTATATGGTATATTTATTTAATTATTATATGTTGTTGAAATTAGTTTGTTAAATTAACTGGTGAAAAGTTAGATCAAACTAAAATGTTAACTAGAAAACTAAGAAAATTAGTATAAGGATACAGCTCTGACGATGTGAACCGAAGCCGGAACTTCCAGGAACACCGCATATCGGAAGACGGTGCAGGCTAAGGGACCAACGTAGTATTCGGAAAGATGTGTTTTTGAAAAAACAGGGATTTTTGGCAGCTATCTAAGGTTGGGGAATCCAGTTGTGACCCCAAGGATGCGAACATATTAGATTGGGGATAAATGGCGACGGATGTAATTTTAATTTTGCGAAACGGCATATGGCCGCAGCATTTGAACGCATTGTGGATGGGTTTATTGACAAGAAACCAAAAATAAACAAGTTTCCTTGCAGAGTCATGTTTTGCATTGGACAGTTTTATATTACAATGTCCCAATGTACCCAGTGTATCAAAATCTCAACAGAATCGATTTTGGATAAGTTGAAGATGGGCAAAAGCTTAAGGAGGGTGACTAACAACACCACCAAATACAATAAGCAGAGGAAATTTGGCTCACGGAAGTTAATTGCTTCATTGAAGTATGATATGATTTACATATGAAATGTGATTTACATATGAAATGTGATTTAATACAAGAAGATACAGAGTCTGGTGTCCGATCAGAGTACGCAAATTACATCATTAAACATGTATCTCAGAAAAATACCGATTGTCTCCACATCAAAGCCAAACGAAGTCAAATACCATTATGAGGAAGTTCAAGAGAAACACTTCCACCATAAAACGCATTGCTGCAAAGTGAATAACGGAGGAGTATTGTAATCTCTCATGTATTTCAAATGCATTTTAGCTGAATACTATAAGCAGAGGCAGTACCACCTACATCCGTAGGGCTCGCTATATAAATGGAAAGAAGAAGGCCACTAAAAGCAAAGTTTTAATGGCAAACCAAATCGCCAACCTATAACATCTTTGTACGTACCGATCTAGAAAGAAGGGAGGGGTATGCAGAGTTCATCGAGGGACTTCACTCCGACAACGACGGCAGTCAACCGGATCAACAGGTAGCAGAGGTCGCAGTATAACATAAGATTTTAGGTATAAAATATTGAAGTATAATATAGGATATTAAGTATAGAGTAACATTGTATTATCACTAGTTGTTTGAAATTGTTTATACGCCAGCGAGAAAAGAGTCGAAGAAGGGCCAAATATAAAAAAGGGGAATATAACAAAAAAAATTAGAACTAAAAGAACAAAACAAAGGAAAAAAGAAACTATAAAAGAAGTACACAAAAAAAACTATAAAAGAAGTAGTAAGAAAATAAAAAAAAACAAAAGAACACAAAAGTAAAAAAGAAAAGAATACAATAACAGAACCCAAGTAAGGCGATTTCTTAAAACAAACAAGAGAACAAAAAAAATTATATACATGTACGAGTATTATAGGTTTAAGATAATGCACGGAGTGCACAAAGTGCAGAAAAAATAAATATTGTAAAAGATTCATTAGAAGTTAGTTGCACTAACTTCTGTTAGAAAGAGGGGAGGGATGTTGTGAGTTAGAATCAAGCTACCTAAGGGTAGTTGACTCACAGCACCGACTCCCAAATACTATACTACACATTTGGTGTGGTTAGCTTTAAGCAATTAAGTTAAGTAAGAAAGCACATATTTTTAGGATGCAAGTATTATAAGTAACTAGAATGTATGTAATAAAGATTATGTAAACTTTTAGGGTGTGACAGTTCCGCAGTCCAGTCGACGAAGGGCATTGAAATTTAGAATGCACCGTCGATACTTTTACAGTAGGTCAGTTGGCTTGATCAACTGACACCAATTAACAGGTGCGGAACTGGAACACCAGAAAGGTCAGTTCACAGACTGAGAGTACTGTTTGTTTGGAAATAGTATATAAGCATTAGTATTTTAAGAATAAATCTTCTTGTTATTTTGAATCTGAAAGTCATGTAGTGTTATTTCTAAAGAGTGATTTAGGCTTACAGGTACGCGCCCAGGACAGGCAGCGAAAGGACGCTCCCGAGGACAACAAATACGGTCCCCATCACATGTTGTCGTGACCCATTTAACGTGCCTTGATAGCGGATTCATATTGCTCCACTGGATTTGCTGCTATTGTTTGAGCAACTGCGGCCGGAGTTGCGTTGACCTATTCCAAGTTTCAGGTCAAGCCCATTTTACTCCCGCTCGTTAGCACCATAGGAGGTGTTCGGACTACCTTCGAAACTCTATTAAAAGGACCTGAAGGTGTCGTCCCCGCCTGGTTGGTGCTTTCACTTCTTACTGTTCATCAGTCTCTGCAGTCTCCCTATGTGACTGCTTAGAGTAGGTATAGTAGTTAATTATTTATTATTAACGTAATTACTACTATTATTATTATTATTATTATTATTATTATTATTATTATTATTATTATTATATTTAATACAATTGTACAATATTTTTTTCCAAGTATGTCTTATTATTATTATTATTATTCAAAATTAATTAATTCTAATTCTGAAATGAATGCAATTTAAAGTTATAGTTATGCTGTTTATTTAGCATTTAGGGGAAAATTAAATAAAGTAGGAAACTAAAAAAGCATTACTTATCCTTGGTCGAAGCGCGTTGGAAACACTTTTTTTCTATAAAAATTTTATAGAGTCTCTCTCTCTCTTTCTCTCAGTCTGCTCAGCTGAGCACACTGCAAACTTACACACCAAGTGAACAATTTCCAGCGCTGTCTCAATTTTTGGATAAACCAATTTAGAGGCGGTAACTTGCAACAACTGCCTAACGACACGTGAAGGCAAATTTAATAAGTTTAAATAAATAAACTTAAATTAGTACAAAAGTCGCCGTATCCACAGTGTTCCATCTGCCTAAACTTCGCCGTTCAGGGGTCTGGTATTTTCCGGCCAAGCCAATGCTGAGCTTGGCAATATACAGGCAGAAAGATGCTGAGACAAAACTGCCACAAATTAATGGCAGAAACACTGAACTAGACACCTAATTTCAACGATCGCGTTAACAATTTTTAATTCATTGAGCCGGGGGACGCTTTTTAGCTACCCTTTCCACGATTTCACCAATTCTGGCTATTGAAACTGCATACTCGTATATATCCAAACATTTCGGGACAAAAATGTTGTACGACCACTTCGATTCGATTCAACACTGTACAATATATATATACATATACATATACATATCCATATACATATACATATACATACACAGTGTCGAATCGAATCGAAATGGTCGTATAACTTTTTTGTATATATAATTATATATATATTGTTATAAGTTCTGTTAGTAATACAGTTAGTTTTGCCTATCAGTATATTCCCTACCCAGATGATGGGCTCATATGATTGTTTGATTGCGCGAGAGCTTGCGCACCTTTGTATCGGCGCCTTAAGGCAGCCAAATGTTCTAATTGAAGCGACTAGAGTCAGCTCCTTTGAGTTCTATCGAAGCGACTACAGTCAGCTGCTTTGTGAGTACAAACAGTTATGATTTGTGTTTAGAACTAATCTTTATTCTTATAACTACGTTCTTATATACTTATTCCTACCATTTAATTTTGCTGTAATTAGTGTTTCATTTCCATATTTCCAATATCTCATGTGTCATGAAAATCACATGTGCAAGCAATAAATTATGAATGTGCAATTCTTGCCTACGGCAGACCTTTGAGGTTCGAATTGCACATGACCTAATTTAAGTGCATTGCTTTGGGATAGAGCAAAGGTTTGAGCATGTGGAGTGAGTGTGTGTGCGATCATGCTGCGCGTGCACTACACATTTCTCTGGTGCATTTTGTTCTTTACAATCGCAGGCATACGTATGGTATGCATGACTTTCATGATACACTACAACACTAATCCTCCGGGAAAAAAAAAATTTTTTATTTTGGATAAAATTTTTTGTTTGTTTTGGTTTTACAATGCTAACTATATGGCTATATCTAGCTTTTCTTATTTATATTTTTCTTACTTATATTTTCTTATTTGTGTATTTCTTATATATATTTCTTAATTAAATTTCTTATTTTTATATTTCTTATATAAATTTCCTTTTTAAATTTCTTATTTGTATATTTCTTATATAAATTTCTTATTTAAATTTCTTATTTGTATATTTCTTATATAAATTTCTTATTTAAATTTCTTATTTGTATATTTCTTATATAAATTTCTTATTTAAATTTCTTATTTGAATTTCTTAAGATTGTTATTATGTACTAGGACGTCTTTTCCATTCTTATCTATTAGGGAATTTACACCTCGTCTATTAATAATTTTAAACGGGCCTATGTATGGGCTGTCTAACTTTTTCCTACACATATTTCTTAGCCTTACTAAGTCTCCTATATTAAAATTTGAACTATTTGTTCCTATGTCGTAGTTTATTTTTCTTTTCTCTTTTGTTTTTTGGAGTATAAGTCTCGCAGTGTCTTTTGCATTTTCTAGTCTGTTTTTTAATTCATTTATGTATTCTTCAGCGTTGATCGGAATAAATGTTTTGATCCCTTGTTTATCTGTTAGAATTTTTTTGGCAATTTTCCAAATATGAGTTCGAAAGGTGAGTAACCTGTGTCGACGTGTGGTGTGGTATTATATGAGAAAACATAGTAAGGTAAACTCTTTTCCCATTCCTGTTCTTCTGTCGATGTGCGTATGTATTCATTGAGAACTCTATGATTTCTTTCTACGCTACCTAGTGTTTGTTAATGGTAAGGGGTGGATGTTTTATGTTGAAAATCTAACGTTTTGCTCATATGGTCAAATACTTGGTTCACGAATTCTCTACCCATGTCTGTCTTTATTGTGTGAAAACCTCCATACTTTAGAATGAATTTTTCGAGTAAAGTATTGGCAACTTCTAAAGATTCTTTTGTATACATTGGATATGCTTCAATATATTTAGTTAGCTGGCACTGAAGTGTTAAAATGTATTTATATCCGTTTGAAATACGGAGTGGTCCTACTGTGTCCATCTCTACTATTTGGAAACTTGTCGAGGGGTTGTCTGTAATGACCATCTTTTCTCTTATGTGTTTAGTTGTTTTGTTTTTTGCACATATCTCGCAGTTATTTATATATGCCTTCACCATTTTTGTCATATTTTTCCATATGTATTTTTGTTTTAACTTCAAAAACGTTCTTCTTACTCCAGGATGTCCGGATGTTTGCGTGCAATGGTTAACATTGATGAGTTTCTTTTGCTCATTTATATCATGTATATTACGTGGGGGTACAAATAAAATTATAGCAGGAGTTTGTCGTCCTTTACCTAAATTCTCAATATATATATTCTCATATAAGGCCTTTAAATTATCTTCATTAATAAGATCGAACAGACAATCCTCTTTTGAAAGAGCGATCTTGTCGATTCCATGACTGATCAAAAATTGAGTAAACTTCCTCATGACCGTACCGAGGACTAAGACAGAATTATCGCTTAACTCTATCAGTATATTCTTATAGTCGACTGTAATATTTGGCAAACTTTTATTATTTCTACGCGTATTTCGCTTGAGCTCATCCCCTTTTAAAATTTTGCACTTTAACTGTTTTAAATTTTTAATATCCCATAAAGATGTACTGTTCCATATATAGAGGCGCGCGCTCCTCTTGTCTGGTTCTTCAGTAATTACATCTGTTTGTTTTTTCTTCATGCTTCTTGTGATAGCCATAACTGTGGGTATCATTGCCTTTAATTTGTCTGAATTTATTTCTATTCTTGACAAAGCATCTGCGTTTGTATTAATTTTTCCCTGTTTCTATAGTCATATTCCATCAAGTCTAGTCGGATACGAGTCACTCTAGATGAGGGGTTGTTGTGTGTAAACAGTGTTACTAGTGGTCTGTGATCTGTTACTACTGTGAACTTCGTTCCAAACAAGTATGGTCGAAAATGATTAATAACTCAATGAATGGCTAATAATTCTTTCTCAATGACAGGTTTGTTAATTTCATGTTTATTAAGAGATCTGCTAGCATAAGCTATTGGTCGATCTTCTCCTATAGTTCCTTGTGATAAAATAGCACCTAACGCATAATTGGATGCATCAGTGGTCAATATGAATTCTTCATCGAAATCAGGGTATCTAAGTACGGGTGAGTGAGTTATACTTTCTTTTAGTTTCTTGAATGCTTCGGTGTTTTTCTTCTGTAGGTTATTTAAAGGTTTAGCTATTTCCGCGAAATTCTTTATAAATCTTTTGATTTCATCCTTTTTTTTTGGAGTTGGATATATGTTTACAACTTTACATTTTTCTGGATCAGCTGTTACTCCATTAGCGGTAACTAAGTGACCTAGAAAAATTACTTCTGGTTTAAAAAAATTAAACGTTTTCGGATTTAATTTCAGATTGTACTTTCTTATTCGCTTAAAGATTTTTACTAGATTATCATTATGATGCTTTATAGATTTACCGAAAACAATTATGTCGTCTACGTAAAGAAAAGCATTACTCTCTAATCCTGCTATTGCGATAGTTAGGATACGCTGAAAGCTGTTCGAAGAGATTTTTAAACCAAAGGGTTGTCTTTTAAACTGATAGTGACCATCAGCAGTTGAAAATGCTGTTAAATGTCTTGACTCGTAATCTAGAGGGATTTGATGGAAAGAGCTAGTCATGTCTAAGGTTGTAAAGTATTTGGACCTGCCTATTTTGTCCAGTACGTCTTCTAGTCTTGTGATTGGGAATTTATCATCCATTAACTTTTTATTTAATTGGCGGTAATCTACTACTAATCTCCACTGTTTGGAATCATCGGAACTCTTTTTCGGTACAACAAGTAGTGGTGAGTTATAAGCACTAATTGAATGTTCAATTATTTCTTGTTTCAGCAGATTTTTTACTTGCTCATTTATATTTTCCATTTGTGTGTGGCAAACGGTAATTTTTTATGTATACCGGTTTTTTATCTGTTGCCTCTAAATGTTGTTCATAGAAATTGTTGACTGTCAGGACATCGTCATCTAAGTGGAAAATATCTGCGTATTCTTGACACAATTTCTCTATACTGTCCTTTGTCCTCTATGTGTCTTGCGTGTCAAATTGAAGCAGTGGTTTTATATGGTTCCATCTTTTTATGCTATTGTTCTGTGTGCTGTTTACTATGTAATAATTTTTTAAGGGTTTGCATTCTATTTTTAGCTTGTTTAACTCTATGGTATCTTGTGTTGTGTTCAAAATGCGTATGTGTTTTATGCCTTTAGCTGGAATTATAGTATTGCTTATGTTTATGCCTGGTTGTATTTCTTTATTGCATACAAGCATGTCTTCAGTTATGTTAGCACTTATTGGGTGTATTACCTCGCATCTCGGCGGTATGGTGATACAAAATACTTTGCTTGCTAAATCAAGCACTAACAATGTGTTATTAAGTGTAAATTGTAACGTGAGTGTTTCGTAGTCTATCTTTCCGCCGAATTTTAAGAGAAAATCGTCTCCTAAAATTCCATCGGCTTTGACTGGAAAACTATCTTCTACAATTTGGAATGTGTGTTTAAAGGTTTCTTGCTGAATTTTTAGTAAGATTTTTGATGTACCTAAAGTGTAAACATTTCTTTTGAAATTCCTGTTAATGGACAAGAATGTTGGCTGAAAATATCTTCGTCGAATATACTACCAATTTTTAGCAGTGAAATTTCTGCTCCAGTATCTACTAAAAAATTTATGTATGTGTTCTTGTATTTTATTTTGACAAAACGTCCTATATGTCGGTCTGTGTTTATAGTGAATGCTGTTTTGGGTAATTCTTTTTTGTTTATCCGCACCACTCATATTATTTTGTATATTTAGCAGGCGGGGAGGTCGTCGTTTTTTTGTTGATTTATGCAGTCAGCTGTGTCTTGTGCAGTGGTTTCTACATACATTATTCTATTTCGACCGGAGTTTCTTCTGTTATTGGGGTTGTTGTTTCTGTATGGTTGCTGATTAGTACGTTGACTGTTGTAGTGGTTTGTGTTGTTGTTATTTCTCCAATTACGTCTGTAAGCAATGTTATTCGAATTTTGTTGTCTGTTGTTATTGTAGTAATTTCTGACGTTGCCATTAGGGTAATGACTTCGTTGGTTATTGACATTAAAATTATTGCTGCGGTATCTGTTTTGTTGAGGCATATTGTTGTATTGTTTTTGTTCGCGATAATTATTACTTCTATATGACAAAATGCAAGTCTCGTTCGGTTTTTCAAATTCGTCAGCTATTTGTACCGCTTCTTTAAATTGTTTGCTGCGGCTTGCTGTAATTGTTTGGATTGTTGACATATTGGTTAGACCGTTTTTGAATGAATTGAAAGCTATTGTATCGTTATTATTTATGATTGCTTTCTTTACTTCTGCAGAGGTGTCTGTAGTTCGTAACATGTTTAGAGTACAAATTAGTTCCTCAATCTGTTCTGCATAACGAGAAATTGTCTTACTACCCTGTCTCAGTTTCGAAAGATCATCTAATATACAATTTGTAGTTTTTGTTGGTTTTAACAAATTTTTTAATTCTGAAATTAATGTTGTTGTATTGTCTGCTCCTGGTAGTTCTATTTTGTTCTTAATTTTGTCCGGTAGTTTAGTATTAAATACTAGTGTGAAAAATATGTTCTCACTCGTTGTTGGTACAGTGGTCTTCATAATTTCCACTAAGCTTATGAACTTGGACAAGTCTTCAGGCTTGCCTGAGAATTCAGGCAATCAATTACATTAAAAGACGTCATAGCGAGCTCTGATAGTTGTTCTGTTTCTAATTTTGCTAATTTCTCCTCTTTCAGAGACTTTTGACTGCTAATGATTTTCTTAATATATGTATGTGCTCAGTATACTATATACTAATGTGTTTCTTTCTAAGCTGGGGGCTTTGTTAAGCTCTAGTTCAAAATAAGCAGTTTGTGTATTGAGAGTTGCCTGTAAGTCTGTTATGTAATTCTCGGTATATACTCTATTCGGGTTTTTCTTTAAAATGCCTACAATTTGCTCAATTTTTTCTAAAGAAGCTAGGCTCATAACTTATTTCTTAGGCACTATCTCAGTCAGGTCAGAAATAGATTTTGCTGCCTTTATGGTCTGTTTCCTATTATACTCTCTGTACATTTGCAGTAAAGTTATTCCTAACTGTAGTCCTACGATAATGGTTATGATTAGGAGTTTCATATCATGTTCCTCTAACATGTCAGAATGTTGACTCTGCGTGTTTAGTATTGTAACCTGTGGATCTCCACTATGGTTCTCTATTTTAGATTTTGTGCCTCCCATGTTTGGAGTTGACAATTACAAATATTTAGTTTGTATTTTATATATATTTGAGTAGAGTATTTAAATAACTACACGATTTACTTATATTAGTTGTAACAATTATTACCTATTTAAATGTTTTCTTGTACTACATTATATAATTTTAACATAGTTTTCACATATTTTAATTTTTTTTAAATGATTAATCTATAGTTAATAATAAAATGCTTTATTTATAGTAATAGTTATATTAATTTATAAAAATATTTAGATAATTTATCTTGTTGTAGGTCAAAATGGGCAGTATTTATTCATCATTGTCCTTGTTTCTAACGTTTTTACTGCACCATCATCCCAGCCTTCAGCTGTAGGTGTTCCGCTAATGCATATTGCTTTCCATAACCATGTCAAAAACTCAATTTTTCCGGCATCAGTTAACGGCATGTGAGGCTTTAATATCGCTTGGTCGGTTTCCATCTATACGAATTTTAGTTATTCTTCTTTTATAGAGTTTTTTCTCTTCGACCGTCTGTTGCAGATTGTAGCCGTGATATAGTGTTTTTAGCTGTGTCCTGTTTTGGACCTTTCTTCCGGCTCTCTTCCCTCTCTTGCGTTCCTTATTGTTTTGGCTTTGACACAAGCTTCGTCTTAACTCGGAGTTCTTCACTTGCCTGTCCCTGTATTGTTCAATGGTAATCGGCTTAGGACCTTCGGATGAGCCTGACGGGATATTACGGATGTTTGTTTTTTTTTTACCCTGGCTGTGGTTGTGGCACGTATTCCTCTTCTAAAGTGGCTGCTCGTTTATAGAAGGTATCTAAGAGTTGTGGTGCTGGTACTGCGTTCCCCAGTGAGTACAGCGTTTCCTTGACTGCTGCTTCCTTTGTTTTTACTGTTTCCAGATGTTTAGCCGCTCTGTTGTAGGTTCTTTCAAATAAGGCGTGGAACTCTGCGTCATTCACCCCTGTAGCACTTGTTGTCTGGACAGCGGTATAGCAGGAAAATCAGGATCGGTGTAAACAATCAAGAATCAGGAATCTGGTCTGGTCAGCAATATCAGGATCGATGTGGGCAGGATCAGCTATCTGGTCAAGAAGATCAGGCGCGGTGTGGGCAGGATCGCCATGTAATAAGTTCTGTAAGTAATACAGTTAGTTTTGCCTATCAGTATATTCCCTACGCAGATGATGGGCTCATATGATTGTTTGATTGCGCGAGAGCTTGCGCACCTTTGTATCGGCGCCTTAAGGCAGCCAAATGTTCTAATTGAAGCGACTAGAGTCAGCTTCTTTGAGTTCTATCGAAGCGACTAAAGTCAGCTGCTTTGTACAAAGAGTTGTGATTTGTGTTTAGAACTAATCTTTATTCTTATAACTACGTTCTTATATACTTATTCCTACCATTTAATTTTGCTGTAATTAGTGTTTCATTTCCATATTTCCAATATCTCATGTGTCATGAAAATCACATGTGCAAGCAATAAATTATGAATGTGCAATTCTTGCCTACGGCAGACCTTTGAGGTTCGAATTGCACATGACCTAATTTAAGTGCATTGCTTTGGGATAGAGGAAAGGTTTGAGCATGTGGAGTGAGTGTGTGTGCGATCATGCTGCGCGTGCACTACACATTTCTCTGGTGCATTTTGTTCTTTACAATCGCAGGCATACGTATGGTATGCATGACTTTCATGATACACTACAATATATATATATATATATATATATATATATATATATATATATATATATATATACATATATATATATATATATATATATATATATATATATATATATATATATATATATATATATATATATATATATATGGATCTGTATATTTTTTTGTATATGTATATGTAGACGTATATGTAAATATATCTGTATATGTATATGTGTATGTATATGTATATGTGTGTGTATATGTATATGTATATGCTTATGTATATGTATATATATGTAAATATATATGTATATGAATATTTGTGTATATGTATATGTTTATGTATATGTATATGTATACGTATATGTAAATATATATGAATATGTGCATGTATATTTACATGTATATGTATATGTGTATGTATACGTATATGTATATGTATATGAATATGAAAATGTGAATGTATATGTATATGTATATGTATACGTATATGTATATGTGTATGAATATGAAAATGTGGATGTATATGTATACTCGTATGTATATATATATATATATATATGTATTGGAATATGTATATGTCTATGTATATCTATAAATATATGTATATGTATAAGAATCCGCACAAGGGTGCCTTGGATTTTAGAGTCTTTTTGCTTACCGCTGCCAGGTGGTCCTTGAACGAAAGCCTCTCGTCGATGCTAACTCCAAGATACTTCATCCTTGGCTGCGACATAATGCGTTGATTACCAATATCCACCACCATCTCCTCTTGCTTTTTCCGCGTGCTTAGCAGGAACACCTCAGTTTTTTGAACAGCGAGCTCCAGGTGCACTGAGTGGAGCCACCTACGCACCCTTGCGATCGCATTGTTACACACCAACTACAAATACTCAATATGTTTGGCCACCACTACCAGTGCGATATCATCAGCCCAGTGAATAATATTGCGGCAATTGCAGCTCCAGTATGCTGTTGTACATGGCGTTCCACAGCATGGGCCCTAGTACAGATCATTGCGGAACCCCGCCGGTAATTTGGTTTGCCGATAATGCGCAGCAAATATTTTGGTACTCCAAAAATATCCAGAGGATGCAATGCCCCCAATTCGCGTCATACAGCTTTGCGAACAGTTCTGGTTTCGCTCTTACCGCTGCCTTGAATGCCACATTTGCGACTCCATCCAAACTAGGAGACTTGTTGTCGTCGACCCGTGATAGAATCGAAAATACCTCATCGATAGTGACTATTGGTCCCCTCTGTACGTCTGGCGTCACGACAGATCTCGTTTCGCTATGTGGGGGGAAGAGCGTTACCACTGTGTGCTGCATTAGCTCCGGGCATGTAGGCAGAGGCGCTCTGGGACCCTTAACTTTGCGCATGACCGTTTTGTATGTTAGACCCCACGGATCTCGCACTCTCCTGCAACTCGCTGAAGCAATTGTTTCTGCTATCTGTTATAGCTGCTTTCAGAGTTCTTCTGCGTACCTTGTATACTGCCTGAAGTTCCTCGAAATTCGTTGTCGATCGAGATCTTTGCGCCTTACGTCGTTCTTGATGGCAGCTGTTCAGTATCGCAGCAATTTCGTCGATGCACCAGTAAGCGGGAGTCCTTGATGTTTTGTTAGACCTTCATGGCATTACCAGATCGCATGCCTCCTCAATATATGAGATATCCGCAGCCATTGTGGTACAGTTTCGATTTCGATGCACGCTGACTTCCAGACGGCGTCAAACTTTCCAGATAATTCGACTGGCAGTTGTGCCATCCGCAATGGCTAGATCTTTAATGGATATTCCTCTGCCATTGTTGAATTGGTAATGCCCCGGCGCATTCAACAGCACTAATTTTGGCTTTCGCTTCTTCCATCAACGATGTCATCATTTCCCCAAACTGTCTCAGTGTCCAACTTGGGGGATCGTAGTAGCTGAAGAGGTAAATGTTCTCCAGTTTCACCCAGGTATTTTGTCATCTTGCGGTGAGGGGGATCTCCCCAATCGCCCAGATAGCTGCTCTGCTTGTTTCATCTGCAGAGCAGTTTTGGCTTTAGGTTGAGCTGGAGTACTGTCATACCTTCTTCTTTTCTAATGCCTCCCGGTGTCGTGGATATTTCATGCTGCCCGCTGGATGCGCCCCCTTGCACAAAGCGCACTTTGCTTCATTTTGGCAATACGCACCAATGTATTCAACCTCACCACACTGTCGGAAAAGTCCAGTTCGATGTATATCTGTATGTACGAGTACATTTACGCACCGGAACAGAAAACAAAAAATGTTGTTTATCAAGCTGCGTTACATTGAAAAAAATGTGGAAAAATCGCAAATAAATGATTTTCAACACAATATAAATTCAACTTTCTTTTCTTTTCAAAACACATAATTTCACGCAGGGCAACGCCTGCGGGGTCAGCTAGTATATCTATATATATAAAAATGACTGTTTGTTTGTTAGTGACGCTAAGGCTCGAGAACGGCTGGACCAATCTCGATGGAATTTTCAAAGGTTGTTCGTTGTGGATATGGGAATGTTTAGAAATAAAAAAACCTTCTACTCTTTCTGAAGAAAAGTCGGAAAATTTAAAATTTCCAAAAAGTACTTTTTTCCATACAAAATTTTTTTTCTTAAAAACTTTTTTCCAATTTTTTCTTGCAAATCTATCGATCTCAAAACATTCGGAAAAGTCGGAATATTTGGAAAATTCGAAAATTAGAAAAACCTAATCTAACTTTTTGTTCTCATTTTTTTTGTATGTGCGTGGTGTTGCACGCGCACATTTAGTTTCATATTGGTGTTGTAAGCACTGACTGATTATTTTTTTTGTCGGAACAATCTAGTAAGCGCAGCATTCAGACAGAGTATATATCCATTGTACTGCACTTAAGGTTCCCTTTTACTCTGTTTTAAATCTACCCGACCTCCGAAGAAGTAGAAGTAGATCCTGTGGTGCCAAGGAGCCAAGTTGGTTACTCCTCAGCACATCAGTGCCAAAAATCCCAAACCTGATTCGAGCAAAGGCAGGGCAGGCGCAAAGAAAATGGTCCGCCGTCTCGTCTCCTTCTCCACAGGCTGGGCACAGCGCACTGTCTGATATGCCAATCCTTTCCATGTGCCTAGCCCATAGAAAGTGCCCTGTCATCACGCCAACCAACAGCCTGCAGTCCCTCCTACCTAAAGATTGAAGGAACCGTGACCATCGGTCAGAGATAGCAGGTAGCATAATTTTCGTCCATCCGCAGCCTCTCTCAGCCCGCCATGCTCGCTTGTGGGTCGAAACAACCCACTTGTTTGTAGTGGCCTTGATGGCAGCAGAAGAGAGTAGCAGAACAGGCTCAGGGCCAATAAAAACAGCCTCGGAGCCCATCCTGGCCAAAGAGTCAGAGGTCTCGTTACCCGCAATGCCAGCAAGTCCCGGGACCCAAGTCAGCGTCAGACTATTATGTTTTCCAACACAAATTTAGCCTGGATTTGCAGGACTTGTTTATCGTGGAAGTGGTGGTCGGACTATCCAAGGCCACGAGCGCAGCTTGGCTGTCACTGCAGACACAAATAGATTTGCCTTTCCACCTGTTTTCCACAACAAAGTCCATCGCCTCAAGTATCGCATACACCTCCGCCTGAAACACAGACGCATGCAGACCAAGGGCAAAGAACCGACGGGTCCCACAAGATTCCACGAAAACACCAGAACCTGAACCTTCTTCAGTCCTGGAGCCACCAGTGAAAATACGGCAGCAGTGTTTGCCGGGCTCGTTCTCGGGATGTAACCATGAACGAGCCTCTGGCAGCAACACATTGTACCGCTTTTCTAGTATGACGGTTGACGACATGGAGTCCGGGGGCATAGACAGGATTGCAGAATCGATGTCAGTGCCTGCGCCGTCGTCCAACATCGAGCACACCCCATACCAGTGGCCACTATGTTTCACTCTGCAGATGGCCTTAACGGCCTCTCCGCGGATGAAGGCATCTAGTGGCGGCAGATTCACCAAAGCATCAAGTGCCGGGCCTGGAGTAGTCGGAAATGCTCCGGTACAACATATGGCCACAGCACGTTGTAGTTTTGATAGAGCTTTTTCGACCCCTACAAGAGAGAGTCTGCTCATCCAAACAATCGATGCATAGGTGAAAATAGGTCTTACCATAGCTGTATAGATCCATAGGACCTTACTAGGGGAAAGACCCCATGTCTTACCAAAAACACCCTTACACTGCCAGAAAACTGACAGTGCTTTGGATGTCTTCAGTTCGACAAGTGTTTTCCAAAGAAGTTTGTTATCAAGGATGACTCCAAGATATTTGATTTCCTTGGATAGCTGGATAGTGACTCCTTTTAGTGTAGGCAGAATAAGTCCATCAAGCTTTCTTCTTCTGGTAAAGAGGACAATACCAGTATTGACAGGATTAGCCGATAGCCCATTCGCACTGCACCAAGTGTCAATCATATCCAGAGTTCTCTGCACCCTTCTGCAGACAATCATAAGGGATGGACCTGTTACAAGACAGCCAACATCATCCGCATATGCCTGAGCGTATACCCCCGAGTCATTAATGGCATTAAGCAGGGGATCGATTACCATGCACCAGAGCAATGGAGACAGTACCCCACCTTGGGGACAGCCTCTATTAACCCCAGACGACACCAACAAATCTTCCTCCGCCCGCACCGTTATGATTCTCTGGGCCAGCATTGAACGTATCCAGTTTACTAAGACCCGGTCTACGCTATGCCGCCTAGCAGAGCCGCACATACTGTCGAAAGTAGCATTGTCAAACGCACCCTCTATGTCCACATAGATGCCTATTGCGTATTCTTTCCTGTCGATGGCTCGCTCTATCCTTCCAACTAGGTTTTGCAGAGACTGATACTCCAATAACTCAACAGATGGAGCTGTAGACGCTTATTTATTTTGACAGCTGCGTATATTGTTTGTTCTTTCTGATTTGTTTATTCGAACAGTGCGGATACGGTCAATTGACTTTCTGACATTTTTCCAAATTTTAATTGATTTCTCGAGTTAAATTCATTACATTAAATTGTTAAATTGTTTACATTCACGAAATATTTGATTTTATATCTGTGGATCATCAATTTTTGAGTGAAATTATTGACATTTCAAACAAAATTAGTGAGTTCATTATTTTCGTTTGTTGGTGAATACCTAACCTCATTTCCATTGGAATTTATTTGTGTTATTTCTTCAGCTGATTTGTGAATTATTTGAATCGTTCAATTTCGGTCGTTTGCTTTCTTTATCTCGGCTATTCAAAAGGTAAATTATTGAAAATTATTCCGTGAAAACTTTATGTGTGTTTCATATAAAGTGATAAATTACAGATTGAAATTTGTTACGATGCCACAAAGAGGTCGCGCTAATATCGGGCGGCGTTCCCGACGTACAACGGACCAACGTAATTATACAGCAAGTCGTACGGAAGAGGAAAATGCTACTGCAAGGGAATCTGCTCGAATCGGAATGATTGAACATCGTGCGCGACAATCACAAGAGGCTCACGAAGCTAATGAGCAACAACGATTGAGAAGAAGACACGTTCGTGCTCAGGAAATTCATGAAGCAAGAGAACAACGTTTGGCTGCTCAACGATGAACGGTCGTTGCTTTACGGTGAATCACCAAATTCGAATCATTTTTTTTTAAATTCCAAGATGTATAACGATTGTTTTCAAATGACGTCGTTTGGTGGGGAAATTGTGAATGAACATAATTACAATCCCACATTCAAGGTTAGTTCACCAACAATCTAACCATTATAATCTCGCCAATAAAATACAGAAATTAACATATTTGTCTGCAACTATACAGATTCACGGGCAAATTTATCATCTTGCTGGATCGCTGTTGCCGCATCCTGATCAAGATCACAGATATCTCCAAATATATTTCCTTGGAGATTCAAATGAAGAAGTGAATCGACGTTGCGCAATTTTCAATGCGACGAAAAGAGAAATTGTGCAGTAATTGCAAGAAATGTTGCATGAACACAACGAACTAATTCGATTATTCAAAACTTCGTTAGAAAGGATGCCATCTGATGATCACAGAATCGTCATAAAAGCGGACAAACGACCAGCAGGCACTCAAGAACGGCAAATTGTTGTTGTTGGCGATAATTTACAATCCCGTGATATTGTTATTAAACGTCGAGCTGGAGATGCATTAGAGCGAATCAGTGAAACTCATCGATCGTATGACTCACTACAATATCCGCTTATGTTCTGCCGTGTTGAACATGGAAATCACTTGAGATACAACATGATCAATCCTGACAATGGTTAGTAAAAGAAAACACTCTTGATTATAACTTAATTTTTTGTTAACTTTTAGCTGTCGATACAAATAACAAGGTCAGCAATGAACTTTTACGCGTATCGATTGATGATTCGCGAATGACAACCATCTCTTGAGATATAGCCGATTATTTCAACAGTATGCAGTTGATGTGTACGTGACGATGGAGACAGAACGACTCAATTTTATTCGGTTTAATTAGACCAAGCTTCGATTTGAAGAGTATATTCCCTTGCGAGATGCGGTCAATAGCGATGAAGATGTGACAAACCTTGGCCGACTCACGATTTTGCCATCAACATACATTGGCAGCCCAAGGCACATGCACGAGTACTCGCAGGATGCGATGACATACGTGCGGAATTATGGACGGCCGGATTTGTTTGTTACATTCACTTACAATCCAAAATGCCCACAGATAACGGAATTATTGAATCGCGGTCAAACAGCAAGCGATCGTCACGATGCCACAGCACGAGTTTTCAAACAACAGCTACGATATTTGATGGACTTTATCGTGAAGCAACGTATATATGGTGCTGTTAGATGCTGGATGTACTCTGTTGAGTGGCAAAAAAGAGGTTTGCCGCACGCACACATTATTCTTTGGATGGTGGACAAGATTACACCAGATTAAATTGATGACATCATTTCTGCGGAAATTCCTGATCCAGAGATAGATCCATAATTATACGAAGTGGTGAAAACCAATATGGTTCATGGACCTTGCGGACACTACAATCCCACTTCGGTTTGTATGTCTGACAATAAATGCACGAAACACTATCCACGTGATTTTCTTTCGGAAGCGCAAACTGGAAATGATGGATACCCACTCTATCGGCGTCGCTCATCAGACAACAATGGCAGAACATTCAGCATTCAATTTAGAGGAGTGACTATCGAAGTTGACAACACATGGATCGTACCATATTCGCCAATATTGTCTAAGACATTCAAAACTCATATCAATGTTGAGTATTGCAGTTCTGTGAAATCGATCAAATACGTTTGCAAGTACGGCACCAAAGGAAGCGACATGGCGGTTATTGGCCTTGAACGAGATGAGATCAGCAAGTATCAAATGGGTCAATACGTGAACTGGAATGAAGCGCTTTGGAGAATATTTCCTTTTGTAATTCATGAGCGTTTTCCGACTGTTGTGCATCTCGCAGTTCATTTGGAGAATGGCCAAAGAGTGTATTTCAACCCAGAGAATGCAGTGCAGCGAGCGGAAACACCACCAGCAACAACATTGACGAGTTTTTTCTCACCTTGCGCCAGTGATCCGTTTGCGAGAACATTGCTTTATTCGGAAATGCCTCGATATTATACACGGAATGCATCGTCGAAGAAATGGTTACGCAGAAAGCAAGGCCAACCAGTAGATGGACATCCATGTGTGTTCTCAACTAATGCATTTGGACGAATTTACACAATCCACCCGAAAAACGACGAGTGCTTCTACCTTCGGTTACTATTGATTAATGTACGCGGTTCAACTTCATTTGAGTCATTGCGTACTGTGAATGGTACGGTGTGTGCAACTTTTCGAGAAGCATGCCAGCAATTACAACATGATAATCACTGGAATCAAACGATGGACGATGAGATAGCTACTTCGCATGCCACTGAAGTTCGCACACTTTTCGCGATCATCATTTCGACATGTCAACCTTCAAATTCGCGTCAATTATGGGATACGCACAAAAATTACATTGCCGAAGACATTTTACATCGTATTCGAGTGGCAACATGAAATTCAGAATTGCAAATGAACGATGACATCTACAATGAAGCATTGGTGTTGATTGAAGATTTGTGTTTGCTTATGAGTGGCAAACTATTGACTGAAATTCATATGCAAGCGCCAAATCGTCAAATCAGAGATGTACTGAATCTTGAATTGAACAAGTACAAAGAAATCTTCCATTATTGAATGAGCAGTAAAAGAGTGCGTATGATGAATTGAAATGGCATTGCGTTGGCTCTCGCATCTACTGGGATTGCTGCAACTCTACTAGAAGGTGGAAGAACGGCACATTCGGCACTGAAGCTTCCGTTAAACATGCAAATCAATGAAACACCTGTTTGCAACATTTCAAAGCAATCAGCTATGGCAAAAGTGTTGAAGAATTGTAAACTGATAGTATGGGATGAGTGTACAATGGGTCACAAACGGTCTCCAGAAGCACTTGACAGAACAATGAAAGATCTGCGGAATAATAATCGTCGCTTTAGTGGCGCAATGATACTGTTAGCAGGCGATTTTTGACAAACACTTCCTGTTATTCCGAAATCAAAAACGGCGGATGAATTGAACGCATGTCTCAAGTCATCGTATTTGTGGCGGTCCGTGAAAACCATACGATTAACTATGAATATGCGAGTGTTCCTGCAACAGGATAGCACCGCAGAAGTTTTCTCTAAAGATCTGCTTAGAGTTGGAAATGGGCAAATTCCGGTTGATACTTCCAGTGGTTTGATATCAATTCCACCTGCCATTTGTCAATTCACTTCAACGAAAGCTGAACTCATCACGAATGTTTATCCGAACATTGGCCAAAATTATCGTAACTACGATTGGTTGAGTGCACGCGCAATTTTAGCTGCCAAAAATACCGATGTTAATGACTTAAACTGGACGATTCAAAGTCAAATTCCGGGAGATTGGCGCTCATACAAATCGATCGATCGTGTTGAAAATTAAGACGGAGCCGTGAATTATCCAGTGGAATTTCTAAATTCTTTGGATTTGCCTGGCATGCCGTCGCATCATTTGCGTCTCAAAGTTGGATCTGTCATTATTATGCTTCGCAATCTTCATGCGCCGAAACTGTGTAATGGAACCCGACTGATTGTGACGCAACTATCGAATAATGTGATAGTTGCAAGAGTTTTTAAAGGGACTTACAAGGGGGCAGAATGCTTGATTCCACGAATTCCTTTGAGTTCCAACGATTTGCCATTTCAGTTCAAACGTATTCATTTTCCAGTGAAACTTGCATTTGCGATGACAATCAACATGTCTCAAGGACAGTCGCTGGAAGTGTGTGGCATAAATCTGGAAATGCCATGTTTTTCACACGACCAGCTATACGTGGCGTGTTCACGAGTTGGAAAACCATCTTCTCTGTACATTTACGCACCGGAACAGAAAACAAAAAATGTTGTTTATCAAGCTGCGTTACATTGAAAAAAATGTAGAAAAATCGCAAATAAATGATTTTCAACACAATATAAATTCAACTTTCTTTTCTTTTCAAAACACATAATATCACGCAGGGCAACGCCTGCGGGGTCAGCTAGTATACATATAGATATACATGTAAGCCCATAAAGGCATTTATATTTAAACGATAGGTTTATATTATAAACATTAAAAATTAAAAGATTATAAAAATTAAAAATTAAAAGATTATAAAAAAGGTATCAAACATTAATTGCTTCCGTTAACGACCGGCGACAACTTCGTATGCGACTGGAAAAAAAATAGAAAAACTTATTAGCGCGCGCAACGACTACAACTTTATGTGACTACTTACGGATTGCGACTGACTCCCTCTCTCTCATCTTACATTCGGCCATTCGACTCCTCATCTTTCGTCCCGGACAGATCTTGCTCTTCCTGCTTCCATGGCTTCATGAAGTTACAGCTGGTTGACGTGTTGTTTGGTCCTTCAAACTGCGCCGCTTTTTTGACGTCATATCGTCCGTTACGTTTGCACTTGATTACCTCGTATGGTCCCATGTATTCACTGATGAGTTTTTTCCCGGAAACAAATTGAGTCCTCTTTATAGCAACAAGGTCCCCTATTTTGTATGTCATCTCTTTCTTCCGCTTCTTGTCATACTGTAGTTTGTACTCAGCTTGAGCCTTAGCGATTTCTTCCTTAGCTTTGATTCTGATCTCGTCGCGTTCATTTGCAAAAATCGCCGCTGTTTCTGCTTCAATCATCTCGTTCATATTAACGTCTACTGTTGTTCTCATCTTCGTTCCAAACATTCGAATGGCGTATATTTTGTTGATTTGCTGACTGTGTTGTTAATTACGTTTTGCACTTTATGGACATATTTGTACCAAGACTCTGGCCGATCAGCTGACAATTTCGAGATTACATTAATAATAACTGTATTAAGCCGTTCAACTTGGCCGTTTCCTCTTGCCACGCCTGTTGTGATTAAAACGTGCTCAATTGATTCGGCTTCACACCACTCTTTGAATGCCGTAGACGTAAATGCTGGCCCTCTGTCGCTGATTATTCGAAGTGGTGTTCCAAAAACATTAGTCCAATCCGATAGTTTTTTGATTGCTTCTTCTGCCGACGTGGTTTTTGTAGGGTAAAGCCAAGTAAATTTCGCGAAACGGTCAATTGCTGCAAATATATATTTATACATCTCCGTTGTCGAGTCCATTGGCCCCAAATGATCGATATGTATGGTAAATAGTGGAGCGTCTCCTTTTTCAATAACTTTCAGATGACCCTCTTGTTTTCCCAGCTTTTTATTAAACAGTATACATTTTACGCAATTTTGAATTACCGTTTCCACTTTTTTCGCAGGTGTTGTATGTAGTACTACTGTTCCAAAGCGTTCATGATCGCCACGAAGTGGTCGTCTGTCGCTTGTGCTTTACGTATCGAGCACTTATTTCTTCGTTAATTAACGCTATACTTACTGGCGCTCTGCTCAGAGCGTCCACATGTCTCATAGAGGTACCTTTTCTGTGTTCAATTGTATATTGGAAGTCCTGTAGATAAATTATCCATCTTGTTATTGCTGGTCGCTTTTACTTGTAGCGCTCTTAAATGCTTGACAATCAGTTATTAATTTAAATTTCCTTCCGAGCAAATAATGCCTTAGTTTTTGTACCGCTAAATACGCTGCTTTAATTTCCAGATAGAAACTATGAAGCTTGCTCTCTTCTGGCGGACACTTCTTACTCCAAAAATAAATCGGGTGTAACTTTTCGTCGAACTTCTGCAGGCGTCAGTATATAATTCTATTTGTGCTGTCGGGGAGAAAACTCTCAAAACCGGCTGCTTCGTGAATTTATTCTTAATCTTTTCAATCGCATTTATTTCAGCTTGTCCTATTTCGAATTTTGAGTTTTTTCTGAGCAGGTCTGTCAACGGTTTCGTTATTATTGCGTAGTTTTCTACAAATTTACGGAAGTATCCTGTGAGTCCGAGGAGTGATTGCAGTTTCTAAATATTGTTTGGCACGGGAAAATTCTTTATAGCCAAACAGTTTTCAGCATCCGGAGATATATTGCCATTTTTAATCTTTAGTCCTAAGTAAACGACTTCCGTTTGTAAAAACTTACATTTCTTCCATTTTATTCGTAATCCATGTTGCGCCGCTACCTGCAAGACCACACGTAGCTTGCGTATACCGTCTTCTTCATCCTTTGAATAAATAATTACGTCATCCATAGACATCTGCATGATGTTTTCACGAACTAATTTCCAAAAAACGTGATTTATAAAGCGTAAGAATATAGCTGGAGAATTACAGAAACCAAAGGGTGCTCTGTTAAATTCAAAACCTCCGTCTCTGGTAATGAACGCTGTATATTTTTTGGACTCTTCGCTTATAGGGACGTGGAAGAATGCGTTTTCGAGTTCCAATGTGGTAAATATTCTTGCGCTCTCCAACGATTCAACCACTTCCTCCATCAAAGGCGCTGGAAATACGTCCTTCTGTACATGCTTGCTAAGATCGCGATAATCGACACAGACGCGCTTTCTTCCATCTTTTTTATTCGCGACAACTACCCGACTGCAAAATTCTGAGTTTGATGGCCTTATTATTCCATTTTTTAGCCAATCTTCCACCTGGTCACTTACCGCCTTCTGCTCCGGCAACGGCAATCTTCTCGGTGTATGTCTTATAATTCGTTCCTCGATTAATATAATTTTCATGTTTTTCGGGCTTATTGCATCTTTGTTAGGTTTGTATTGTTCGACAATTTCTTCTATTTGTTTCTAATGTTTTATTGGCGCTTCAAATTTCTCTGTGTTGATCATAATATTCATTATTGAATGTTCATATCTGTCATCGAGAAAACTTTTGAACGTATACCCCTTTTCACTATAATCGTTACAGCATTTGCCTATGTCATCGAAGCCTAAGATGACTTCATATTTCGATACATTGTTCGGAACAACAACAAAATTGTGCATACACTTCAAATTGTCGACAGTAATTTCAGCTTCAAAAATGCCGATTGCTTTTACCTTAACATTTCCTATGCCTGTCACACCGTTTTCGTATTCCCTTAATTCCGCGTTTATGCTTTTCGCAGTTTTTTCATTCATAACCGATATTTCTGCGCCGTTGTCAACAAAACAAAACAAATTTTCATCGTTTATTTTGATCTGCTTTAACAATTTTTCGCGACGTTCGTGTACATTGACGATATTAACTTCGTTTGCTTTATTTTCTTTTATTTCAGTTGCTTTGATATTCTGAGGGCAGTTTTTTAATTTTTTACACAGTTGTTTTCAAAATCCTTTACATTAATTCGATTCCTGTTAGCGGAATTTATGTTGCTTTCTTTTTGTTTATGTAATCTTTCTGAGAGTTTATTTAAGTCTTGTTCGGACAAAAAGTTATTTATCAGGTTGATTGGTCTGGTATTTGTTGTAGAATGTATCGTATTGTTGTAAGCTATTATTGCTTTGAAAACTCTTTCCTGCAAGTCTTCTTTGTTATTTGGGTCGGCGTTAAAAAGTCTTACATGTTCGTTTAGTGTTGAATGAAGTCTCTCTACGTCTGCGTTGCCTGTTTTGTTATAAGTTGTTGTTAGGTGTAGGTCGATTTTATTGTCTTTTAAAAACAGTTTTATTGGTGCTGTATCTAGTTCATTATCTGTCACCAAAATTTTTGGTTTACCTAAATATTGAATTCTTTGTTTAATTGCGTCTATTATGGATACCCATGTTCTATCTTTCAATGGGTGGGCTGTAGCGTATTTTGTTAATTTATCGATACTTGTAAGGTACATTACTCCTCTCTGTGGATACCAAATATCGAAGTGTATGATTTCGTTGTTTTTCTTGGGTGTTTTAGTAATATTTAAGCTGTGTTTAATTGGGTTTCTGTCAAATTTTGCTTTATTGCAGATGTCACAATTGTTAATATATTTATTTATTTCCTCTTGTAATTTTGGGTAATAGTGCGTTCTCTTTTTTTCTTCTAATATTTCCTTTAAGCCTCTGTGGTTATTTTCAAAATGTTTTTCTTCGATTAGTGTCAAAAGTACGCCTCTATCTATTATATCCGTGAGTAGTATGTTTGATCTCATAACTTTTAAATTTTGATTGTTTGACAAAAATTGTATGTACAGATCCTGAAATTGTAAGAATAGTTTATCATCTGGACAGTAAATTACTATCAGTCCTTTTTGGGGTAAGTTTGTTTCCATTACTTCTAGGACATTACTCTCAGGAGTCACACATATAACGTTACGTATTTTTTCTGGTATAATATGTGTCAAGATTATTGCAAGACGACAATACGCAAGTCTGGCATCACTTCTCTTTTCCCTATATATTAATTTTCTATCTTCTATAAGTTTGACATTTCTTGTAAAGTTTCTATTCTCCTTCTTCTTTTTCCTGCTCTTGAATAAAGTACTACAGATTTACTACAAGTTGATTATATTTTTATCTTTTTGCATCAAGAAATTTCTAACAGGTTATGGGCCCAGAGTACTTCTAAAGCTCACTGCATATACCTAAAGTTAAATGAGTGAGGCATCGATAAAAACAAACGACGAATCAATTCTTGATAAACCTGTTTTGGAAACAAGTGAAGCGATAAATTCTTTTACCATGTCAAACATGTCAGCAAATGTTTTGTCGGCATCAACGCGCATTGAATTATTGTCGAAAGATAATTTAGATACTTGGAGTATGCAAGTTGAAGCCTTGTTGGTGAAGAATGATTTATGGGAATTTGTAGGCGGAGCAAATGTGCTACCCGCTGCAGCGAATGCAACAGCGACAGATGAGTGGCATAAACTCGATATAAAAGCAAAGGCGAACTTAATTTTATCAATCCATCCTTCAGAAGTGAAACAGGTACGAGGCTGCAACACTTCGCGCGATGTCTGGTTAAAGTTGGAGTCTATTTACGCCTCACGTGGACCAGCTCGAAACGCAACGTTGCTTAAGCAGTTGATGTTGCAGAAATTGGACGAAGATGGTGATGTTCGTGAGCATATAGCAAGGTTTTTTGATGCAGTTGACAAACTTGAGAATATGGATGTGAAAATAAATGGTGATCTCCTAACCATAATGTTGCTCTACAGCTTGCCGTCTACTTATGAAAATTTTCTCGCGATGAACTACCAGCCGCCGAGGTACTAAAAATAAAAATTACCAATTAAAAGTGAAAGGCTTTGCAGTCCGACAATGGACGTGAGTATTGTAATAATGATTTTGATAAGTTTCTTTCAGATAATGGCATACGGAGAAGATTAACGATTCCCTACACCCCGGAGCAAAATGGACTGGCTGAGCGAATGAATCGTACTCTGTTAGATATGGCCAGGTGTTTACTGCTGCATTCCAGACTGCCTCCATCTTTTTGGTCCGATGCGGTCGCTACGACTGCAGAGATCCGTAATCGCTGTCCAACAAGTGCTCTTGGTGGCAATACACCTTATGAGAGGCTATTCAACAAAAAACCAAATGTAAATTATTTTCGAGTGTTTGGTTCAAAAGCAGTCATGCTAAACAAAGATCCAAGCAAAAGTAAACTTGATCCCAGGGGTATTGAAGGAATTTTTGTTGGATATCCAAGGGACCGAAAAGGGTATCGAATCTGGAATCCGGTCAGCAGACAAATACTATACGCTCGTGATGTAAGATTTATTGAGGATCCAGAAAACAGGTCAGACACATCAACCGATGAATATAATTTACTCGATCAAGGAAAAGGTGACAACGCATGTGAGTTGGAGTTTATGTTGAATACTCCAATGCGGTCCAACTCTATAGAAACTGTTGCCGCACCTGAGACTGAAAACAAAGAGAAAACTAAAAGGAATGTGAGACCACCAACACCTTTGCTCACAGATCGCCAATTGCGTCCGAGGAAAGCACGTACTTTGAGTGTGGCAACTGAAGATGATGGCATCTTAAGTGCAAGTGATCAATGTGATGATTTTGAGAACGAAGTTTTTGTTAATGCTGCTGAAGTTGACATGCGAGATGCCCTTGATGGAAAGGAAAGCGAAGAGTGGAAGCAAGCAATAGAGAGCGAAGTCAAAAGTTTAATTAAAAACCAGACTTGGGAACTCATTAAAGCATCTGACACTGTGGATATAATTGGATGCCGCTATGTGCTTACTAACAAATATTCACATAATGGAGAAATTGATCACCGAAAAGCACGCCTTGTAGCTAAGGGTTACAACCAAAAATTTGGTGTTAACTATCATCAAACTTTTGCACCAGTTGCAAGACTGGAAACTATTCGACTTCTTCTGGCCTTGTCCGCGCAGTTTGGTTTAAAGATATGGCAGTTTGATGTAGTGACGGCTTACCTGAATGGAACGTTAAACGAAACAGTCTTTATGAGGATTCCAGATATGATGAATGAGATGCTCGAACGCATTTTAAGAAATGAAGATGAACTTTCGGCAGTATATATCGGAGCCAAAGAGATGCTGCATAACATTCATGATGGCGCCAATGTATTTAAACTTAATAAGGCATTATATGGCCTTAAACAAGCTGGGCGACAATGGTATACTAAGCTCAGTGAGAAGCTAACTGAAATTGGACTGAAACCAATGAAAAGTGAACCTTGCCTATTCTATGTTAAAGACAATCAAACTCTGACACTTGTTTTGGTATACGTCGATGATTTGTTGGTGGCGACTTGCAATGATGAAAGCCTTCTAAAAATCAAAGGTCATTTGATGATGGATTTTGATATAAAAGATATTGGTGAAGCAAAGCATTGCCTTGGTTTACAGATAAATCAACGGAGTTCCTCAATTGAGTTGAAGCAATCGAATTATATACGAGAATTACTCACTAGATATGGTATGAGTGAATGCAATTCTTTGGCAACTCCCGCTGAAGTAAATTTGCACTTAGACTACAGCCAATCTGATGGCACATGTAAAAAGGAAACATATAGAGAACTTATTGGAAGCCTTATGTACTTGAGCGTAGCATCGAGGTCTGATATAGCACACAATATTTCAAGACTTGCACAATTTATTGAAGAACCTAGCCAAGATCATTGGCATGCTGCCAAGAGAGTTCTAAGAAACCTTGCTGGAACAAAGGAGCTTGGACTGATTTACAGAAAAACAAATGAGTCACTTGTTGGATACGCTGATGCTGACTGGGGTGGATGCACTCTCGACCGGAGATCCTATTCAGGCTACGTTTTCATTCTGAGTGGTGCTGCGATAAGTTATAAGTCACAAAAACAAAGAACTGTTGCGCTATCTTCTACTGAAGCGGAATACGTAAGCTACACTGAAGCTGGAAAAGAGGCTATCTATTTACGTGGGTTGCTACATGAGCTTGGTCTTGTTCACATTGTTCAACAAATAACGCTTTTTGTCGATAATAAGGGGGGCTTATTTCTGGCTAATGATCCAGTTTTTCATGCACGAACAAAACATATTGACATCAAGCACCATTTCATTCGGGATGCCGTGGCTGCCTCTATGTTCCAGTTAAAGCACATACCAACGCAAGAAATGATTGCAGACGTATTGACAAAATCGCTGCCAAAAGTTAATCATGTGAAATGTCGGCAAGGTCTTGGGTTTCTGGAATGATAAACTGATATACCTGCGTATTGAGGGGGCGTGTCAAGATTATTGTAAGACGACAATACGCAAGTCTGGCATCACTTCTCTTTTCTCTATATATTAATTTTCTATCTTCTATAAGTTTGAAATTTCTTGTAAAGTTTCTATTCTCCTTCTTCTTTTTCCTGCTCTCGAATAAAGTACTACAGATTTATTACAAGTTGATTATATTTTTATCTTTTTGCATCAAGAAAATTCTAACAATATGGTTTTTGTGTTTGATGGTCTCTGGGCTTCTTTAAGGATCAATTGATTTTTAAATATGTTTGTTGCGTTTTCTGTTATTCTAATGAAGTCCGTACTGTCGGTCTCTGCGCTGTGTATGGTATTTGCGTCATTGAATACTTCGTTTAAGTTTATCTCTATATCATTGCTAATCCTGCTTAAACCATCTGCTACTACATTCTCTTTCCCTTTTATGTATTCGATGTTGAAATTGAATTTGTTCAATTTGATCTTCCAACGCTGAAGTTTCGCGTTGGGTTCTTTTAAGTTATTTAGCCAAACAAGCGGCCGATGATCTATTTTTATAGCGAATTTTCTACCGAATAAATATGGGCGGAAATATTTCGTGGCCCATACGATAGCTAGTAATTCCTTCTCTATGGTACTATAATTTTTTTCGTGGTCGTTCAGCGATCTGCTTGCGTAACATATAGCTTTGTTGTTTTGTACTAACACTGCTCCAAATGCATAATTGGTAGCATCTGTAATTAAAGTGAAAGGTTTCCCAAAGTCGGGGTGGGTTAAAATTGGTTCGGTTTTAAGTAGTTTTTTCAATTTTTCAAACGCTTCAATATACTCGTTGTCTTTAAGGTTTATTTTCATATTTTTCTTTAAATATTTCACCATATGGTGGGCAATCTTGGAGTAATCTTTTATAAATTTTCGATAATATCCCGTGATTCTGAGAAATGATTTAATCTCTTTTTGATTCTTGGGAAGTAGAATCTTATCTATTGCTTCCACTTTCCCTGGATTCGGTTTAATACCATCTTTGGTGATTAAGTGTCCTAAAAATTCTGTCTCTTGTTTTAAGAAGTCACATTTGCTTAGCTGCACTTTTAGGTTTGCCTCTTTTAAGCGATTTAAAATCTTTATTACTGATTCTAGTTGTTCTTCCACGTTTGTGGCAAGGCATTCGTAAGAACTCGTAATGTCCGTTTGCCGTGGAAAATGCTGTCTTGTGAACGTCCCTATCATCCATTTCTATTTGATGGAACCCTTTAGCTAAGTCGAGTGTTGAAAAGTATTGGCATCTCCCTAATTTGTCAAATAAGTCATCTATATTGAGGATTGGGAGCCTATCTTCTTTGCATTTGCTGTTCAACTTTCTGTAGTCGATCACAAGGCGCCATTTTTGTTCATTCGATGCGTCTAGCTTCTTTGGAACAATCCAAATAGGGCTGTTGTATGGACTAGCAGATGCTCTGATTATGCCCTGTTCCAGCATTTGTTTTATTTGCATTTCTATCTCTGCTTTATGTACTTAAGGGTATCTGGAGATTTTCGAGTACACTGGGATGTCGTTGTGTGTTGGTATCCTGTGTTTTACCCTGCTCGTAAATGTCAAATTGTCGCTTTCATTATAGAATATGTTTTTTTTTATTTTATTAGTGTCTTTATTTGTTTGTCCCTGTCAACGTCATTTAAATGGTTCGTTTTTATGTCTTTGTTTTGAATGGTATTTTTAAGTATCTCTATGTTACTCTCCTTGAAACTTCTATCTGCATAAATTTCTTCTTCTTTGTTTAGGTAGAAGTTGAGTGCTACCTTATTTGTTTTTAACTTCCTGCCCGGATAGTCTATGTTGCACTTAATTTTATCCAATATGTTATTTCCTAATAATCCATCGAAATTCCTGTTAAAATTACATTCGAGAAATTGAAACACGCAATATTCCTCTTTAAATTCCCTAAAGCTTGGGACTGTACATAGAGCTCCCACTTGGCGCTCTTTTCCCATTGCTGCTATCCTGGTATTTATTTTCGTTTTCCATTTTGGGTTCCAAATTCCCTCGTTTATCAGACTAAGTTCCACCCCGTGTCAATAATGAAATACAATTTCCTAATATGGGTTTCTATTACTATATAGGGAAGTTGTTTCCTTGGTCCGCGCAAAAATTTATATAGTTATTTCCGATGTCCATTGATTCTGGGACGTTGCTGCTATACTTTTGTTTTGTTTGTGTCGAATGTTGTGCTGGTCTTTGCCTACGTGTTTGGTACGAATTGTTTCTTTGGTTGGTCGTTTCGTCGCATTGTCGTTCATTGTAATGATTATTATAGTTTCTGTCATTCTTTTGATAAGTGTTGCCGCTTCTTCTTTCATTGTTTCTTCTGTTGTGATAGGTTTGGTTTTATCTACTATTCTACGGCCTATTAATATTTTGATTATACGAGTATTGCCTGCTCTGTGGCCTCTTAATATTTTGGTTATACGAGCATTGCCTGCTCAGTGGCCTATTCTGATTCCAGTTTTGGGTATTTGGATATTGGTAATGATGGGGTATGTTTCTCGCGTTGTCACTAAAATTTGTTCTGAAATTCTGCTGGGTAGCGTTATCTCGTATTGTTGGTCCGTATGGGGTATAATTTTGTTGTCTCGTCTCTATAATAATTTTGTATGCCTCGTCTAGATTTTCCGGATTTCTGCCAAAAATCATTGTTTTTGTTGGCTCGGGTAGATTTTCTCGAAAGATTTCTATTAATTTCTTCTGTTGTACTCTGTCGTCATTATGGGTTAGTTTCCTGTTGTGTAGTATATTTATTAACTTCATTATGCTTTGGTGATAGTGTTCAATGGTCCCGTACATTTTAAGTGTCTTTAGTCTGTCCATTAAATTATTAGTTATTTCTTTTTCACCAAAATTATTTTTTAAAATTTCTTTTCTTCCCAATTTTAATTCTTCCCAATTTTGTGGGGCTGGCTGTGTGTCTGTGAAGCACTTGTCTTGTGTCACCTACGCATTTATTTTTAACGTATTCAAAGAGAATTCTTTTATTATTATCGTCAAACAATTCGATAGTTGGTAACACATTTTCTACCTGTGCTATGAAATCAGGCAGCTGGTTTATATTTTTTCCATCAAATTCTTGGATGTGACGGATGCAATTTAAAACTATGTTAAACATTTTTATAGTATTTGCCTCCATGTTTAGGGCTCTATGTAATTCTTAATTTTATCTTATAGGCTTAATTAGCTTTTATTTCGCGTCTGGACTGTTTCCTGCTTCGAATCTGTTTGGGTACATTCACTGGTACAACTCGAGGTCGGATGCTAACGCTGCGAAAATTTCTGGTTCACTTGGGTCTGTGTCCGCCACTGTTTGTTGTTATTGATCGGCTTATTGCTGGTGGTGTCGTCTTTTGCTTTTGTGGTCAATTTGGAAGAATTATTTGAATATAATTTAATGAATTCACTCCGTGATTTGTTATTATTTTTTTTTCTCGAATGCTTATTAAATTTGTTGAGGACCCGTTGTAATTGTTTAATTCACTTTGTATGTTAATGACGTCAATTTGAAGAATTATTTATTATTATTATTTTTTAGAAACTCACAACGTTTGTTTTTTTTATGTTTTAAAAAAAAAATCGTTAAGTTTTTATTATTGTTTCGAATTGTTGTATGTTCTTGAATGGTTTTCTATCGAAAGAAATGTACCGAGCCGGTCAATGGATGAGTTTTAACTTCTTCGTCGCGATAGCAATATTTTGCTAATCTGTTGGTTTTCCGCAATAGCAATGTTTTGCTATACTGTTGGTTGGTTTCAATAGCAATCTTTTGCTATACTGTTGGTTTTCCGCAATAGCAATCTTTTGCTATGTTGTTGGTTTTCCTCACCGCCAGTAATGTGGAGTCGTTGGATGCTTTTCCGAAACTGAAGCTTTATTACTCAAGAAGTGCTGCTTATAAACTAAAATACAACATGTCTTACAAGCTAAAGTGCAAGATGTGTGGGTGGAGTAAATTCGTAAGAATTCCTCCCAGCCTGGGAACTGCATAGTAAACAAAATAGAACTTGTGTGTGCTATGTTCGATCTTCTTGGATTGCACGTGGCAAGTCGAGCGATCGAGTTGCCACGCTCGTACGTGACAAATTGTGAGATTGAGTTTGGACTTAAATTCTAAGTCAAGTAGCTAGTGGTCCGTGTGCAGTATGCAAGACTATATGCAATATGTACTCATGCATACTTTCTTCATTTTGCTTTTTCCTCTCTTGCATCTGCTTGTCAATATCCGCGATTATAAATTCGCGTTGAAACTCTTTTGTAACTTCTTCTTTCAGTAATTTATAATCGTGGACATATATTGCACCGATAAAAACTTTAGCTGTTTTTGTCATTTTGCGTCTGGCAAAAACGTATTTTTGAGTTTCGCTCCACTTATACGCTACGGCACATTTTTCGAAATTGTTGAACCATTCCTCTATGCGTGTAGGTGATCTGCCATCGAATTCGGATATAATGTCGTCGATGCTTTTTGTTGACATAGCCGCTTGCTGTTCCTCTTCCTTTGCAAATTTTAGTGTGAGGAGTCTAAGCAATTCGCCCATTTCTGCCATTTCGCTGCTGCTTTTATCTCTTATATTCGTTGTTGCCGTTGTTTCTGTGCTATTCTCCTTTGCGCTTTCGTTATCGTTTTTTTGTACTTGCTGTAGTTATACCTTCCTTTGTTGTTTCGATTTGAGCATTAAAAAAAACGTCACCTTCGTGGTCATCTACTCGCGTTGACGTTGTCTTTGACCTTAAAAAGTACTCTTTCTGTTGTCCTATACTCATTATACCGAGTTCCGCGTTTGACCTTTAAAGTCCAGATTTTCCGAACACAACACAACTTCTGCTGATCACGTATAAATTTTGACTTTTCACTTTTTTTTTGGAGCACGGTTTTACTTCCACGTTTTACTTTTTTACGGCTCTTTTATTTCTCGGACGGTTGAGCCCCCATGTAAGCCGATAAAGGCAATTATATTTAAACGATAGGTTTATATTATAAAAATGAAAAATTAAAAGATTTTAAAAAAGGTTTCAAACATTAATTGCTTCCGTTAACGACCGGCGACAACTTCGTATGCGACTGTAAAAAAAATAGAAAAACTTATTAGTGCGCGCAGCGGCTACAACTTTATGTGACTACTTACGGATTGCGACTGACTCTCTCTCTCTTCTTACATACATGCATATGCATATACAAAACATATACATATATATATACATGTACACATCCATATATATATATATATATATATATATATATATATATATATATATATATATATATATATATATATATATATACATAAATATTTATATATATATATATATATATATATATATATATATATATATATATATATATATATATATACATAAATATTTATATATATATACGAGGTGTGATCAAAAAATAAAGTATTTATTTATTCATCAACAACTATCTTGTCCCCTTCAAAGTAATTCCCCTCACATAGAATACACTTATGCCAGCGTTTTTTCCAATCCTCGAAACACTTCTGAAACGCTTTTTTTGGAATCGCCAACAGCTCCTGTTTCGATTTTTCTTTTATCTCCTAGCAAAACGTTTTCCTTTCATCGGTGTCTTCAGTTTTGGAAAGAGGAAAAAGTCAGCGGGGGCCAAGTCTGGTGAATACGGTGGTTGAGGCATGATAACGGTTTTGTTTTTGGCCAAAAGCAGCTCCTGAGCGATTTCCATGCGACGTTGTTTTTGCTCAAAATTTAGCAATTTTGGAACAATCTTCGCTGCCGCACGTTTCATGTCTAAAACATCCGTAAAAATTGCTTGGCATGAGCCGAACGATATGCCAATATCATCAGCAACCTCTCTGATAGTGATTCGACGATTATCCAAAATCATTTTCTTCACTGCGTCAATGTTTTCATCGGTTGTTGCCGTGCTCGGGCGATCAGGACGAGCATCGTCATTGACATCTTCTCGGCCTTCCTAAAACCGGTTATACCACAATTGAACTTGTGTTCTGCTCATAGTAGAGTCGCCAATGGCCACAGTCAACATTTCAAATGTCCTTGCGCATTTAATTTCATTTTTTACACAAAACTGAATACAGTTTCTTTGATCCATTTTTTCGAATAGTACAAAATCGAAGAGCACACCAAAACACGACTAACCTTTTTATCTGTCAAAAACAAACCGACAATCCAAAATGGTTGGTATGGCCAACATATATAACAGACATGTGTACCAACATAACAGAAAAAAAATGCGAACATCGAACATACGTAACTCACGAAAAGATGAAAATAACGGTTATTTTTTGATCACACGTCGTATATTGTAACGACTCTCTTCCTATAGCTGGGGTAGACTTAGCGGTATTCACGGATCGTGTACAGAAAATTTATAAATTAAATTCCACCAAAGTTTATATATTTTAAAATTCTTTATTTATTTAAAAATTGAAATAATAAAGTTTACTATACTACTATACTACTACTTAGTAAGTCCTCTAATAGTATCTAATAGCCCAATAATAGTAATACTACTCAATTTTTCTTAGGTCTATCACTTGGGGTACTACTTTTCGCGTGCCTAGCTAAGGTTTTACTTTGCAGTACTTGTCCCTATAGGCGAACTGTCACGTTGCAGATCTATGTGTCTCAGTGAGAAAACTGTCGAAAATCAGATGTTCTCACTGAGCCTCTAAGTTCTGGTAGCGTGTGGATCTTATTGAGAAACCGATTGAAAACGATATGTTCTCACTAAATCCTCAAGTTCTCGTAGCGTATGTGTCTTAGTCAGAAAACGGTTGAAAACCAGATGTTCTCACTAATTCTCTTAGTCTCTGTATCGTTTGTGTCTCAGTGAGAAAACGATTGAAAACCAGATGTTCTCACTATGTTCGTAGCGTATGTGTCTAGTAGAAAAGGTCTTGTCCAGTCGGCGGTATGCAGAAAAATAGATCTAATCTCGTCGGCGGTATGTAGCAAAAGAAGCTCTGATCTAGTTGTCGGTTTAGAGTACACGAGAGGTGTGACATTGTCGGCGGTATACAGAAAAAGAAGCTCTGATCTATTCGGCGGTTTGGAGCACACGAGGGGTGTGATCTCGTCGGCGGTATGCAGCAAAAGAGCCCTAATCCTTGAACTACACGGCTTCTATAGTCTAACCGACCACCACTGCCAGTGTTGTTGTTGGCGGTCCGCTGTTTGAAGTTCCACTCCCGTTGGTCGGCTTTGCTTGTTGCTAAACCATGCTCGTTGTTGTTGTATTGGTTTGTCCGTTGATCAACTTCGCCGCTTTGCTATTGTTCTTCTGTTTGTTGCTGTCCTGAGTATTTGTCCTTTGATCACCTTCATCGCTTTGTTGTTGTTCTTCTGTTTGTTGTTTTCCTGAGCATTTGTCCTTTGGCGACCTTCAGTAGTGTTTTGTTATTGTGGACATTTGCCCTTCGTTCACCGTTACAGCTTTGTTTATTTTTTCATCATTCAACAAATTCCAGTGTAACAAATTATTTTATATATAATTTTCTTCTTTTTCTCTTTGCTTTTTGTCCGTACTGGTGGCATGCGTAGCGATCGTTCTGTCGTGCTACTTTTGTGTTTTGTATTCGTTTCTACATGTCGTTGGTATATTCTTTGGCGAACGAACGTATTTGGCAAACTCGGTTCGTACTGGGAAATCAACTTATTGCCTTTGCGTGTATTTCTTGTAATAATCCATATGTGGGTGTCTCTTTGAGTTTGTATTAATTCCATGTTGCGTTGCATTAGTCGTGTAGCCTTTTGCTATTGTGTTAAGTCGTGTAGACTTTTGCTATTTGGGTTTATTACTCATGGCGTCTGTGTGTATATAAGTTCCTAAACGGCGTTTTTGGTTTTGTTGTGAGGCAAACAGTATCATTGCGCCACTAAAGCGACGATTATTATTCCGCAGATCTTTCATTGTTCTGTCAAGTGCTTCTAGAGACCGTTCGTGAGCCATTGTGCACTCATCCCATACTATCAGTTTACAATTCTTCAACACTTTTGCTATAGCTGATTGCTTTGAAATGTTGCAAACAGGTGTTTCATTGATTTGCATGTTTAAGGGAAGCTTCAGTGCCGAATGTGCCATTCTTCCACCTTCTAGTAGAGTTGCAGCAATCCCAGTAGATGTGAGAGCCAGCGCAATGCCATTTAGAGATGGTATTGTTGCCAAAATCAATGATATCAGGAACGTTTTCCCAGTTCCGCCGAGCGCATCAAGAAAAAATAGTCCACCGTTTCCATCATTGACAGTCTTCATCAATTCATCATACGCACTCTTTTGCTGCTCATTCAATAATGGAACATTTCTTTGTACTTGTTGTTCCAAAGTTATTCTATCGTATGCACGCTCACGTTCGTATTCACGAGTCAGTACATCTCTGATTTGACGATTTGGCGCTTGCATATGAATTTCAGTCAATAGTTTGCCCCTCATAAGCAAACACAAATCTTCAATCAACACCAATGCTTCATTGTAGATGTCATCGTTCATTTGCAATTCTGAATTTCATGTTGCCACTCGAATACGATGTAAAATGTCTTCGGCAATGTAATTTTGTAAGTATCTCATAATTGACGCGGATTTGAAGGCTGACATGTCGAAATGATCATCGCGAAAAGTGTGCGAAATTCAGTGGCATGCGAAGTAGCTATCTCATCGTCCATCGTTTGATTCCAGTGATTATCATGTTGTAATTGCTGGCATGCTTCTCGAAAAGTTGCACACACCGTACCATTCACAGTACGCAATGACTCAAATGAAGTTGAACCGCGTACATTAATCAATAGTAACCGAAGGTAGAAGCAATCGTCGTTTTTCGGGTGGATTGTGTAAATTCGTCCAATTGCATTAGTTGAGAACACACATGGATGTCCATCTACTGGTTGGCCTTGCTTTCTGCGTAACCATTTCTTCGACGATGCATTCCATGTATAATATCGAGGCATTTCCGAATAAAGCAATGTTCTCGCAAACGGATCACTGGCGCAAGTTGAGAAAAAACTCATCAATGTTGTTGGTGGTCAGCTCGCTGCACTGCATTCTCTGGGTTGAAATACACTCTTTGGCCATTCTCCAAATGAACTGCGAGATGCACAACAGTCGGAAAACGCTCATGAATTACAAAAGAAAATATTCTCCAAAGCGGTTCATTGCAGTTCGCGTATTGACCCATTTGATACTTGCTGATCTCATCTCGTTCAAGGCCAATAACCGCCATGTCGCTTCATTTGGTGACGTACTTGCAAACGTATTTGATCGATTTCACAGAACTGCAATACTCAACATTGATATGAGTTTTGAATGTCTTAGACAATATTGGCGAATATGGTACGATCCATGTGTTGTCAACTTCGATATTCACTCCTCTAAATTGAATGCTGAATGTTCTGCCATTGTTGTCTCATGAGCGACGCCGATAGAGTGGATATCCATCATTTCCAGTTTGCATTTCCGAAAGAAAAGCACGTGGATAGTGTATCGTGCATTTATTGTCAGACATACAAACCGAAGTCGGATTGTAGTGTCCGCAAGGTCCATGAACCATATTGGTTTTCACCACTTCGTATAATTCTGGATCTATCACTGGATCAGGATTTTCCGCAGAAATGATGTCATCAATTTGATCTGGTGTTATCTTGTCCACCATCCAAAGAAGAATGTGTGCGTGTGGCAAACCTCTTTTTTAACACTCAACAGAGTACATCCAGCATCTAACAGCACCATATATACGTTGCTTCACGATAAAGTCCATCAAATATCGTAGCTGTTGTTTGAAAACTCGTGCTGTGACATCGTGACGATCGCTTGCTGTTTGACCGCGATTCAATAATTCCGTTATCTGTGGGCATTTTGGACTGCAAGTGAATGTGCAAACAAATCCGGCCGTCCAGAATTCCGCACGTATGTCATCGCATCCTGCGAGTACTCATGCATGTGCCTTGGGCTGCCAATGTATGTTGATGGCAAAATCGTGAGTCGGCCAAGGTTTGTCACATCTTCATCGCTATTGACCGCATCTCGCAAGTGAATATACTTTTCAAATCGAAGCTTGGTCTGATTAAAGCGAATAAAATTGAGTCGTTCTGTCTCCATCATCACGTACACATCAACTGCATACTGTTGAAATAGTCGGCGATATGTCAAGAGATGGTTGTCAGTTCCTTCGCGAATCATCAATCGATACTCGTAAAAGTTTATTGCACTGACCTTGTTATTTGTATCGACACCTAAAAGTTAACAAAAAATGAAGTTATAATCAAGACTGTTTTCTTTTACTAACCATTGTCAGGATTGATCATGTTGTATCTCAAGTGATTTCCATCTTCACCACGGCAGAACATAAGCGGATATTGTAGTGTGTCATACGATCGATGAGTTTCACTGATTCGCTCTAATGCATCTCCAGCTCGACGTTTAATAACAATATCACGGGATTCTAAATTATCGCCAACAACAACAATTGATATTTCATCGGCCGTCGGTGCATTATATTGCCGTTCATGAGTGCCTGCTGGTCGTTTGTCCGCTTTTATGACGATTCTGTGATCATCAGATGGCATCCTTTCTAACGAAGTTTTGAATAATCGAATTAATTCGTTGTGTTCATGCAACATTTCTTGGAATTGCTGCACGATTTCTCTTTTCGTCGCATTGAAAATTGAACAACGTCGATTCACTTCTTCATTTGAATCTCCAAGGAAATATATTTGGAGATGTTTTTGTGACCTTGATCAGGATGCGGCAACAGCGATCCAGCAAGATGATAAATTTGCCCGTGAATCTGTATAGTTGCAGACAAATATGTTAATTTCTGTATTTTATTGGCGATATAATAATGGTTAGATTGTTGGTGAACTAACCTTGAATGTGGGATTGTAGTTATGTTCATTCACAATTTCCCCACCAAACGACGTCATTTGAAAACAATCGTTATACATTTCGGAATTATGTAAAAAATGATTCGAATTTGGTGATTCACCGTAAAGCAACGACCACAATGGCTCTGGTGGAGGAAGTAACTCTGGTAATTTCACTTTTCCGCTTGCGCAACACAATCCGGCCGGTTCTTTTGGAAATTTCAGTTCATCGCAATGCGGGCAAACGACAGACATCGAACCAAATCGAACTGATGCGTGCGCACCGTATTCAATGTCCGGCTCATATCGAAAGGCTGCACGTTCGATATTCAAATCAGGCAATCGTTGTTGTTGCTGGCGTTGTCGGTGAACAGCCAAACGTTGTTCTCTTGCTTCATGAATTTCCTGAGCACGAACTTGTATTCTTCTAAATCGATGTTGCTCATTGTAAGCTTCGTGAGTCTCTTGTGATTGTCGCGCACAATGTTCAATCATTCCCATTCGAGCAGATTCCCTTGCAGTAGCATTTTCCTCTTCCGTACGACGTTCTGTATAATTACGTTGGTCCGTTGTACGTTGGGAACGCCGACCGATGTTAGCGCGACCTCTTTGTGGCATCGTAACAAATTTCAATCTGTAATTTATCACTTTGTATGAAACACACATAAAATTTTCACGGAATAATTTTCAATAATTTACCTTTTGAATAGCCGAAATAAAGAAAGCTAACGGCCGAAATTGAACGATTCAAATAATTTACAAATCAGCTGAAGAAATAACACAAATAAATTCCAATGGAAATGAGGTTAGGTATTCACCAACAAACGAAAATAATGAACTCACTTTTTTTGTTTGAAATGTCAATAATTTCACTCAAAAATTGATTATCCACAGATTTAAAATCAGATATTTCGTGAATGTAAACAATTTAACAATTTAATGTAATGAATTTAACTCGAGAAATCAATTAAAATTTGGAAAAATGTCAGAAAGTCAATTGACCGTGTCCGTCGAATAAACAAATCACAAAGAACAAACAATATACGCAACTGTCAAAATAAATAAGCGTCTATAGCTCCATCTGTTGAGTTATTGGAGTATCAATCAATGCTTACAACACCAATATGAAACTAAATGTGCGCGTGCAACACCACGCACATACAAAAAAAAAAAAATTAAAGCAAAAAGTGAGATTAGGTTTTTCTAATTTTCGAATTTTCCGGATTTTCCGAATGTTTTGAGATCGATAGATTTGAAACAAAAAAATTTGAAAAAAATTTGAAAGAAAAAAAATTTTGTACTTTTCTTCAGGAAGAGTATAAGGTGTTTTTATTTCTAAACATTCCCAGATCCACAACGAACAACCTCTGAAAATTCCATCAAGATTGGTCCAGTCGTTCTCGAGCCTTAGCGTCACTAACAAACAAACATTCATTTTTATATATATAGATATATATATATATACTCGTATATATATATATATATATATATATATATATATATATATATATATATATATATATATATATATTTATATATTCAAATTCATATACATATAAATATATATATATATATATATATATATATATATATATATATATATATATATGTATATGTATATGTATATGTATATGTACATGTATATGGCTATGTATCTCATTGATAAAACGCAATATGCCGACGCTATTTGCTGCCATGCAAGCCCATACCATTACGCACCCTCCTCCATGTTTAACAGTAGGGACTAAATTTTTTGGACTGAGGGCTGAGTTGGATTTCCGGCAAACTTTTTCATTTAAATTTACATTCATCTGTGATTATAACACGTTCCCAAAAAATCGGATCAGTTGTTTAGACGTTTTGGTAGTTTTCTGCTTATGCCATGCGCGCCGCTTTGTTCACATCTCTTAAGATCGGTCTCTTCCTCGCCACTTTGCAAAACATATTGTTTTCTTTGAGGCAGCGACAAACAGTTTCAGCATTTACAGATATTCCAATTTCATTATCCATGTCTTTTGCAAGTTTTACGGTCGTTTCTTTTAGATCCTCATTGATTTTTCGAATAATCTGCCTGCGGATCCTTTCCATATCCATATTTCTAGGTCGTCCTTATCGTGGTTTATTTTTATAACTACCGCTTATTTTAAAATTTTTTACTATAGCTTGCACGTAGCTTTCGACAAATTAGCAGTTTCCGCTATTTTTCCTAGAGCTTTTCCCTTCGAGTGTAAATAAACTATTATTTTCCGCACTTCCACCGAGATTTCCGAAATCTTAGGCATTTTGTCTTTAAAGTTGCATTTATCAACTATAATAACTTTACAATTGCACAGAAAATTGAACAGTGAATATGAGTATGTATATATATATGTACATGTATATGTATATGTATATGTACGTAAATGGATATGTATATGAACATGTATACCTTTAATATATATGTATATGTATATGTGTATGTATGTGAATAGGAATATGTATACGAGTATGTATGTATATTTATTTATATGTATATGAATTTATATATATAATTATATATATATACGAGTATATATATATATATATATATATATATATATATATATATATATATATATATCTATATATATAAAAATGAATGTTTGTTTGTTAGTGACGCTATGGCTCGAGAACGACTGGATCAATCTTGATGGAATTTTCAGAGATTGTTCGTTGTGGATCTGGGAATGTTTAGAAATAAAAAAACCTTATACTCTTCCTGAAGAGAAGTCGAAAAATTTAATAATTCCAAAAAGGACTTTTTTCCATACAACATTTTTTTTTCTTGCAAATTTTTTTTCCAATTGTTTCTTGCAAATCTATCGATCTCAAAACATTCGGAAAACTCGGAAAATTCGGAAAATTCGAAAATTAGAAAAACCTAATCTCACTTTTTGTTCTCATTTTTTGTGTATGTGCGTGGTGTTGCACGCGCACATTTAGTTTCATATTGGTGTTGTAAGCACTGACTGATACTCCAATAACTCAACATATGGAGCTGTAGTCGCTTATTTATTTTGACAGTTGCGTATATTGTTTGTTCTTTCTGATTTGTTTATTCGACGGACACGGTCAATTGACTTTCTGACATTTTTCCTAATTTTAATTGATTTCTCGAGTTAAATTCATTTACATTAAATTGTTAAATTGTTTACATTCACGAAATATTTGATTTTAAATCTGTGGATCATCAGTTTTTGAGTGAAATTATTGACATTTCAAACAAAAAAAGTGAGTTCATTATTTTCGTTTGTTGGTGAATACCTAACCTCATTTCCATTGGAATTTATTTGTGTTATTTCTTCAGCTGATTTGTAAATTATTTGAATCGTTCAATTTCGGTCGTTTGCTTTCTATATTTCGGCTATTCAAAAGGTAAATTATTGAAAATTATTCCGTGAAAACTTTATGTGTGTTTCATACAAAGTGATAAATTACACATTGAAATTTGTTACGATGCCACAAAGAGGTCGCGCTAATAACGGTCGGCGTTCCCGACGTACAACGGACCAACGTAATTATACAGCACGTCGTACGGAAGAGGAAAATACTACTGTAAGGGAAACTGCTCGAATCGGAATGATTGAACATCGTGCACGACAATCACAAGAAGCTCACGAAGCTTACAATGAGCTACAACAATTGAGAAGAAGACAAGTTCGTGCTCAGGAAATTCATGAAGCAAGAGAACAACGTTTGGCTGCTCAACGACAACGCCAGCAACAACAACGATTTCCTAATTTCAATATCGAACGTGCAGCTTTCGATATGAGCCGGACATTGAATACGGTGCGCACGCATCAGTTCGATTTGGTTCGATGTCTGTCGTTTGCCCGCATTGCGATGCACTGAAATTTCCAAAAGAACCGGCCGGATTGTGTTGCGCAAGCGGAAAAGTGAAATTACCAGAGTTACTTTTTCCACCTGAAATTCGAATCATATTTTACAAAATTCCAAGATGTATAACGATTGTTTTCAAATCGATTGTTTTTCAAGTCGTTTGATGGGGAAATTGTGAATGAACATAATTACAATCCCACATTCAATAATTACAATCCCGCCAATTAAGTACAGAAATTAACATATTTGTCTGTAACTATACAGATTCACGGGCAAATTGATCATCTTGCTGGATCGCTGTTGCCGCATCCTGATCAAGATCACAAATATCTCCAAATATATTTCCATAGAGATTCAAATGAAGAAGTGAATCGACATTGGGCAATGTTCAATGCGACGAAGAGAGAAATTGTGCAGCAATGGCAAGAAATGTTGCATGAACACAACGAACTAATTCGATTATTCAAAACTTCGTTAGAAAGGATGCCATCTGATGATCACAGAATCGTCATAAAAGTGGACAAACGACCAGCAGGCACTCATGAACGGCAATATAATGCACCGACGGCCGATGAAATATGAATTGTTGTTGTTGGCGATAATTTAGAATCCCGTGATATTGTCATTAAACGTCGAGCTGGAGATGCATTAGAGCGAATCAGTGAAACTCATCGATCGTATGATTCACTAAAATATCCGCTTATGTTCTGCCGTGGGAAAAATGGATATCACTTGAGATACAACATGATCAATCCTGCCAATGGTTAGTAAAAGAAAAACAAACACTCTTGATCATAACTTCATTTTTTGTTAACTTTTAGGTGTCGATACAAATAACAAGGTCAGTGCAATGAACTTTTACGCGTATCGATTGATGATTCGCGAAGGAATTGACAACCATCTCTTGAGATATCGCCGATTATTTCAACAGTATGCAGTTGATGTCTACATGACGATGGAGACAGAACGACTCAATTTTATTCGCTTTAATCACACCAAGCTTCGATCTGAAGAGTATACTCACTTGCGAGATGCGGTCAATAGCGATGAAGATGTGACAAACCTTGGCCGACTCACGATTTTGCCATCAACATACATTGGCAGCCCAAGGCACATGCATGAGTACTCGCAGGATGCGATGACATACGTGCGGAATTCTGGACGGCCGGATTTGTTTGCACATTCACTTGCAGTCCAAAATGCCCACAGATAACGGAATTATTGAATCGCGGTCAAACAGCAAGCGATCGTCACGATGTCACAGCACGAGTTTTCAAACAACAGCTACGATATTTGATGGACTTTATCGTGAAGCAACGTATATATGGTGCTGTTACATGCTGGATGTACCCTGTTGATTGGCAAAAAAGAGGTTTGCCGCACGCACACATCCTTCTTTGGATGGTGGACCTATTGCATTTGGTGCAGTTGTTGACACGCAAGATTTGGCATTGTGCCCACCTCTCATACAGTTTACACAGTAGTTTGCTTTTTGGACTGTGTTTAACCGCTTGGTGTCATCTTGAGAAAATCTTGACATTGGAATAGCGCATGATGTTGGTTGCATGTGATGCATGCTGGTCCTGTTGGCACGGCAACACTTGATGCCTTGTAGGCCCTTGGTCGCCCTTGTTCTGCCGCATCCTTGTTGAGTCTTCCTCCTAAGGCGTCCAATGACTGGAATCTAAGTTCAAGGAATTTCAGGAATTCGTTTACAGGTGGTATCTCCTTCAGTTGTTTTAAGGATTGCTCCCATAATGCGTGAGGGGTTTTGTATAGGTTTTGGGTTAGTATGTATAGCAGAATTGAGTCCCAGCTGTCGGTGCTCACTCCTAGACCTTGTAGAGTCATGATGCACTTCTTGGTAGTGTCGTGGAGGAACTTAATCGCTGATGCCTGATCGTTGTTGATTGTCGGTTGGGAGAGCAGTCTGCTTAACGTTGCGTTTATGAGCAGCCGACGGTTTTCATATCGATCATTGACCACCGCCCATGCGGCCTCGTAATCATTTGCCGATGCTGTGAAGTTCCGAATTAGTCCTTCTGCCTGACCGTATAAATTGGACTTCAAGACCACATCTTTTGGCAAACTGGAATTGGTTGTTTGTCGACCAACACCATAAAAAGATCGTGGAACTGCCTCCACTTGTGGTAGCTGCCATCGAATTTTGGTATTTCAACCTTGGTAGTTTCAGACCTGATGTCGTCATATTCGCTGTTTGCCTGTTGACTGTTATAGGAGAGGCTTGCATAATTGATTTCGCTGATTCTCGGGCCATATCTGGAAGCTGCAAAATCTGTGCAGTGATTGCTTGCTCAATCTGGGCAAAACCCTCGCAGTCGTATGAGCTGGGCTCATTAGATAACTAGATCCTTTGGTGCAGGTCCTGGGCATTTTTCCAATGCGTTACTACTGTCTTCGCCTGCATTGCATAATAGTGAGACGTTTGTTGGGTGACACTATTAAGCACTTGACTAAGTAGTTTGCTAGCTGTGTCTATTGACTTCTTTTGTTTGTCAATTAGTGAGCATAGCTGACTTGACGGACTTCTGGGGGCCGCTATCACGGTGCTCGATTCGCTTTGTCTAGTGGCTGGCTGCGGCAACCGTACTATTTTGAGTATGGTGCAGCCTTTGAGGTTTATGCTGCCTGGAGTCGTTTGATGGCCTGTACTGCTCCGTCCATCTCATCGAGTGCTTCTCGGTATTTCGTGCGAATGGCAGTGTGTATATCCTTGACAAAATACGGGTGGCCGACTTCCTTGCCATGTTGGTCGCGGATGGTATTGTCGAGTTTGTCAAACTGTACCCACAATTCATCCAGCTCCTTGGCTTTTGCTGTTATAACAACTGCTGTATTGCGATCTTCTGACGCCTTCTTGTAGTTGGCTACAGCTTTTTGTAAAGCCAGTGCAAGTTAATCTTCCCTCAATGATAGTTCATCCATCCCCATGATGATGAAGTATCGTGTTTTCGAATGCTATGTGCAGGATCCGTTGTTGTCTTCTACTGGTTACCGGCTAATGCTGATTTGATTGTTGTCGTCTGCTGGTTACAGGACACTTGATAGCTTGATGATAAGTCAGTAATAATGTCTGAAGTCTTCTGCAGCTTGCTAGCTTAGGACTTGATTGTTGAATGTGGATACTTCGTTGGTAGCTGTTTGCTGCCTACTGAAGGATGCTTCAATGATCAGTGCATCGATGGATAATGGGCACTTGAACCAGTTATCCTTTCCTTCTGATACTCAGAAGGTTGCAAACGTCGGGGTCACCAAAATGTTAAACTAAATTTAACAGCTGAATTTCAACAACGGTTCTTGTACCAAGTTGATGATAATGTTGACACCAGGCACGTAAACCTTGCTGTCGTTAAATAAAGACCTAATGTCAACAGCAGTGCTCGTACCGAGTTGATGGTGGGTTTGACAACAGGCACATCAACCTTGGTGTCGGAGAAGGAGAATCAATCAATGCTAAGTTAAAATGAAAAGACTCACAGTTAACTCTTACTGATTGACTGACTTTTTCTGTGCCAATGGTGGGTATTTATTCATTTTTCTCTCTACATATATTACATATAATTTGTCTATACATATATTAGGTATTATTGAATTTAAAGCATAACCATGAAATGTGCATTATTGACAAATTTGCAGGCTGGCCTTCACTTGAGTTCTTCAGAGTATTGCACTTGATATCATGTTTCGTCTAGTGCAATGCCTTCGCTGATGTAGTATATATTGGAGTTTGTGTCAACAATGCAAATTTCATCGTTTAGCTGGCAAGGTTTGCTTAACACAAGCCTAATTGTATGCAAAAGAAGATGTTATGCATTAAAAGTTTGATTGTTACATACCTCCCAATGACGTTTGCACATCAACTGTTAATGCAATTAACACTTACCCTATTATTATCAATAAATATGTTGTCAAAATGACTATAAATTTTTTATGTTTAAAGAAATAATGTGGGATACTTTCTGTAAGTGCAGCTAGTTTGAAATTTCAGTCATTTCTTCTTTAGTAATTTAAGTTGTATAGTGAGTCGATCGGTCTGTTTTTGTCGCAGAGTGTATCGTGTTATTATATGCTATTATAGTTTTGAAAACTTTGTCTTTCAGGTCATCTTTGTTATTGGGGTCGGCGTTAAAAAGTCTCATGTGTTCATTCAGGGCACTATGTAGTCTGTCAACATCCGCATTACCTGTTTGAAGATAAGTTGTAGTGTAATGAACATCGATACTTTGCTCGATTAAAAATTGTTTGATATTTACAGGTTTTCTATCGTACTTTGCTAAGTTACAGATTTCACAGATATTTATATATTTCTGTATAAATTTTTTAAGTTTGGACAATAATTGGTATTCTTTATTTCCTCGACAATTTCGTTAATTCCCCTGAGGTTGTTGTCAATTAACTCCAGTGTAGTGCATGTGCACTATTGCGCAACAAACGTAGTGTAGCACAAAGTCTACCTACGCAAACTACACATCCAAACCATACCAATACATATTACACACCCATCCGCTGCACTGCAACACTATGACACTTGACATGTGCAGTGTAATTAGAATCCTGGTGTGCGGTCATTGGTGAATTGGTTTGTTTTACAATTGAGTGGAATTTGAGTTAGACTTAAGCGAAAGGGATTAGAAGTAAACAATTAAATTAATCGAGATTTGTTATCGAGTTTGTAACTCAAATAAACCATATAAAAACCCTGCTCGGGAATTAAACTAATCAGTTTCCAACTGGCAACTCAACACATTGCATTTTTCTTGCAAACAGCCTTTCTTCGGCTTGAGCCTTTCTTCGGCTCAAATTAGTAATTTGCTCAATGGCGTCTTGCCGAGCAACGCTATAATATATAATATTTATCATATATTTCTCGCACACAATATACGTGCATTACACCAGTAACTTTTCTGTATCTGTTACATCCTCAATAAATGTGTGTGCTAGCAGGACTTTAAGGTTTTTATTTGCTGAAACGTATTTTGAGTACAACTCCTGAAACTTTAAAAATAATGTACGATTCTGAATGAAAGCAACAATTAATCCTTTAATTGAAAGCATTTTTTTCATTATCGACAAAAGATCACTTAGTAATAAGTATTGTATGTCTTATATTATTTCTATATAACATTTTTGTAGTTTTAGATTCCTTTTGGGCGAAATCGATAATTAGTTGGTTTTTGAAAAGGTTAATAGGTTTTTCTGTAATTGGGATAACTATCAATGTCTGCACTGTGGGTAGTGTCTCCATCATCACAATCTAAATTCTCTTCCTGATTTGGGGAGGACGTATTGTTTTCTTAGTTATCTGAAATTTCAAAAAGTACATTTAGATTTACGTCTAAAAAGGAATGGTTGTCTGTCATTTTATTCTCATCAAAGACAATGTGACTTAAACCATTTGCTTCAACGGTTTCCTTGCCATTAATGTACTCGATGTCAAAGTCAAATTCACTGAGTTTTATTTTCCGAACTGTGAATAGCAATTTTTTTTCGATTGTGCTATATTTTTGTTTATGCCCATTAAGTGACCTGCTAGCGTAAGATATCACCTTGGCATTCTGTGTAAGAACCACGCCTAATACAAAATTACTTGCGTCGGTAATAAGTGTGCATTTCTTTCCAAAATCTGGGGGAGTAAGGATTGGGTCACTATGCAGTAGCCTAAACTTTTGAAATGCTTCTATATTTTCAGAGTCCCTTAAGTTGATTTTTTATTTTTTCTTTAAATATTTAACAAGGTGGTTTTGGAGTAGTCTTTGATAAAACGCCGGTAATATACCGTGATTCCCAAGAATGACTTGACCTTCGTTTGCGATCTTGGCAATTTAATTTCATTTATTGCTTCTATTTTTTTTTTGGGTTTGTTTTAATTTCCTCTGCTGAAACGACATGACCAAGAAATTCTGTTTTTTTTGTTAAAAATCTGCACTTGCTCAATTGGCTTTACTCAAAGATTGTTGGTAGAAAAAACTAAGATGTCGTCAAGGTAAACGAGACAGATATTGCCTATATACTCTTTTAACACATTATTCATAAGGCAAGTAGCGGGAGCATTACTTAGAACAAACGGCATTCGTAAATACTCGTAATGTCCGTCGGTCGTAGAAAAAGCTGTCTTATGGATATCATTATTGTCCATCTCAATCTGGTGAAAACCCTTTGCCAGATCGAGTGCCGAGAAGTATTGGCATTTTCCCAATTTGTCGAATATGTCTTCCATATTCGATATTGGATACCCCTCTTCTATGGTATTACTATTGAGTTTTCTGTAGTCTATGACTATGCGCCATTTTAAATCGCTTGGGTTGTCAGATTTTTTAGGGACAATCCAGAGTGGACTATTTGATTCAAGGATTATATTTTGCTTTAACATATCATTAATTTGTCTTTTAACCTCCTCCTTGTGAATCTCTGGGTATCTATATAATTTAGAGTGAATAGGGATATCATTTGTCGTAACAATTTTGTGTTTAACTTCATTAGTAATTGTTAGATCATTTTCCTCATAAAAAGCGTGTCTCGATTTTTTTGATATGGTGTTGAGTTTGTTTTTCTCGAAATCGCTTAAAAGAACATTTTCATTCGTTTTTAAAGGATCTATCGCTAGATTTTGAAATATTTCCTTTATATTTTCCTGGGATGCGAATTTATCATAAGACTCTTCAGTTTGAGAAAGGTAGAATATGTATGTAGCACTTTCGGTAATTAGTTGTCGCTTGGGGTAATCAATAATACAATTTATATTTTTTAGGATATTATTACCTATAATTCCATCGAAATATTTATGAAAGGGGAATTCTATAAATTCAACAAAACAATTTTTCTTAAATTCTTTAAACAAGGGAAAGCGATACTTTATTATTTGTTGAGGTTAATTATACTTATCTCTGCTCCAGTATCAATTACGAATCTTAAATTTTTTACCGGAGTAGTTACAACTATATAGGGTAGCTGTTTCTCCCACTCATTAGAAAATGTTCATATATAGAATCTTCGTTGACAGTATGTTGACTAAGTGCACCTATTTCCATTGGTTGTGGTACTTGGGAATACCTTGTTTGTCTAGATTCACTTATTTGTTGGTAGTTCTGTCCCTTATTATTTCGATTAATTTGTCTATTATTTATATTGCAAAATTTATTTATATTTTGGCTAGTGTTCCTATAAGTGTTATTCCCCATAGTCAGATCTTCTTAATTGGTTACGCTTCTCGTTTGGTTGGTAGGAGTCATATTTCGGTTCTGTTGATAGAGATTCTTTGTCTGCGATGTATTATTATTAATATTGCGTTCGTAATTATTTGATCTATAATAGTGTGAGTCACTAAAATTGTTTCTATAGGTTCGGTGCTCTCTATTTTTAATTGGGGGCTTCGATTAATAGTGTACTTTTGGTGCCGTACCTCGAGAATAATTTTAAAAGCCACTCTAATCGATTCTGGATTCCTAGCAAATATTATACTTCTTGTTGGTTCTGGTAAATACTCTCGAAATGAATTCAAAGCGATGCGATTAATTTCGGCGGTAGAGTATGGACCGTCCTTATGTGTTAAATTTCTGTTATTTAATCTGTTTGTTACTGTGTTGTTTGTATGAAAATACTGTTCGATTGTGCCGTACGGTCTGCATGTTTTATGTTCGTCCATTAACTCAACACTTGTTTGTTTTTCTCCAAAATTGTCTAGTAGAACTTTTTTCAAGTCCGACCAATCATTAGCTTGCCCAGTTCTATGAATTTCTTCACTCGTCTGTCCGGTGCATTTATTTTTAACAAACCTCAAAATAATGTTTTTAGAACTTTGGTCAAAATTTGCGATTAATGGTATAATTATCTCTACTTGAAATCAGTACTATCAAAATTATCGATATTTTTTATACAACTTAATACTAAATTAAAGCTGACAAATTCATTACTCTCCATATTTTTAAAATTAGGTGATAAATGCTGGAGATGTTATTTTTGTAGATTTCTTCTGTTGATGCATTATTTCTGCTGCCTATTCTGCTTACGTGATGTTGGAGTCAGTTACTGCTTTTATCGTTGCTGTTACTTGTGTTTGCTAGTGCTCTCTGTGAACTGTGAGCTGACTTTAAAGTTGATGTTAATTCAGTTTATTCTCCCTTCAAGGTCAAATAAAGCGTGGTATTGGAAACTGTTCTTTCTATTACAACACTACTATTGTTTTTCCTTTTCTATTCAAGACAATGTATTTTTGTTTAAATTGTTCTAATACATTTATTTCAGTTTATAATAATTAATTATTGTTTTTTTTCTAACCTTTTCCTCAAAACACTCGTGAAATGTCTTAAATTGTTTAAATAACTGCACTCCGCTACTAATTTAAACGATTACTACTAACTTTTCCACTTTAACTATATATTATTTTTATATTTATTTTATGTTTAATGTTTTTCTTCTTTTTCCTCAATAACTTTTCTATTATTGTATTTTTCTTTGCAAAGGTAAGCCATGTGGTTTTTATATTTTCTAATTCTTTTTCCTCGTCGCCAATTAAGAGTCTGAGTAGACGTTGCACTCTTGTGTTTCTTCAAATGACTAACTTTACTAATCAAAATCTTAAACACTCTAAGCTTAATATAAGTAAGTAAGAGGATCAGGCAATACAATACATATGTATGCATGTATAACAATTGTTTGTATTATATGTACACTAGTTTATTCGACAACTATGCGCGTCATACCAGAGCTTACATTATTGTATTTATATATTAAAAGTTGTTATTGTTATTATTTCATATTTTCATATATATATATATATATATATATATATATATATATATATATATATATATATATATATATATATATATATATATATATATATTTATATATATATATATATTTATATATATATATATATATATATATATATATATATGTGTGTGTGTGTGTGTGTGTGTGTATATGTATATGTTTATGTATATTTATATGTATACGAGGTGTGAATAAAAAAATAACCGTTATTTTCATATTTCATGAGTTACGTATGTTCGATTTTCGCATTTTTTTTCTGTTATGTTGGTACACATGTCTGTTATATATGTTGGCAATACCAACCATTTTGGATTGTCAGACTGTTTTTGACAGATAAAAGGATAGTCGTGTTTTGGTGTGGTCTTCGATTTTGTACTATTCGAAAAAATGTATCAAAGAAACTGTATTCAGTTTTGTGTAAAAAATGAAATTAAATGTGCAAGGACATTTGAAATGTGGACTGTGGCCTTTGTCGAGTCTACTATGAGCAGAACACAAGTTCAATTGTGGTATAACCGGTTTAAGGAACGCCGAGAAGATGTCAATGACGATGCTCGTCCTGGTCGCCCGAGCACGTCAACAACCGATGAAAATATTGACGCAGTGAAGAAAATGATTTTGGATAATCGTCGAATCACTATCAGAGAGGTTGCTGATGATGTTGGCATATCGTTCGGCTCATGCCAAGCAATTTTTACGGCTGTTTTAGGCATGAAACGTGCAGCAGCGGAGATTGTTCCAAAATTGCTAAATTTTGAGCAAAAACCACGTCGCATGGACATCGCTCAGGAGCTGTTTTTGGCCAAAAACAAAACCGTTATCATGCCTCAACCACCGTATTCACCGGACTTGGCCCCCGCTGACTTTTCCTCTTTCCAAAACTGAAGACAACGATGAAAGGAAAGCGTTTTGCTACGATTGAGGAGATAAAAGAAAAATCGAAACAGGAGCTGTTGGTGATACCAAAAAAAGCGTTTCAGAAGTATCTGAGGGGAATTACTTTAAAGGGGACAAAATAGTTGTTGATGAATAAGTAAATACTTTATTTTTGATCACACAATAACGGTTCTTTTTTGATCACACCTCGTATATATATTTATATATACTCGTACATATAAATATACGAATAATTAAACATAAACAAAACATAGATATATACGTACACATATACACAAGCCTATATACTAGCGCCCGTGCCAAGCCGAAGGACCTGAAGCCCAGGCAAGTGCGCCCTGATGCTATAGTGATAAAGGAAACTGGGATGGTGAATTATTCGGAAATCCTCCGGAAGCTCAAGACGGATCCGCAGCTCTCTGAACTGGGAGAGAGCGTGCGGCAAATTCGCAAAACGGCAAAGACCCTGCAGTACAGCATGGCAGTGGTGAGTGTCCTAGGATCCAGTGCGGAGGTGCGTCAACTCACGCAGGAGACACTGGTGGAGGTAAAGGTTCTAGATGAGGTTACCATGGTTGAAGATGTTCATGAGGCGCTATGTAAACGGCTGAATGTCTCAGAGAGACCTCCCGTATGTGCAGGCAGGTCCCTCCGCAAAGCATATGGGGGAACGCAGACGGCGACCATCAGCTTACCGCCCCAGATAGCCGCAACCCTTGTAAAAATCGGCAGGCTTAGAGTTGGATGGACTTCCTGCCGTGTGCGTGAGAAGGTGACACCAGTGCGCTGCTACAAGCGTTCGATCACACCTCACAGAAATGCACTAGCAAAGAGGACTGGCACCACAAGTGCTACAGATGTGGTGGATAAGGACGCAGCGCCCGTGAGTGCGACAGGATGCCTGCGTGCGCACTCTGCACAGCCAAGGGTCGTAAGGACTTGGAGCATCCGACAGGATGCAACTCATGCCCATCCTACAAACAAGCCGCGGGAAAATCCAGACGTAGGAGATGAGGTTGCTCCAGCTCAAACTCAACCACTGCGAGGCTGCACAGGATATCTCTGAGCAGACAATAAGCAAACAACAGACTGATGTTGCGGTGCTTATCGAGCCATACCGGCGCAAGCACAAAGGAGTTTGGGCCGAGGACAATACTGGCGGAGCCGCACTGTGGGTGTGTGGAGCCAGGGCCTTACAATTGAGCAAGAAACATAGTAGCGACGGCTACGTCAGAGCGACCATTGGAGGGACTACGGTCTACAGTTGCTACCTTCCACCAAGCCTCACTACGAATGAGTTCGAGTCAGTGGTGGACAGACTCACCGTGGATGCGCGAAGCAGGCACCATGTAGTGATTGCTGGCGACTTCAACGCAAGGGCAAATGAATGCGGCTGCGCCCGAACTACGCCAAAAGGTCATATCCTCATGGACGCATTCACGGCACTTGACGTAGTTCTCATGAACACGGGAGAGGCGACATTCGCCAGAGGAGGAGCCAAAACCGTGATCGTTCTTACGTTCCTGAGCAGCAGACTCGTGAGAGGAGCTAAGTGGATTGTGAGTCCCATATATATTCACAGCGATCACAATGCCATTACGATCGATCTAAAGTTACCGGGGAGATGGCCAAAGATAGGTCCAAGATTAAGAGGCTGGAGGGCGGATAAACTCGATGATGGCGCCCTTAAAGTCATGTTGGAGGACATGAAGTTGGAAGGTGGTGCGGACGAAATGGTAAGTCAGCTAGCAAGCCAGCTAGAGAGTGCATGCGACTCGGCGATGGCCAGAAGGGCCTAGGGCGGATGTCATAAATCCGTCTACTGGTGGACAGATGAGGTCGCTGGCCTGCCTAAGTAATCTCATGCCGCAAGACGAAGACACCAGCGGGCAATAGGCAAGACAGAGTGTCTGCACCTACGCCATGTATACAAGGAGGCCAAGAGGAGGCTAAAAAAGGCCATAAAGTCAAGAAGCGCAGGAGTTTCATCGAACTATGTGCACAGGTTGAAGAAATCCCATGGGGCACAGCATATAAGCTTGTAATGAAAAAGCTCCCTTGCCATAGGCAACCAGCCCCAAGCTGCCCCGACTTGCTCAGACGTATTGTGGGAGAACTCTTCCCAGCACAGGACTATGTGCCTGGCCAATTCATCCTCGAGTTGCACGAAGCATTACCCAGTGTGACCACTGACGAGGTGATGCGGGCTGTTGGAGGATTTGGGGACCAGAAGGCACCTGGCCCGGATGGAATACCCAACCGAGTGCTCAAAACGGCAGCTGCGCTACACCCAGAGGCACTGAGGTCTCTTTACGAGGCCTGTTTTAGACAAGGTGTCTTTTTAAAACGGTGGAAAAGGCAGCGGCTGGTCCTGATGCCAAAAGCTGATAGGCCAACGGAAGAACCACCAGCCTATCGTCCCCAGTGCATGCTAGACACGGCAGGGAAGCTCCTGGAGCGGATTATTTGCAACCGGATTGCAGAGGCTCTAGTGGAGGCTGGAGGACTAGCGCGACGCCAATATGGATTCCGGAAAACAAGATCGACAGTGGACGCCATTGACGATGTCATCCAAATGGCGAAGAAGGCGATACAAGCACGAAGATGGAAGGGGGCTCCAAGAGGTATTGCCTTGTGGTCACCCTTGATGTCAGGAATGCCTTTAACTCGGCGAGCTGGGCGCGCATAGCGTGTTCGCTGGCAGAGTTTGGAGTGCCCGTCTACCTAAGACGGATGCTGCTATACGAGTTCGAGCGAGGTATGGAAACGCATTAGGTCACCGTAGGGGTTCCCCAGGGGTCTGTACTGGGTCCACTACTCTGGATTGCTATGTATGATGGCATTCTCCGCATATAGGTGCCATATAATCTAAAAATCATCGAATATGCGGACGACATAGCGTTAGTGATCGCGACGAAACACCTGGAAGAGGTAGTAGCGGAGGCAAATCTCACAGTGGCCGTTGTCGGGAGATGGCTGGCGAATGCAGGACTTAGACTGGCGGAGCAGAAAACGGAGGCCATCTTTATTTCGGGTCAAAAGGTACAGGAGGTCGTGGAGATAAGAGTTGGAAACTGCACCATTACCACGATCCCACACTTGCAGTACCTAGGCGTCTGGATAGACTCCAGATTAACATTCAAGGATCACTTGAGGCGTTTAGGCGAAAAGGCGGCTCGGATCTGCTCTTCACTTTGCCAGCGGAAGAGACAGCTCATATCAGGAGTTGTCAAATCCGTAATCCTGTATGGGGCGCCCATAAGGCGAATGCCATGGCATACGTTCGCACCATAGAGGCAGCCTGAAAAACAGAACAATAATCTTTGAAAAAGTTAATTTTCAAGTCAACCAAAGGTTGTCCCCAGGGGGGCGTACTATCGCCACTCCTATGGTTATTGGTTATCGACGAGCTTTTACAAAGTCTCAATGACCTCGGATACGAAGTCAGGGCTTTGCGGATGATTTGATAATTATGGTCAGAGGCAAGTTTGACTCTACCATAACAGATCGCCTGCAACTAGCTCTTCACATCACGCAAAACTGGTGTCAGGATGAATACCTATCGATTAATACGAATAAGACAAACGTGGTACCCTTTACCAAAAGAAGGAAACTGAATCTGGGGAAATTGTTAGAATTTTCTTGATGCAAAAAGATAAAAATATAATCAACTTGTAATAAATCTGTAGTACTTTATTCGAGAGCAGGAAAAAGAAGAAGGAGAATAGAAACTTTACAAGAAATGTCAAACTTATAGAATATAGAAAATTAATTAATAGAGAAAAGAATAGTGATGCCAGACTTGCGTATTGTCGTCTTACAATAATCTTGACACGCCCCCTCAATACGCAGGTATATCGGTTTATCATTCCAGAAACCCAAGACCTTGCCGACATTTCACAGGATTAACTTTTGGCAGCGATTTTGTCAATACGTCTGCAATCATTTCTTGCGTTGGTATGTGCTTTAACTGGAACATAGAGGCAGCCACGGCATCCCGAATGAAATGGTGCTTGATGTCAATATGTTTTGTTCGTGCATGAAAAACTGGATCATTAGCCAGAAATAAGGCCCCCTTATTATCGACAAAAAGCGTTATTTGTTGAACAATGTGAACAAGACCAAGCTCATGTAGCAACCCACGTAAATAGATAGCCTCTTTTCCAGCTTCAGTGTAGCTTACGTATTCCGCTTCAGTAGAAGATAGCGCAACAGTTCTTTGTTTTTGTGACTTATAACTTATCGCAGCACCACTCAGAATGAAAACGTAGCCTGAATAGGATCTCCGGTCGAGAGTGCATCCACCCCAGTCAGCATCAGCGTATCCAACAAGTGACTCATTTGTTTTTCTGTAGATCAGTCCAAGCTCCTTTGTTCCAGCAAGGTATCTTAGAACTCTCTTGGCAGCATTCCAATGATCTTGGCTAGGTTCTTCAACAAATTGTGCATTGTGCCTCGATGCTACGCTCAAGTACATAAGGCTTCCAATAAGTTCTCTATATGTTTCCTTTTTACATGTGCCATCAGATTGGCTGTAGTCTAAGTGCAAATTTACTTCAGCGGGAGTTGCCAAAGAATTGCATTCACTCATACCATATCTAGTGAGTAATTCTCGTATATAATTCGATTGCTTCAACTCAATTGAGGAACTCCGTTGATTTATCTGTAAACCAAGGCAATGCTTTGCTTCACCAATATCTTTTATATCAAAATCCATCATCAAATGACCTTTGATTTTTAGAAGGCTTTCATCATTGCAAGTCGCCACCAACAAATCATCGACGTATACCAAAACAAGTGTCGGAGTTTGATTGTCTTTAACATAGAATAGGCAAGGTTCACTTTTCATTGGTTTCAGTCCAATTTCAGTTAGCTTCTCACTGAGCTTAGTATACCATTGTCGCCCAGCTTGTTTAAGGCCATATAATGCCTTATTAAGTTTACATACATTGGCGCCATCATGAATGTTATGCAGCATCTCTTTGGCTCCGATATATACTGCCGAAAGTTCATCTTCATTTCTTAAAATGCGTTCGAGCATCTCATTCATCATATCTGGAATCCTCATAAAGACTGTTTCGTTTAACGTTCCATTCAGGTAAGCCGTCACTACATCAAACTGCCATATCTTTAAACCAAACTGCGCGGACAAGGCCAGAAGAAGTCGAATAGTTTCCAGTCTTGCAACTGGTGCAAAAGTTTGATGATAGTTAACACCAAATTTTTGGTTGTAACCCTTAGCTACAAGGCGTGCTTTTCGGTGATCAATTTCTCCATTATGTGAATATTTGTTAGTAAGCACATAGCGGCATCTAATTATATCCACAGTGTCAGATGCTTTAATGAGATCCCAAGTCTGGTTTTTAATTAAACTTTTGACTTCGCTCTCTATTGCTTGCTTCCACTCTTCGCTTTCCTTTCCATCAAGGGCATCTCGCATGTCAACTTCAGCAGCATTAACAAAAACTTCGTTCTCAAAATCATCACATTGATCACTTGCACTTAAGATGCCATCATCTTCAGTTGCCACACTCAAAGTACGTGCTTTCCTCGGACGCAATTGGCGATCTGTGAGCAAAGGTGTTGGTCGTCTCACATTCCTTTTAGTTTTCTCTTTGTTTTCAGTCTCAGGTGCGGCAACAGTTTCTATAGAGTTGGACCGCATTGGAGTATTCAACATAAACTCCAACTCACATGCGTTGTCACCTTTTCCTTGATCGAGTAAATTATATTCATCGGTTGATGTGTCTGACCTGTTTTCTGGATCCTCAATAAATCTTACATCACGAGCGTATAGTATTTGTCTGCTGACCGGATTCCAGATTCGATACCCTTTTCGGTCCCTTGGATATCCAACAAAAATTCCTTCAATACCCCTGGGATCAAGTTTACTTTTGCTTGGATCTTTGTTTAGCATGACTGCTTTTGAACCAAATACTCGAAAATAATTTACATTTGGTTTTTTGTTGAATAGCCTCTCATAAGGTGTATTGCCACCAAGAGCACTTGTTGGACACCGATTCCGGATCTCTGCAGCCATAGCGACCGCATCGGACCAAAAAGATGGAGGCAGTCTGGAATGCAGCAGTAAACACCTGGCCATATCTAACAGAGTACGATTCATTCGCTCAGCCAGTCCATTTTGTTCCGGGGTGTAGGGAATCGTTAATCTTCTCCGTATGCCATTATCTGAAAGAAACTTATCAAAATCATTATTACAATACTCACGTCCATTGTCGGACTGCAAAGCCTTTCACTTTTCATTGGTAATTTTTATTTTTAGTACCTCGGCGGCTGGTAGTTCATCGCGAGATTCAATAGCACAACGAAAATTTTCATAAGTAGACGGCAAGCTGTAGAGCAACAATATGGTTAGGAGATCACCATTTATTTTCACATCCATATTCTCAAGTTTGTCGACTGCATCAAAAAACCTTGCTGTATGCTCACGAACATCACCATCTTCGTCCAATTTCTGCAACATCAACTGCTTAAGCAACGTTGCCTTTCGAGCTGGTCCACGTGAGGCGTAAATAGACTCCAACTTTAACCAGACATCGCGCGAAGTGTTGCAGCCTCGTACCTGTTTCACTTCTGAAGGATGGATTGATAAAATTAAGTCCGCCTTTGCTTTTCTATCGAGTTTATGCCACTCATCTGTCGCTGTTGCATTCGCTGCAGCGGGTAGCACATTTGCTCCGCTTACAAATTCCCATAAATCATTCTTCACCAACAAGGCTTCAACTTGCATACTCCAGGCATCAAAATTATCTTTCGACAATAATTCAATGCGCGTTGATGCCGACAAAACATTTGCTGACATGTTTGACATGGTAAAAGAATTGATCGCTTCACTTGTTTCCAAAACAGGTTTATCAAGAATTGATTCGTAGTTTGTTTTTATCGATGCCTCACTCATTTAACTTTAGGTATATGCAGAGAGCTTTAGAAGTACTCTGGGCCCATAACCTGTTAGAATTTTCTTGATGCAAAAAGATAAAAATATAATCAACTTGTAATAAATCTGTAGTACTTTATTCGAGAGCAGGAAAAAGAAGAAGGAGAATAGAAACTTTACAAGAAATGTCAAACTTATAGAATATAGAAAATTAATTAATAGAGAAAAGAATAGTGATGCCAGACTTGCGTATTGTCGTCTTACAATAATCTTGACAGAAATTAAGTTTAGGGACCACAAACTTAACAATGTCCAACGAAATGAAATATCTGGGAGTAATCCTAGACAAAACTCTAATGTAGTGTATGTATGCATGCATGCTCATCATAGCGCATAACTTGAGCGCGAGTATGCAAGCCGTAGCGTGCTGCCTTCGAGCAACCACCAAAGCAGTTCATGGCGTAGTGCGGCGCGCTTGCACTCTTTCAAGTGCAAAGGCGTCAAATTGCGCACGGGTAATGCACTCGAAATAACTGTCGATGCAGACAGTCAGCGCCGCAGCGAACATATGATGGGCCGGCATGTGGAAAGTATATAAGATTTCCCCTCTAGTAAATATTTAAGAATATATATGAACCAATCGATACATTTCATTTACTTGCATATTATGTATTTAAATGAGTTATGCAAGAGTAAGTGAATGAATTGATATTGATTGGTGAATAGTCCATAAGATGTTTCTGGTAAACTAAAAATACAAATTAAAATCAGACTTGGACTGACTTCCAAACGAAACACTTGTCAATTTATTATCTCTGCCTTTTGGAGAATATTTTAGGAATATCTGAGCATTGAGGCTTAATTACCAAGCGCGGCCTTTGGCTTAATCTCTCGGCGTCATATCCACGCCTTTATAAGGATATCTGCTATATTTGGGCGACCCAGTAAGAATAAATGCATTTTGCATTATCAATGAATCAGGGCGCTAGATAATACATATATATATAGTTCATTATTCACCATTGAACACTAACTTGGAAAAACCACTTATCATACATAACTAGTAAAGCCTTAAGAGGAACCTACGCTTGCCAATGATCATATAAGCTTCTTTGTTATGGTGGTGGCCAAAGTAAATCACACAAAGGCTCAGATGACCCTTAACAAGATTCACCATATAACCAGTTTGAGTATGACGGTATCAATGAGAACGTGCCCCACACTAGCTTTGGGCATGATCACTGGACTGACTCCTCCACAACTTGTAGTTAAGAGGATGGGGGCCAGCGCGGCCCCAAGGCTACCTAATCTAGGCCATCTTAAAGAAGGAAACCTATCGGAGGACGCAAATATTCTGGATACTGTCTGGAACTCTCCGTGCCTTATGGTCTTCGACAAGCTGGACAGAAAATTAGACTTCTCCAAGAATTTCAAAGTGGTCATCAGTGACCGTTGAGCTTCGATTAACAATAAAATAATAATAAAACAGGACTCACAGTTGTGGTTTACAGATGGGTCCAAAATGGAAGATTGCATTACTGGCGCTGGAATTGTAGGGCCAAATTTCCAAAAAGCAATTGCAATGGGCAAAATAGCTTCCATTTTTCAGGCAGAGGTCCACGACTTAGAGTTATGTGCTAGATAATGTATACGCAGGGGTACACGCAGCACCAAAATATGCATACTCTCAGATAGCCCGGCAGCCCTGAAATCATTAATAAACTTCTCATTCCAATCAAAGCTGGTCTGGAAATGCTCTAAACTGCTCAATACTCTAGCAGCAAGAAACTCTGTTACGGTAATGTGGGTACCGCGACATGAGGGACAGGAAGGCAACGAAGTGGCGGATAGGTCCAGAACCCTTCTGTGCATAGGTCCAGAACCCTTCTGTTGGGTAAACAGTAGCTTCACAAATAAGCTTGACAAATTCGATAAAAATATAAAAAATGCTGCAACTGCGGTGGTAACCACATGGCCAACTATAGAGGGTGTCCAGTTTACACAGACCTGAAGATGAAGACGCGTACAACACAAAAGCTAGTTCGCTGCGCACGTAGCAATATTGCACCAACTACCCTAGCATAAATTCAGCCAATACTGCGCCCTCGTCCTCCTTAATGACGTATGCAAACGTATTGGAAAAGCACCTACTGAAAGCTAGTTCTCCACCCGTTCAAAATGTAGAAGCAATGATTTGTAACTGAACGCATTGTATGACCCAATTCCAACCATGCGAACATTGTTTCATGAACTCATACAATATCAGAATCAACTGATAAAAACACTGCTCTCTCAAAAATAAATTTATCAAAAAGATTATGCTACTGGAATGTCAACGGTATTATCCAACACAAAAAAAGATATCAAGAATTTTTTGTACAACGGCGAAATTGACATAATGCTTATCTCAGAAACCCATTTCACAGATAAGTACAACTTCAGAATTGCCGCCTTCAATTTCTACAAAACCAATCATCCATCACCTATCATCCATCAAAGTATAACAATTTATGCAGTATACTGTCCACATAGATTCCAAGTAACGTCAGAAAAATTCCTGCAGTTTTTTCAAACACCCGGTGTTCGCGCCGGAGCCCTCCTGACAACGGCTGCTACCTGCGCACAGTCACCATGCAACTCTGAGCGGGACTCAGTGCGGAGAGAATTCCCCTCATTGGGTCCCGCCAAAATCGTGTGGCAGGCCGCAGCCATCTTTATTGCGTTGCCATCAGAAAGTGCCGACGCAGGAGAGAGGAGGAGAGTCGGTCAGCAGTACTGCGTGCCGATAGCATTGGTATCTGTGCGCTCAACCGAGAAGGAGGTGAAAAATTTATTCTACAATATAAATGTTTAAAATATTTCTGAAGAAAACTTGTGTTCTAAATAAATTACCATATATAAATATTTAAAATATTTCTGAAGAAAACTTGTGTGCTAAAAAAAATATAAAAAAGCAAAGAAATAATAAATCAGCAATTAAACTTATATAATTATTACGATATAAAAATTGTAGCTTTTACCTATAAGCAAAGTGATAAAAAACTACATGAAATCCGAACGGGAAAATGGTCTGCGAAACATGGTCCTTCGAGCCGGATCTCATCTGCGTCCGGTAAGTTTTTAATACTTATTTATAATCATAGTATAGTATTGAATAATTTTTATTTCATTTTTAATATGGCACACATATTTATGATTTGCTTTTTTTTTATCGCGTAATTCGGTTGGGTACGGTCGTCGCGGCAAACGGTACATTTCCGTATCGTCACTTGTGTGAGTGTGAGCGTGTGTGTGGATTCTTGCACAGCAGCGGGTACTGCAATTTACATTTTTTACATAAATTCTCAGCACGGCCGCTGCGTAATTCGGTTCGCAGTCTGCAGCTCAAAGCGCTGCCGACGCCGTTTTACCATAAGCTATGTACAGCTGTTTGTGCGCAAGTTTTCTTTTTCTCACTGCCGCAATTGGTACCTTTCGCATGTGCATGCTATATGCCATTGCCGCTATCCGCTGTTCCGTTGTGCACTCGGTGCCCTCGTTTTGCCAGTTGCTTTGTTCGTTGATACGATTTAAGGCGGGTGTCACACTCACAACTCTTGTGGGTCAGCTGTTCGGGTTATCCGTATTGCGTGCGTATATCGCCGCGTTATGGTCGCATCGTGTTGCAAGTAAGCGGTGGGAGCATATTGTTTTTGCTTCTACATTGGCGTGGGGGTCTACAGCTCACTGCGCTGCCCAGAGCCTGGTTACTGTACGTTGTGTACCGTTGTTGATGAACCGGTAACTTACACCGTTGCCGGTAGTTTTTCCGTATTAACGGGTCAACAACTGTTAACGTGGTGGAGGATCGACACTTTCGACACGAGTGCGGTGTAATTAGGTTCGCAGTCCGCAGCTCACAGCGCTGCCGACGCCTTTTTACAGCAAACCGTGTGCCAGCGGTGCTTGAACATCCCCATATTACGACGCTGAAAAATACGTACACTCGTTGATCTCCGTACGCCACAGTTTTCGCAGCTCGCAGCGCTGCCAACTTGTACTGTCTTTTTGTCTTTGAGAACCTTGTATCGGTGAACCCACGAGCGACGCAAGGTCCGGGTCACATACAGCAGCTCATAGCGCTGCGTTGGGTATCTCAAGTTGGGGTTATACTTCAATTTCTTTGTTTTTCAATTGTAGTTGCTCAGTGCTGTCGTCATTGCCTGGGCTTCGCGTAGTTCATTCCTACTAGGGATTATCTTTTACGTTGTGTGGACTCCTCAGTGATAATAAGGCGGGTGTTATACCGGTCACGTCAGCAGGTCAACTGGGTACACATATAACTGGGTACACATATAGCTGGGTAACTGGGTGTGTCGACGTGAAGGTGTAGTGTTTTCCCGTGTTTTGCTTGCGTTTTGCCATCATTGAGCTGCGTTCTCAGGTCAAGCGGTCCGCAACTATGCTTACTCCGCTGATAGATACGGCTGATAGCCTGACCGCGTTTGTTATTGAGTTCGAGCGAAACTCTTCCGCCTCCCAAAATCTTGAATATCTTCGCCTTGATCTAACTGAATTGGCAGATTTATGGCAGGCGTTGAAGGAGGCGAAGGCTGCAGCGGTCATTGAAGCGAACTTAGACGAGAAATGCATAGCCATTAAAGAGTCTATACGGCAACGATTCGCAGCAAGTTTTGCCATGTATAAACAGGGTCATGCTCGGATCAGTGGTCTCATGTAATCCCTGACCGTCTCTCCAATGGTGCCTTCCGAGGCGTCGGCTGAGCTGTCTTTTCAATCCCATAGTATTCCGGTGCCTCCCTGTGATATTGAGATTTTTGAGGGAGAGTACTCCAAGTGGATCACCTTCCGTGATATGTTCACGGCGCTGTTCCTTCGGAACGCTCGGTTATCCAACATCGAGCGGATGTATCACCTGAGGGCAAAGACTAGGGGGGAGGCGCGAGAAATCGTGGACCAATGCCAACTGACTAATAGCGGTTTTGATCAGGCGTGGGCGAGGCTTACTGCCCGGTACGAAAATCGGCGCAAGCTCATTAATTGCAAGCTGAAGTCCCTATTCACAATGCGTACCATAGGTAAAGAAAGTGGGTCGGAGTTAAAGAGGCTGCAGCGGGAAGTTAGCAACTGCATTATGGCGTTGAGGGAGCTGTCGGTGGATGTAGGCAGTTGGGATCCAATTTTTATATACTGGAGTTCCATTCGGTTGCCGGAGACGACCCTTTCTCTTTGGGAGCAGTCCCTTGCAGATCATGCGGATATACCGACTTGGGTGGCGATGGAGGAATTTTTCTCGAAACGGTTCCAAACTTTGGAGGCGGTCTCTGATGTCTGCCAGACGGATCACGCGCGGGAGTCTGGGGGGAATCGCTCAACACCACTCCGTAATAGCCACGTGCAGGCTCATCAGGCGAGGGTCAATCCGGAAGGGTGTAAGATATGTACACTAGCCGGCCATCGGGTCTCCCACTGCTCTACTTTCATCAACGCTGATGTATCAGAGCGATGGGGATGGGTAAATCGCTTCCACTTGTGCGTGAATTGTTTGAAGGGGGATCATCGTGTGTCAAATTGCACGAGTAAATACCGATGTTTTACGTGTCAAGAGCGGCACCATACTCTGCTGCACCGTGAGCCGCTCCCGAACCGGAGCATAAGAGCCCCACCACGCACGACGCCGCCTCGAGACAGACGATCATCCAACGGACGCAGTGCGGCCACCACGTTGGCTCAACCTGTTACACCTTCCTTCGCCCACGCTGCACAGGTGGTACCCGCTATAGTCCAGGGACAATCCGGTCCATATCGAGCTCGAGGTCGGCTACCCAAACGTGTGCTTTTAGGTACCGCCATTATTCACGTATGGTATCAGGGAGTCAATTACATGGCCCGGGCATTGATCGACCCTGGGTCGGAAGGGTCTTTCATCTCAGATCAGCTCCAACGACGCCTGCGACTCCCTACGCGTACCGTGCATGCCCAAGTATCCGGGGTGAGCAAGGTGGTGGCAGCTAACGTGACAAAAGCGTGCGATTTAATGTTAGGGTCACCTCTTGACAGTACTGTGCGGCTCCCGGTGTCAGCATTAGTACTGCCCACCTTGACCAGCGAATTACCCCGACTAGGGGTATCAACGCAACAATATGCCCAATTGGCCGGCTTACTACTGGCTGATCCAAGCCTTTCAAACTCTTCACAAGTTGACATTCTGATAGGGGGTGATTTATACCCGATGGTGATGCTTGATGGGTTGAAACGTGACGTTATTGGGTCATTAATTGCACAGGAAACTGTATTTGGGTGGATCCTCACAGGACCCATGCCTGAGAACTCGACACAGACATTCTGTGCCAGAGTACAAGTTGAAACTGGCCACCCGGTCTAAGAGCTCTTGCAGAGATTCTGGGAGGTGGAGGAACCACCTAGGGACAGACGTTTGTCGCCCGGTGATCAGGTTTGCCTGGATTTGTATTCCCGGACCACTTACAGAGAGTCCTCTGGGCGGTATGTAGTAGAACTACCGTTCAAATCAAGGCACCTGCCTGAGGAGTCGCTTGGGGCTTCTCGGCACATTGCGTTAAAGCAGTTCGAGCGCAATGAAGGTAGGTTACTTCGTAACCCTGAGCAGAAAGACCAATATGACTCCGTGGTACAGGAGTACTTGACTCTTGATCATATGGTCAAGGTCCCGCCTCCACCTTCAGGCGCTCTTGCTCATTATTATTTGCCTCATCATGCGGTAATGAAACCCGAGAGTACGTCCACCAAGCTGCGAGTGGTGTTCAATGCGTCTCAAGCAACCACCAGCACCCTCAGCTTGAATGATGTCTTATATACTGGTCCCACCTTGCAGGTTGACTTGACACAACTTATCGTGCGATGGCGAATGTTTCAGTTCGTCTTTAATGGGGATCTGCAAAAGATGTATCGGCAGATTAGAGTAGCTCCAAAGCACACCCCGTACCAGCGAATTGTTTTTAGGGCCTCTCCTACAGCGCCAGTCTCCGATTACGAGTTACAAACGGTTACTTTCGGAGTCAACTGCGCACCTTACTTAGCGATTAGGACATTCGAACAGCTCGCGACGGATGTCGAGGAGGACCTACCCCTAGCAGCCCGGGTATTGCGTGAATGTATGTACGTGGACGACGCCTTGGTCGGCACACATGATGTAAACGCAGCAATACAGACTCGAGATGAGTTGATCCGTGCACTCGACTCTGCCGGCTTTTCCATGCGAAAGTGGACAGCTAATACGGAAGCCATTCTCTCCTCTTTGCCTCCGGACCTCCTACTCCGAGAGGATTTTTTGAAGCTGGATGAAGCGAGTTTAACTAAGGCACTAGGAATTCGGTGGAATGCAAAGACTGATCATTTCTACTTTCATCTCCAGCCCATTTGCTTCGACCCACGAGCCACCAAGGTGCTATCGATTATAGCTCAACTGTTTGATCCAGCCGGATGGCTGGCAACTGTTGTGATCGTGGCCAAGATCTTGATGCAACAGATTTGGGGGGACAAAACTGACTGGGACGAATCGTTGACCCTCGCTTCATCCAGTCGTTGGAGAGAATTTTTAGGGGCATATGACGACATCTCGCAGATTCGAATTCCGCGTTGGGTGGGGTCTGCACCGGATGTAGATATCCAGTTCCATGCGTTTTGCGATGCTTAGCAAGCGGCATACGCCGCCGCGCTGTATGTGCGATGCCAGTGCGGCGATTCTGTCACATCCCACTTATTAGTGGCTAAGTCGCGGGTCGCGCCTCTTAAGACGTTATCCTTACCTCGCTTAGAACTCTGTGGCGCGGTATTGTTATCCGAGTTGGTGGCGGCACTTCGGACAAGGGTGGGGGTCACCTCCAGTAACTTGTTTTGTTGGATGGATTGGACCATAGTTTTGGCTTGGCTGAAGAAGTCCCCGCATATGTGGAAAACCTTCGTAGCTAATCGAGTTACCACCATTTCCAGTAAAGTAGGTGTAGAATGTTGGAGACATGTCAGGTCTGCAGACAATCCGGCTGATCTTGCCAGTCGGGGGGTAACTCCAGCAGCACTTGTTCATAGTCATTTATGGTGGAACGGTCTGGGATGGCTTACCCACGACTCAAATTCCTGGCCTCAGCCTTCGAAAATCGCTAACCCGGACGCCCTGGAGGAACAGCGCAACGTTGCTACGCATACAATCCAGGTCAAACAGCACGATGACTTGATGCTGCGTTTCTCATCATTGCCGCGAGCACTGCGGGTTGTGTGCTATATCCAGCGCATTTCTAGATACGCTATACGAAAGCGACGTGACCACGCCCCACCCCCGGGATCGCCTATCACGACTGCAGAGATTGTTGCCGCTACACTGCTCGTAACGACCATAACGCAGCAGATGTACTACCCCGAGGAATATGGATGCCTGCAGAACGGGCAACCCATTTCCAACTCGAGTTCTCTGCTCACCTTGAACCCCTTCCTTCATTCCGATGGGTCGATTCGAGTGAATGGACGCCTAGCGCATTCCACTTAGATCCCGTTCTCCGAACGGCACCCACAAATGTTGCCGTACCACGGACAGTTTACACGACTGCTCGTTGAGTTCATCCATCAAATCTCTTTGCATGGGGGAAATCAGCTTATGCTTCGGCTCCTTCGAACTCAATATTGGGTTCCACGCGCAAAAGTTTTAGTCAAGGGTACCATTTTACGGTGTAAAACTTGCCTGGTAGAAAAGAAACGTAGATTGAGCCAGATCATGGCGCCTTTGCCCCCTGAACGGACCACCCTGTCTCGTCCTTCCGCCACCGCGGGGGTGGATTTTGCGGGTCCCTTTGAAATTAAAACGTTTCAAGGGCGGGGGTATAAAATCACAAAAGGCTACGTGTGCATCTTTGTGTGTTTCGCCACCAAGGCCGCCCATTTAGAAGCCACCACGGACTTAACTACCCAGGCTTCTTTAGCCGCCCTGTCTAGATTCATTGGGCGACGCGGGTGCCCAGCTAACATTTATTCCGACAATGGAAAGAATTTTGTGGGAGCAGAAAAGGTAGTGCGCATGGAGTTCGCACGTGTGATTCGAGAAGCTAAGGACCAGGCGACCACGCAGCATTGGTTTCACCAATTGAAATGTCATTTTATTCCTCCAAACGCTCCCCATATGGGAGGACTGTGGGAAGCCGCAGTAAAGAGCTTCAAACACCATTTCAAACGAGTGGGTGGGCAGATCCGGTATACGTATGAGGAGTTAGCAACGGTATTAGCCCGCGTCGAGGCATGCCTGAATTCTCGACCGATTAGCGCACTCAGTGACGATCCCGACGACCTCCAACCACTTACACCAGGGCACTTTCTAGTAGGGGGACCACTTCTTGCACCAGCCGTCTCGGAGGAGACCACCCCTTTTCTTTCTATTCTTAATCGATGGCGTAGGCTTCAAGTTCTCTCCCAGCAGTTCTCAGTACGTTGGAAACATGAGTATCTTCTGGAGTGCCAGCGCAGGACAAAGTGGAAGACTATCCAAGATAATGCAGCTAACGGAGATCTGGTGGTACTGCAGGATGACCACGTTCCACCAAACGAATGGCGATTGGGAAGGATCACTGAAGTTCACCCGGACTCAGACGGTAGAGTGCGAGTCGCGAAAGTGCGGAGAGCACGCGGAATCGTTACGAGGCCCGTCACCAAGATGGTTCTACTCCCTCGAGCGGGAGTGCAGGCTGAGTAATCCCGGCATACAGTCTTTTGGTCGTTTCCGTAGCTAATCCCATTCTTTGTAGCCTTTCCTGTTTGTATGTATACCTCGGTTCTTCCATGGAATCCTTAGCCTTCCTCGTGAAACGGTAGCAGTAGATCTCGCCTGGCTATGCCACGGGATAGAATTGTAGTACTCTACGTAGTCTTGAAGACGTTATCTTTCCTACCAGTAGCATCCTAACCTTTATTACTAGCCTTCTTGGAAGCACATGCCTAATTATAAAATTTGATTTTCCACAGAACTTCCCATCGTGCCGAGCTGGCTGGCGTGGAAGACGCTACATCGGGCCGTGCCTTACCTGTGCTCCGAGGGTACAGTTGGTGTTCCCAGCCCCCGTGATGCTACAGGGGTCTGCAACATACCGCACTCCGGAAGCAGTGGCGCTGTCTCGCGCCCACGATGTATTGCTTGAGTCCACCACTACAGCGGCAGTTACGCCATCGCGCCCCCGAGCCCGGTCTGCACCACCTGCCGCGCGTTCGCTACCGACGGGGCCGATGAGCGTCCGCCGCCTTCCCAATCAGGGGTCCACGCCAGGGAGCGTTGCACCACAGACGCCACATCCGATGTCCCGCGCCGCAGTGGAGGCTGCGCCATCTCGCACCCCAGTGGGGGCTGCGACATCTCGCGCCCCACTGATGGCTGCGACAGCCCAAACAGCAGCGGCAGTCGTGCACCCGGCAGCGGCTCCACAACGCCCGTGCGAGATGTGCAAGCGCTGGGGGCACACCATCGCAGTGTGCCGGGCGTTCCTGTCTTTATCCTCGCGGCGCAGGAGAGATGCGGTCGCAAAGCGGAAACTATGTTTCGTGTGCCTGGGGGTGAAACACTTCACCCACAGCTGCGAACAGCCGGGGTGCTCCCGGTGCCACCGGCGGCATCATCACCTCTTGCATTGAGGGGTGCATCAGGATGGGAGCCGGCGGGAATAGGTCGTCATCTCTCTTGCAATACTGCAAGGGGGGCGGCATTTTCGCGCCGGAGCCCTCCTGACAACGGCTGCTACCTGCGCACAGTCACCATGCAACTCTGAGCGGGGCTCAGTGCGGAGAGAATTCCCCTCATTGGGTCCCGCCAAAATCGTGTGGCAGGCCGCAGCCATCTTTATTGCGTTGCCATCAGAAAGTGCCGACGCAGGAGAGAGGAGGAGAGTCGGTCAGCAGTACTGCGTGCCGATAGCATTGGTATCTGTGCGCTCAACCGAGAAGGAGGTGAAAAATTTATTCTACAATATAAATGTTTAAAATATTTCTGAAGAAAACTTGTGTTCTAAATAAATTACCATATATAAATGTTTAAAATATCTCTGAAGAAAACTTGTGTGCTAAATAAAATATAAAAAAGCAAAGAAATAATAAATCAGCAATTAAACTTATATAATTATTACGATATAAAAATTGTAGCTTTTACCTATAAGCAAAGTGATAAAAAACTACGTGGAATCCGAACGGGAAAATGGTCTGCGAAACACCCGGAAAAAAATTTATAGCAGACTAAAAGGAGACTAAAACTCTAAGCATACGTACTGGGGCTCTCGTCTAGTAAATCCAAAAGGCAAACAGTTATACTATGTGCTAATTGATAATCGAAATCATCAAGATTTTGTCTTAAGTGGCCAACCCACGTACTGGCCAGCGGACCAGTGTAAAATCCCTGATCTTATTCATTTCGCTGTGATCAAAAATATAAATAGGGCATTGTTTTCCTCTGAAGAAATTTTCGGCTTGTCCTCTAGTCAGTCTCCTGTCATCACATACTTCAACAAAACTCCTGAACTTGTACATAGATCGTCTAAATTGACCAACAAAACGAACTGGCTCAAGTATAAGAAATACGTGAGTACACATATTTGCCTGGAATCTCGTACTAAAAACAAGGATGACTTAGAGACAGCGCTCCAAGAGTTTAATTCCTTGTTAGCATCAGCGGATGCGTGCGCAACACCAGCAGAAACTTCAACCCATATGCAGTTAAGGAGAAAAGACGCCTAAGACGAGAATGGCAGAAAAATAAGTCACCTGCCCTAAAGAGGAAATTAAAATTGTCACAAAATCACCTTAGAGATGTACTTCAAAAGGAAGCTGAAGCAAAATGACAAAGATGTGGGCCCGCTTAAATACACCAATTACTCACAATGGAGACTACAAAGGTTGCAAAAATATCAAAGGAAAGTGAGCTACAGATTTTTGCCCGGATGCTCCGTGCAATAACTTCGAGGTCCCTACTTTACCTAGAACCAAAGTGACTCAGTCGCTTCAACTAAAAATCAAAGACTCAGAGTGTGTCATTAAAATAGATGTAGAAATTTGGCTGGCAAACTGTCGTATTAAAGTTAGCGAAGCGAACGAGTATACACACATAACGTTCTCCCTCAGAACCAGCACATGTCCAACTTTGTCACTAAACGACAAAAAAAATACAGCAAGCAACAGATGTGAAGGAATCCATCTTGACCGTAGATTAAATTGGAGGAAGCACACAGAAGCGAAAAGAACTCAAATGAAACTAAAAGCTAACTCTCTTAATTGGTTAATCAACATAAAATCAAAAATGCACTTGGAATACGAAGTCATTCTTTACAAAGCTATAATAAAGCCCATATGGACATATGGGGTGCAACTTTGGGGTAGTGCGAGAACCTCAAACCTAGAACTTATCCAAAGGGCACAGTCGAAAATCCTAAGAACAATTACCGCACCATGGTTTGTCAAAAATAAAAACATTCACAATGATATACATATATCTACTATAGAAGAAGAAATCATGTAATTAAAGCAGAAATACCTGAATCGCCTGCAAAATCATCCGAACATATTTGCAAGAAGTCTACTCCAGCAGAATTCTGCTGCACGTCTAAAGAAACCATGTTTCCAAACTTATTTACAAACTAATCTATAATATGTATCTATATTAAACTTTGTTCCCCTCTTCTTTTTAAAATTATAATTAGTTAATATATATGAATACACTAGTAGAACCCAAATAGCTCCATGCAATAGGCAAAGAGCATATTTAATACATTAGTTTTAAGATTTGATAACTTATTGTTAGTTTCCAATGGAGTAAGATACAATAAAGAAATAAATAGTCCAATAAAAATAAAAAAACGCTCTCCGACTACAGCAGACATCTGCGATGTGGGTCCAAGCTCTCTGAGCCAATCACGCTCAATGGTCAGTTGCACACTGCTTTCCTGCCTCGATGTAAATTTCGCGGCCCACATTGAAATTTATTACGATTACCTCTAAAAAATGTTTACGACAATAACCAGACGTTAGGAAAATCTCTCTAAATAGGTTTCATCAGCTCAAACGGTGTTTGCAGCGAGATAGTGAATTACGAGCCCGATGCACAGACAGCATAGAAGACTACTTCCGCCTTTAACAAATTACGCCTGCAACCACAACTGAAGAACAACACTGCACCGTCAAGGCTTCCAATAAGCCCACCGTAAGTTCCTGTGTCTTACCCCATCAATCTGTCGTAAAAGAAGACAGTCTTACGACCAAACTGCGGATAGACCACGACGCTTCCGCCAAAACCTCAAACGGTGGATCGCTGAATGACCTGCTGTGCACAGGTCCACCATTACAAAATGACCTCCCCGCTGTCATTCTAAATTGGAGGATGCATAAATTCGTTTTCCTCGCTAAAATACAAAAAAAGCATCGACATGCACAGAGATGATGCACAATATCAAAGGATACTGTGACGCAGTGACGAAGGGCAGATTCAAGTGTACTGTCTTACAACGGTGACGTTTGGAACAGCATCTGCGCCGTACACCGTCATACGTGTACTTCACCAACTCGCATACGATGAGAAAGATCGTTTCCCGCTGCCTAAAAGGGTTTTGCTGTATGATATTTATGTAGATCATGTCCTCAGTGGCAGTGATTCAATCACTAGAACAATTCTAACACGCGACCAATTAGTTTACGCCTTGAGGTCAGCTAGGATGGAACTTCAGAAAAGGTCTAGTAATGCTCCAGCGCTGCTCGAATTCATTCCAATAGAGCACCATGCATGCGGGCCAACTCTCGCGCTCAACCAGAATGCTTAAAAACTTAACTGCTCGCAGCAAACTGTAAGCTCACACCAACGTGTGCCATGACGATTCCATGGGTGGTAGTCTGCGGCGCTGTACTGGCTACGACGGTCACCAATTGGGTGCGAAAAAACTGAATAGTTTCTATGAAACCGCTCCATTTTATTTTTGGACTGACTGACTGACTGATAGTTCTGTATTGGATTCATAGAGATCTCAACCGATGGAAACAATATGCTGCAAATCGCGTAAGTAAAATTCTGTCGTCCAGTGCTCTACACCAATGGAGACATGTGGGTACCACCAAAAATCCCACCGATTGTGCTACGCGAGGATTGGCACCAACACAACTTTGAACCTTCAAGTTGTGGTGGAATAGGCCTGCATGATTGCGACAACCAAAGTCAGCCTGGCCAAGCTGTGCTATTAACAAAGTAGAAATCGACAACACAGCGTCAGAGGAGAAGCAAATCCAGGTTCGCGTCCATTCTTCCATGACGATGCCGTCACTTTTACTTCGTTATTCATATTTTTCAAGGGTCTTACGTATCACCGCGTTGCTTTTCCGTTTTCTCAGAATCTCCGATTTAAGGAACAGCGCAAGCACGGACCGCCTAATGCCAATGAGCTAAAAGAGAGCCTAATGGTCCTTGTGTAATTGGTGCAGCTGTAGGAGTTTTTAGCAGAATTCCATCTGACGAAAAATATGGAGAATTTACCAAGCAGAAGCAAACTCATTAGTTTAACCCCTCTTTTGGATTATTAGAAAATCATACGTATACGAGGTCGTTTGAAGCACTCAACACTGCGCCAGCGACTTCCAATAATTTTACCCAGGAATCATCAGTTTACACGGTTAATCATCGACCACATGCATGCCATCACGCTACACGGTGGCATACAGTTGACGTTATATAACATTCGTCAAACATATTGGATAATTCATGCACGCAAGACTGTGCGCAACCATCTTCGACGTTGCATCCGTTGTTTCAGAAACAAATCGAAAATTGCCACGCAGCTGATGGGAGATCTGCCGATGCAGCGAGTAAACCCACCACGACGGCCTTTTTCTCGCTACTGGTGTAGATTACACCGGGGCATAGAGCTAAAATCTTCCAGATATCGCGGTCATACGGTCTATAAGGGCGATATAGCCATATTTCTATGACTCGCTAAGAGGGCCGTACATTTAGAGGTGGTTACAGGCATGTCCACGGAGCAGTCCCTGTGGGCTCTACAGAGATTCATTGGACGACGCAGAATCTGTCACGACATATACAGTGACTGTGGCACCAATTTCATCGGTACAGATGCTGTCCGGAAAGCAAACTACAAAAGGTTCATGGAAGAGGTGGAACGTGATATCGTACCCAAATTGGCTGAAAGCAACATTCAATGGTACTTCAACCCTCCACATTCAACCAATTTTGGAGGTAATGGAGGAGAGAATGTGAAGTCCATAAAGTACCATTTAAAGTGCAGGGTTAATGGTACCAGGCTGACGTACGAGCAACTGTCTACTATCTCAGTCCAAATCGAAGCGTGCTTGAATTCAAGGACTTTGTGTCCACTAACGTCCGACCCTGATAGCGCTTACGCCGGGACATTTTTTAATTTGAGATACTCTATTATCACCGCCTGCAGCTACTCCACACAACAAGTCTCTCTCCTTGCAGTATTTTGAGCTCTAAAGACTGCTTCGACAATTTTGGTCATAAGGGTCCACGGATTGGCTTTCACACTTACAAGCGCGCCCTAAATGGAGACGAGAAGAGCCAAACTTATATATCAACGAGCTAGTGCTGGTGAAAGATGATCGTCTCCCAGCAAACCAGTGGATTTTGGCACGAGTAATGGCGCTTCTCCCCGGTTCAGACCAAACTAGTGCGTGTGTTCCCAGTTCGCACGCAGCGTGGCATTTACAAGCGATCAATATCCAAAATCTGTCACTTACCAACTCCAACCTATAGTGAAAATGATCAGCACGCTCAAGCAAATTAAGCTTCTTGCACAAACTTAACCCTTTTCTCTTCTAGTTCTAGCTACAACAGTACTACTGCTATCGCGACGCAATTGGTTTGTCATGCTGGGCTCAGCATTGAAGGCGGCATGTACAATTTCCATCAAGCAATTTCACCAATCCTTCCCAACCCCAAAACACAAGTTTCATACTACACACATATATATCCATATATACTACACACATATATATCCATATATATATATATATATATATATATATATATATATATATATATATATATATATATATACCCAGTTAGCGTCGCTGTCGATTGTTGGGGTTTTGTCCTTGTTGTCCTCGGGACGTCCTTCTGCTGTGCGCGTAGCTGTAAACTTCAAAGCCCTAACGTTTTAATTGAAAACCAAAGACACTTTTCAGTTTCAGATTAAAATCACAAGAAGATTTATTCTTACGAAAACTAGGTCTTATATACTATTTCTTTACATCTATCTCAGTCTGTGAACTGACCTTTCTGGTGTTCCAGTTCCGCGCCTGCTAATTGGTGTCAGTTGGTCAAGCCAACCGACCTACTTCAAAAGTGGCGATGGTGCATTACGCTGCCCTCGTCGACTCGACTGCGGAACTGTAATACCCTAAAAGTTTACATAGTAATATTTTACAAACCATTTTAGCTTAAAATACTTAGACACTAAAAGTATGTCTTATTGTAAAACAATTTTAGCACATGCTAATCCAACAGAGTGTGGCATCTATTAAGAGTCGATGCTGTGAGTCAACTACACGTAGCTAGCTTGGTTCTAACTCACAACATCCCTCCCCTCTTTCTAAAAGAAGTTAGTGCAACTAACTTTTAATGAGAGTTTACAATCATTTCTGCACTTTAAACAATCTGTGCATTTTCTTAAACCTACAATACATATGTATACTTTTTTCTTTTTCTTTTTTTTCAAATTCGCCTTATTTTTATATTTTGGGTTCTTCTTATTATCTCTTTTTTATTCTTTTCTTTATGCTATAGTGTTTTTTTTTTACTTTTTTGCTTTCTTATTACTTCTTCTTTTATAGTTTTCTTTTTCTCTTTTGTTTTATTTTGTTCTTTTATCTCTTTTTTTTCTCTTTTTTTTTTTTTGGTTATATTCCCCTTTTTATGTTTGGTCTTTCATCGACTCTTTTCTCACTGGCGTACAATACAAACAAAATTACAAACTAATTACATATTTAGCTACGCTTCTTATAAATACGGTCCTCTGCAATTGTTGGTCCTGGTAACGTCCGTCCTGCGAGAGTGAAGTCCCTCGATGAACTCTGCATACCCATCCCTTCTTTCTGGATCGGTACGTTCAAAGATGTTATAGGTTGGTGATCTGGTTTGCCATTAAAACTTTTAGTGGCCTTCTTCGTTCCATTTATATAGCGTGCCCCACGGCTGTAGGTGGTACTGCCTCTGCTTATAGTATTCAACTTGTAAAAATCATTTGGAGTACATGAGAGATTACAATACACCTTCTTACTTTGCAGCAATGCGTTTTATGGTGGAAGTGTTTCTCTTGAGGTTCCTCATAATGGTATTTGACATCGTTTGGCTTTGATGTGGAGACAATCGGTATTTTTCTGAGATACACGTTTAATGATGTAATTTGTGTACTCTGATCGGTTACCTGTCTCTGTGTTCTCTTGTATTAAATCATATTTCATACATATGTAAATAACATTTCATATGTTCATAGTCTAGATTGGACATATAATTCAATGAAGCAATTAACTTCCGTGAGCCAAATCTCCTCTGCTTATTTTATTTGGTGATGGTTTCAGTCACCCTTTTACCCATCTTCAACTTATCCAAAATCGATTCTGTTGAAATTGTGATACAATGGGTGGACATTGTAATATAAAATTGGCTAATTCAAAACATGACTCCGCAAGGAAACATGCTTATTTTTCGTTACTTGTCAATTACTCATCCACAACGCGTTCAAATGCTGCGGCCATATGCCGTTTCGCAAAGAAAAACAAATCCGTCACCATTCATCCCCAATCCAATATATTGGCATCCTTGCGGTCACAACCGGATTCCCAAACCTTGGATAGCTGCCAGAAATCCCTGATTTTCCAAAACACATCTTCCCAAATACTATGTTGGTCCCTTAGTCCGCACCGTATTCCAATATCCGTTCTTCCCGGAACTTCCTGCTTCGCTTCACATCATCAGAGCTATTTAGAGAACACCTATAATAATTTTCTTAATTTTCTAATACACATTTTAGTTTGATATTTCTTCTATGTTTAATTTTTGTCGAACATTTCGTAAGTCAATTTAATAGATGAATTTCAAAATTATATAATATTTAAATAAATACACTATATGTACTATATATACTCTTGGGTATAATTTTCCGATTTAGTAAGATTTGTATTTTTGTATTATAACACTTATTTCATTATAAAGTTAGATTTTAAATAATTAATTTTTGTAACTCTAATTATTTTCTAAACTACCTTTAATTTTAATCTGAACTTTTACACAGATTATAATTTTTTTAATCTTTAACTTTTCTTAAACATACGCTATTCCTGACTAAATAAACAAAAAACAATATTTCTACAACATGCTTTTTCTATAATTGAATGCTATATCATTCAATTTGCGTCCACTCGTCTTTTCCCATTACATTATTGGATTCGCTACCGTATCCTAGAGGAAAAGTGGACTGGACTATGTGTTTTCATAGCTATATAGGGCATCAGTTTTGCTCTGATTAATTTTTCGTGCTCTTTTTTACGTGAGCTACCACTCATTTCAGTTTTGAAAAAATTCATTTGTTCTCCGACAAAAACCAGATTATATAAAATAGTCCCGTTTATGTAAAAAACTTGTCCATTGCATGACTTAACTTTTCATTACATACAATTACTTTTTATTAAAATTTACTTCTAGCCTGATCCATTAACGATTCTATTTTCCATCCTGTAATTAGCTCGTATATGGCTACATACATACATTCGGGGCGCTTTAAATTACCTAGAACTAATGACTAACGTTATTTTCCCAATTAACTATACATTTTTTTTGATATCCCAACATATACATTTATTCAAATTTCCATACGCTAATTTCCTAATCAATAAACAGTAAAAACCTATGTATATTTACATATAGCCTACTGTAGTATCTGCAAAAATATACATACGTAAATATCCATTCCTCTTAACTAGAATACTTACTTCTTTAAATATACATTCGTACATTCATTCTTTATCTTATATACTTACTTCACCAATGGTTCCGTTGCCTGGCGTTAACGCTTATGCGTCGAATTTCAGTGCATACACTGCCGTATGTATGTACGTACATATTCGAAGTTTTATATTACTTACCCATGACTGTCTTATTATTTTATTTTATTTTTTAATTACATGCAATGAACCCGTTTATTATTATTTAATATGTAAAACAAAAAATATTTTTCTCTACTGTCTTCATTCGGCAATAGTGCTTAATAAGCAGATTTTCATTACGTCAATTTTACTTGCCCGAGTTTAAGCGGCACACTTTTACTGACATTGACTCTGAAAATCGGCGCTGAGTGTTTTATTTGATACACACACGTACGTGTTTATGTTATTATTCTTGTGTTTACACTTGTAAAACACTGTTAACACATGAATCTAGTTGTGTGGTCTAACGTGGAATAATTTCAACAAATTATTATGTAGGTTTTTATTTTTGCCCTTAATGGTTACGACTGTTGTAACTGGGCTTCGGATCTCTGCTACTACATACGGACCTATCCACACAGGTGACAATTTGTTTCTCCTAGCCTGATTCTTCATTAGTACTTGATCACCCACGTTCAAAACGAATGGGTATAGTACCTTGTTATAGGCCTCCCTGGCTACTCGTTTAGCACAATCCTGGTTTTCTCTGACCAACTCTTGCGCTCGCTGTAGCTGATACTTTTGCACTTTATTCAGGTCATCAGCATTGTACACATATATATATATATATATATATATATATATATATATATATATATATATATATATATATATATATATATATATATATATATATAAAGGGTTTTTCAAAAGAAACGCTACAAAAGTAATTGGATAGTGACAGCAAACGACGCCATATTTTTTCCCGCTCTTTTGACATTTCTCTTCAGTGAGGTTTGCCATTTCGTCAACGATATACGAGCCAACAATGAGTCGAAATTATTAAAATTTACTACTGAAATCGGAGTCAGTCGCCTCAACTTTTATATATATATATATATAGTGAGTATATATGGGACTCACAATCCACTTAGCTCCTCTCACCAGTCTGCTGCTCAGGAACGTAAGAACGATCATGGAGCTGGCTCCTCCTCTGGCGAATGTCGCCTCTCCCGTGTTCATGAGAACTACGTCAAGTGCCGTGAATGCGTCCATGAGGATATGACCTTTTGGCGTAGTTCGGGCGCAGCCGCATTCATTTGCCCTTGCGTTGAAGTCGCCAGCAATCACTACGGGGTGCCTGCTTTTCGCATCCACGGTGAGTCTGTCCACCACTGACTCGAACTCATTCGTAGTGAGGCTTGGTGGAAGGTAGCAACTGTAGACCGTAGTCCCTCCAATGGTCGCTCTGACGTAGCCGTCGCTACTATGTTTCTTGCTCAATTGTAAGGCCCTGGCTCCACACACCCACAGTGCGGCTCCGCCAGTATTGTCCTCGGCCCAAACTCCTTTGTGCTTGCGCCGGTATGGCTCGATAAGCACCGCAACATCAGCCTGTTGTTTGCTTACTGTCTGCTCAGAGAGATCCTGTGCAGCCTCGCAGTGGTTGAGTTTGAGCTGGAGCAACCTCATCTCCTACGTCTGGATTTTCCCGCGCCTTGTTTGTAGGACGGGCATGAGTTGCATCCTGTCGGATGCTCCAAGTCCTTACGACCCTTGGCTGTGCAGAGTGCGCACGCAGGCATCCTGTCGCACTCACGGACGCTGCGTCCTTATCCACCACATCTGTAGCACTTGTGGTGCCAGTCCTCTTTGCTAGTGCATTTCTGTGAGGTGTGATCGAACGCTTGTAGCAGCGCACTGGTGTCACCTTCTCACGCACACGGCAGGAAGTCCATCCAACTCTAAGCCTGCCGATTTTTACAAGGGTTGCGGCTACCTGGGGCGGTAAGCTGATGGTCGCCGTCTGCGTTCCCCCATATGCTTTGCGGAGGGACCTGCCTGCACATACGGGAGGTCTCTCTGAGACATTCAGCCGTTTACATAGCGCCTCATGAACAACTTCAACCATGGTAACCTCATCTAGAACCTTTACCTCCACCAGTGTCTCCTGCGTGAGTTGACGCACCTCCGCACTGGATCCTAGGACACTCACCACTGCCTTGCTGTACTGCAGGGTCTTTGCCGGGTTGCTAATTTGCCGCACGCTCTCTCCCAGTTCAGAGAGCTGCGGATCCGTCTTGAGCTTCCGGAGGATTTCCGAATAATTCACCATCCCAGTTTCCTTTATCACTATAGCATCAGGGCGCACTTGCCTGGGCTTCAGGTCCTTCGGCTTGGCACGGGCGCTAGTATATAGGCTTGTGTATATGTGTATGTACTCGTATATATCTATGTTTTGTTTATGTATATGCATATGTTTATGTATATTTATTCGTATATTTATATGTACGAGTATATATAAATATATATACGAGGTGTGATCAAAAAAGAACCGTTATTGTGTGATCAAACAGTAAAGTATTTACTTATTCATCAACAACTATTTTGTCCCCTTTAAAGTAATTCCCCTCAGATACTTCTGAAACCCTTTTTTTGGTATCACCAACAGCTCCTGTTTCGATTTTTCTTTTATCTCCTCAATCGTAGCAAAACGCTTTCCTTTCATCGGTGTCTTCAGTTTTGGAAAGAGGAAAAAGTCAGCGGGAGCCAAGTCCGGTGTATACGGTGGTTGAGGCATGATAACGGTTTTGTTTTTGGCCAAAAACAGCTCCTGAGCGATGTCCATGCGACGTTGTTTTTGCTCATAATTTTGCAATTTTGGAACAATCTTCGCTGCCGCACGTTTCATGCCTGAAACATCCGTAAAAATTGCTTGGCATGATCCGAACGATATGCCAACATCATCAGCAACCTCTCTGATAGTGATTCGACGATTATCCAAAATCATTTTCTTCACTGCGTCAATGTTTTCATAGGTTGTTGACGTGCTCGGGCGACCAGGACGAGCATCGTCATTGACATCTTCTCGGCCTTCCTTAAACAGGTTATACCATAACTGAACTTGTGTTCTGCTCGTAGTAGACTCGCCAAAAGCCACAGTCAACATTTCAAATCTCCTTGCGCATTTAATTTCATTATTTACACAAAACTGAATACAGTTTCTTTGATCCATTTTTTCGAATAGTACAAAATCGAAGAGCACACCAAAACACGACTAACCTTTTTATCTGTCAAAAACAAACTGACAATCCAAAATGGTTGGTATTGCCAACATATATAACAGACATGTGTACCAGCATAACAGGAAAAAAATGCGAACATCGAACATACGTAACTCACGAAATATGAAAATAACGGTTATTTTTTGATCACACCTCGTATACATATAAATATACATAAACATATATATACATACATATATATATATATATATATATATATATATATATATATATATATATATATATATATATATATATATATATTATATATATATATATATACATATATATATATATATATATATATATATATATATATATATATATATATATATATATATATATATATATATATATATATATATATATATACATATATATATATATATATATATATTTATATATATATATATATATATATATATATATATATCGGGTTTTTCAATAAGAGCGCTACAAAAGTTTTTTTAAATAAAACAAAACCGGTTTTAGATCTCAATGAAATTCTTTATTCCTGTGAAAGTACGTTCGATGCCATTATGTATGGAACTCGATTTCTTTTGCATAGCCACCACGGGCTTGCTTGCAAAAGTCCAGACGCTGAACCCAATTTTCTACGGTTTTCAAGCATAAATCGGCCGATACTGCTGCAATTTCACGTTCGATATTCGTACGAAGTTCATCAATCGTCGCTGGCTTGTTGGCATAGACCATAGACTTGACGTAGCCCCACAGGAAATAATCTAACGGCGTCAAATGGCACGACCGAGGCGGCCAATCGACTGGGCCATTTCGTGAGATAACACGTTCACCAAACTTGGTTTGCAGTAAATTGATTGTGGCATTCGCTGTGTGGCTTGTGGCGCCGTCCTGTTGGAACCACATGTCCTCCAAGTCCATATTATCCAATTGGGGCCAAAAATATTCGGTTATCATTGAACGGTAGCGATTCGCATTCACAGTAATGTGCCGGTCTTGATCATCACGGAAGAAGTACGGCCCAATGACGCCGCTGGCCCATAAACCGCACCAAACCGTAATTTTTTCGGGATGCAATGATGACTCATGGAGTAGGTGGGGATTGCTGTCTAACCAATAACGCATATTTTGCTTATTGACGAAGCCATTCAGCCAGAAATGAGCGTCATCATAAATTGGACGTAGCGCTCTTAAAGTTGATGCGACTGACTCCGAATTTCGGTAGTAAATTTTAATATTTTCAACTCGTTGTTGGCTTGTATATCTTTGCATGATGAAATGGCAAACCATACTGAAGACAAATGTCAAAAGAGCGGGAAAAATATGGCGTCGGTTGCTATCACTATCGATTTACTTTTGTAGCGTTTCTTGAAAAACCCTTTATTTAATATTTCGCAATATAATCGAACACCTTCAAATATATATATATATATATATATATATATATATATATATATATATATATATATATATATATATATATATATATATATATATATATATATATATATATATATATATATATATATATATATATATATATATATATATATATATATATATATATATATATATATATATATATATATATATATATATATATATATATATATATATATATATATATATATATATATATATATATATATATATATATATATATATATATATATATATATATATATATATATATATATATATATATATATATATATATATATATATATATATATATATATATATATATATATATATATATATATATATATATATATATATATATATATATATATATATATATATATATATATATATATATATATATATATATATATATATATATATATATATATATATATATATATATATATATATATATATATATATATATATATATATATATATATATATATATATATATATATATATATATATATATTCAATTCGAACTCGTGTGGAAATTTTATCTCTGTTTTTTTCTTTCTTTCGTACTTTAATATTGGCCTGTTACAGGAAACTCAAATCGTCAGGGTAAAATCAACAGGGTAGTGGCTATATTTTTTTCAATATTTACAAATTTTATTATTATTACATTTATTTCTGACTCTTTTGCAGGTATTTTTTTTGAATCTTTTAACACCGTACGCCTACCATTTACGTTGCAGGTGTTCAATAGCACCTTTTTTACTCCGTGCCCCTACAAATTTTAAACTTAACCGTTGCACGTGTGAATAATTTTTACACCGTGTCCGTTTTACTTCCGTTGCACGTATATTAGCTCTGAAACCGTGCCCCCACCATTTCCGTTGCAGGTGTTTAACCCCTCTTTTTTACACCGTGCTCCTACGAACTTCAGCGTTAGCTGTTGCAGGTGTGAATTATTTTTACACCGTGCCCCTTTTACTTCCGTTGCACGTGCAGTATCTCTGAAGCCGTGCCCTACTATTTATGTTGCAGGTGTTCAACAGCCCTTTTTTTACGCCGTGACCGTACGAATTTCAATGTTAACCGTTGCACATGTCAATTATTTTTACACAGTGCTCCTTTTACTTCCGTTGCACGTGTATTAGCTCTTCAGCCGTGCCCCCACAATTTCCGTTGCAGGTTTTCAACCCTCCCCTGGACACGGTCCCCTCTTTGCGATTCCGCCACCGATTTCAACGGCATTACACACAATGTCCGCTCTAACAAAATTCATCAAGTTAGCAGATGAACTTAAAGAGTTCACCTTATACTTCGATGACCTCCCCCCTGAATTGCATACACAATTCACAATCGAACTGGACCAGGAAGAATTGCTATCGGCATGGTATTCGGTGAAAGAAGCGTACAGTGCATGCCTTAACTCGGAGATTACCTAACCTGGCTTTCATTTCGTGACATGTTCACTGTACATAACCAATACCCGAGTTACCCCTGTGGAAAAGCTGTATCACCGACAGAAAACCACAGGAGAAGCTAAGGAAATTGTCTAGATATCTCCTCTGACCCATGAGGGCTTCAGTCAAGCCTGGAGTAACCAATTTGACCGATACGAAAATCCCCGTCTCTTAGTAAATACACAATTGAAAGTGTTTTTGAAATTGACGCCAATGACAGAAGAATCAGGCGACACATCCAACATTTACAGAGAGACATCAACAACTGCAGATCCGCCCTACGTGTAAATAGAATCAATCTCACCAAATGGGATGCCATAGTGGACTTTTTGTGGTCTACGCGTTTATCCGACGTCACCCTTTCAATGTGGGAACAAACAATCCACGACAGAACTGAGATACCAACGTGGCAACAGATGGACCCTCTCTTGATTAGTAGATACCAAACCCTTAAAACTGTAGCCGACTTGAGGACTATGATACCTCCATACCTATTAAGATACCAACATCAACAAGAGACCCAAAAGTTCCAACCTCCGCCACGGCCTCACACTCCATCACTCCGGAAGACCATCAAAACCTGTCCCATCTGTCAGACCCAAAACCACCCTACAAAACAATGCAGTCGATTCCAATCTATGACAACCGAACAAAAATGTGCTGCAGTCCGGCAACAAAGAATGTGCTACAACTGTTTGGCCACATCCCACTCTTCTCGCGAGTGTACAAGCCAATTCCATTGCGCAGGTTGTGGAACAAATCATCATACCTTGCTGCAAGCCCACAAAGATACGCCAGCCCGGTACCCAGCCCATAATTCACACACACCCCGCACAACACAGAGGAATCCATTTAGAGAGAACCCAAAAGCCCATAACACCTTGATACAACCACAGACAACGCTTCACCACACCTGGACCACTAACCACACCCAGATTAGCCCAAAATCGGTGCTGCTGTATCGCCATAGCTATTGTCCACAACAGTAGCTCATACGCGGCGACAGCACTCATTGATTCGGGATCCCAGGCAACTTTCATCACAGAACGATTACAACGACAACTACAATTGCCAGTGAAATCAGCAAACGCTGAAATCTAAGGACTAACAAATGTAGTATCGGCAAAGGCATACAAGTCCTGCAATTTCGTGCTGGCATCCCCTATTAGTCCTCAAATTGGCCTTCCAGCCAACACCGTGGTATTGACCCAGTTAACAGGCGATTTACCTACCCTACAGCTCGACCCGTCCAACTGTCCCCACCTTCAAGACCTACAGCTAGTTGACTCAACAACCCCGTACCCTCAACGAATCTATGTCCTGCTCGGCGCCGATCTATATCCCAGTATAATATTCGGCGGACTCCGCCGGAAGGTGGCTGGGTCACTTCTAGCACAGAAACCAATTTTCGGATGAAATTGTCCCTCACGGGACCAATGCCAACGGAACCGGTCGCCTCCTTGACAACTAACGTCAGGGGCGGATACCAGTCTTGTAAAATCTAGTGTTTTACGGAAAGGACTAGTTGTTAACCCAAAGGATGTAAGAACGCTTAATGGACCGTTTGGAGGATGCATCAGGACACTGGGGTCACTCAGAATAGGGCACAGTGAAGTTAAGGGCATGAGTTTTAGAGTGCACGCAGTCGAATTGGATAGGGAAGGTATCCCGGCCGATGGGATAATTGGCCGCGATAATCTCTGGGGCCGCACCATACTGGATGCGCTGGACAAGCAGTTATCATTTTACGATGATAATAGGAATAGGATCCTTACTCTCCCATTAAAGTCATGGCAGGAAGGAACCGTGAATAGGGTTAAAAATTGTATGGAGGTAGTGAACGCAAGGTCAACTAAAGTAGTTACTATGCGTGTAAATACGAAACTGAGGACTCTTGTTTTGCAGAAGCAAAAGTTAGCGGACGGCGTATATATGGGAGAGACCATAACGCACGTTAACAAGGGTAAGGAGTACGCTTGTGTACTAAATGCATCAGAAGAGGACTACTATATGGATGAGGATTTTAAGCCTAAGTTCACTAGTTATGATAATTTTAAGGAACCGAATTATAGATCGGTTAATCAGATTAAGCAGGTAGATATAAGAAAAAGAATGGAGAGAGTGCTAGAATCATTGAAGTTAGACCCAACCGTAAATTTGGAAGAAAAGGCGCCAATAGAGGCCATTTGTACGTCATTTCATGACATATTTCTGCTGGAAGGAGACCAGTTGACAAATACACCAGAGGTAGAGCATGAAATACCTACTAGAGTGGATCAACCACCGATTAACCAGAAACAATACAGATTGCCACAAGCTCACAAAGATGAGTTAAACAGGCAAGTGGAAGGAATGTTAAAAGATAACATAATTTCACCGAGTATCTCGCCTTGGAATTCACCAATAATTTTGGTACCAAAGAAGGGAGGTGCTCACGGTCAGAAGAAGTGAAGAATGGTCGTCGATTTTAGGAAATTGAACGACGCCACTATCAGCAGGTGTTCCCGATACCAAGGATAGAAGAGATTCTGGATCAATTGGGGCATAGTAGATATTTTTCTACGCTTGATTTAGCGAGTGGCTACCACCAAATTCTGGTGGATACCCAGGATAAGCAGAAAATCGCGTTCAGCACCAGTTTAGGGCATTATGAGTTTAATAGATTGCCGTTTGGATTAACAGGATCACCGGCTACCTTCCAACGGCTAATGAACCATGTGCTAACAGGCTTGCAAGGGTTAGATTGTTTTGTGTATCTGGATGATATTGTAATTTATGGGAAGAACTTGCAGTAGCATTCGCAACGCTTGTGCAAGGTGCTCCAGAAATTACGAGAACACAATTTGAAATTGAACACGGAGAAGTGTCAATTTTTGCGAAGAGAGGTGGTTAATTTAGGCCATCGTTGCTCAGAGGCAGGAGCACTGCCTGACCCGCAGAAGGTGGAATGCGTTAAAAATCTAGCGATTCCGAAAAACAGAAAGGAAGTGCAAGCATTCCTAGGACTAGTGAACTATTATAGAAAGTGCGTGGAAGGACTAGCCGGAATTGCGTAGCAAATTAACAAGTTGCTACGAAAAGAGGCAAAGTTCGAATGGACAGAGAGAAGTCAGCAAGCATTCGAGAGGCTAAAAGAAATAATTAGCTCGCCACCAATTTTGGCGTACCCCGACTTTGAGCAAACGTTTTTGTTGACCACTGATGCTAGCAATGAAGCATTAGGGGCAGTATTGTCACAAAGGGAAGTCGGTAATGACCGGCCAATAGCATTCGCAAGCAGAGCGCTTAGCGATACGGAGAAAAGATACTCCACAATAGCAAAGGAATTTCTAGCCATAGTGTGGGCTACGAAAAATTTTAGGGCATATTTGCTAGGACGCCCATTTAAGATGTACACTGATCACCAGCCGTTGAGAGGCATAGCCAATTTGAAAGACCAAACGTCTAGGCTAGCCAGGTTCAGACACAAATTGTCTGAGTATGATTTTGAAATCATATACAAACCTGGGAAAAAGAATCTGAATGCGGACGCATCAAGCAGAGTACCGCAGGCACAGAAGGTATCAGTAGTGCAAACGAGGGCCGGTTGGATAAGGAGAAGGCCGAGAGAATTCAAGGGGATAAAATTGATGCAACAAGAAATGTTAGCAATGCGGGTGACGCTGCTAATGAGCAAAGAGCCAGTAGTGTGGAATGGCTGGAGGATATAAAGGATATCCAGGCTGTGTTAAAGGGTCTCCATGATTCACCTCTAGGTGGACACCAGGGATTCTGGAAAACCCATGACAGAATTAGGCGAGCATACGGATGGAAAGGTATTCTCAAATTATGTATCAAAATTATTCTCAGAAACGTGTAAAATGCTGGGAATCAAGAGTTTGCACATAACACCATATCATCCACAGGCGAATGGCTTATTGGAGCGTAGTCATCGGCCTCTGGCCGAGTACTTGCGCAGTTTTGCCACAGAAGACGGCTCGAATTGGGATCAATGGTTGACCACTGCAATGCATGTACACACAAATACTGTGCATGTATCAAAGAAGCAAACTCCGGTCAGAACACTCTATGGGTTTGAGTTTAACATGCCAGCAAATCTGAAGCGCAAAAGTGCGCCAGTGTACAATGCTGATGACCCGAATAAAGTGCAAAATTATCAGCTACAGCGAGCGCACGAGCTGGTCAGAGAAAACCAGGATTGTGCTAAACGAGTAGCCAGGGAGGCCTATAACAAGGTACTAAACCCAGTCGTTTTGAACGTGGGTGATCAAGTACTAATAAAGAATCAGGTTAGGAGAAACAAATTGTCACCTGTGTGGATAGGTCCGTATGTAGTAGCAGAGATCCGAAGCCCAGTTACAACAGTCGTAACCATTAAGGGCAAAAATAAAAACCTACATAATAATTTGTTGAAATTATTCCACGTCAGACCACACAACTAGATTCATGTGTTAACAGTGTTTTACAAGTGTAAACACAAGAATAATAACATAAACACGTACGTGTGTGTATCAAATAACACACACAGCGCCGATTTTCAGAGTCAATGTCAGTAAAAGTGTGCCGCTTTAACTCGGGCAAGTAAAATTGACGTAATGAAAATCTGCTTATTAAGCACTATTGCCGATTGAAGACAGTAGAGAAAAATATTTTTTGTTTTACATATTAAATAATAATAAACGGGTTCATTGCACGTAATTAAAAAATAAAATAAAATAATAAGACAGTCGTGGGTAAGTAATATAAAACTTCGAATATGTACGTACATACATACGGCAGTGTATGCACTGAAATTCGACGCATAAGCGTTAATGCCAGGCAACGGAACCATTGGTGAAGTAAGTATATAAGATAAAGAATGAATGTACGAATGTATATTTAAAGAAGTAAGTATTCTAGTTAAGAGGAATGGATATGTACGTATGTATATTTTTGCAGATACTACAGTAGGCTATATGTAAATATACATAGGTTTTTACTGTTTATTGATTAGGAAATTAGCGTATGGAAATTTGAATAAATGTATATGTTGGGATATAAAAAAAAAATGTATAGTTAATTGGGAAAATAACGTTAGTAATTAGTTCTAGGTAATTTAAAGCGCCCCGAATGTATGTATGTAGCCATATACGAGCTAATTACAGGATGGAAAATAGAATCGTTAATGGATATATACATATCAGGCTAAAAGTAAATTTAAATAAAAAGTAATTGTCTGTAATGAAAAGTTAAGTCATGCAATGGACAAGTTTTTAACATAAACGGGACTATTTTATATAATCTGGTTTTTGTCGGAGGACAAATGAATTTTTTCAAAACTGAAATGAGTGGTAGCTCACGTAAAAAAGAGCACGAAAAATTAATCAGAGCAAAACTGATGCCCTATATAGCTATGAAAACACATAGTCCAGTCCTCTTTTCCTCTAGGATACGGTAGCGAATCCGATAATGTAATGGGAAAAGACGAGTGGACGCAAATTGAATGATATAGCATTCAATTATAGAAAAAGCATGTTGTAGAAATATTGTTTTTTGTTTATATAGTCAGGAATAGCGTATGTTTAAGAAAAGTTAAAGATTAAAAAAATTATAATCTGTGTAAAAGTTCAGATTAAAATTAAAGGTAGTTTAGAAAATAATTAGAGTTACAAAAATTAATTATTTAAATTCTAACTTTATAATGAATTAAGTGTTATAATAAAAAAATACAAATCTTACTAAATCGGAAAATTATACCCAAGAGTATATATAGTACATATAGTGTATTTATTTAAATATTATATAATTTTGAAATTCATCTATTAAATTGACTTACGAAATGTTCGACAAAAATTAAACATAGAAGAAATATCAAACTAAAATGTGTATTAGAAAATTAAGAAAATTATTATTGGTGTTCTCTAAATAGCTCTGATGATGTGAAGCGAAGCAGGAAGTTCCGGGAAGAACGGATATTGGAATACGGTGCGGACTAAGGGACCAACATAGTATTCGGGAAGATGTGTTTTGGAAAATCAGGGATTTCTGGCAGCTATCCAAGGTTTGGGAATCCGGTTGTGACCGCGAGGATGCCAATATATTGGATTGGGGATGAATGGTGACGGATTTGTTTTTCTTTGCGAAACGGCATATGGCCGCAGCATTTGAACGCGTTGTGGATGAGTAATTGACAAGTAACGAAAAATAAGCAAGTTTCCTTGCGGAGTCATGTTTTGAATTAGACAATTTTATATTACAATGTCCACCTATTGTATCACAATCTCAACAGAATCGATTTTGGATAAGTTGAAGATGGGTAAAAGCTTAAGGTGGGTGACTGAAACCACCACCAAATAAAATAAGCAGAGGAGATTTGGCTCACGGAAGTTAATTGCTTCATTGAATTATATGTCCAATCTAGAGTATGAACATATGAAATGTTATTTACATATGTATGAAATATGATTTAATACAAGAGAACACAGAGACAGGTAACCGATCAGAGTACACAAATTACATCATTAAACGTGTATCTCAGAAAAATACAGATTGTCTCCACATCAAAGCCAAACGATGTCAAATACCATTATGAGGAACCTCAAGAGAAACACTTCCACAATAAAACGCATTGCTGCAAAGTAAGAAGGTGTATTGTAATCTCTCATGTACTCCAAATGATTTTTACAAGTTGAATACTATAAGCAGAGGCAGTACCACCTACAGCCGTGGGGCACGCTATATAAATGGAACGAAGAAAGCCACTAAAAGCAAAGTTTTAATGGCAAACCAGATCACCAACCTATAACATCTTTGTACGTACCGATCCAGAAAGAAGGGAGGGGTATGCAGAGTTCATCGAGGGACTTCACTCTCGCAGGACGGACGTTACCAGGACCAACAATTGCAGCGGACCGTATTTATAAGAAGCGTACCTAAATATGTAATTAGTTTGTAATTTTGTTTGTATTGTACGCCAGTGAGAAAAGAGTCGATGAAAGACCAAACATAAAAAGGGGAATATAACCAAAAAAAAAAAAAAGAGAAAAAAAAGAGATAAAAGAACAAAATAAAACAAAAGAGAAAAAAAAACTATAAAAGAAGAAGTAATAAGAAAGCAAAAAAGTAAAAAAAAAACACTATAGCATAAAGAAAAGAATAAAAAAGAGATAATAAGAAGAACCCAAAATATAAAAATAAGGCGAATTTGAAAAAAAAGAAAAAGAAAAAAAATTATACATATGTATTGTAGGTTTAAGAAAATGCACAGATTGTTTAAAGTGCAGAAATGATTGTAAACTCTCATTAGAAGTTAGTTGCACTAACTTCTTTTAGAAAGAGGGGAGGGATGTTGTGAGTTAGAACCAAGCTAGCTACGTGTAGTTGAATCACAGCATCGACTCTTAATAGATGCCACACTCTGTTGGATTAGCATGTGCTAAAATTGTTTTACAATAAGACATACTTTTAGTGTCTAAGTATTTTAAGCTAAAATGGTTTGTAAAATATTACTATGTAAACTTTTAGGGTATTACAGTTCCGCAGTCGAGTCGACGAGGGCAGCGTAATGCACCATCGCCACTTTTGAAGTAGGTCGGTTGGCTTGACCAACTGACACCAATTAGCAGGCGCGGAACTGGAACACCAGAAAGGTCAGTTCACAGACTGAGATAGATGTAAAGAAATAGTATATAAGACCTAGTTTTCGTAAGAATAAATCTTCTTGTGATTTTAATCTGAAACTGAAAAGTGTCTTTGGTTTTCAATTAAAACGTTAGGGCTTTGAAGTTTACAGCTACGCGCACAGCAGAAGGACGTCCCGAGGACAACAAGGACAAAACCCCAACAATCGACAGCGATATATATATATATATATATATATATATATAACGTCCGACCCTGATATATATATATATATATATATATATATATATATATATATATATATATATATATATATATATATATATATATATATATATATATATGTATATATATATATATATATATATATATATATATATATATATATATATATATATATATATATCAGGGTCGGACGTTAGTGGACACAAAGTTCTTGAATTCAAGCACGCTTCGATTTGGACTGAGATTGTAGACAGTTGCTCGTACGTCAGCCTGGTACCATTAACCCTGCACTTTAAATGGTACTTTATGGACTTCACATTCTCTCCTCCATTACCTCCAAAATTGGTTGAATGTGGAGGGTTGAAGTACCATTGAATGTTGCTTTCAGCCAATTTGGGTACGATATCACGTTCCACCTCTTCCATGAACCTTTTGTAGTTTGCTTTCAGGACAGCATCTGTACCGATGAACTTGGTGCCACAGTCACTGTATATGTCGTGACAGATTCTGCGTCGTCCAATGAATCTCTGTAGAGCCCACAGGGACTGCTCCGTGGAAATAGGGCTATATCGCCTTTATAAACCGTATGACCGCGATATCTGGAAGATTTTAACTCTATGCCCCGGTGTAATCTACACCAGTAGCGAGAAAAAGGCCGTCGTTTTGGGTTTACTCGCTGCATCGGCAGATCTCCCATCAGCTGCGTGGCAATTTTCGATTTGTTTCTGAAACAACGGATGCAACGTCGAAGATGATTGCGCACAGTCTTGCGTGCATGAATTATCCAATATGTTTGACGAATGTTATATAACGTCAACTGTATGCCACCGTGTAGCGTGATGGCATGCATGTGGTCGATGATTAACCGTGTAAACTGATGATTCCTGGGTAAAATTATTGGAAGTCGCTGGCGCAGTGTTGAGTGCTTCAAACGACCTCGTATACGTATGATTTTCTAATAATCCAAAAGAGGGGTTAAACTAATGAGTTTGCTTCTGCTTGGTAAATTCTCCATATTTTTCGTCAGATGGAATTCTGCTAAAAACTCCTACAGCTGCACCAATTACACAAGGACCATTAGGCTCTCTTTTAGCTCATTGGCATTAGGCGGTCCGTGCTTGCGCTGTTCCTTAAATCGGAGATTCTGAGAAAACGGAAAAGCAACGCGGTGATACGTAAGACCCTTGAAAAATATGAATAACGAAGTAAAAGTGACGGCATCGTCATGGAAGAATGGACGCGAACCTGGATTTGCTTCTCCTCTGACGCTGTGTTGTCGATTTCTACTTTGTTAATAGCACAGCTTGGCCAGGCTGACTTTGGTTGTCGCAATCATGCAGGCCTATTCCACCACAACTTGAAGGTTCAAAGTTGTGTTGGTGCCAATCCTCGCGTAGCACAATCGGTGGGATTTTTGGTGGTACCCACATGTCTCCATTGGTGTAGAGCACTGGACGACAGAATTTTACTTACGCGATTTGCAGCATATTGTTTCTATCGGTTGAGATCTCTATGAATCCAATACAGAACTATCAGACAGTCAGTCAGTCCAAAAATAAAATGGAGCGGTTTTATCGAAACTATTCAGTTTTTTCGCACCCAATTGGTGACCGTCGTAGCCAGTACAGCGCCGCAGACTACCACCCATGGAATCGTCATGGCACACGTTGGTGTGAGCTTACAGTTTGCTGCGAGCAGTTAAGTTTTGACAGTGGCATTCTGGTTGAGCGCGAGAGTTGGCCCGCATGCATGGTGCTCTATTGGAATGAATTCGAGCAGCGCTGGAGCATTACTAGACCTTTTCTGAAGTTCCATCCCAGCTGACCTCAAGGCGTAAACTAATTGGTCGCGTGTTAGAATTGTTGTAGTGATTGAATCACTGCCACTGAGGACATGATCTACATAAATATCATACAGCAAAACCCTTTTAGGCAGCGGGAAACGATCTTTCTCATCGTATGCGAGTTGGTGAAGTACACGTATGACGGTGTACGGCGCAGATGCTGTTCCAAACGTCACCGTTGTAAGGCAGTACACTTGGATCTGCTCTTCGTCACTGCGTCACATTATCCTTTGATATTGTGCATCATCTCTGTGCATGTCGATGCTTATTTTGTATTTTAGCGAGGAAAACGAATTTATGCATCCTCCAATTTAGAATGACAGCGGGGAGGTCATTTTGTAATGGCGGACCTGTGCACAGCATTTCATTCAGCGATCCACCGTTTGAGGTTTTGGCGGAAGCGTCGTGGACTATCCGCAGTTTGGTCGTAAGACTGTCTTCTTTTACGACAGATTGATGGGGTAAGACACAGGAACTTACGGTGGGCTTATTGGAAGCCTTGACGGTGCAGTGTTGTTCTTCAGTGGTGGTTGCAGGCGTAATTTGTTAAAGGCGGAAGTAGTCTTCTATGCTGTCTGTGTATCGGGCTCGTAATTCACTATCTCGCTGCAAACACCGTTTGAGCTGATGAAACCTATTTAGAGCGATTTTCCTAACGTCTGGTTATTGTCGTAAACATTTTTTGGAGGTAATCGTAATAAATTTCAATGTGGGCCGCGAAATTTACATCGAGGCAGGAAAGAAGTGTGCAACTAACCATTGAGCGTGATTGGCTCAGAGAGCTTGGACCCACATCGCAGATGTCTGCTGTAGTCGGAGAGCATTTTTTTTTTTTTTTTTTATTAGACTATTTATTTCTTTATTGTATCTTACTCCATTGGAAACTAACAATAAGTTATCAAATCTTAAAACTAATATATAAATATGCTCTTTACCTATTGCATGGAGCTATTTGGGTTCTACTAGTGTATTCATATATAGTAACTAATTATAATTTTAAAAAGAAGAGGGAAACAAAGTTTAATATAGATACATATTATAGATTAGTTTATAAATAAGTTCTGAAACATGGTTTCTTTAGATGTGCAGCAGAATTCTGGTGGAGTAGACTTCTTGCAAATATGTTCGGATGATTTTGCAGGCGATTCAGGTATTTCTGCCTTAATTACATGATTTCTTCTTCTATAGTAGATATATGTGTATCATTGTGAATGTTTTTATTTTTGACAAACCATGGTGCCGTAATTGTTCTTAGGATTTTCGACTGTGCCCTTTGGATAAGTTCTAGGTTTGAGGTTCTCGCACTACCCCAAAGTTGCACCCCATATGTCCATATGGGCTTTATTATAGCTTTGTAAAGAATGACTTTGTATTCCAAGCGCATTTTAGATTTTTTGTTGATTAACCAGTTAAGAGAGTCAGCTTTTGGGTTTCATTTGAGTTCTTTTCGCTTCTGTGTGCTTCCTCCAATTTAATCTACGGTCAAGATGGATTCCTAAATACTTCACTTCTGTTCCTTGCTGTATTTTTTTTTGTCGTTTAGTGACACAGTTGGACAGGTGCTGGTTCTGAGGGAGAACGTTATGTGTGTATACTCGTTCGCTTCGCTAACTTTAATACGACAGTTTGCCAGCCAAATTTCTACATCTATTTTAATGACACACTCTGAGTCTTTGATTTTTAGTTGAAGCGACTGAGTCACTTTGGTTCTAGGTAAAGTAGGCACCTCGAAGTTATTGCACGGAGCTTCAGGGCAAAAAACTGTGGCTCAATTTCCTTTGGTATTTTTGCAACCTTTGTAGTCTCCAATGTGAGTAATTGGTGTATTTAAGCGGGCCCAAATCTTTGTCATTTTGCTTCAGCTTCCTTTTGAAGTACATCTCTAAGGTGATTTTGTGACAATTCTAATTTCCTCTTTAGGGCAGGTGACCTATATTTCTGCCATTCTCGTCTTAGGCGTCTTTTCTCCTTAACTGCATATGGGTTGAAGTTTCTGCTGGTGTTGCGCACGCATCCGCTGATGCTAACAAGGAATTAAACTCTTGGAGCGCTGTCTCTAAGTCATCCTTGTTTTTAGTAGGAGATTCCAGGCAAATATGTGTACTCACGTATTTCTTATACTTGAGCCAGTTCGTTTTGTTGGTCAATTTAGGCGATCTATGTACAAGTTCAGGAGTTTTGTTGAAGTATGTGATGACAGGTGACTGTTCGGAGGATAATTCGAAAATTGCTTCAGAGGAAAACAGTGTCCTATTTATATTTTTGATCACAGCGAAATCAATAAGATCAGGGATTTTACACTGGTCCGCTGGCCAGTACGTGGGTTGGCCACTTAAGACAAAATCTTGATGATTTCGATGATCAGCGAACTAGATCTAGAGATTCAGGTCTGTGTAGACTGGACACTCTCTATAGTTGGCCATGTGGTTTTCACCGCAGTTGTAGCATTTTTTACATTTTTATCGAATTTGTCAAGCTTATTTGTGAAGCTACTGTTTACCCCACAGAAGGGTTCTGGAACTATCCGCCACTTCGTTGCCTTCATGTCCCTCATGTCTCGGTACCCACATTAGCGTAACAGAGTTTCTTGCTGCTAGAGTATTGAGCAGTTTAGAGCATTCCCAGACCAGCTTTGATTGGAATGAGCAGTTTATTAATGATTTCAGAGCTGCCGGGCTATCTGAGAGTATGCATATTTTGGTGCTGCGTATACCCCTGCGTATACATTATCTAGCACATAACTCTAAGTCGTGGACCTCTGCCTGAAAAATGGAAGCTATTTTGCCCATTGCAATTGCTTTTTGGAAATTTGGCCCTACAATTCCAGCGCCAGTAATGCCATCTTTCATTTTGTAAACCACAACTGTGAGTCCTGTTTTATTATTATTTTATTGTTTCTCGAAGCTGAACGGTCACTGATGACCACTTTGAAGTTCTTAGAGAAGTCTAATTTTCTGTCCAGCTTGTCGAAGACCATGAGGCACGGAGAGTTCCAGACAGTATCCAGAATATTTGCGTGCCCCGATAGGTTGCCTTCTTTAAGATGGCCTAGATTAGGTAGCCTTGGGGCCGCGCTGGCCCCCATCCTCTTAACTACAAGGTGTGGAGGAGTCAGTCCAGTGATCATGCCCAAAACCAGTGTGGGGCACGTTCTCATTGCTACCGTCACACTCAAACTGGTCATATGGTGAATCTTGTTAACGGTCATCTGAGCCTTTGTTTGATTTACTTTTGGTCACCATACCAAAGAAGCTTATGTGATCAGTCGTACTATTATTGATTTATATGACCACGCCATCATTTTTGGCCGTAGTCCCCATGTTTTACCGTACAGCCTCTGGCAAGCGTAGGTTCCTCTTAAGGCTTTACTAGTTATGTATGATAAGTGGTTTTTCCAAGTTAGTGTTCAATGGTGAATAATGAACTATATATATATGTATTATCTAGCGCCCTGATTCATTGATAATGCAAAATGCATTTATTCTTACTGGGTCGCCCAAATATAGCAGATATCCTTATAAAGGCGTGGATATGACGCCGAGAGATTAAGCCAAAGGCCGCGCTTGGTAATTAAGCCTCAATGCTCAGATATTCCTAAAATATTCTCCAAAAGGCTGAGATAATAAATTGACAAGTGTTTCGTTTGGAAGTCAGTCCAAGTCTGATTTTAATTTGTATTTTTAGTTTACCAGAAACATCTTATGGACTATTCACCAATCAATATCAATTCATTCACTTACTCTTGCATAACTTATTTAAATACATAATATGCAAGTAAATGAAATGTATCGATTTGTTCATATATATTCTTAAATATTTACTAGAGGGGAAATCTTATATACTTTCCACATGCCGGCCCATCATATGTTCGCTGCGGCGCTGACTGTCTGCATCGACAGTTATTTCGAGTGCATTACCCGTGCGCAATTAGACGCCCTTGCACTTGAAAGAGTGCAGGCGCGCCGCACTAGGCAATGACCTGCTTTGGTGGTTGCTCGAAGGCAGCACGCTACGGCTTGCATACTCGCGCTCAAGTTATGCGCTATGATGAGCATGCATGCATATATACACTACATTAGAGTTTTGTCTAGGATTACTCCCAGATATTTCATTTCGTTGGACATTGTTAAGTTTGTGGTCCCTAAAATTAATTTCCCCAGATTCAGTTTCCTTCTTTTGGTAAAGGGTACCACGTTTGTCTTATTCGTATTAATCGATAGGTATTCATCCTGACACCAGTTTTGCGTGATGTGAAGAGCTAGTTGCAGGCGATCTGTTATGGTAGAGTCAAACTTGCCTCTGACCATAATTATCAAATCATCCGCAAAGCCCTGACTTCGTATCCGAGGTCATTGAGACTTTGTAAAAGCTCGTCGATAACCAATAACCATAAGAGTGGCGATAGTGCGCCCCCCTGGGGACAACCTTTGGTTGACTTGAAAATTAACTTTTTCAAAGATTATTGTTCTGTTTTTCAGGCTGCCTCTATGGTGCGAACGTATGCCATGGCATTCGCCTTATGGGCGCCCCATACAGGATTACGGATTTGACAACTCCTGATATGAGCTGTCTCTTCCGCTGGCAAAGTGAAGAGCAGATCCGAGCCGCCTTTTCGCCTAAACGCCTCAAGTGATCCTTGAATGTTAATCTGGAGTCTATCCAGACGCCTAGGTACTGCAAGTGTGGGATCGTGGTAATGGTGCAGTTTCTAACTCTTATCTCCACGACCTCCTGTACCTTTTGACCCGAAATAAGGATGGCCTCCGTTTTCTGCTCCGCCAGTCTAAGTCCTGCATTCGCCAGCCATCTCCCGACAACGGCCACTCTGCGATTTGCCTCCGCTACTACCTCTTCCAGGTGTTTCGTCGCGATCACTAACGCTATGTCGTCCGCATATTCGATGATTTTTAGATTATATGGCACCTATATGCGGAGAATGCCATCATACATAGCATTCCAGAGTAGTGGACCCAGTACAGACCCCTGGGGAACCCCTACGGTGACCTAATGCGTTTCCATACCTCGCTCGAACTCGTATAGCAGCATCCTGTCGTTAAAGTAGTCGGCGATCATCCGTCTTAGGTAGACGGGCACTCCAAACTCTGCCAGCGAACACGCTATGCGCGCCCAGCTCGCCGAGTTAAAGGCATTCTTGACATCAAGGGTGACCACAAGGCAATACCTCTTGGAGCCCCCTTCCATCTTCGTGCTTGTATCGCCTTCTTCGCCATTTGGATGACATCGTCAATGGCGTCCACTGTCGATCTTGTTTTCCGGAATCCATATTGGCGTCGCGCTAGTCCTCCAGCCTCCACTAGAGCCTCTGCAATCCGGTTGCAAATAATCCGCTCCAGGACCTTCCCTGCCGTGTCTAGCATGCACTGGGGACGATAGGCTGGTGGTTCTTCCGTTGGCCTATCAGCTTTTGGCATCAGGACCAGCCGCTGCCTTTTCCACCGTTTTAAAAAGACACCTTGTCTAAAACAGGCCTCGTAAAGAGACCTCAGTGCCTCTGGGTGTAGCGCAGCTGCCGTTTTGAGCACTCGGTTGGGTATTCCATCCGGGCCAGGTGCCTTCTGGTCCCCAAATCCTCCAACAGCCCGCATCACCTCGTCAGTGGTCACACTGGGTAATGCTTCGTGCAACTCGAGGAAGAATTGGCCAGGCACATAGTCCTGTGCTGGGAAGAGTTCTCCCACAATACGTCTGAGCAAGTCGGGGCAGCTTGGGGCTGGTTGCCTATGGCAAGGGAGCTCTTTCATTACAAGCTTATATGCTGTGCCCCATGGGATTTCTTCAACCTGTGCACATAGTTCGATGAAACTCCTGCGCTTCTTGACTTTATGGACTTTTTTAGCCTCCTCTTGGCCTCCTTGTATACATGGCGTAGGTGCAGACACTGTCTTGCCTATTGCCCGCTGGTGTCTTCGTCTTGTGGCATGAGATTACTTAGGCAGGCCAGTGACCTCATCTGTCCACCAGTAGACGGATTTATGACATCCGCCCTAGGCCCTTCTGGCCATCGCCGAGTCGCATGCACTCTCTAGCTGGCTTGCTAGCTGACTTACCATTTCGTCCGCACCACCTTCCAACTTCATGTCCTCCAACATGACTTTAAGGGCGCCATCATCGAGTTTATCCGCCCTCCAGCCTCTTAATCTTGGACCTATCTTTGGCCATCTCCCCGGTAACTTTAGATCGATCGTAATGGCATTGTGATCGCTGTGAATATATATGGGACTCACAATCCACTTAGCTCCTCTCACGAGTCTGCTGCTCAGGAACGTAAGAACGATCACGGTTTTGGCTCCTCCTCTGGCGAATGTCGCCTCTCCCGTGTTCATGAGAACTACGTCAAGTGCCGTGAATGCGTCCATGAGGATATGACCTTTTGGCGTAGTTCGGGCGCAGCCGCATTCATTTGCCCTTGCGTTGAAATCGCCAGCAATCACTACGGGGTGCCTGCTTCGCGCATCCACGGTGAGTCTGTCCACCACTGACTCGAACTTATTCGTAGTGAGGCTTGGTGGAAGATAACAACTGTAGACCGTAGTCCCTCCAATGGTCGCTCTGACGTAGCCGTCGCTACTATGTTTCTTGCTCAGTTGTAAGGCCCTGGCTCCACACACCCACAGTGCGGCTCCGACAGTATTGTCCTCGGCCCAAACTCCTTTGTGCTTGCGCCGGTATGGCTCGATAAGCACCGCAACATCCGCCTGTTGTTTCCTTACTGCCTGCTCAGAGAGACCCTGTGCAGCCCCGCAGTGGTTGAGTTTGAGCTGGAGCAACCTCATCTCCTACGTCTGGATTTTCCCGCGGCTTGTTTGTAGGACGGGCATGAGTTGCATCCTGTCGGATGCTCCAAGTCCTTACGACCCTTGGCTGTGCAGAGTGCGCACGCAGGCATCCTGTCGCACTCACGGGCGCTGTGTCCTTATCCACCACATCTGTAGCACTTGTGGTGACAGTCCTCTTTGCTAGTGCATTTCTGTGAGGTGTGATCGAACGCTTGTAGCAGCGCACTTGTGTCACCTTCTCACGCACACGGCAGGAAGTCCATCCAACTCTAAGCCTGCCGATTTTTACAAGGGTTGCGGCTACCTGGGGCGGTAAGCTGATGGTCGCCGTCTGCGTTCCCCCATATGCTTTGCGGAGGGACCTGCCTGCACATACGGGAGGTCTCTCTGAGACATTCAGCCGTTTACATAGCGCCTCATGAACATCTTCAACCATGGTAACCTCATCTAGAACCTTTACCTCCACCAGTGTCTCCTACGTGAGTTGACGCAACTCCGCACTGGATTCTAGGACACTCACCACTGCCTTGCTGTACTGCAGGGTCTTGCCGTTTTGCGAATTTGCCGCACGCTCTCTCCCAGTTCAGAGAGCTGCGGATCCGTCTTGAGCTTCCGGAGGATTTCCGAATAATTCACCATCCCAGTTTCCTTTATCACTATAGCATCTGGGCGCACTTGCCTGGGCTTCAGGTCCTTCGGCTTGGCACGGGCGCTAGTATATAGGCTTGTGTATATGTGTATGTACTCGTATATATCTATGTTTTGTTTATGTATATGCATATGTTTATGTATATTTATTCGTATATTTATATGTACGAGTATATATAAATATATATACGAGGTGTGATCAAAAAAGAACCGTTATTGTGTGATCAAACAGTAAAGTATTTACTTATTCATCAACAACTATTTTGTCCCCTTTAAAGTAATTCCCCTCAGATACTTCTGAAACCCTTTTTTTGGTATCACCAACAGCTCCTGTTTCGATTTTTCTTTTATCTCCTCAATCGTAGCAAAACGCTTTCCTTTCATCGGTGTCTTCAGTTTTGGAAAGAGGAAAAAGTCAGCGGGAGCCAAGTCCGGTGTATACGGTGGTTGAGGCATGATAACGGTTTTGTTTTTGGCCAAAAACAGCTCCTGAGCGATGTCCATGCGACGTTGTTTTTGCTCAAAATTTTGCAATTTTGGAACAATCTTCGCTGCCGCACGTTTCATGCCTGAAACATCCGTAAAAATTGCTTGGCATGATCCGAACGATATGCCAACATCATCAGCAACCTCTCTGATAGTGATTCGACGATTATCCAAAATCATTTTCTTCACTGCGTCAATGTTTTCATAGGTTGTTGACGTGCTCGGGCGACCAGGACGAGCATCGTCATTGACATCTTCTCGGCCTTCCTTAAACAGGTTATACCATAACTGAACTTGTGTTCTGCTCGTAGTAGACTCGCCAAAAGCCACAGTCAACATTTCAAATCTCCTTGCGCATTTAATTTCATTATTTACACAAAACTGAATACAGTTTCTTTGATCCATTTTTTCGAATAGTACAAAATCGAAGAGCACACCAAAACACGACTAACCTTTTTATCTGTCAAAAACAAACTGACAATCCAAAATGGTTGGTATTGCCAACATATATAACAGACATGTGTACCAGCATAACAGGAAAAAAATGCGAACATCGAACATACGTAACTCACGAAATATGAAAATAACGGTTATTTTTTGATCACACCTCGTATACATATAAATATACATAAACATATATATACATACATATATATATATATATATATATATATATATATATATATATATATATATATATATATATATATATATATATATATATATATATATATATATATATATATATATATATATATATATATATATATATATATATATATTTATATATACACATATATATATATATATATATATATATATATATATATATATATATATATATATCGGGTTTTTCAATAAGAGAGCTACAAAAGTTTTTTTAAATAAAACAAAACCGGTTTTAGATCTCAATGAAATTCTTTATTCCTGTGAAAGTACGTTCGATGCCATTATGTATGGAACTCGATTTCTTTTGCATAGCCACCACGGGCTTGCTTGCAAAAGTCCAGACGCTGAACCCAATTTTCTACGGTTTTCAAGCATAAATCGGCCGATACTGCTGCAATTTCACGTTCGATATTCGTACGAAGTTCATCAATCGTCGCTGGCTTGTTGGCATAGACCATAGACTTGACGTAGCCCCACAGGAAATAATCTAACGGCGTCAAATCGCACGACCGAGGCGGCCAATCGACTGGGCCATTTCGTGAGATAACACGTTCACCAAACTTGGTTTGCAGTAAATTGATTGTGGCATTCGCTGTGTGGCTTGTGGCGCCGTCCTGTTGGAACCACATGTCCTCCAAGTCCATATTATCCAATTGGGGCCAAAAATATTCGGTTATCATTGAACGGTAGCGATTCGCATTCACAGTAATGTGCCGGTCTTGATCATCACGGAAGAAGTACGGCCCAATGACGCCGCTGGCCCATAAACCGCACCAAACCGTAATTTTTTCGGGATGCAATGATGACTCATGGAGTAGGTGGGGATTGCTGTCTAACCAATAACGCATATTTTGCTTATTGACGAAGCCATTCAGCCAGAAATGAGCGTCATCATAAATTGGACGTAGCGCTCTTAAAGTTGATGCGACTGACTCCGAATTTCGGTAGTAAATTTTAATATTTTCAACTCGTTGTTGGCTTGTATATCTTTGCATGATGAAATGGCAAACCATACTGAAGACAAATGTCAAAAGAGCGGGAAAAATATGGCGTCGGTTGCTATCACTATCGATTTACTTTTGTAGCGTTTCTTGAAAAACCCTTTATTTAATATTTCGCAATATAATCGAACACCTTCAAATATATATATATATATATATATATATATATATATATATATATATATATATATATATATATATATATATATATATATATATATATATATATATATATATATATATATATATATATATATATATATATATATATATATATATATATATATATATATATATATATATATATATATATATATATATATATATATATATATATATATATATATATATATATATATATATATATATATATATATATATATATATATATATATATATATATATATATATATATATATATATATATATATATATATATATATATATATATATATATATATATATATATATATATATATATATATATATATATATATATATATATATATATATATATATATATATATATATATATATATATATATATATATATATATATATATATATATATATATATATATATATATATATATATATATATATATATATATATATATATATATATATATATATATATATATATATATATATATATATATATATATTCAATTCGAACTCGTGTGGAAATTTTATCTCTGTTTTTTTCTTTCTTTCGTACTTTAATATTGGCCTGTTACAGGAAACTCAAATCGTCAGGGTAAAATCAACAGGGTAGTGGCTATATTTTTTTCAATATTTACAAATTTTATTATTATTACATTTATTTCTGACTCTTTTGCAGGTATTTTTTTTGAATCTTTTAACACCGTACGCCTACCATTTACGTTGCAGGTGTTCAATAGCACCTTTTTTACGCCGTGCCCCTACAAATTTTAAACTTAACCGTTGCACGTGTGAATAATTTTTACACCGTGTCCGTTTTACTTCCGTTGCACGTATATTAGCTCTGAAACCGTGCCCCCACCATTTCCGTTGCAGGTGTTTAACCCCTCTTTTTTACACCGTGCTCCTACGAATTTCAGCGTTAGCTGTTGCAGGTGTGAATTATTTTTACACCGTGCCCCTTTTACTTCCGTTGCACGTGCAGTATCTCTGAAGCCGTGCCCTACTATTTATGTTGCAGGTGTTCAACAGCCCTTTTTTTATGCCGTGACCGTACGAATTTCAATGTTAACCGTTGCACATGTCAATTATTTTTACACAGTGCTCCTTTTACTTCCGTTGCACGTGTATTAGCTCTTCAGCCGTGCCCCCACAATTTCCGTTGCAGGTTTTCAACCCCCCCCTGGACACGGTCCCCTCTTTGCGATTCCGCCACCGATTTCAACGGCATTACACACAATGTCCGCTCTAACAAAATTCATCAAGTTAGCAGATGAACTTAAAGAGTTCACCTTATACTTCGATGACCTCCCCCCTGAATTGCATACACAATTCACAATCGAACTGGACCAGGAAGAATTGCTATCGGCATGGTATTCGGTGAAAGAAGCGTACAGTGCATGCCTTAACTCGGAGATTACCTAACCTGGCTTTCATTTCGTGACATGTTCACTGTACATAACCAATACCCGAGTTACCCCTGTGGAAAAGCTGTATCACCGACAGAAAACCACAGGAGAAGCTAAGGAAATTGTCTAGATATCTCCTCTGACCCATGAGGGCTTCAGTCAAGCCTGGAGTAACCAATTTGACCGATACGAAAATCCCCGTCTCTTAGTAAATACACAATTGAAAGTGTTTTTGAAATTGACGCCAATGACAGAAGAATCAGGCGACACATCCAACATTTACAGAGAGACATCAACAACTGCAGATCCGCCCTACGTGTAAATAGAATCAATCTCACCAAATGGGATGCCATAGTGGACTTTTTGTGGTCTACGCGTTTATCCGACGTCACCCTTTCAATGTGGGAACAAACAATCCACGACAGAACTGAGATACCAACGTGGCAACAGATGGACCCTCTCTTGATTAGTAGATACCAAACCCTTAAAACTCTAGCCGACTTGAGGACTATGATACCTCCATACCTATTAAGATACCAACATCAACAAGAGACCCAAAAGTTCCAACCTCCGCCACGGCCTCATACTCCATCACTCCGGAAGACCATCAAAACCTGTCCCATCTGTCAGACCCAAAACCACCCTACAAAACAATGCAGTCGATTCCAATCTATGACAACCGAAAAAAAATGTGCTGCAGTCCGGCAACAAAGATTGTGCTACAACTGTTTGGCCACATCCCACTCTTCTCGCGAGTGTACAAGCCAATTCCATTGCGCAGGTTGTGGAACAAATCATCATACCTTGCTGCAAGCCCACAAAGATACGCCAGCCCGGTACCCAGCCCAAAATTCACACACACCCCGCACAACACAGAGGAATCCATTTAGAGAGAACCCAAAAGCCCATAACACCTTGATACAACCACAGACAACGCTTCACCACACCTGGACCACTAACCACACCCAGATTAGCCCAAAATCGGTGCTGCTGTATCGCCATAGCTATTGTCCACAACAGTAGCTCATACGCGGCGACAGCACTCATTGATTCGGGATCCCAGGCAACTTTCATCACAGAACGATTACAACGACAACTACAATTGCCAGTGAAATCAGCAAACGCTGAAATCTAAGGACTAACAAATGTAGTATCGGCAAAGGCATACAAGTCCTGCAATTTCGTGCTGGCATCCCCTATTAGTCCTCAAATTGGCCTTCCAGCCAACACCGTGGTATTGACCCAGTTAACAGGCGATTTACCTACCCTACAGCTCGACCCGTCCAACTGTCCCCACCTTCAAGACCTACAGCTAGTTGACTCAACAACCCCGTACCCTCAACGAATCTATGTCCTGCTCGGCGCCGATCTATATCCCAGTATAATATTCGGCGGACTCCGCCGGAAGGTGGCTGGGTCACTTCTAGCACAGAAACCAATTTTCGGATGAAATTGTCCCTCACGGGACCAATGCCAACGGAACCGGTCGCCTCCTTGACAACTAACGTCAAGGGCGGATACCAGTCTTGTAAAATCTAGTGTTTTACGGAAAGGACTAGTTGTTAACCCAAAGGATGTAAGAACGCTTAATGGACCGTTTGGAGGATGCATCAGGACACTGGGGTCACTCAGAATAGGGCACAGTGAAGTTAAGGGCATGAGTTTTAGAGTGCACGCAGTCGAATTGGATAGGGAAGGTATCCCGGCCGATGGGATAATTGGCCGCGATAATCTCTGGGGCCGCACCATACTGGATGCGCTGGACAAGCAGTTATCATTTTACGATGATAATAGGAATAGGATCCTTACTCTCCCATTAAAGTCATGGCAGGAAGGAACCGTGAATAGGGTTAAAAATTGTATGGAGGTAGTGAACGCAAGGTCAACTAAAGTAGTTACTATGCGTGTAAATACGAAACTGAGGACTCTTGTTTTGCAGAAGCAAAAGTTAGCGGACGGCGTATATATGGGAGAGACCATAACGCACGTTAACAAGGGTAAGGAGTACGCTTGTGTACTAAATGCATCAGAAGAGGACTACTATATGGATGAGGATTTTAAGCCTAAGTTCACTAGTTATGATAATTTTAAGGAACCGAATTATAGATCGGTTAATCAGATTAAGCAGGTAGATATAAGAAAAAGAATGGAGAGAGTGCTAGAATCATTGAAGTTAGACCCAACCGTAAATTTGGAAGAAAAGGCGCCAATAGAGGCCATTTGTACGTCATTTCATGACATATTTCTGCTGGAAGGAGACCAGTTGACAAATACACCAGAGGTAGAGCATGAAATACCTACTAGAGTGGATCAACCACCGATTAACCAGAAACAATACAGATTGCCACAAGCTCACAAAGATGAGTTAAACAGGCAAGTGGAAGGAATGTTAAAAGATAACATAATTTCACCGAGTATCTCGCCTTGGAATTCACCAATAATTTTGGTACCAAAGAAGGGAGGTGCTCACGGTCAGAAGAAGTGAAGAATGGTCGTCGATTTTAGGAAATTGAACGACGCCACTATCAGCAGGTGTTCCCGATACCAAGGATAGAAGAGATTCTGGATCAATTGGGGCATAGTAGATATTTTTCTACGCTTGATTTAGCGAGTGGCTACCACCAAATTCTGGTGGATACCCAGGATAAGCAGAAAATCGCGTTCAGCACCAGTTTAGGGCATTATGAGTTTAATAGATTGCCGTTTGGATTAACAGGAGCACCGGCTACCTTCCAACGGCTAATGAACCATGTGCTAACAGGCTTGCAAGGGTTAGATTGTTTTGTGTATCTGGATGATATTGTAATTTATGTGAAGAACTTGCAGTAGCATTCGCAACGCTTGTGCAAGGTGCTCCAGAAATTACGAGAACACAATTTGAAATTGAACACGGAGAAGTGTCAATTTTTGCGAAGAGAGGTGGTTAATTTAGGCCATCGTTGCTCAGAGGCAGGAGCACTGCCTGACCCGCAGAAGGTGGAATGCGTTAAAAATCTAGCGATTCCGAGAAACAGAAAGGAAGTGCAAGCATTCCTAGGACTAGTGAACTATTATAGAAAGTGCGTGGAAGGACTAGCCGGAATTGCGTAGCCAATTAACAAGTTGCTACGAAAAGAGGCAAAGTTCGAATGGACAGAGAGAAGTCAGCAAGCATTCGAGAGGCTAAAAGAAATAATTAGCTCGCCACCAATTTTGGCGTACCCCGACTTTGAGCAAACGTTTTTGTTGACCACTGATGCTAGCAATGAAGCATTAGGGGCAGTATTGTCACAAAGGGAAGTCGGTAATGACCGGCCAATAGCATTCGCAAGCAGAGCGCTTAGCGATACGGAGAAAAGATACTCCACAATAGCAAAGGAATTTCTAGCCATAGTGAGGGCTACGAAAAATTTTAGGGCATATTTGCTAGGACGCCCATTTAAGATGTACACTGATCACCAGCCGTTGAGAGGCATAGCCAATTTGAAAGACCAAACGTCTAGGCTAGCCAGGTTCAGACATAAATTGTCTGAGTATGATTTTGAAATCATATACAAACCTGGGAAAAAGAATCTGAATGCGGACGCATCAAGCAGAGTACCGCAGGCACAGAAGGTATCAGTAGTGCAAACGAGGGCCGGTTGGATAAGGAGAAGGCCGAGAGAATTCAAGGGGATAAAATTGATGCAACAAGAAATGTTAGCAATGCGGGTGACGCTGCTAATGAGCAAAGAGCCAGTAGTGTGGAATGGCTGGAGGATATAAAGGATATCCAGGCTGTGTTAAAGGGTCTCCATGATTCACCTCTAGGTGGACACCAGGGATTCTGGAAAACCCATGACAGAATTAGGCGAGCATACGGATGGAAAGGTATTCTCAAATTATGTATCAAAATTATTCTCAGAAACGTGTAAAATGCTGGGAATCAAGAGTTTGCACATAACACCATATCATCCACAGGCGAATGGCTTATTGGAGCGTAGTCATCGGCCTCTGGCCGAGTACTTGCGCAGTTTTGCCACAGAAGACGGCTCGAATTGGGATCAATGGTTGACCACTGCAATGCATGTACACACAAATACTGTGCATGTATCAACGAAGCAAACTCCGGTCAGAACACTCTATGGGTTTGAGTTTAACATGCCAGCAAATCTGAAGCGCAAAAGTGCGCCAGTGTACAATGCTGATGACCCGAATAAAGTGCAAAATTATCAGCTACAGCGAGCGCACGAGCTGGTCAGAGAAAACCAGGATTGTGCTAAACGAGTAGCCAGGGAGGCCTATAACAAGGTACTAAACCCAGTCGTTTTGAACGTGGGTGATCAAGTACTAATAAAGAATCAGGTTAGGAGAAACAAATTGTCACCTATGTGGATAGGTCCGTATGTAGTAGCAGAGATCCGAAGCCCAGTTACAACAGTCGTAACCATTAAGGGCAAAAATAAAAACCTACATAATAATTTGTTGAAATTATTCCACGTCAGACCACACAACTAGATTCATGTGTTAACAGTGTTTTACAAGTGTAAACACAAGAATAATAACATAAACACGTACGTGTGTGTATCAAATAACACACACAGCGCCGATTTTCAGAGTCAATGTCAGTAAAAGTGTGCCGCTTTAACTCGGGCAAGTAAAATTGACGTAATGAAAATCTGCTTATTAAGCACTATTGCCGATTGAAGACAGTAGAGAAAAATATTTTTTGTTTTACATATTAAATAATAATAAACGGGTTCATTGCACGTAATTAAAAAATAAAATAAAATAATAAGACAGTCGTGGGTAAGTAATATAAAACTTCGAATATGTACGTACATACATACGGCAGTGTATGCACTGAAATTCGACGCATAAGCGTTAATGCCAGGCAACGGAACCATTGGTGAAGTAAGTATATAAGATAAAGAATGAATGTACGAATGTATATTTAAAGAAGTAAGTATTCTAGTTAAGAGGAATGGATATGTACGTATGTATATTTTTGCAGATACTACAGTAGGCTATATGTAAATATACATAGGTTTTTACTGTTTATTGATTAGGAAATTAGCGTATGGAAATTTGAATAAATGTATATGTTGGGATATAAAAAAAAAATGTATAGTTAATTGGGAAAATAACGTTAGTAATTAGTTCTAGGTAATTTAAAGCGCCCCGAATGTATGTATGTAGCCATATACGAGCTAATTACAGGATGGAAAATAGAATCGTTAATGGATATATACATATCAGGCTAAAAGTAAATTTAAATAAAAAGTAATTGTCTGTAATGAAAAGTTAAGTCATGCAATGGACAAGTTTTTAACATAAACGGGACTATTTTATATAATCTGGTTTTTGTCGGAGGACAAATGAATTTTTTCAAAACTGAAATGAGTGGTAGCTCACGTAAAAAAGAGCACGAAAAATTAATCAGAGCAAAACTGATGCCCTATATAGCTATGAAAACACATAGTCCAGTCCTCTTTTCCTCTAGGATACGGTAGCGAATCCGATCATGTAATGGGAAAAGACGAGTGGACGCAAATTGAATGATATAGCATTCAATTATAGAAAAAGCATGTTGTAGAAATATTGTTTTTTGTTTATGTAGTCAGGAATAGCGTATGTTTAAGAAAAGTTAAAGATTAAAAAAATTATAATCTGTGTAAAAGTTCAGATTAAAATTAAAGGTAGTTTAGAAAATAATTAGAGTTACAAAAATTAATTATTTAAATTCTAACTTTATAATGAATTAAGTGTTATAATAAAAAAATACAAATCTTACTAAATCGGAAAATTATACCCAAGAGTATATATAGTACATATAGTGTATTTATTTAAATATTATATAATTTTGAAATTCATCTATTAAATTGACTTACGAAATGTTCGACAAAAATTAAACATAGAAGAAATATCAAACTAAAATGTGTATTAGAAAATTAAGAAAATTATTATTGGTGTTCTCTAAATAGCTCTGATGATGTGAAGCGAAGCAGGAAGTTCCGGGAAGAACGGATATTGGAATACGGTGCGGACTAAGGGACCAACATAATATTCGGGAAGATGTGTTTTGGAAAATCAGGGATTTCTGGCAGCTATCCAAGGTTTGGGAATCCGGTTGTGACCGCGAGGATGCCAATATATTGGATTGGGGATGAATGGTGACGGATTTGTTTTTCTTTGCGAAACGGCATATGGCCGCAGCATTTGAACGCGTTGTGGATGAGTAATTGACAAGTAACGAAAAATAAGCAAGTTTCCTTGCGGAGTCATGTTTTGAATTAGACAATTTTATATTACAATGTCCACCTATTGTATCACAATCTCAACAGAATCGATTTTGGATAAGTTGAAGATGGGTAAAAGCTTAAGGTGGGTGACTGAAACCACCACCAAATAAAATAAGCAGAGGAGATTTGGCTCACGGAAGTTAATTGCTTCATTGAATTATATGTCCAATCTAGAGTATGAACATATGAAATGTTATTTACATATGTATGAAATATGATTTAATACAAGAGAACACAGAGACAGGTAACCGATCAGAGTACACAAATTACATCATTAAACGTGTATCTCAGAAAAATACCGATTGTCTCCACATCAAAGCCAAACGATGTCAAATACCATTATGAGGAACCTCAAGAGAAACACTTCCACAATAAAACGCATTGCTGCAAAGTAAGAAGGTGTATTGTAATCTCTCATGTACTCCAAATGATTTTTACAAGTTGAATACTATAAGCAGAGGCAGTACCACCTACAGCCGTGGGGCACGCTATATAAATGGAACGAAGAAAGCCACTAAAAGCAAAGTTTTAATGGCAAACCAGATCACCAACCTATAACATCTTTGTACGTACCGATCCAGAAAGAAGGGAGGGGTATGCAGAGTTCATCGAGGGACTTCACTCTCGCAGGACGGACGTTACCAGGACCAACAATTGCAGCGGACCGTATTTCTAAGAAGCGTACCTAAATATGTAATTAGTTTGTAATTTTGTTTGTATTGTACGCCAGTGAGAAAAGAGTCGATGAAAGACCAAACATAAAAAGGGGAATATAACCAAAAAAAAAAAAAGAGAAAAAAAAGAGATAAAAGAACAAAATAAAACAAAAGAGAAAAAAAAACTATAAAAGAAGAAGTAATAAGAAAGCAAAAAAGTAAAAAAAAAACACTATAGCATAAAGAAAAGAATAAAAAAGAGATAATAAGAAGAACCCAAAATATAAAAATAAGGCGAATTTGAAAAAAAAGAAAAAGAAAAAAAATTATACATATGTATTGTAGGTTTAAGAAAATGCACAGATTGTTTAAAGTGCAGAAATGATTGTAAACTCTCATTAGAAGTTAGTTGCACTAACTTCTTTTAGAAAGAGGGGAGGGATGTTGTGAGTTAGAACCAAGCTAGCTACGTGTAGTTGAATCACAGCATCGACTCTTAATAGATGCCACACTCTGTTGGATTAGCATGTGCTAAAATTGTTTTACAATAAGACATACTTTTAGTGTCTAAGTATTTTAAGCTAAAATGGTTTGTAAAATATTACTATGTAAACTTTTAGGGTATTACAGTTCCGCAGTCGAGTCGACGAGGGCAGCGTAATGCACCATCGCCACTTTTGAAGTAGGTCGGTTGGCTTGACCAACTGACACCAATTAGCAGGCGCGGAACTGGAACACCAGAAAGGTCAGTTCACAGACTGAGATAGATGTAAAGAAATAGTATATAAGACCTAGTTTTCGTAAGAATAAATCTTCTTGTGATTTTAATCTGAAACTGAAAAGTGTCTTTGGTTTTCAATTAAAACGTTAGGGCTTTGAAGTTTACAGCTACGCGCACAGCAGAAGGACGTCCCGAGGACAACAAGGACAAAACCCCAACAATCGACAGCGACGCTAACTGGGTATATATATATATATATATATATATATATATATATAACGTCCGACCCTGATATATATATATATATATATATATATATATATATATATATATATATATATATATATATATGTATATATATATATATATATATATATATATATATATATATATATATATATATATCAGGGTCGGACGTTAGTGGACACAAAGTTCTTGAATTCAAGCACGCTTCGATTTGGACTGAGATTGTAGACAGTTGCTCGTACGTCAGCCTGGTACCATTAACCCTGCACTTTAAATGGTACTTTATGGACTTCACATTCTCTCCTCCATTACCTCCAAAATTGGTTGAATGTGGAGGGTTGAAGTACCATTGAATGTTGCTTTCAGCCAATTTGGGTACGATATCACGTTCCACCTCTTCCATGAACCTTTTGTAGTTTGCTTTCAGGACAGCATCTGTACCGATGAACTTGGTGCCACAGTCACTGTATATGTCGTGACAGATTCTGCGTCGTCCAATGAATCTCTGTAGAGCCCACAGGGACTGCTCCGTGGAAATAGGGCTATATCGCCTTTATAAACCGTATGACCGCGATATCTGGAAGATTTTAACTCTATGCCCCGGTGTAATCTACACCAGTAGCGAGAAAAAGGCCGTCGTTTTGGGTTTACTCGCTGCATCGGCAGATCTCCCATCAGCTGCGTGGCAATTTTCGATTTGTTTCTGAAACAACGGATGCAACGTCGAAGATGATTGCGCACAGTCTTGCGTGCATGAATTATCCAATATGTTTGACGAATGTTATATAACGTCAACTGTATGCCACCGTGTAGCGTGATGGCATGCATGTGGTCGATGATTAACCGTGTAAACTGATGATTCCTGGGTAAAATTATTGGAAGTCGCTGGCGCAGTGTTGAGTGCTTCAAACGACCTCGTATACGTATGATTTTCTAATAATCCAAAAGAGGGGTTAAACTAATGAGTTTGCTTCTGCTTGGTAAATTCTCCATATTTTTCGTCAGATGGAATTCTGCTAAAAACTCCTACAGCTGCACCAATTACACAAGGACCATTAGGCTCTCTTTTAGCTCATTGGCATTAGGCGGTCCGTGCTTGCGCTGTTCCTTAAATCGGAGATTCTGAGAAAACGGAAAAGCAACGCGGTGATACGTAAGACCCTTGAAAAATATGAATAACGAAGTAAAAGTGACGGCATCGTCATGGAAGAATGGACGCGAACCTGGATTTGCTTCTCCTCTGACGCTGTGTTGTCGATTTCTACTTTGTTAATAGCACAGCTTGGCCAGGCTGACTTTGGTTGTCGCAATCATGCAGGCCTATTCCACCACAACTTGAAGGTTCAAAGTTGTGTTGGTGCCAATCCTCGCGTAGCACAATCGGTGGGATTTTTGGTGGTACCCACATGTCTCCATTGGTGTAGAGCACTGGACGACAGAATTTTACTTACGCGATTTGCAGCATATTGTTTCTATCGGTTGAGATCTCTATGAATCCAATACAGAACTATCAGACAGTCAGTCAGTCCAAAAATAAAATGGAGCGGTTTTATCGAAACTATTCAGTTTTTTCGCACCCAATTGGTGACCGTCGTAGCCAGTACAGCGCCGCAGACTACCACCCATGGAATCGTCATGGCACACGTTGGTGTGAGCTTACAGTTTGCTGCGAGCAGTTAAGTTTTGACAGTGGCATTCTGGTTGAGCGCGAGAGTTGGCCCGCATGCATGGTGCTCTATTGGAATGAATTCGAGCAGCGCTGGAGCATTACTAGACCTTTTCTGAAGTTCCATCCCAGCTGACCTCAAGGCGTAAACTAATTGGTCGCGTGTTAGAATTGTTGTAGTGATTGAATCACTGCCACTGAGGACATGATCTACATAAATATCATAAAGCAAAACCCTTTTAGGCAGCGGGAAACGATCTTTCTCATCGTATGCGAGTTGGTGAAGTACACGTATGACGGTGTACGGCGCAGATGCTGTTCCAAACGTCACCGTTGTAAGGCAGTACACTTGGATCTGCTCTTCGTCACTGCGTCACAGTATCCTTTGATATTGTGCATCATCTCTGTGCATGTCGATGCTTATTTTGTATTTTAGCGAGGAAAACGAATTTATGCATCCTCCAATTTAGAATGACAGCGGGGAGGTCATTTTGTAATGGCGGACCTGTGCACAGCATTTCATTCAGCGATCCACCGTTTGAGGTTTTGGCGGAAGCGTCGTGGACTATCCGCAGTTTGGTCGTAAGACTGTCTTCTTTTACGACAGATTGATGGGGTAAGCCACAGGAACTTACGGTGGGCTTATTGGAAGCCTTGACGGTGCAGTGTTGTTCTTCAGTGGTGGTTGCAGGCGTAATTTGTTAAAGGCGGAAGTAGTCTTCTATGCTGTCTGTGTATCGGGCTCGTAATTCACTATCTCGCTGCAAACACCGTTTGAGCTGATGAAACCTATTTAGAGCGATTTTCCTAACGTCTGGTTATTGTCGTAAACATTTTTTGGAGGTAATCGTAATAAATTTCAATGTGGGCCGCGAAATTTACATCGAGGCAGGAAAGAAGTGTGCAACTAACCATTGAGCGTGATTGGCTCAGAGAGCTTGGACCCACATCGCAGATGTCTGCTGTAGTCGGAGAGCATTTTTTTTTTTTTTTTTTATTAGACTATTTATTTCTTTATTGTATCTTACTCCATTGGAAACTAACAATAAGTTATCAAACCTTAAAACTAATATATAAATATGCTCTTTACCTATTGCATGGAGCTATTTGGGTTCTACTAGTGTATTCATATATAGTAACTAATTATAATTTTAAAAAGAAGAGGGAAACAAAGTTTAATATAGATACATATTATAGATTAGTTTATAAATAAGTTCTGAAACATGGTTTCTTTAGATGTGCAGCAGAATTCTGGTGGAGTAGACTTCTTGCAAATATGTTCGGATGATTTTGCAGGCGATTCAGGTATTTCTGCCCTAATTACATGATTTCTTCTTCTATAGTAGATATATGTGTATCATTGTGAATGTTTTTATTTTTGACAAACCATGGTGCCGTAATTGTTCTTAGGATTTTCGACTGTGCCCTTTGGATAAGTTCTAGGTTTGAGGTTCTCGCACTACCCCAAAGTTGCACCCCATATGTCCATATGGGCTTTATTATAGCTTTGTAAAGAATGACTTTGTATTCCAAGCGCATTTTAGATTTTTTGTTGATTAACCAGTTAAGAGAGTCAGCTTTTGGGTTTCATTTGAGTTCTTTTCGCTTCTGTGTGCTTCCTCCAATTTAATCTACGGTCAAGATGGATTCCTAAATACTTCACTTCTGTTCCTTGCTGTATTTTTTTTTGTCGTTTAGTGACACAGTTGGACAGGTGCTGGTTCTGAGGGAGAACGTTATGTGTGTATACTCGTTCGCTTCGCTAACTTGCCAGCCAAATTTCTACATCTATTTTAATGACACACTCTGAGTCTTTGATTTTTAGTTGAAGCGACTGAGTCACTTTGGTTCTAGGTAAAGTAGGCACCTCGAAGTTATTGCACGGAGCTTCAGGGCAAAAAACTGTGGCTCAATTTCCTTTGGTATTTTTGCAACCTTTGTAGTCTCCAATGTGAGTAATTGGTGTATTTAAGCGGGCCCAAATCTTTGTCATTTTGCTTCAGCTTCCTTTTGAAGTACATCTCTAAGGTGATTTTGTGACAATTCTAATTTCCTCTTTAGGGCAGGTGACCTATATTTCTGCCATTCTCGTCTTAGGCGTCTTTTCTCCTTAACTGCATATGGGTTGAAGTTTCTGCTGGTGTTGCGCACGCATCCGCTGATGCTAACAAGGAATTAAACTCTTGGAGCGCTGTCTCTAAGTCATCCTTGTTTTTAGTAGGAGATTCCAGGCAAATATGTGTACTCACGTATTTCTTATACTTGAGCCAGTTCGTTTTGTTGGTCAATTTAGGCGATCTATGTACAAGTTCAGGAGTTTTGTTGAAGTATGTGATGACAGGTGACTGTTCGGAGGATAATTCGAAAATTGCTTCAGAGGAAAACAGTGTCCTATTTATATTTTTGATCACAGCGAAATCAATAAGATCAGGGATTTTACACTGGTCCGCTGGCCAGTACGTGGGTTGGCCACTTAAGACAAAATCTTGATGATTTCGATGATCAGCGAACTAGATCTAGAGATTCAGGTCTGTGTAGACTGGACACTCTCTATAGTTGGCCATGTGGTTTTCACCGCAGTTGTAGCATTTTTTACATTTTTATCGAATTTGTCAAGCTTATTTGTGAAGCTACTGTTTACCCCACAGAAGGGTTCTGGAACTATCCGCCACTTCGTTGCCTTCATGTCCCTCATGTCTCGGTACCCACATTAGCGTAACAGAGTTTCTTGCTGCTAGAGTATTGAGCAGTTTAGAGCATTCCCAGACCAGCTTTGATTGGAATGAGCAGTTTATTAATGATTTCAGAGCTGCCGGGCTATCTGAGAGTATGCATATTTTGGTGCTGCGTATACCCCTGCGTATACATTATCTAGCACATAACTCTAAGTCGTGGACCTCTGCCTGAAAAATGGAAGCTATTTTGCCCATTGCAATTGCTTTTTGGAAATTTGGCCCTACAATTCCAGCGCCAGTAATGCCATCTTTCATTTTGTAAACCACAACTGTGAGTCCTGTTTTATTATTATTTTATTGTTTCTCGAAGCTGAACGGTCACTGATGACCACTTTGAAGTTCTTAGAGAAGTCTAATTTTCTGTCCAGCTTGTCGAAGACCATGAGGCACGGAGAGTTCCAGACAGTATCCAGAATATTTGCGTGCCCCGATAGGTTGCCTTCTTTAAGATGGCCTAGATTAGGTAGCCTTGGGGCCGCGCTGGCCCCCATCCTCTTAACTACAAGGTGTGGAGGAGTCAGTCCAGTGATCATGCCCAAAACCAGTGTGGGGCACGTTCTCATTGCTACCGTCACACTCAAACTGGTCATATGGTGAATCTTGTTAACGGTCATCTGAGCCTTTGTTTGATTTACTTTTGGTCACCATACCAAAGAAGCTTATGTGATCAGTCGTACTATTATTGATTTATATGACCACGCCATCATTTTTGGCCGTAGTCCCCATGTTTTACCGTACAGCCTCTGGCAAGCGTAGGTTCCTCTTAAGGCTTTACTAGTTATGTATGATAAGTGGTTTTTCCAAGTTAGTGTTCAATGGTGAATAATGAACTATATATATATGTATTATCTAGCGCCCTGATTCATTGATAATGCAAAATGCATTTATTCTTACTGGGTCGCCCAAATATAGCAGATATCCTTATAAAGGCGTGGATATGACGCCGAGAGATTAAGCCAAAGGCCGCGCTTGGTAATTAAGCCTCAATGCTCAGATATTCCTAAAATATTCTCCAAAAGGCTGAGATAATAAATTGACAAGTGTTTCGTTTGGAAGTCAGTCCAAGTCTGATTTTAATTTGTATTTTTAGTTTACCAGAAACATCTTATGGACTATTCACCAATCAATATCAATTCATTCACTTACTCTTGCATAACTTATTTAAATACATAATATGCAAGTAAATGAAATGTATCGATTTGTTCATATATATTCTTAAATATTTACTAGAGGGGAAATCTTATATACTTTCCACATGCCGGCCCATCATATGTTCGCTGCGGCGCTGACTGTCTGCATCGACAGTTATTTCGAGTGCATTACCCGTGCGCAATTAGACGCCCTTGCACTTGAAAGAGTGCAGGCGCGCCGCACTAGGCAATGACCTGCTTTGGTGGTTGCTCGAAGGCAGCACGCTACGGCTTGCATACTCGCGCTCAAGTTATGCGCTATGATGAGCATGCATGCATATATACACTACATTAGAGTTTTGTCTAGGATTACTCCCAGATATTTCATTTCGTTGGACATTGTTAAGTTTGTGGTCCCTAAAATTAATTTCCCCAGATTCAGTTTCCTTCTTTTGGTAAAGGGTACCACGTTTGTCTTATTCGTATTAATCGATAGGTATTCATCCTGACACCAGTTTTGCGTGATGTGAAGAGCTAGTTGCAGGCGATCTGTTATGGTAGAGTCAAACTTGCCTCTGACCATAATTATCAAATCATCCGCAAAGCCCTGACTTCGTATCCGAGGTCATTGAGACTTTGTAAAAGCTCGTCGATAACCAATAACCATAAGAGTGGCGATAGTGCGCCCCCCTGGGGACAACCTTTGGTTGACTTGAAAATTAACTTTTTCAAAGATTATTGTTCTGTTTTTCAGGCTGCCTCTATGGTGCGAACGTATGCCATGGCATTCGCCTTATGGGCGCCCCATACAGGATTACGGATTTGACAACTCCTGATATGAGCTGTCTCTTCCGCTGGCAAAGTGAAGAGCAGATCCGAGCCGCCTTTTCGCCTAAACGCCTCAAGTGATCCTTGAATGTTAATCTGGAGTCTATCCAGACGCCTAGGTACTGCAAGTGTGGGATCGTGGTAATGGTGCAGTTTCTAACTCTTATCTCCACGACCTCCTGTACCTTTTGACCCGAAATAAGGATGGCCTCCGTTTTCTGCTCCGCCAGTCTAAGTCCTGCATTCGCCAGCCATCTCCCGACAACGGCCACTCTGCGATTTGCCTCCGCTACTACCTCTTCCAGGTGTTTCGTCGCGATCACTAACGCTATGTCGTCCGCATATTCGATGATTTTTAGATTATATGGCACCTATATGCGGAGAATGCCATCATACATAGCATTCCAGAGTAGTGGACCCAGTACAGACCCCTGGGGAACCCCTACGGTGACCTAATGCGTTTCCATACCTCGCTCGAACTCGTATAGCAGCATCCTGTCGTTAAAGTAGTCGGCTATCATCCGTCTTAGGTAGACGGGCACTCCAAACTCTGCCAGCGAACACGCTATGCGCGCCCAGCTCGCCGAGTTAAAGGCATTCTTGACATCAAGGGTGACCACAAGGCAATACCTCTTGGAGCCCCCTTCCATCTTCGTGCTTGTATCGCCTTCTTCGCCATTTGGATGACATCGTCAATGGCGTCCACTGTCGATCTTGTTTTCCGGAATCCATATTGGCGTCGCGCTAGTCCTCCAGCCTCCACTAGAGCCTCTGCAATCCGGTTGCAAATAATCCGCTCCAGGACCTTCCCTGCCGTGTCTAGCATGCACTGGGGACGATAGGCTGGTGGTTCTTCCGTTGGCCTATCAGCTTTTGGCATCAGGACCAGCCGCTGCCTTTTCCACCGTTTTAAAAAGACACCTTGTCTAAAACAGGCCTCGTAAAGAGACCTCAGTGCCTCTGGGTGTAGCGCAGCTGCCGTTTTGAGCACTCGGTTGGGTATTCCATCCGGGCCAGGTGCCTTCTGGTCCCCAAATCCTCCAACAGCCCGCATCACCTCGTCAGTGGTCACACTGGGTAATGCTTCGTGCAACTCGAGGAAGAATTGGCCAGGCACATAGTCCTGTGCTGGGAAGAGTTCTCCCACAATACGTCTGAGCAAGTCGGGGCAGCTTGGGGCTGGTTGCCTATGGCAAGGGAGCTCTTTCATTACAAGCTTATATGCTGTGCCCCATGGGATTTCTTCAACCTGTGCACATAGTTCGATGAAACTCCTGCGCTTCTTGACTTTATGGACTTTTTTAGCCTCCTCTTGGCCTCCTTGTATACATGGCGTAGGTGCAGACACTCTGTCTTGCCTATTGCCCGCTGGTGTCTTCGTCTTGTGGCATGAGATTACTTAGGCAGGCCAGTGACCTCATCTGTCCACCAGTAGACGGATTTATGACATCCGCCCTAGGCCCTTCTGGCCATCGCCGAGTCGCATGCACTCTCTAGCTGGCTTGCTAGCTGACTTACCATTTCGTCCGCACCACCTTCCAACTTCATGTCCTCCAACATGACTTTAAGGGCGCCATCATCGAGTTTATCCGCCCTCCAGCCTCTTAATCTTGGACCTATCTTTGGCCATCTCCCCGGTAACTTTAGATCGATCGTAATGGCATTGTGATCGCTGTGAATATATATGGGACTCACAATCCACTTAGCTCCTCTCACGAGTCTGCTGCTCAGGAACGTAAGAACGATCACGGTTTTGGCTCCTCCTCTGGCGAATGTCGCCTCTCCCGTGTTCATGAGAACTACGTCAAGTGCCGTGAATGCGTCCATGAGGATATGACCTTTTGGCGTAGTTCGGGCGCAGCCGCATTCATTTGCCCTTGCGTTGAAATCGCCAGCAATCACTACGGGGTGCCTGCTTCGCGCATCCACGGTGAGTCTGTCCACCACTGACTCGAACTTATTCGTAGTGAGGCTTGGTGGAAGATAACAACTGTAGACCGTAGTCCCTCCAATGGTCGCTCTGACGTAGCCGTCGCTACTATGTTTCTTGCTCAGTTGTAAGGCCCTGGCTCCACACACCCACAGTGCGGCTCCGACAGTATTGTCCTCGGCCCAAACTCCTTTGTGCTTGCGCCGGTATGGCTCGATAAGCACCGCAACATCCGCCTGTTGTTTCCTTACTGCCTGCTCAGAGAGACCCTGTGCAGCCCCGCAGTGGTTGAGTTTGAGCTGGAGCAACCTCATCTCCTACGTCTGGATTTTCCCGCGGCTTGTTTGTAGGACGGGCATGAGTTGCATCCTGTCGGATGCTCCAAGTCCTTACGACCCTTGGCTGTGCAGAGTGCGCACGCAGGCATCCTGTCGCACTCACGGGCGCTGTGTCCTTATCCACCACATCTGTAGCACTTGTGGTGACAGTCCTCTTTGCTAGTGCATTTCTGTGAGGTGTGATCGAACGCTTGTAGCAGCGCACTTGTGTCACCTTCTCACGCACACGGCAGGAAGTCCATCCAACTCTAAGCCTGCCGATTTTTACAAGGGTTGCGGCTACCTGGGGCGGTAAGCTGATGGTCGCCGTCTGCGTTCCCCCATATGCTTTGCGGAGGGACCTGCCTGCACATACGGGAGGTCTCTCTGAGACATTCAGCCGTTTACATAGCGCCTCATGAACATCTTCAACCATGGTAACCTCATCTAGAACCTTTACCTCCACCAGTGTCTCCTACGTGAGTTGACGCAACTCCGCACTGGATTCTAGGACACTCACCACTGCCTTGCTGTACTGCAGGGTCTTGCCGTTTTGCGAATTTGCCGCACGCTCTCTCCCAGTTCAGAGAGCTGCGGATCCATCTTGAGCTTCCGGAGGATTTCCGAATAATTCACCATCCCAGTTTCCTTTATCACTATAGCATCTGGGCGCACTTGCCTGGGCTTTAGGTCCTTCGGCTTGGCACGGGCGCTAGTATATAGGCTTGTGTATATGTGTATGTACTCGTATATATCTATGTTTTGTTTATGTATATGCATATGTTTATGTATATTTATTCGTATATTTATATGTACGAGTATATATAAATATATATACGAGGTGTGATCAAAAAAGAACCGTTATTGTGTGATCAAACAGTAAAGTATTTACTTATTCATCAACAACTATTTTGTCCCCTTTAAAGTAATTCCCCTCAGATACTTCTGAAACCCTTTTTTTGGTATCACCAACAGCTCCTGTTTCGATTTTTCTTTTATCTCCTCAATCGTAGCAAAACGCTTTCCTTTCATCGGTGTCTTCAGTTTTGGAAAGAGGAAAAAGTCAGCGGGAGCCAAGTCCGGTGTATACGGTGGTTGAGGCATGATAACGGTTTTGTTTTTGGCCAAAAACAGCTCCTGAGCGATGTCCATGCGACGTTGTTTTTGCTCAAAATTTTGCAATTTTGGAACAATCTTCGCTGCCGCACGTTTCATGCCTGAAACATCCGTAAAAATTGCTTGGCATGATCCGAACGATATGCCAACATCATCAGCAACCTCTCTGATAGTGATTCGACGATTATCCAAAATCATTTTCTTCACTGCGTCAATGTTTTCATAGGTTGTTGACGTGCTCGGGCGACCAGGACGAGCATCGTCATTGACATCTTCTCGGCCTTCCTTAAACAGGTTATACCATAACTGAACTTGTGTTCTGCTCGTAGTAGACTCGCCAAAAGCCACAGTCAACATTTCAAATCTCCTTGCGCATTTAATTTCATTATTTACACAAAACTGAATACAGTTTCTTTGATCCATTTTTTCGAATAGTACAAAATCGAAGAGCACACCAAAACACGACTAACCTTTTTATCTGTCAAAAACAAACTGACAATCCAAAATGGTTGGTATTGCCAACATATATAACAGACATGTGTACCAGCATAACAGGAAAAAAATGCGAACATCGAACATACGTAACTCACGAAATATGAAAATAACGGTTATTTTTTGATCACACCTCGTATACATATAAATATACATAAACATATATATACATACATATATATATATATATATATATATATATATATATATATATATATATATATATATATATACATATATATATATATATATATATATATATATATATATATATATATATATATATATATATACACATATATATATATATATATATATATATATATATATATATATATATATATTTATATATATATATATCGGGTTTTTCAATAAGAGCGCTACAAAAGTTTTTTTAAATAAAACAAAACCGGTTTTAGATCTCAATGAAATTCTTTATTCCTGTGAAAGTACGTTCGATGCCATTATGTATGGAACTCGATTTCTTTTGCATAGCCACCACGGGCTTGCTTGCAAAAGTCCAGACGCTGAACCCAATTTTCTACGGTTTTCAAGCATAAATCGGCCGATACTGCTGCAATTTCACGTTCGATATTCGTACGAAGTTCATCAATCGTCGCTGGCTTGTTGGCATAGACCATAGACTTGACGTAGCCCCACAGGAAATAATCTAACGGCGTCAAATCGCACGACCGAGGCGGCCAATCGACTGGGCCATTTCGTGAGATAACACGTTCACCAAACTTGGTTTGCAGTAAATTGATTGTGGCATTCGCTGTGTGGCTTGTGGCGCCGTCCTGTTGGAACCACATGTCCTCCAAGTCCATATTATCCAATTGGGGCCAAAAATATTCGGTTATCATTGAACGGTAGCGATTCGCATTCACAGTAATGTGCCGGTCTTGATCATCACGGAAGAAGTACGGCCCAATGACGCCGCTGGCCCATAAACCGCACCAAACCGTAATTTTTTCGGGATGCAATGATGACTCATGGAGTAGGTGGGGATTGCTGTCTAACCAATAACGCATATTTTGCTGATTGACGAAGCCATTCAGCCAGAAATGAGCCTCATCATAAATTGGACGTAGCGCTCTTAAAGTTGAGGCGACTGACTCCGATTTCGGTAGAAAATTTTAATAATTTCGACTCATTGTTGGCTCGTATATCGTTGACGAAATGGCAAACCTTACTGAAGAGAAATGTCAAAAGAGCGGGAAAAAATATGGCGTCGTTTGCTGTCACTATCCATTTACTTTTGTAGCGTTTCTTTTGAAAAACCCTTTATATATCATATATATATATATATATATATATATATATATATATATATATATATATATATATATATATATAAATACAATAATGTAAGCTCTGGTATGACGCGCATAGTTGTCGAATAAACTAGTGTACATATAATACAAACAATTGTTATACATGCATACATATGTATTGTATTGCCTGATCCTCTTACTTACTTATATTAAGCTTAGAGTGTTTAAGATTTTGATTAGTAAAGTTAGTCATTTGAAGAAACACAAGAGTGCAACGTCTACTCAGACTCTTAATTGGCGACGAGGAAAAAGAATTAGAAAATATAAAAACCACATGGCTTACCTTTGCAAAGAAAAATACAATAATAGAAAAGTTATTGAGGAAAAAGAAGAAAAACATTAAACATAAAATAAATATAAAAATAGTATATAGTTAAAGTGGAAAAGTTAGTAGTAATCGTTTAAATTAGAAGCGGAGTGCAGTTATTTAAACAATTTAAGACATTTCACGAGTGTTTTGAGGAAAAGGTTAGAAAAAAAACAATAATTAATTATTATAAACTGAAATAAATGTATTAGAATAATTTAAACAAAAATACATTGTCTTGAATAGAAAAGGAAAAACAATAGTAGTGTTGTAATAGAAAGAACAGTTTTCCAATACCACGCTTTATTTGACCTTGAAGGGAGAATAAACTGAATTAACATCAACTTTAAAGTCAGCTCACAGTTCACAGAGAGCACTAGCAAACACAAGTAACAGCAACGATAAAAGCAGTAACTGACTCCAACATCACGTAAGCAGAATAGGCAGCAGAAATAATGCATCAACAGAAGAAATCTACAAAAATAACATCTCCAGCATTTATCACCTAATTTTAAAAATATGGAGAGTAATGAATTTGTCAGCTTTAATTTAGTATTAAGTTGTATAAAAAATATCGATAATTTTGATAGTACTGATTTCAAGTAGAGATAATTATACCATTAATCGCAAATTTTGACCAAAGTTCTAAAAACATTATTTTGAGGTTTGTTAAAAATAAATGCACCGGACAGACGAGTGAAGAAATTCATAGAACTGGGCAAGCTAATGATTGGTCGGACTTAAAAAAAGTTCTACTAGACAATTTTGGAGAAAAACAAACAAGTGTTGAGTTAATGGACGAACATAAAACATGCAGACCGTACCGCACAATCGAACAGTATTTTCATACAAACAACACAGTAACAAACAGATTAAATAACAGAAATTTAACACATAAGGAAGGTCCATACTCTACCGCCGAAATTAATCGCATCGCTTTGAATTCATTTCGAGAGTATTTACCAGAACCAACAAGAAGTATAATATTTGCTAGGAATCCAGAATCGATTAGAGTGGCTTTTAAAATTATTCTCGAGGTACGGCACCAAAAGTACACTATTAATCGAAGCCCCCAATTAAAAATAGAGAGCACCGAACCTATAGAAACAATTTTAGTGACTCACACTATTATAGATCAAATAATTACGAACGCAATATTAATAATAATACATCGCAGACAAAGAATCTCTATCAACAGAACCGAAATATGACTCCTACCAACCAAACGAGAAGCGTAACCAATTAAGAAGATCTGACTATGGGGAATAACACTTATAGGAACACTAGCCAAAATATAAATAAATTTTGCAATATAAATAATAGACAAATTAATCGAAATAATAAGGGACAGAACTACCAACAAATAAGTGAATCTAGACAAACAAGGTATTCCCAAGTACCACAACCAATGGAAATAGGTGCACTTAGTCAACATACTGTCAACGAAGATTCTATATATGAACATTTTCTAATGAGTGGGAGAAACAGCTACCCTATATAGTTGTAACTACTCCGGTAAAAAATTTAAGATTCGTAATTGATACTGGAGCAGAGATAAGTATAATTAACCTCAACAAATAATAAAGTATCGCTTTCCCTTGTTTAAAGAATTTAAGAAAAATTGTTTTGTTGAATTTATAGAATTCCCCTTTCATAAATATTTCGATGGAATTATAGGTAATAATATCCTAAAAAATATAAATTGTATTATTGATTACCCCAAGCGACAACTAATTACCGAAAGTGCTACATACATATTCTACCCTTCTCAAACTGAAGAGTCTTATGATAAATTCGCATCCCAGGAACATATAAAGGAAATATTTCAAAATCTAGCGATAGATCCTTTAAAAACGAATGAAAATGTTCTTTTAAGCGATTTCGAGAAAAACAAACTCAACACCATATCAAAAAAATCGAGACACGCTTTTTATGAGGAAAATGATCTAACAATTACTAATGAAGTTAAACACAAAATTGTTACGACAAATGATATCCCTATTCACTCTAAATTATATAGATACCCAGAGATTCACAAGGAGGAGGTTAAAAGACAAATTAATGATATGTTAAAGCAAAATATAATCCTTGAATCAAATAGTCCACTCTGGATTGTCCCTAAAAAATCTGACAACCCAAGCGATTTAACATGGCGCATAGTCATAGACTACAGAAAACTCAATAGTAATACCATAGAAGAGAGGTATCCAATATCGAATATGGAAGACATATTCGACAAATTGGGAAAATGCCAATACTTCTCGGCACTCGATCTGGCAAAGGGTTTTCACCAGATTGAGATGGACAATAATGATATCCATAAGACAGCTTTTTCTACGACCGACGGACATTACGAGTATTTACGAATGCCGTTTGTTCTAAGTAATGCTCCCGCTACTTGCCTTATGAATAATGTGTTAAAAGAGTATATAGGCAATATCTGTCTCGTTTACCTTGACGACATCTTAGTTTTTTCTACCAACAATCTTTGAGTAAAGCCAATTGAGCAAGTGCAGATTTTTAACAAAAAAAACAGAATTTCTTGGTCATGTCGTTTCAGCAGAGGAAATTAAAACAAACCCAAAAAAAAAATAGAAGCAATAAATGAAATTAAATTGCCAAGATCGCAAACGAAGGTCAAGTCATTCTTGGGAATCACGGTATATTACCGGCGTTTTATCAAAGACTACTCCAAAACCACCTTGTTAAATATTTAAAGAAAAAATAAAAAATCAACTTAAGGGACTCTGAAAATATAGAAGCATTTCAAAAGTTTAGGCTACTGCATAGTGACCCAATCCTTACTCCCCCAGATTTTGGAAAGAAATGCACACTTATTACCGACGCAAGTAATTTTGTATTAGGCGTGGTTCTTACACAGAATGCCAAGGTGATATCTTACGCTAGCAGGTCACTTAATGGGCATAAACAAAAATATAGCACAATCGAAAAAAAATTGCTATTCACAGTTCGGAAAATAAAACTCAGTGAATTTGACTTTGACATCGAGTACATTAATGGCAAGGAAACCGTTGAAGCAAATGGTTTAAGTCACATTGTCTTTGATGAGAATAAAATGACAGACAACCATTCCTTTTTAGACGTAAATCTAAATGTACTTTTTGAAATTTCAGATAACTAAGAAAACAATACGTCCTCCCCAAATCAGGAAGAGAATTTAGATTGTGATGATGGAGACACTACCCACAGTGCAGACATTGATAGTTATCCCAATTACAGAAAAACCTATTAACCTTTTCAAAAACCAACTAATTATCGATTTCGCCCAAAAGGAATCTAAAACTACAAAAATGTTATATAGAAATAATATAAGACATACAATACTTATTACTAAGTGATCTTTTGTCGATAATGAAAAAAATGCTTTCAATTAAAGGATTAATTGTTGCTTTCATTCAGAATCGTACATTATTTTTAAAGTTTCAGGAGTTGTACTCAAAATACGTTTCAGCAAATAAAAACCTTAAAGTCCTGCTAGCACACACATTTATTGAGGATGTAACAGATACAGAAAAGTTACTGGTGTAATGCACGTATATTGTGTGCGAGAAATATATGATAAATATTATATATTATAGCGTTGCTCGGCAAGACGCCATTGAGCAAATTACTAATTTGAGCCGAAGAAAGGCTCAAGCCGAAGAAAGGCTGTTTGCAAGAAAAATGCAATGTGTTGAGTTGCCAGTTGGAAACTGATTAGTTTAATTCCCGAGCAGGGTTTTTATATGGTTTATTTGAGTTACAAACTCGATAACAAATCTCGATTAATTTAATTGTTTACTTCTAATCCCTTTCGCTTAAGTCTAACTCAAATTCCACTCAATTGTAAAACAAACCAATTCACCAATGACCGCACACCAGGATTCTAATTACACTGCACATGTCAAGTGTCATAGTGTTGCAGTGCAGCGGATGGGTGTGTCTTATGTATTGGTATGGTTTGGATGTGTAGTTTGCGTAGGTAGACTTTGTGCTACACTACGTTTGTTGCGCAATAGTGCACATGCACTACACTGGAGTTAATTGAAAACAACCTCAGGGGAATTAACGAAATTGTCGAGGAAATAAAGAATACCAATTATTGTCCAAACTTAAAAAATTTATACAGAAATATATAAATATCTGTGAAATCTGTAACTTAGCAAAGTACGATAGAAAACCTGTAAATATCAAACAATTTTTAATCGAGCAAAGTATCGATGTTCATTATACTACAACTTATCTTCAAACAGGTAATGCGGATGTTGACAGACTACATAGTGCCCTGAATGAACACATGAGACTTTTTAACGCCGACCCCAATAACAAAGATGACCTGAAAGACAAAGTTTTCAAAACTATAATAGCATATAATAACACGATACACTCTGCGACAAAAACAGACCGATCGACTCACTATACAACTTAATTACTAAAGAAGAAATGACTGAATTTTCAAACCAGCTGCACTTACAGAATAAATATGTTGTCATTTTGACAACATATTTATTGATAATAATAGGGTAAGTGTTAATTGCATTAACAGTTGATGTGCAAACGTCATTGGGAGGTATGTAGCAATCAAACTTTTAATGCATAACATCTTCTTTTGCATACAATTAGGCTTGTGTTAAGCAAACCTTGCCAGCTAAACGATGAAATTTGCATTGTTGACAAAAACTCCAATATATACTACATCAGCGAAGGCATTGCACTAGACGAAACATGATATCAAGTGCAATACTCTGAAGAACTCAAGTGAAGGCCAGCCTGCAAATTTGTCAATAATGCACATTTCATGGTTATGCTTTAAATTCAATAATACCTAATATATGTATAGACAAATTATATGTAATATATGTAGAGAGAAAAATGAATAAATACCCACCATTGGCACAGAAAAAGTCAGTCAATCAGTAAGAGTTAACTGTGAGTCTTTTCATTTTAACTTAGCATTGATTGATTCTCCTTCTCCGACACCAAGGTTGATGTGCCTGTTGTCAAACCCACCATCAACTCGGTACGAGCACTGCTGTTGACATTAGGTCTTTATTTAACGACAGCAAGGTTTACGTGCCTGGTGTCAACATTATCATCAACTTGGTACAAGAACCGTTGTTGAAATTCAGCTGTTAAATTTAGTTTAACATTTTGGTGACCCCGACGTTTGCAACCTTCTGAGTATCAGAAGGAAAGGATAACTGGTTCAAGTGCCCATTATCCATCGATGCACTGATCATTGAAGCATCCTTCAGTAGGCAGCAAACAGCTACCAACGAAGTATCCACATTCAACAATCAAGTCCTAAGCTAGCAAGCTGCAGAAGACTTCAGACATTATTACTGACTTATCATCAAGCTATCAAGTGTCCTGTAACCAGCAGACGACAACAATCAAATCAGCATTAGCCGGTAACCAGTAGAAGACAACAACGGATCCTGCACATAGCATTCGAAAACACGATACTTCATCATCATGGGGATGGATGAACTATCATTGAGGGAAGATTAACTTGCACTGGCTTTACAAAAAGCTGTAGCCAACTACAAGAAGGCGTCAGAAGATCGCAATACAGCAGTTGTTATAACAGCAAAAGCCAAGGAGCTGGATGAATTGTGGGTACAGTTTGACAAACTCGACAATACCATCCGCGACCAACATGGCAAGGAAGTCGGCCACCCGTATTTTGTCAAGGATATACACACTGCCATTCGCACGAAATACCGAGAAGCACTCGATGAGATGGACGGAGCAGTACAGGCCATCAAGCGACTCCAGGCAGCATAAACCTCAAAGGCTGCACCATACTCAAAATAGTACGGTTGCCGCAGCCAGCCACTAGACAAAGCGAATCGAGCACCGTGATAGCGGCCCCCAGAAGTCCGTCAAGTCAGCTATGCTCACTAATTGACAAACAAAAGAAGTCAATAGACACAGCTAGCAAACTACTTAGTCAAGTGCTTAATAGTGTGACCCAACAAACGTCTCACTATTATGCAATGCAGGCGAAGACAGTAGTAACGCATTGGAAATCTGCCCAGGACCAGCACCAAAGGATCTAGTTATCTAATGAGCCCAGCTCATACGACTGCGAGGGTTTTGCCCAGATTGAGCAAGCAATCACTGCACAGATTTTGCAGCTTCCAGATATGGCCCGAGAATCAGCGAAATCAATTATGCAAGCCTCTCCTATAGCAGTCAACAGGCAAACAGCCAATATGACGACATCAGGTCTGAAACTACCATGGTTGAAATACCAAAATTCGATGGCAGCTACCACAAGTGGAGGCAGTTCCACGATCTTTTTATGGTGTTGGTCGACAAACAACCAATTCCAGTTTGCCAAAAGATGTGGTCTTGAAGTCCAATTTATACGGTCAGGCAGAAGGACTAATTCGGAACTTCACAGCATCGGCAAATGATTACGAGGCCGCATGGGCGGTGGTCAATGATCGATATGAAAACCGTCGGCTGCTCATAAACGCAACGTTAAGCAGACTGCTCTCCCAACTGACAATCAACAACGATCAGGCATCAGCGATTAAGTTCCTCCTCATAGAAATGGGCCAAATCAAACTTTCCTCTCAGCTCCCAGTCATGCAAAACACAACGCTTGGTTGGGTGATAAGTGGAAAAATTGGCCAAAGCGCAACAAAAACAGCAACATGTGCAGTCTGCACTAGTCAGGAGAATGGTTCCCTCAACGACACTCTTGAGAAATTCTGGCAACTTGAAGGATATGACACACCTAGCTGTAAGTATACAACCGCCGAGCGTCGCAGTGAAGAACATTTTCTGCAAAATTATCAACGTGATAACAATGGGCGCTTCATAGTAAAATTGCCGTTCCAAACTACTCCAAACCAACTGGGAGAATCGCGAAAGTTAGCTCTGCAACGGTTCCTGAATTCAAGGCCCAATATGTAGCCTTCATGCGAGAATACGAGAAGCTTGGTCATATGGAAGAGATTGACATAACTAGCATCAACAGTTCCCACTACTTTCTTCCACATCATGTCGTTTGGAAGTCAGACAGCTTAACGACAAAGCTAAGAGTCGTATTCGATTCTTCAGCCAAAATATCAAGAAATGTCTATTTAAACAATCGTCTGGCAACAGGACTAACTATCCAGGAAGATGGGCTCACTATTCTTTTGCGTTTCCGGCTCCAACGATTTGTCTTTACAGCTGACATTGAAAGATGTATCAACAAGTGCGAGTAGATAAAGACGATCAAAAGTTCCAAATTATCTGGTGGAGAGAGGATCCCTCACATCCCATGAAGTGTTATCAGCTCACGACCGTCACCTACGGTACAACGTCTGCACCGTATTTGGCTATCCGCACACTTCAGGCTCTGGCTGACGATTCCACACCTCAAGTTCCTATGCGTGTGGATAAACGCGCGGACTACCTTCAAAGAACATCTGCGGCGTGTGGGATGTAAGGCAGCATACACATGCTCTCTCCTATGTAGACTAATGCCAAACTTGGAAGGACCCAGACAGCGGAAAAGGCGACTCATCGCCGGGGTTGTCAGATCCATTATTCTCTATGGGGCGCCAATATGGGCCGAAAATGCTGATGTGAAGGCTTACGTCCGCACCATTGAGGCAGCATACAGGAGAAGTGCACTACACGTGATCTGCGCATACCGCACCGTATCCACAGATGCCACCTTTGTAATAGCCGGCATGACTCCCGTGAACCTGCTAGCAAAAGAAGCGATGACCCTCTACCACGCCAAAGGGACACACGCGACTAATGTAGAAGAGCTCTTTGCAATTGTAAATCAGAGGACCCTTCAAGAGTAGCAATCCCAGTGGGATTCTTCTACAAATGGCCGCTGGACAAGAAGGTTGATCCCCAACATTCAGCAATGGGTAAGCAGATCGCAGGGTAAGGTGAACTAATACATCACACAGTTGCTGACAGGCCATGGAGGTTTTCGGGCATACGAGTATATATATATATATATATATATATATATATATATATATATACTAGCTGACCCGGCAAACGTTGTTTTGCCATGTATATTATTTCTAGGAAACGTTTTTTTAGTTCAATAAAAATAACTATATACTATAAGTGTGCGGGGATTTACTTATAATCGAAAGCGTTGTAGACAATGAAAGTATGCTTTATTTGGTTAATTAATTAATCTTTATCAAAGTATCAAATATATCTTAAATTACAATTCTCGATAGCTATCTAAACATTCAAAATAATTTTTGCTATCAATTATGTCAGTTGAAAAAAAATTAAGATTAATCTCTCAGCGCAATACAGTGTACAATGTTCTTGGTTAGTCCGTCTTTAGCCAACACAAACAAACTGGATGGTTTTCCCACGCGAGAACATGCCACATACGAGGTTTGATAACAAAATAACCGCTATTTTAAATTTTTTCAAAAAGTATTTATTTATCGTACCTGCATATATTCCACTTGGAGGAATCTCTCTACCCTTGCATGGCCTCGCTGCTGCGGCATAGATAAACATGGGAACAAGAAAGCAACTGCACAACGATCATAGATAGCGGCCACGAGCGGGGACCAAATTAAAACAAAATGTACAACATACAAACACAACAGGGAAAGAAAAATGATGCGGAGAAGGATCCCTTCAGTAAGAGATCCGCTCTTCCAAGGAGTCCGGTATGGACCAAGGATGTGGTGCGGAGAAATTCTCTGGCTTCCCAGTGAGCTCCGACCTACATCGCTTCATCCCCCAGACGGAGTCGTTGCTAAAGGCAAGATGGCGATGTTGGAGTGGCACGTCGAGGCTTTAATTGCATTCGTGGGGATTCGGCTAATGTCCACGCGGATATCAAGCGGAAGACGGCAAAAATACGGGACATTTGCCTCCAGATCCATCAGGAGCAGGACGCGGTGATGATTGAAAAACCATCACAATCGGAGCGAGTCGGTAAGGGGACCCAGACTGACAACAAAATATTGAACAAAGAGGTTCAAGCGGTTAGTCACCTGTTGGACAAGAAGGTCCAAGTTGGTGAACCACCATGGGAAACTCCTGCCCTGGTGAAGAGCTTCGCCGTCACGGTGGCAACGCCGAAGCGCCCCGCGAGATGGGGGAGGTGGAACCGGCGAGTCCTAACAGCCTGGAGGTAACCAAAAAGGGGAAAGGAGAGGAGCGGAAGGCGACGTAGAAGGTAGCCCGGCCGAAGCCAAATTCCAAGACGATTAAACCCAAAGCGAACAAACCGGAGGTGGGAAAAGCGGGGTGGATCACGGTCCGTACTCGCGCCCGTGCCAAGCCTAAGGACCTGAAGCCCAGGCAAGTGCGCCCAGATGCTATAGTGATAAAGGAAACTGGGATGGCGAATTATGCGGAAATCCTCCGGAAGCTCAAGACGGTGTGTGAAGCCAGGGCCTTACAACTGAGCAACAAACATAGTAGCGACGGCTACGTCAGAGCGACCATTGGAGGGAACACGGTCTACAGTTGCTACCTCCCACCAAGCCTCACTACGAACGAGTTCGAGTCTGGAGTGGACAGACTTACTCGGTCGTCTTGCGGCTTGTCCTGGGCACCTTGTGTATCTGAAAACCTAAACTCATTCTTTAGAAACAAACACTACATCACTTTAGTTTAAGACAACAAGAAGATTTATTCTTAAAATACTAATTCTTATATACTATTTCCAAACAGTACTCTCAGTCTGTGAACTGACCTTTCTAGTGTTCCAGTTCCGCACCTGTTAATTGGTGTCAGTTGGTCAAGCCAACTGACCTACTGTAAAAGTGTCGACGGTGCATTCTAAATTCCAATGGCCTTCGTCGACTCGACTGCGGTACTGTAACACCCTAAAAGTTTATGTAATCACTAGTACATAAATTCTGGTAATTTATAATACTCGCACCCTAAAAATATGTGCTTTCTTAATTAACTTAATTGATTGAAGCTAACCACACCAAATGTGTAGTATAGTAGTTAGGAGTCGGTGCTGTGAGCCAATTACTCGCAGGCAGCTTGATTCTAACTCACAACAGGTGTCATCGAACTATGTGCACAGGTTGAAGAAAGCCCATGGGGAAAAGCATAAAAGCTTATGATGGAAAAGCTCCCTTGCCATAGGTAACCAGCCCTAAGCTGCCCCGACTTGCTCAGACGTATTGTGCTCTTCGAGCTCTTCCCAGCACAGGACTACGTGCCTGGCCAATTCCCCCTTGAGTTGCACGAAGAATTACCTAGTGTGATCACTGACGAGGTGATGCGGGCTCATGGAGGATTTGGGGACCGGAAGGCAACTGGCCCAGATTGAATACCCAACCGAGTGCTCAAATCGGCAGCTGCGCTACACCCAGAGGCACTGAGGATATGGATTCCGGAAAACAAGATCGACAGTGGATGCCATTGACGACGTCATCCAAACGGCGAAGGGGCGATACAAGAACGAAGATGGAAGGGGGGATCCAAGAGGTATTGCCTTGTGGTCACCCTCGATGTTAAGAATGCCTTTAACTCGGCGAGCTGGGTGCGCATAGCATGTTCGCTGGCAGAGTTTGGAGTGCCCGTCTACCTAAGACGGATGATAGAAGACTACTTTAACGACAGGATGCTGCTATATGAGTTCGAGCGAGGTATGGAAACGCATTACGTCACCGTAGGGGTTCTCCAGGGGTCTGTACTGGGTCCACTACTCTGGAATGCTATGAATGATGGCATTCTCCGCATACAGGTGCCCCATGATGTAAAAATCATCGGATATGCGGACGACATAGCGTTAGTGATCGCGGCGAAACTTCTGGAAGAGGTAGTAGCGGAGGCAAATCGCACACTAGCCATTGTCGGGAGATGGCTGGCGAATGCAGGACTTAGACTGGCGGAGCAGAAAACGGAGGCCATGCTTATTTCGAGTCGAAAGATACAGGGGGTCGTGGAGATAAGAGTTGGAAACTGCACCATTACCACCATTACACACTTGAAATACATAGACGTCTGGATTGACACCAGATTAACATTCAAGGAACACTTGAGGCGTGTAGGCGAAAAGGCGGCTCGGATCTGCTCTTCACTTTGTCGGATAATGCCGAACCTTGGAGGACCGCGGCAGCGGAAGAGACAGCTCATATAAGGAGTTGTCAAATCCGTAATCCTGTATGGGGCGCCCATATGGGCTTATAAGGCGAATGTCATGGCATACGTGCACACCATAGAGGTAGCCTATAGGAGAAGTGCACTTCGAACGATCTGTGCCTATCGCACTGTGTCCACAGCCGCCGCGCTGGTGATTGCAGGTATGATCCCTGTGGACCTGCTTGCCAAGGAGTCGTGGAGGCTATACTACGGCAGAAGTACGCGCGAGTCCAGTGCGGGAGATCGCATAGTACAGGAGTGGCAAGCCCGATGTTATGTGTCTGAGAAGGGCCGTTGGACGTGGAGACTGAATAGGTCGAATGGCAAAGTGAACTACCACGTCACACAAATGCTGACCGGGCACGGAGGTTTCCGTGCATATTCGCACAGATTCCGGCTGGATGAATCCCCCTGTTGTGGAAACTGTGGAGGCACGGAGCCAGAGAACGCGGACATGCTTCCTTTTCGCATGCCCGCGGTACAGCGGTGCCAGAGCTGTGCTTCAGAGAGTTTGCGGGGAATCCGTGACACCTGACAATATCGTGCACCATATGCTCGAGTGCCCCAAGAAATGGTAAGTGGTGACGCCTCGGCAGAAATAATGCGAGACCTCCGCCACTTGGAGTGGCGACGACGTTCAGGGAATCCATTAGAGGGGTCCTTTGACCATTCCCCTCCCCGAATGAAGTATTGCTTAGCGATTATGTACCGTCGGGGAGGCGTCCGTGGGGGTGGTTTTAGAGGGTAAGAATACTATACTACAGGCGCGTCGTCCAGTGTCTGGTTGCAGATTTCCACCTCCAATACACAAAAAATAAAATAAAAATAAAATAGATATATGTATATATACACATATATACATATATACATATACATATACATATACATGTATATATAAATATACATATACATACATACATACATATATATATATATATATATATATATATATATATATATATATATATATATATATATATATATATATATACGAGGTGTGATCAAAAAATAACCGTTATTTTCATCTTTTCGTGAGTTACGTATGTTCGATGTTCGCATTTTTTTTTCTGTTATGTTGGTACACATGTCTGTTATATATGTTGACAATACCAACCATTTTGGATTGTCAGTTTGTTTTTGACAGATAAAAAGGTTAGTCGTGTTTTGGTGTACTCTTCGATTTTGTACTATTCGAAAAAATGGATCAAAGAAACTGTATTCAGTTTTGTGTAAAAAATGAAATTAAATGCGCAAGGGCATTTGAAATGTTGACTGTGGCCTTTGGCGAGTCTACGATGAGCAGAACACAAGTTCAATTGTGGTATAACCGGTTTAAGGAAGGCCGAGAAGATGTCAATGACGATGCTCGTCCTGGTCGCCCGAGCACGTCAATAACCGATGAAAACATTGACGCAGTGAGGAAAATGATTTTGGATAATCGTCGAATCACTATCAGAGAGGTTGCTGATGATGTTGGCATATCGTTCGGCTCATGCTAAGAAATTTTTACGGATGTTTTATGCATGAAACGAAGATTGTTCCAAAATTGCTAAATTTTGAGCAAAAACAACGTCGCATGGACATCGCTCAGGAGATGTTTTTGGCCAAAAACAAAACCGTTATAATGCCTCAACAACCGTATTCACCGGACTTGGCCCTGCTGACTTTTTCCTCTTTCCAAAACTGAAGACACCGTTGAAAGGAAAGCGTTTTGCTACGATTGAGGAGATAAAAGAAAAATCGAAACAGGAGCTGTTGGCGATACCAAAAAAAGCGTTTCAGAAGTGTTTCGAGGATTGGAAAAAACGCTGGCATAAGTGTATTATATCTGAGGGGAATTACTTTGAAGGGGACAAGATAGTTGTTGATGAATAAAAAAATACTTTTTTTTTATCACACCTCGTATATATATATATATATATATATATATATATATATATATATATATATATATATATATATATATATATATGTATATATATATATATATATATATATATATATATATATATACGAGTATATATATATATATATATATATATATATATATATGTATATATACATATGCATTTATATCTACATACACATACACATATACATATATATATATATATATATATATATATATATATATATATATATATATATATATATATATATAGATATATATATATATATATAGATATATATATATAGATATATATATATACCTAGCGCTAGATGGCAGCACAAACAGAAAATATTTTTTTTTTTTAGAAATTGCGATCTGTCAAACGTCAGCTGTTAAAATTTCACCCAAATTCATCGATTAGTTTATTTGTTGTAGTCGTTTGAAGTAAGCAACTTTTGTGTTTCTTGCAAAATGGAAAAAAGCGAATTTCGTGCAGTGATTAAACATTATAATTTGAAAGGGAAAACGGCGAAAGAGACAAAAGAAAAGCTCGATAAACATTACGGTGAGTCTGCTCCGTCAGATTACTTGGTAAAATATTGGATTGCTGAATTTTAACGCGGCCGAACAAGCAACAATACCATCAACAGGAAGGCCAAAAGAGGTGGTTACTGAAGAAAATATCAAGAAAATCCTCGATATCGTTATGAATGATCGCCGAGTCAAGTTGCGTGAGATTGTTGAAATGGTAAACATATCATATGAACGTGTGTTCAACATTTTGCATGAACATTTGCATATGAAAAATGAAAAAGCTATCGGCAAGATGGGTGCCGCGTTTGCTCAGTGTCGAACAAAAACGAGTTCGACAGACCACTTCACAGCGGTGCTTGGACATGATAAAGCGTAATTCTGTTGATTTTTGGCGTCGATTAATAGCTGTTGATGAAACGTGGGTCCTCCACTACACACCTGAAACCAAAAATCAATCGAAACAATGGGTGGAAGCTGGTGGAAGTGCTCCGAAGAAGGCGATGGCAGTGAAATGGGATGGCAAGGTTATGGCCACTGTATTTTGGGATGCAGGAATGTTGCTCATCTATTATCTTGAAAAAGGATCCACAATCACAGGAAAGTATTATCGTGCATTATTGGATCAATTGATTGATGCAATCAAGGAAATGTGACCTAATTTAAAGAAGAAAAAAATGCTCTTTCTTCAAGACAATGCACCGGTTCAGACAGCATTAGATACGATGCGAAAATTACGTGAAATACACTTCGAATTGGTTAATCATCCACCTTATAGTTCAGATTTAGCTGCTAGTGATTTTTCCTGTTTCCAAACTTGAAAAAATGGCTCGCAGGAAAAAGTTTCATCTTAAAGAAGAAGTGATTACCGAAACTAACGCGTGTTTTGAGGGGTTCCCGAAATCGTATTATTCAGATGGTATAAAAACTTGGAATATCGTCTTACTAAGTGTGTCGAAGTAAAAGGAGACTATGTTGAGAAATAAATGGTTTTTGAAAAAAAAACCTACTTAGGTAGCTTTAATATCAATCCGCCCTCGTATGTATATATATATATAAATATATATATATATATATATATATATATATATATATATATATATATATACATATATATATATATATATATATATATATATATATATATATATAAATATATATATATATATATATATATATATATATATATATATATATATATATATATATATATATATTAATTAATCAAGTTTATTACAATTCAATATTTAGTCAAAAAAAAATAACAAAATTAAGATAATATTAGCAACAAACACAAAATAGAATTCGCTTTCTTAAATTTCATTTACACTTTTTCTTTTGCAGCCTCTTAATGTTCGCTTTACGAATTACAACTTGACACACGCTTTCCGACTTATCCTCTCGACATTCGCTTTACGACTGAAACAGAAAATTATGTACGCTAATATTTGCGCTCGCTTAAACTAATTTGCATTGTATTAGAATTTTATATATACTGGTAAACATGTCTATAATTCCTACATTCGGCCATTCTGAATATCGGATGTCTCAGACGACTATGCATCACTCTCGTCTTCATAGTGCTTCCATCGGTTCATAAAATCTGCAGCGGTTGAGGGGTGCTTTGGTCCATCTTGACCGCCAACTTTACGCACCTCATATTGATAATTTTGCTTCACCTGTGTAATCTTTTACGGACCATGGTACTTAGGAACTAGTTTAAGCCCAACTCCAAATTGGGTACGCCGAATAGCGACTATGTCACCGACTTTGTAAGTGTGTGCTGATTTACGTTTTTTGTCGAACTGCTTCTTATTCTCGGCTTGAATTTTCTGAATTTCCTGCTTCGCATCGTCGAGCATTTCTCGTCTCTCTTGCTCGAAGTCTTTAATAACCGCTTCCTCAAACTGACGACTAGGAGTAAACATTTTGTGCCAAACCGCGGCTCAAATGACGTTCGTTTTGTACTCCTGGAAGTAGAAGAGTTAATAATTGTTTGCAATCGACTTACATGTTTGAACCATCTCTGCGAGTCATCGAGAGACAATTTTGTTAACATTTCTATAATAATTTTGTTCATTCGCTCCACCTGTCCATTTCCTCTGGGAACCACTGTGGTTGTAGCGTGATGACTGATGTTGTGAATGTTGCAATATTCTGCGAAATCGCCTGCTGTGAATGCTGCCCCTTATCGGTTATAATACGGCAGGTATTTCCAAATATTTCACTTATCTTTTCCAGCTTGCTTAGCACCTCTGCCGTAGTAGTAGACTTTACTGGAAAAATCCATGTAAATTTCGTAAATGCATCGATGATTACGAACAAATGCTTGTAAGACTTCGCTGTTGAGGGCAATGTCCCGATATGATCCATGTGAACGGTGTGTAATGGTACGTCAATTTTCTCGATTGGATTAAGAAATCCTTCCTGCTTCCCAGCTTTTCGATTTGCCAATATACAAACAATGCAATTCGAAATAGCTCTCTCAATATAGTTCCTAGCATTCGGTACGAAATATTCTTGTTTGACTATCGACTCTACCTTGATGGTACTTAAATGTCCTCTTTCGTGTAATTTTGTGATCAGCTCCTTTCTCATTGACTTTGGTATGACCAGAAGGTAAGCACCTTCTACAAATTTACAGAGCACACCGCATCGCATTTGGAAATTCTCACACTCCCCACTCTCTAGTAGCTTTATAATAACATCTCATCTATAGCTTGTGATTTTTTGATGGAATGAAGGATAGCATCTTCAACTCTTAGTATCACAGGGTGTCGACTTAATGCATTCACGTGACGCATGCAGCTGCCAATGTTTTACGGTGAATCAAATTTCTGAATCTGCATAGCCCAATGTGCTACCCTGCTGTGAAGTGCCTTCTTCGACATTGTCAACTGAAATGCCTTGCAATCTGTAAATAAATCAAATTTTAAACACAACAAATAAATTTTCGGCATTCGTTTTATAACTTAAATAAAAAACTGGGTGATAATCGTCATGTTTTTGCAGCAATACAGCACCGTATCCCTCTTTGCTAGCATCTGTGTGAAGTTGTGTAGGCAGCTTTTGATAAAACAGTTTCAGTACAGGTTCCGCACTAAGTTGATTTTTGAGTAAAATGAATGCTTCATTTTCGGCTGCGCTCCATCTAAAAGCTACATCTCTTTTGGTAAGGTCGGTTAATGGTTTCGCCAGCTGAGCATAATTTTGTACAAATTTTCGGAAAAATCCAGTAAGACCTAGAAAACTAATTACGCCGTGTGTGTCCTTGGGCGTTGGAAATTTCTTGACCGCTTTTGTTTTCACTTCGGACGGGCGGATAGATCCATCTTCTATCACGTGGCCCAAAAACTCAACGCATTTTTCCAAAAATGCACACTTCTCCCACTTTATCAACAAACCATGATCTTCACTAACTAGTAACACTCTTTTGAACTTATCGACAGCATCTGCTTCGTTATTCGCGGGAATTATTAAATCGTCCATATAGACAAGTACGACGCCATCTCTTATCAGATCTTTAAAAAGAGTATTGATGAATCGCTGAAATGCTGAAGGCAAATTGCAAAGACCAAATGGTGCCTTCCGAAGTTCGAATTGGCCATCCGGGGTTAGAAAGGATGTGAATCTCATGCTCGATTCTTCCATATCAACGTGGAAAAACATATTCCTAAAATCCAGTGTAGTAAAAATTCGTGCTTCGTAAAGACTTTCCAGTACTTCTTCTATATTTGGCAATGGATATCTATCGCGAATAACCTTTGAATTTAATTTTCGATAGTTGATACAGAGCCGATGAGTGACATCCTTCTTACGCGCCAGTACTATGTGACTCGCGAAATTCGATGAACTTGGCTGTATTATGCCCTGCTCCAACCATTCTTTTCTTTGTTTGTTGACAATCTGCTTCTATTTGGGTGCAAGCCTTCGTGGTGTTTCAAAATTTGGCTTATCAACTTCTATATAGATCCGCATCTTCACACATGAGGTACCTACTTTATTTGGATTGTATGAAAAAAGTAATTGCTGTAGAGTTTGCTTAATGTCACGAATATGCTGTAACCCATCTAGCTCTTCAGCTGTCTCAGAATACCTAATGAGATTTACTTGCGCTTGCATCAATTTGTCATCGCTAGTATTTTCTTTATAGGTCGTAAGTCTCCCATTTTCGACCAGAATCGATGCATGCTGTAAGATGTTTTTGCCTAGTATTATATCTTCACTATTCCAACTGTCGGGTACAATATCATAATTTAGCTCGTACGATTCACCCTCTATTTCTGTGCCAAGCTTAACAAAACCAAGTGTCGATTTGCTTGTGCGGCCAAAAGCTACTACTCCCGTACCAGGACCATCGAACTGTCTAACTCTAATCTCATTCGTTACACTCTGTCTTATGATGCTAAAATCGCTTCCAGTATCCAGCATCGCTTAACTTGACACCGTGCATTTTCACTTCTATAGACATATCTGGAATTTTCGCCCTTTTAACCCGCGCATAATTCTGGTGTTCACTGGATTTTGTTCTCTGTTTTGGACAATTAGGTGCGATGTGACCAAATTCACTGCATTTGAAACAACGGGCCCCCTTTTCTTTGTTTGGACATTCACGTGCCCAATGCGAATTTGCCCCACAGTTATTACATTGGTCGCAAATTTGTCGTTGCTTTTGATGCTTAAGTCGCCCTTACCGCTCATACTTCCACTAGTACCATGACTGTCGTAGCGTTTGTTTTTGTTACTTTCTTCATTTTGGTCTGCCTTAGATTTTTCGTAAGCTTTAAAGTTACTTTTAAGCTATGCAATACTACGCGATTGGTAAATAATCGTTTTGTCCGCTGCCTCATCCTGTATACCTGCAAAAATATAACCGATGAGGTGGTGTGGCTCTACCTTTACGCCTGATGCAATTTTTTTCATTTTATATAAGTATTCTAAAAGTATTTCTTCTGTTCTCTTGCTAGTATTCTCGAGCATTTTGTGCACATTATCGCTCCCACGGGATCCAAACTCGTTTTTTAATATTGTTTTTAAACTCTCCGAACTCGACACGTCGCTCTCTGCTTCAACTGCTAGTTTTGCTGCCCCGACTAGCAGCTGTCTACCGTACACAAATTTCTGGACATCGTTCCAACGACAAACCGTAGCAACATTTTCGATTTCGATTAACCACTCTCTAATATTTCTAATTGATTCGCCATCAAAGCTTTCCAGCACCTCCTGCACATCTCGTAGTTGGATGTTGTTTTGCACTATATTGTTGTTACCTACAGGGTATTTTGCTTCCTCGCCTGTCATTGTTATTTGTGTTGATCTTGTTATTTATTTATCTCCACTCAACCTGTAGTTTACAGCAAAGTCGTCAATGGCTGATGGTCTCTTTTTTCTTATTTGCTCGACGCTGTTGTTAGCTTCTTAGTGCTTTTGCAATCGTAGGATTAAGTCCCGTTTTAGCTGGTAACCGTATGGCAAACCACTCTTTTTCAGAAGTTCTTGGAACTCTTTTGTTGTCAATGCTGAAAGGTCATTAGTAGACATAAGTAAATTTTAATTATTTAATTTGTCCTCTCCTTCTTGTAAACTTTTTCGGGCGATTTTATGTTTAAAACTTTTTTTGGCAGATTTTTATTTTAAAACACTTCTGACACAATGTGGCTTTGAATAAACACTGGTTAGCAATTTAAAATTAATCAAGTTTATTACAATTCAACATTTAGTCAAAAAAAATAACAAAATTAAGATAATAATTCACGTTTTAGCAACAAATCGTTTATACACACAAAATTTTTTTTTATGCAGCCGCTTAATGTTTGCTTTACTAATTACAACTTGACACTCGCTTTCCGACTTATCCTCTCGGCATTCGCTTTACCACTGAAACAGAAAATTATGCACGCTAATATTTCCGCTCGCTCAAACTAATTTGCACTGTATTAGCAATTTATATATACTGGTAAACATGTCTATAATTCCTACATATATATTCACGAATACATATACATATACTCGTATATATAGATATAAATATACATACGAGGTTTGATAAAAAAATAACCGTTATTTTCAATTATTTTCTTGTCCCCTTCAAAGTAATTCCCCTCAGATATAATACACTTATCGCGATGGTGGTTGAGGCATGATAACGGTTTTGTTTTTGGCCAAAAACAGCTCCTGAGCGATGTCCATCCGACGTTGTTTTTGCTCAAAATTTAGCAATTTTGGAACAATCTTCGCTGCTGCACGTTTAATGCCTAAAACATCCGTAAAAATTGCTTGGCATGAGCCGAACGATATGCCAACATCATCAGCAGCCGCTCTGATAGTGATTCGACGATTATCCAAAATCATTTTCTTCACTGCGTCAATGTTTTCATCGGTTGTTGACGTGCTCGGGCGACCAGGACGAGCATCGTCATTGACATCTTCTCGGCCTTCCTTAAACCGGTTATACCACAATTTAACTTGTGTTCTGCTCATAGTAGACTCGCCAAAGGCCACAGTCAACATTTCAAATGTCCTTGCGCATTTAATTTCATTTTTTACACAAAACTGAATACAGTTTCTTTGACCCATTTTTTCGAACAGTACAAAATCGAAGAGCACACCAAAACACGATTAACCTTTTAATGTGTCAAAAACAAACTGACAATCCAAAATGGTTGGTATTGCCAACATATATAACAGACATGTGTACCAACATAACAGAAAAAAAATGCGAACATCGAACATACGAAACTCACGAAATTTGAAAATAACGGTTATTTTTTGATCACACCTCGTATACATATACACATCCATATTTATATACCTACAAATACACATATACATATACATATACGTATACATATATATATATATATATATATATATATATATATATATATATATATATATATATATATATATATATATATATTTGGGTTACGCTCGGGTGGAGCGTAACCCAATAATAAAAAGAAAAGAAGCCAAATTAAATTATAATATTTATATTAAATGTTGGACTTAACAAAATTCCTAGAAATTTGCAGAAACGAATATTAATTTCACAAAACGCTCTATAATACTCCACACTAGCTTCAGCACAGAAAAATGAGAGCGTGTGCTCGGCTCCAGCGCTGCGAACAGAAGAGAACGAATGAAAAAGCCGGAAACACGAAGTGTGTTGCTCCGCAGCCAACACTGGCTGGTTCCGGTTTACCCATGAACACGCTGTGCGACAGCGACAGCGTGTTAATAGGTGGCGGTAGTGGTGTCGCCACAGGTATTCCTCCCCCAGTGATCGGCGCAGGAGGCGCGGAGAACGATACCCGTTTCGTCGGTTGACTCCACAGATGACTCCTTGGATGGATCGCTGGCGGGTCATTTGTCGCTGACGATGACGACGGTTGCGGCGATGGCGATCGGGATGGCGATGATGATCGGGATGGCGCTGATGATCGGGATGGCGTTGATGATCGGGATGGCGCTGATGATCGGGATGGCGTTGATGATCGGGATGGCGCTGATGATCGGGATGGCGCTGATGATCGGGATGGCGCTGATGATCGGCTTCTGTCTCGAGTGGTTGGACGCTGGTACTGGCTTCGTTGCTTTTACCAGCTTGCGCAACTGCTCGATGAAACCCGGTTGGGTGGTAGGGTCGTTTTGTTGTCCGTGTGGATTGTGTTGGGGCGAATGTTGCACAGGCGTTCTGTGGACATCTCAGAGCCGTTGGAATGCGTGAGGCACGTGGGCATGTCGGTGATGTGGATGTGTTCGTGTTGTGTTGGGGCGAATGTTGCACAGGCGTTCTGTGGACATCTCAGAGCCGTTGGAATGCGTGAGGCACGTGGGCGTGTCGGTGATGTGGATGTGTTCGTGTTGTGTTGGGGCGAATGTTGCACAGGCGTTCTGTGGACATCTCAGAGCCGTTGGAATGCGTGAGGCACGTGGGCATGTCGGTGATGTGGATGTGTTCGTGTTGTGTTGGGGCGAATGTTGCACAGGCGTTCTGTGGACATCTCAGAGCCGTTGGAATGCGTGAGGCACGTGGGCGTGTCGGTGATGTGGATGTGTTCGTGTTGTGTTGGGGCGAATGTTGCACAGGCGTTGTGTGGACATCTCAGAGCCGTTGGAATGCGTGAGGCACGTGGGCGTGTCGGTGATGTGGATGTGTTCGTGTTGTGTTGGGGCGAATGTTGCACAGGCGTTCTGTGGACATCTCAGAGCCGTTGGAATGCGTGAGGCACGTGGGCGTGTCGGTGATGTGGATTTGACGAATGCGTCGATGATTTGAAACGCAAGGAAGGCAAGGTGGAGGCGGAAGTACCGCCGGCGTTGGAATTAAAATTCGTATTATAGCGAGCCCTGCTGCCACTATAGCTGTTTGAGTGCTTTAGTGGGTATTTGCGATGGGCGTGGGCGTGGCCAGCTGTGCCTGCGCATGCACGTGCGGTGGTTGTGGCTGCTGGTGTGGAGCGTACGTTGCTCGAGTCGGCGGCTGCTCCGGTGGTGCCGGCGGCGCCGGTCCTGAGGCTGTTGGCCAGTGGAGCATCCTATGTGTTTTATACCCCTGTATGGGGCGCGTGTTTTATACCCCTGTATGGGGCGCGTGTTTTATACCCCTGTATGGGGCGCGTGTTTCGATCACGTCGGGGTCACCAATTTGGGTTACGCTCGGGTGGAGCGTAACCCAATAATAAAAAGAAAAGAAGCCAAATTAAATTATAATATTTATATTAAATGTTGGACTTAACAAAATTCCTAGAAATTTGCAGAAACGAATATTAATTTCACAAAACGCTCTATAATACTCCACACTAGCTTCAGCACAGAAAAATGAGAGCGTGTGCTCGGCTCCAGCGCTGCGAACAGAAGAGAACGAATGAAAAAGCCGGAAACACGAAGTGTGTTGCTCCGCAGCCAACACAGGCTGGTTCCGGTTTACCCATGAACACGCTGTGCGACAGCGACAGCGTGTTAATAGGTGGCGGTAGTGGTGTCGCCACATATATATATATATATATATATATATATATATATATATATATATATATATATATATATATATATATATATATATTGTGAGGAACCAAAATGCTGTACATCCTCGTATTTTGGTCTCACAACGTGGGCACGCAAGTTATGTTTTTATGTTTTCTTGTATCAAAACAATATTTAAATATTTATATAGTTTATTTATTCTTTGAATTTAAAATTATTAAGTTAAATTAGTTATATATTCAGCATTAATTAAATTATATATATATTCAGCATTAATTAAATTATATATGTCTTCAGCACTTCTAACCTCTATTGTAATCATGCCACTACTGAACTACTCAAAGAGCTTGCGATCGACACGTCAGACCTAACGGTACATTAAGCTTTTTAGTAGTAGTTCGGTTTGGTTGACTATTATAAACGTTACTCCTCCCCTCTTTAAATAATACAATACTGCTGTATTGTTTACATCTTAAATTTATAATATATTCGCTATTGAGGGTTACAATGATTATTAACATTATTACTCGTATATAATTGGATTTTTCTTGTTTTTTTTTTTTAATTCCTTATATTAATTAGTGTATTGGAAGTAAAGTATACTGTACAATGGTTAAAATGTATTAAGTGATTTCCACTCAACGTAAATTGATGTGGTTCACAATTTTCTTCTAAGATTTCACTGTTGACATTTTTGATTAAGATCGTTTTGGTACTTATATATTTTTCTCTTTTGGTTTTTGTATTTCTTACTAGAGTGTAATGTTTTCTTATTTTTTTTTTTTCAAAAAATAAGACCATTTTCTCAGTACGTAAAAGTTCTGTTCTTAAGTTCTATTTGTTTTTATTTTGTTATAAATATAAATTTTTGTTTTCAATGGTTAGTAAGTTTGGGCGTATTATGTCATTTTGGAAAAATGCTATGTTATCTTGTAGTTGCGTTATTCTAGTGTAAATTTATACGGTATTTTAATATTGGTTGTATGGATATTCTGTAACTTTGATTTTTTATACTAAGGTTCTTCTTTGTGTCTTACAGCCTTGTAGTTCTTTATAAATCCTTCTTTACGGTGTTCCTGATATTCTTCTCTGTTTTTGTTCAGTTTTTCTATTTTCTTTAGTTTATTTTTTATAAGGTTAACTTTAATTGTATGGAAATCTACCTCTCTAATCTGTATTTGTTTTGGTGTCGTTAGTGTTGTGCTATGTATTCTTTCGTTGTAGCAACGTACTGTTAACTGTATGATTCTTTTAGGTGACAATTCTGGTTGTTCTTGTTTTATTATCCTAAACTTTTCGGCTATGCTATTGTGAAATCTTTCTATATCTCCATTACCGGTATGTGAATTTGGTTTTGTAAGATGTAGTTCTATACCTTCTTTATTTATCAATTCTGCTATTTGTAAACTCTTGAATTCATTGTCTGCGACTATCCTCTTTGGTTTTCCTATTCTCGCTATATGTTCTTCTAAAATTTCTACCAGTGTAATTGAATGTTTATCTGTTAGATGATAAACAAAACCAAATTTGGGAAACTTATCTATGATCGTCAAAAAATTATTTTTCATAATGGTATAAATATCAATGTGAACAATTTCATTCAATTTACTTGGAGTTTCGGAGATATGAAATTTTTCTTTGATAGGATTCCTGTCATATTTCACCAATTGGCATAATTGGCAATTGTTGATCACTCGGATTAAGTATTCTAACAGTTTTGGAAAATAGATTTTTATTTTAAGCTGCTAATAGGTTTCACTTATCCCAGAGTGATGGCTATCTCTAGTATGATAAAAAGAAATTTGTTGTACTATAATAATTTTACTGTATTATCGTTGCTATACCTCATTCTGATGTTTTCTTGTACTATATTGTATAGTCGGTCGTTGAGTTCAGAATAAATGCCGACGGTACCTTTTAAGGTATGAGCTGACAGAATTTCATCACATTGCGGGAGGTCAGTTTCACCTATGTAGATTATTTTGTTCCCGTGTATATTTTCAGAAGGTTTTTCTTTGTTAGCTACTATTATTATTTGCATTCATTATTTGGTAACTATTGTTTCCTTGATTCCTATATGATCTAATAAATTCTCTCCAGCTGAATGGATAGTTGCGTTGGTTTCGCTCTGATTATCTTCTTCTTCAATATCGTTATTGTTTATTTCCAATTCGAATGCACTGTCATATTCAGTTGAGTCTTCGGGTTGTTCATACGATATTCTTGATAAAAAATCGGCAACTTTATTGGTTTTTCCTTGTAAATAATCAAGGGTATACTCATAAGCATTCAGTTTAATTAACCATTTCTGATATCTTGTAGACATATCTTTACCTCGATGTTTTGTTACTAGGAATTTTAGTGGTAAATGGTCGCTGTATATTTTAAATTTTCTACCGTATAGGTACGGCCGGAAATAGCCTACTGCCCATACTACGGCCAAGAAGTCTTTGTCAGTAGCTGAATAGTTCTTCTCATGTTTGTTTAAGGTTCTTGAGGCGTAACATATAGGGTGGCCTTGCTGTGAAAGTACAGCTCCTAGTGCGATATCGGAAGCATCTGTTGTTACAATAAATAGTTTATCGAAATCTGGGTACCTAAGGACGGGATGTTCCATTATGATCGATTTTAACTTTTCGAAGGCGTTTATGTAGTTCGGTTCTATTGGATTGATCTTCTGCTCCTTCTGCAGGCATTTTATGATGGGATTGGCTATTTGAGCATAGCTTTATATAAACTTCCTGTAGTACACTGTTACTCCTAAGAAACTTTTTATTTGTTTTTCGGTTTTTGGTAATGGAAGTTGTTGAATGACGCTAATTTTTTCAGGTTTGGGTTTTAATCCTTCTTTAGTCAAAATATGTCCTAAAAATGGAGTTTCTCGTCTCATGAAGTTGCATTTATCCATTTGAATTTTTATGTTATGTTGTTTTAATGCATTGAATATGTCTTTCAAATTAATAATATGCTCTTGCAATGAGACGCTGAAAATCAAAATGTCGTCTAAGTAGACTACACAAGATCTGTTTATGAATGCTCAGAGTACATCATTCATTAGACGTTGAAACGTGGCAGGTGCGTTTTTTAGGCCAAATGGCATTCTTACAAATTCGTATAGGCCATGAGCAGTTACAAATGCCGTTTAACATCTATTCTCCTCCTTGACTACGATTTGATGGTAGCCTTTGGCTAAATCTAGCGTTGAGAAATATGGGGCTTTTCCCAACTTGTATAGTATTGAATCTATGTTTGGTAGTGGAAATTTGTCATCCACGGTTATCGAGTTGAGTTTTCGATAATCTACTACCAATCTATATTTTTGCTTGCCTGAATTGTCTATTTTTTTCGGTATAACTATGAGAGGACTAGTGTACCTAGAAATGCTACGGCGTATTATCCCTTGGCTTTCCATCTCAACTATCTGTCTCCTAACCTCATCCTCGTATTTTTGTGGGTATCTATACAACTTTGCATTTATTATTTCGTCTGTGGAAGTTCTGATTTTATGCTCGACTGCATGAGTATGAGTGAGTTGGTCTCCATCTTTATAGAAGAGTGTTGTGTATTTTCTGAGTAATTTGTTCAATGCTAATTTTTCTTCTCCGTTTAGGTGTTCAGTATCAATGTTTTCGGTTATTTCATTTTCTGTCTTTATTTCAAGTACCGTTATTCTGCCGAAAGGGTGTTCTTCGAATTGTATAATAGCATTATTACAAATTATTTTGTTGTCTTCCATGTCAATCTTGGCCTGTAGGTATCGAAGTATGTCGGTGCCAATTATAAACTGATATTTTCTATCATACATAAATGGAGCGACCTTCCACCGACATAGGGCTTTTTCTTCGACATTGAATTCTTTAGGGCAAGGTGTATGTATTTCTTGGTTACAATAATCTTTTTTATCTATTGTAGTATATGAAATCGGTGTTATATCATGCTTATCAAAATCATTTATATCTTTGCTTACCATGGTTACATTTACAGCACCGGTGTGAATTAGAGCTAATTAAGTTTTATTTTTTATAGTTATTTTTATTATGGGTGTTTGGTAGAATTCCGTGTCTAATTGATAAAAAAAATTATTTATTTCATGAGATGAGCTTGGCTGTTCAGAGTTTTCTAGGGCTGCTACATTTTGTCTCTGCAACGAAGGTACAATGTTTTCACTTGAGTTTATTTTTTGGTTACCCTGTTGACTTCTAACTAATGTTATATTGTCTACCTCCATAGGTACAGTTGGGCTTTGTTCCTTATAATTGCCGCTACGATAGTTCACTACCTGTTGATTACCTGACTGATTATTGTACTGACTGTTCTGATTTGCCTGATAAAACCGGTTATTACTGTAGTTCCGATTCTGTTGTGTGCCAGAATCCAGACAAAGATTCTACCGTTTGATTTTGGTTGTTTTGTCTGTGTGTGTTATACCGTGTTCGATTGGGTTGGTGATTATTTGGGTTGTGGTAATTGTTGTTGTTAGTATTATTAGTACGTTGTTGTTGTTGTTGGGCTGGTAATTGGTTACTGTTATTCAGTTTAGTATTATTATACCTTATTATGCCTTGTTGGTTAATTTTATTATTGTTTGGTCTATTTTCAAAAATTCGATACTCATTCTTAATACAATTATCTTCAAAGCTAATAGAATTCATTTCATTTATTATTTCGTCATAGGTGTTAAATTTTTTTATAGCATATGCTAATGTGACTTGAGTAATTCTTTTAATAGTATTTATTATAAGTGGTTCGATTCCGTTCAAATCAACTTGGCTTTCTTGTTCATAATAAATTTTTAATTATTCTGCTTTATTTTTAAAATATTGAATTCTTTCAATTAAGTCACTTAGATTTCTTACTTTAATGCCGCCTATCTTGTCATAGAGTTCCTCTGGTCTGATATCTGGACGGTATCTGTTACGTAAAGCTTGCTTAATGTTACTGCAGTTGTCATATTCTCGTAAATGTTGTAGTGCCGTTTTAGCTTCACCTTGTATCTTCTCTATGTAAATCGTCGCCACTGCTGCCCTCTTGTTATTGTCATATATGTTATCATATATTCGCTGTAAATAATATTCCACGCTTTGAATAAAGGCTGTCACTGTGTTGGTATTTGTTCCGTTGAAGGGCGTTAGATGTTTAATTTCCATGAGCTGTCTTTCTCTCTCAGCTGCAGGGTTGTTAATCATGTTTGCTTGAATGTGTGTTAGGACTCTTAACGCATTTTGCGTTTCTTGCATAACCTCAATTAAATATTCCATATTCATGTTGTTTAAAATTTATTTTTATAGCACTGCTTTGTTCTGCACTGACAACTTTTCACTTAAAATTTTTTTATTTTTATTTTTAATAAGTTCTTTTCGGAAAACTTTTGTTAGAATATTTATATAGTTTATTTATTCTTTGAATTTAAAATTATTAATTTAAATTAGTTATATATTCAGCATTAATTAAATTATATATATTCAGCATTAATGAAATTATATATATCTTCAGCACTTCTAATCTCTATTGTAATCACGCCACAACTGAACTACTCAAAGAGCTTGCGATCGACTCGTCAGACCTAACGGTACATTAAGCTTTTTAATATCTTTAAGTAGTTCGGTTTGGTTGACTATTATAATACGTTACTCGCACGCTCGCATGTGAGTTGCCCACACCCAAAACTATCACCGCCATCTAGCGGCCAGTAGGGCTACACAATTGCAACATCGAACGTAGCACACTTGGTGGCCATATGGTAACGCGCTCGAATACCTCACATCACAAACAGCTGAGATTCTGACTTTTTGCAAGACTGAGAATTTCGGGATTCGTCTACCTTTCTCAGCTCTTGTTCAAGACAGCACCTAGCGAGTATTAGTTGAATAATGGCGCTTTCGTTACACTGAGAATTTCGGTATTTGTTTGCCTTTCTCAATGTTAACCAGGACATCGGACAATCGCTTGAGACTATGCCTTTTTGAGAGACTGAGACTTTCGGGATTCGTCTGCCTCTCTCAGCTCTGGTTCAAAGCAACGCCTAACGATTATCAAAGACATTTTGACGCTTTAGTTTTACCGAGAATTCCGTGATTCGTCTCCCTCTCACGGTGCTAACCCATGCGCTCGTGACCTAATGTACAGGAGATAATTCATCTCCATGGACTATTTCGCCGCAACGTGGGATTCCTCGCCACCGCACGTAAATATAGTGAAATATTATATCATTGTAAAAGCTACAGTCTGGTAATATATATATATATATATATATTGTAAAGACGGAAAATACCAGAAGTATTTTCCGCATACACAACAAAAACTATATGCTACCACCAGAGACCGTGTTAAGTCCAAAAACAAATAACGATGTCCACCATATTTTATTTGTTTTAACCACAAACAATATTCAAGCATGCAACCATCCCCGATATCATGCAGCTTAAAAAGGTAACCACCTCCCACGCTAAATGCAACAACAAAGACAGCGGATAAGTATAACAAAACATTTACGCACAGACGATCGGACCAATAAACGTACAGGTGGTGAGGAGCGCAGAAACCAAAAGAGTTAGACTGATGACGACGACGGCTTAATAGTACAAAGAACATCAAGAGGGACTAGTACGGCTATAAAGGAGAAAAGAAACAGCAAGCAAACATTTCTACAACAGTGCAGCGACCAAAGGCGGAACACAGAGACACCCAAAAGAGCATCACACACACGCTAACTGATCGCACACACAAAGCAGTAAGCAGGCAGAGTGCAAACCAATCTCTGCAACAACAACAACACTACAGCGACCGAAGGCGGAGCACGGATGACAACGAGAGCGCACCACACATACGCGAGCCGATCGTAAACACAAAGAAGTAGAAACCAGCATTTTAACAACAACAACACTACAGCGACCGAAGGCGGAGCACGGATGACAACGAGAACGCACCGATCGTAAACACAGAGCCGTAAGCAGGCGGAATGTGAAAGAATATTTTAACAACAACAACACTATAGCGACCGAAGGCGGAACACGGATGACAACGAGAGCGCACCGATCGTAAACACAGAGCCGTAAGCAAGCGGAGTGTGAACGATATATTAATTACAACAACAGCAAAGCGACAACTAACAGCAGCGATCAGGCCACACTACTGCAAGCAACAACTACGATGGACAATTAGGGGAACTACAACAAGGTGGACAACCAGCGGAAGTTGAAGGTGGCCTAAGGACAACTGGGCCACAACAACAACGAGCACTGATCCCCTGGCAAGCTTTCGCTATATAAGCGGAGTGAACCAAACACCAAGCCTCTTTGATCCAGCATCGCTCCGTAAGTAGACAACGCACCAAGCTCCTAGAGACGCACCAAGCATCGAAACTAGGTACTTTGACTGTTGACAATAAATCAACGCAGACAGAGCCAGTGGAGTTTATGGTTTTGACCGACTCTCCCTGGGACACACACGCAACGCAGACAGAGCCTGTGGAGTTTATGGTTTTGACCGACTCTCCCTGGGACACACACGCAACGCAGACAGAGCCAGTGGAGTTTATGGTTTTGACCGACTCTCCCTGGGACACATACGCAACGCAGACAGAGCCAGAGGAGTTTATGGTTTTGACCGACTCTCCCTGGGACACTCGTACAAACCACGGACACTACCACACAGAGTAGGGTAAAATTTTTAAATATAATTATATATATGTATAGGAAATAAGTAGTAATTTTGAAAATAAATAAAACACTTATAAAAACTAACGCTATTGAAATAAATTTCTGTAAGTGACCCCGGGACCCGCTGAGTTTTTACCCCAGCGAAAACGAGTCGTTACAATATATATATATATACTCGTATTTACATATATATATATATATATATATATATATATATATATATATATATATATATATATATATATATATATATATATATATATATTTATATATATATATATATATATATATATATATATATATATATATATATATATATTGTAACATTGGCAATTTAGTGCTTCGAGCTGAGCGCTGCCAATGGTGGTTCTTGTTAAGAAAAGCGCTACGAACAGATCGCTTAAAAACGGAAAACCATATTTTATTACATTTGTTTTACCCTGCCTAGTTCTTTTGCAACAGCGAAATCGCCATGGTTGCTCTACATGTTGAAGGTGCTCATTGTAACAGCGCACTCTTCATTACAATCATTTAATTTATTTATATTTCAATACATATATTAACATTATTTCTGGTTTTTATTGGAGTCCTTGGATTTCCTCTGTTTATCCTTTACATCGTCGTATTGCTGTTGCAATCTCACTGCAATGCTCCAAAGTGATGGTGGATTGCTGCTTAACTTAGCTCTAATGTGAGCTAGTTGCCTTCTAATCCAAGCCTGTTGTCCTCCTCGACGTTTTGGTTGTTTATGTGTGCACGGAATTTGTGTTAGTTTTGCTTCTTGTGCTCGTATCTGTCGCCTTTTATATTATTCGATGGTGAGGCGTCCTGGACCTGGAATGTTAATTGTGCTGTATTTTTTACTTTCCTCCATTAAATTATATGTAGAATTTTGTTTTTCAACTGGCAGGATCGCCATGTAGCATTTGCAACTTATTGCTTCGAGCTAAGCGCTGCTAATGGTGGTTCTTGTTAAGAAAAGCGCTTCGAACAGAGGGCTTAAAAAAAGGAAGACCAAGTTGGTTAGTAGTTGAAGTTCATAATGATTTTTATAAATGATTTCATTTTACATGTAAGCTTGGTATCGATCAAGAATGCGGCGCACACACACTAAAACGCGCCAGTAAAGTTATGCTGTTGAAGATCTCATTTTTGCTGAGCCAGCGATTCTCGTAATTGCGGCGTAGCAAAGTTGCCTGGCTCATACGTTGATGCAATAGGACACCGTTCATGAGCGAGTTCAATGTTAGTCTATGGCAACAAAGAAGTGTAGTATTTATGTTCAATAATCTTTACTGTACGCATGTATGCATGTATGTACGAGTATGTATGGAACTGTACTCTAACGAAAGTTAATAATACTATTTTCCAACACCCCCACCCCCGTGGAGAGATCAGCTTCACTATTCTCCAGATCCAAGACTGCCAGTTTAGATACCGCTCGTTGCAGAAGTCCGCAAACCATACGCACGTCCGCACGCCGAACTACACCATCCGCGCCAGTGTGCACTCGCTCAACAATTCCACGTCGCCACAGATTTCTTGGATTATTCGGATCACAAATAAATACTGCATCACCCTCTCTAAGAGGTGCTGTTCGTTGACACCACTTGACTCTTCGGGTTAGCGTCGGCAGAGACTAAAGTACCCATCGTTTCCAGAATGCGTTCCTTAGGCTCCGTGCAATGCGCCACTGTTTGCGTAGACCAAGTACCTTTTGTTCAGGTGTATAGACCGTTGGCGGTTTCGAGGCATTACCTTCGCCAATCAGGAAGTGATTCAGTGTTAGTGGCTCCTCTTCATCGGCAGAGATGGGTAGGGGCGTCAATGGGCGTGAGTTTACTATATTCTCTGTTTCTATCAGAAAGCTCTTTAGGATATGCTCCCGTGGCACTCCTTCTTTTAATGAATGTCGGAGAACGCACTGCACCATCCTTTCCCACACTCCTCCTTCCGATGGGTTGGCAGGGCAGTTGAAGAACCACTCAACTCCCTTCGTTGACAATTCGTTTTGAGCACGTTCGGTATCAAAAACTTCAGAAAAACGTTTCGCTTCTTCATTGGCTCCTATAAAGTTTTTTCCATTATCGGATCGTAGACGTGCCGGAACCCCTCTCCGATTCATGAAATTGCGCATGGCGATTATACAGGAATCCGTCGATAAGTCGTGGGCGATCTCTAAGTGTATTGCGCGTACTGTGAGGCACGTAAATAGCGCGACCCAGCGCTTCTCAGTACGCCGCCCTATCGTAACGCAAATAGGCCCAAAATAGTCGAGTCCTGTACAGGTAAAGGGCTGTATGTATGGCTCAAGCCTATCTTCAGGTAAAGATCCCATCATGGGCGTGTGCGGTTCAGCCTTGCTGATATGGCAAAATTTACATGCAGCTATTACGATTTCTGACGAATATTGCTTATAGTCGCCTCGTGATTCTGGTGCTTCATCTGGCAATGGTGATAACGGACGACCAACCGTGTAAAGGTGTGCCCATACGGCAGTATAATCGGGCGTCTGGCGTTATACGGCAAGAAGCTGGCTGCATGCACGCGAAGTAGTTCGTCGTCGTCCAGGTATGGTCAAAGTTGTTTTAATGAGCTGGCTTTAGGTATACCTTGACCGATTATGATACAGTTGCGTTCTGAAGCGAATGATTCTGTTTGAACGCGCAGGCATAACAGATGCTCGGCAGCTTCAATCTCAGCTGCAGTAAGCCCATAGTCATGATATTCTAGCTCCCGTTTACGACATCGATTTATGAAGCGAAGAATCCAGGCTACTGATCTCTTTATCCTAATTAAGCTTGAAAAACGATTATAATCAATAAAAATGTTGTTGCTGGCAATTAAAGCAAATCTGGGGCGGAGTTCTTCAACCGCTTCCACAATGACTCTAGCATCGTTTTCTTCAGAAGGCCACGTATCCTCATCGCATCTCAAGAAATTCGGTCCCTGCAGCCAGCGAGATTTTTGTGAAAAATCAGAGCTTTTGTTGCTTCTTGTCGCATCGTCGGCTGCATTGTCTTTGGTTGGTACCCATCGCCATTCGCGAACTTCACTCCCGCTTAGAATCTCTGCAACGCGGTGCGCCACATACGGTTTGTAGCGTCGATGTTCGCTGCCAATCCATTTCAAAATGTTTTAGATTCGCTCCATAAGCAGCATCGTTGAGGGCGCAATTGGTGATTGTCGAATATTAATTTCCGTAGACGTACGCCTAGCACAGCTGCTTGCAATTCTAGGCGTGAAATGGTTACAGCCTTTAGCGGGGCGCACTTCGTTTTCGCACAGACTAACGTAACTTCAACTTCACCATTCGGCCCTCTTGGCCTCCAGTAGGCGACTGCAGCAAAGGCCTCTTCGCTGGCGTCAACAAACACATGCAGCTCTAATTTTTGGGGCACACCATAAGAGAAGTAGAATCGCGGCACACGAAATTCCGTTACCTTATGCATCTGTTGACGCCACTGTTCCCATAATACGTTCACGTCGTTAGGGATGGACTCATCCCAACGGACTTCACGACGCCAAACGTCACGCATAAGAGATTTGGCTGCAACGGTAAAATAGCTTAAAAACCCCAGCGGGGCAAACGTTGACATAATACTGCTAAGGAGTTCTCTTTTTGTAGGACCCCTCTCGCCTGCAATTACTGTATGTTCAATACGATGGAACTTCAGATTAAATTTAAAATTATCGCTTGTCGATTCCCAATATAACCCAATAACCTTCTCTGTACTCTCACATGCAGCGATCTGTTTCGTTGTCGTACTGCCATCCAATTCTTTAACTACTTCCTTTGAGTTCGATACGAATGCGCGTAATTCGAACCCACCATCGCTGTGAATTTCGCGAACCTGCTTTGAGATATCTATGGCCTCTTGAGTCGAACTAAAACTGTCGACAAAATCATCAATATAATGGTGATCAAAGATAGCTTCAATCGCACGAGGGTGACGTTCTCGGTGCTCCCTGGCGTTCAGTCGCATAACATATTGCGCCGAGCAGAGCGAGTACGCGGCGCCGGAAGTTCATCACTCTCATTTCATACTCCTCAGGCGGCCTGTTATTCTCGCCATCACGCCAGAGAAAATACTGTGCGCACCTATCAGCTGGCTGTATAGCTACATGGTGGAACATCTCTTGAATATCTCCGCAAACTGCAACTGCACGTGTTCTAAAATTATATATATATATATATAAAATCGAAGGTAGAGCTGTGGCCCCTTTAACAACATCGAGTTCAGAGATACCCCTCCAACTTGACCGGCAGCGTCGAAAACAAAACGTAATTGTTTCGGTTTATTTGGGTTGACGACGCCGAAGTGCGATAGATACCACTTCCTAGGTGAAGTCATACTCGCTTCCTCATGTGTAAGTTTTCGAGCGTACCCTTTGCTCAAGTACCCTTCGATGACACCTTTGTACGTTGTTGCAAACGTGGCATCACGTTTCATCTTTTTCTCGATGCCTTTAAGTCTGTGTAAAGCTGCAGTATAATTATCGGGCAGTTGTACGTCATCGTCTTTCCATAATAGATCCGTTTCAAAACGACCTTCCACTCGCTTAGTTGTCCCTTCAAGTAACTGCTTAGCTCTGACGTCATCGCTGCTTTCAAGAGGCGGTGAAGGTCTAACACCGAGACCCTCAACATTGAAATAGTCGGTCACAAGTTGATGTAAGTCTTCTTCTTCTTGTGTGCGTACAAACAAGCAAGAGTGGGTGGCTAACGGCGCTCGCCCAGTTTGTCCGAAAACTACCCATCCCAGTTCAGTGTTGCAAGCGTACGGACCTTGATCGCTAACCCTTTTTATATCAGTCGGTAAGCCTAGGTGTGCGTGATCAATTCCATTCAAAAGCTGAGGTACAGTATCGGAATATGGCTGGAAGGGGAGAGACGAAATTGATTTGTCTCCACTCTTTAGATCGTCACGACTTAAACTCTGCGTGGGCAAATCGAGGTTAGCTACGGAATATACATTGCGCAGCAGATGGCGCTAATTTTTACCAGTCCCGCTGATTTTAATGTCTAAACCCTCAGACGGCTCTTGCGCTGCCCTTCCTCGAAACCATTGTATATTTAAACTGTGTTGATGGCCACGTACACCTAACTGCTTGGCTAATTCGCTGTCTAACATTGTACTCGAAGAACCTTAATCCAATAAGGCGTATGTATTGATCCGGTTCTTTTCACCATACAATGTTACAGGCAGCACACGAAAGAGTAGCTTGGGTTTAGTGCTGCCAACAGCCGCGCAACTCAACACGCTTCCTCGTACTTCAGCTCGTTGTTCAATTCGAGCACTAGAGGTCGGATCTGTAGCAGTGGCTTCGTGCAGTAGGCCGTGGTGTCTGCGTCGGCAACCCTCTTCCGAACAATATTTCTTGCGGCGACAGTTACGCGTGTTATGGCCCACGTTCAGCACGATGTCTCCTTACAAAATCCCACCTATCTGGCACTGTAGCACTAAGGAAACGTCGACAATCTTGCAGTTTATGCTCCCACTGGCATACGGGACACTTTAAGGGACTCACACTTGGACACCGTTTTTCGGATGTGTGCAGGACCACACGGCGCATTTGTTCGTTACTGTCGACGTCTTGCACTGTACATCTTAAGTTTGCAAGTTCAGTTACCCAAGCGCTAAAATTTATAATTGTCGGATACGGCTGTATGGAGGCGGCTACTCTAGCCCACTCCAGTTTTCTACTCATTGGGAGCTTCGACACTAATTTCTCCAATAGCGTAGGATTGGCGATGTGTTGTTGGCCATTCACAGATTGCAGGAATATTGATCAATTTTTCACCTTGGTAGCAAAGGGCACCAACTTGGGCAATGCATTCTCCGAAATATTAGGCAACTCGCTTGCTTGACGTAACTGGCTCTGAATTAGTTGTTCGGGACGTCCGAAGCGAAAGCGAAGCTGTTCTATGGCGGCACCGACGTTATCTGGGTCAATTAAAAGCGATTTAATCACGTCGCGCGCTTCTCTTTTAACAGCTTTCTGCAACCGCTGATTATTTTCCAGATTGGTGTAGTTGCACGCTGAAGTCGACTGGATGTAGGATGTATAAAAGATAGGCCAGTCTTCTGGTTCCCCATTGAACTCCGGCAAATCTTGCAATTTTCGTTGTACAGTTGTTGAATTTGACAAAAATGATAACTCATTTGTTGGCATAGGCGTACGCGTAAAATTTTTGAAATTATTAAAGGCCGGGGGCGATGTATAAGACACGCCGGAATGACTTGGTGTAGCGTGCGCTTGGTTCGTTATTGCATATATTGGCGCAAAGACGGCGCTCGCAGTTGACGTCGGCAGCGAAGAAAAAACGTTACTGTTCTCAGTTGCTTGCGGCACTAGCGGCACGGCATCGCTGCTCGCGATAGTCGACGTCGTGTACATAACTGTTTACTGCAGATGGAGTGATGTTAGCTGTTGTTGCGCTAGCCGACAAATCTGGGAGGTTATGTACTGGGGCAGGTGCAGCTGGAGTCAACGATTGCGTAACAACGGGTACTGTAGTTGTGGCGGCGGCAAGGGGTGCATCATTAACTAGATGCACTGAGCTACGCAATGCAGTCTCCAGCCCTTGGCAATGGGGATTTTGTTCACCTAACCTTACCTGGAATCCTTTTATCTGTCTTTGAAGCGCGTCGATTTGCTTCTGCATTTCCAACATTGAAGTTAGTTCTGATGAACTGGCGGTGGCGTTGGTACTTGCGGCTGCAACAGCGGTATTTTCGGAGGCGGTAGACAAGGTGAAACTGGGCTTTACTTCACCTATCTTCGCTTCTGCTTTGTTGAGCTGAGAGCTTCGGCGATTCTGCATAGTCAATGCTTCACGGCAGTGTAAGCGACGCAGTTAAAACAAAACGAAAACTGCGAATAAAGATTTCGCGGCTACGACTTTGGCTAAAGAGGGTTTGCTTAAAACAACTACAGGTGTACAGCGTATGTTTATTCAGTAAAATAATTAAATTTAGCACATTGATGATCAAATACTACAAACTTACCGCAGTTTTGCACCCTTTCTTCACTCTTTCGATGTTCAAGATCAAATGGCCGTTTTAGGCAGCGCTTTGACGAACATAGTAAAAGAGAGAAAGAATAATGCGCAACATTGGTTTATAACCCAGAGTTGTACAAAACGGGTCTCTGAATTTTAACTATAAATCTAACGAAAGTTAATAATGTGAGTAAGTCGATAGTCGTCAATCCTGTGTATATGAAGATTATTTTTGTAACGAATTTATTGACAAGACAAGTTACAACAGTAGTGAAAGTTAGTAATACTAATTTCCAACAGGTATATATATATATATATATATATATAAACAACCAAATATATATATATATATATATATATATATATATATATATATATATATTTGGTTTGGTAAACAACCAAATATATATATATATATATATATATATATATATATATATATATATATATATATATATATATATATATTTGGTTGTTTGTGACATAATAGGGCGCGTTTACAATCATTCTTAAGGTCTTTGATTGGAATCTTTGAAGTATTTCAAGATTAGAAGTTGCCGCAGTGCCCCACAGATGAGTGCCGTATGTCCAAACTGGTTTTAAAATTGCTGAGTACAATAGCAATTTGCTATCGATTGAGACTTTGGAGTTTCGATTCAAGAGCCAGTGTAGATTTCTGAGCTTTATACCGAGTGATTTTCGTTTTGTAAATATATGTGTTTTCCAAGTTAATCTTCTGTCGAGGTGCATCCCAAGGTATCTAGCCTCATTACATTGGGGTATATTTATGCCGTTGAGTATAACGGGTGGGCAGGTGTTTCGTTTGAGAGTGAATGTAACCTGGCCTGATTTTGTTTCGTTCAACTTGATTCTCCATTTTTTTAGCCAGTCAGCAATTTTGTTTAGCCCACTCTGGATTTTAGAGGAAGCTTAGTGTGGGAAAGTGTCAACAGCTAAGACAGCAGTGTCATCTGCAATGGTACCTATGGTGACTCCATCAGCTGATGGTAAGTCGTACGTGTGAATTAGATAAAGTATTGGGCCCATGAAACTTCCTAGGGGTACGCCTGCTGAGCTTTCATGGAGCTCTGATTGTTCTTCACCTTACTTTACGAAAAAATATCTGAGTGAAGATTAACACATAGTAGTTAATGGGGAGTGTAGTTTTTATTTTGTAAATCAAGCCATCGTGCCAAACGCGTTCAAATGCTTGCGAGATTATAATATTTTTTATGTTCGAATGCAGTGTGTATATACTCAACAATCCTATGAACCTGTTCGATTGTGCTGCGTTTTTTCCTGAATCCAAATTGGTGAAATGGAATTAGCTTTCGCTCTTCTATAATTGGGAATAGTCTTTTCAGGAAAAGGGTTTCCATGAGTTTAGAAGCAATCGGTAACAAGCTAATTGGGCGATACGATTCAACTTTACCAGCGCTTTTTTCGGGTTTGAGAATTATTTTTACTTGTGACACTTTCCATTGAAGAGGTATAAAGCCAGATGTTAGTACCGCTTTAAATAAATAGGTTAGGTATGTCACTCCTACTTCTGGAAGTTATTTTACTATTTTTCCAGTGATAAGGTCGTACCCAGGGGCTTTTTTAATATTTAGCTTATCAATAGCTGCTTTCACTTCAGATTTGAAAAATTTACGTATGGGTAGGTCCATCTGATGGGTATTACTCAGAACACTTTTCACTTCTTCTGTTACACATTCAGGTGGCTCAATTTCGTTTGGGGTAAATACTCTTTTTAAATGTCGGGCAAATGTGACTGCTCTTTCAAAGTCACTTTTAGCTCATTCGTTATTTTTCATTCGTAAAGCGGATTGGAACATTGTGGGTCTCTTTAGATTCCTAGTTGCTTTCCAGAGAGAGTATTCTGTAGCAGCTGTCGCATCGAGATTACTGAGGTAATGATGGAGTTGGGTGTTTCGTTCGTTATTAAGGTTCTCTTTAAGTTCTTTTGTAAGCGCATTTAATTTTTTCTTGTCCTCAGGATGTCTAGTTTGATGCCACTTTTTTCATGCATATCGCTTGTCTCTCAGTTTTTCTTTTATAGGTTTGGAGATGTTCGTTGATTTTCGTTTAATCAGTGGAGGGTGGAGTCCCACGCAGCTTGTTGCGTGCAGTTGTTGAAGTGTTCAACAGCCGCAATGATGTCTTCTCCAGATTTCAGTGATAGTTTTAAATCAATTTTGGAATATACCATATATCGGAAGCGATTCCCATCAGTTTTGTGATTATGTAATCTACATTGGCTGGGAAGAAGGGCAAGATTGCTGTTAAGCTCGACCAGAAATGGAGAGTGGTCAGAACACAGCTCAAAACATGGGCTACATTTTAGATCACTAAGCATGATACCTTTCGTCACACAGAAGTCAATCAAGTCGGGAATTTTTCTTACATCTGTTGGCCAGTATGTTGGTGTACCTGAAGAGACAGGGAGTAAATTTAATTTTCCAATGGCAGCATAAAGCTGTCGACCTTTTGGTGTAGTCAGGCGGGAACCCCAGTATGTGTGCTTTGCGTTATAGTCTCCTCCAGCTAGGAATCTATTGCCAAGGGTCTTAAAGAATTTCTCATACTCCTCCATTTTTATTGTGTGTTAAGGTGGGCTGTAGACAGCGGAAATTGTAATTGGCCCTTTCCAGTCATCAACAATTATATTCGTGGCTTGTATAGCTTCTGTGCGATAAGATGTGCTCTCACAGTGTTTTATATTATTGCGTATTAATATTGCTGAACCTGCATGAGCCTTATTATCTGGGTGCAGGGTGTGATAAAACTCAAAGTTCGGAATCTGAAAATGGCTTTTGTTGGCGAAATGGGTTTCAGATATTAGGAGTATATCTATTTCGTATGTTTTAAGGAATTTTTTAATTACTAATAAATGTTTTGACAGCCCATTAGCGTTCCATAGAATGATTTTTATGGGATTGAGGATGAGCAATTCTTAGTCGTGAGAGACACTAATAAGTTTATCATTTTGTGCTTTGTTGCATGACTTGCCGGAGTAGCATTTTCATTTCTCGCATTTCGTTCGGAGCTTGGGTTTCTGCAGAAACAGTATTAATGGGTAGGACCGTTGTGTTTTCATTAATTGCTTGTGTTGAGTGTTTCAGTACCTGAGCGTATGAAAGTAAAATTTGATTTTATTTTGATGTACTAGAATTTACCAGAACTTCCTGTTGTTGAGTAGGATTCATAGGCAAATTGTCGTTTTTCGTTAATTATGGGTATTTCATTTTCTGCAGATTTTTAGAAACTACACAACCTTTGTAATGATTACCTTCACACAGGGCGCATTTGACTTCATCTGATCTGTTTTTACGTACACAGTCTGAAGACGTGTGGCTTCCGGCGCATTTAATTCACGTTGGTTTCCTGCGACAGTACGTTTTTGTATGCCTATACTTAGGACAGTGAGCGCATTGGGGAATATCGCGAGTCGGACGGGGGGCTCAAAAACAATTTTTGTATGGAACAGGTATTTGACTTCATAAATTTCTTTATTGTTTGAGTTTGTTTGAAGCTCAATGATAAACATTGGCAGAGGTTTTTTTGTGTTTCTTCGCTTTATGTTCCAAATACTCGTGACAGAGTGACCGAGGTTTTGCAGGGCTTGGGTTATTTCATCTGGGTGCATATTCTTGAGTACTACTTTGCAGCCTCTTTCTTGTCTTGGCTTATAGGTAAAAAATTCGATGTTTTTTAGCTCCAGCTGGTTCGCTATTTTCTAGTAGGCTTCTGGAGAAAATGCCTGGATTTTAACTTGCTCATTGTTTATGAGCTTTAATTCGTATGAATTTGGAGCAGCTTCAGACAATCGCTTCATTAAAGGAGCTATATTGGTAACTCTGTCAACAAATATTGGTGGGGGCTTAGAGACTTTTTCTTTATGTTCTGGGTTTTGGTCACATTCTTCAATTTCTTCTAGGGACGAAAATCGATTTTCGGTTCCTTTCGGATCTCCTAACCAGTATTCATCAAGTTTCGCTAGTGTTTGAATTGTTTTTGTCTTACCTGTACTCTCTCTCTGCCTTTTCTTATTTAGAACCGTTTTCCAGTCCTCGTCGTGGGAGGGTACACTTACTGTGACTTGGGGAGACTGGTTGCTGTTGTTTATATAGCAACTGAAGCTGGCGTTGAAGTTGTTCAATTTGTTGTTGGACATTTGTTGTGAGCTGTTTTTATTATAAGACGAGCTTGATTGGGGCGAAGGGCATTGAGGACTCCAGGAATTTCGGAAAGGATTCTGAAGAAGGTGTTTCTTTTGTGTTTGTAGTTGTTGATGTTGCTGTGGTTGTTCCTGATGTTGTTTTTCTCGGTGTTGCTACTCTTGTTGTTGTTTTGTGGTTGTTGCTGCTGTTGTTGTTGTTTCTGTTGTTGTTGTTGCTGTTGCTGTTGTTGTTTTTATTCTTCTTATTGTTGACCTTCCCTTCTAGGTGGGGTACGGTCTTTGGTAACTCTACACTAGATACTTGCTAAGCCGTGTTTAATTTAACGTATATGTGTACATACATAACCGTATAATAGGAGTGCTATTTTCCGGTTGTCTCATTTTGGGATTATTTGTTGTTTCTCACTTTATAATTCTTGTTGATTTTATTTTTGTATATTTTGTTTTTGTTTTTATACTTTATTTAAAAATTTAAGAATTTTAAGATAGTTATTCTCAGAATCACTGCACTCGGCACTCTTTTTATTTATTTTAAAGCGTTCACATATAAGACAGGGTCTTTTAAATGCGTCAAGAAGTATCCGAATAACAATGAATTATATATAACAAAAATTACTTAAAATAAGACTAAGAATGTAAGTTAAATTAAACTAAATTATTAGATCAGACAAATAAATAAGTTAAGATCAGATAAATAAATAATTAAACATATAAATAATTGAATAAATAAATAATTAGCTTTAAAAATAAATAATTTTTCTGAAATAAGGAAAAGTCAGATCAGAAAAACAATGAATAAACAAAAAGGAAACAAGAAGTAGGAAAGCAGAAAAGAGGGGGAAAAAAATAAAAAATAAACAAATAAAAAACAAAAAATAAAAAAAATTGCATTAAGAGAAGTAGTGAAAAACTGCTTGCTTAAAGTTGTGCTTACTTGATATACTCCCAATTGCCAAAGGCAACGAATTCCACAACCTGATGGCGTTCACAAAAAAGAGTCTATTCGAGTTTAAATACTTGTAATTAGGGACTAAGAGGTTCATATTTCTCCTCGATCTACAAAACTTCAACTTTACAAACAAATAATTAGGTGTTCGCGTGTATATTAAGTTATGTAGAAATATGCAATTTCTAGCATCCATATAATTAAAAATATTGCAACCAAGGACCTGATTGCAAAACTTACTGATATGGTCAAACTTTCTTAAACCATATACATATCTTGTAGCATTATTGAATGCCACCTGCAACTTATGCCTGGAACCCGAGTCAAGTTTACCATAAACAACCTCTGAGTAAGTCATGATCGGTACAATAAGCTGAAGCACCAACCTCCTTCTGGTCTCAGCAGGCACAAATGATGCAGTCCTCCTCAAATTCCGTAAGGTATAGTATACCTTACTCACCACTGAATTTATGTGATCCTCACAGGATAGTACGGAGTTAATGTGGTATCCAAGGTTTTTTACTTTTTCAACAAATTTAAGTTTTGTATCATTTAGTGAAATTGTCGGTATATCAGAGGAAGGGTAACCAGACTTGGAAATCGGGAGGACATATGATTTTTGGGAGTTGAGCTTCAGCCTATTAGCTATAGCCCATTCTGCTATTATGATCAAGTCTTCGTTTACCCTAGCACATAAATCATCAATGAGACCAATAGGTCTGGACAAATACAATTGAAGGTCATCAGCATATGCATGCATGGTAACATGACGACACTTACTGAAAATGTCATCTATGAACAGTGTAAACAAAAGTGGACCAAGCACTGACCCCTGAGGCACCCCACAGGTTGAATTACTGAACGCAGACACATTCTTTCCCACCCTAACCCTTTGAGACCTTCCAACCAAGTAACTATTTAACATACGGACCGCCGAGCTGGAAAAACCAAAATTCAACCGTAGCTTTTCACATAGTAATGAGTGATCTACAGAATCGAATGCTTTAGAGAAATCTAACAGACAAAGCAAGGTCAAATGTCTCATATCAAATGACTCTCTGATGTCATCCAATATTTTAACAACAGCAGTGGAGCAGCTGTGTCCAGGCCGAAAACCAGATTGGAGTGGGGAAATAAGGTCAAATTTTCTGACGTGTTCTGAGATTTGCTCAGCCATGAGAGATTCACATACCTTTGATAAAGCCGACAACAAACTTACAGGACGGAAATCAGACGGTACATTAGCATTGGACTTTTTAGCTATAGGGATAATCGTCGCTATTTTCCAAATACTGGGGAAGCAGGAGCTCGTTAAACAATGGTTAATTATATGGGTCAACGGGCTTAGAATGAAAGGCAAAATAAGTTTAATAAATTTAATAGGAATTCCATCCTCTCCGACAGCATTTGACTTTATCTTGTTGACACAGCGAGCAACATCATCTTCACCCACAGAAATAAACTCAAACACAAATGGGCATTCAGAAACACAGTCCCTCGCAACTACAGCAGACATATCATCAGCAGACACTGAACTAATACCAAAATAGTCATTCAGAATACCCGGATCAATCCGACAATCTTCAGATTTCCCATTGCATACCCCAGCTTGTCTCAAATTATTCCACAGCTGCTTGGAAGGTCGTGCCAAACATAGTTTGAACATGAAAAATCTGCGCTTAGCCAATTTAATAGTAGAATTTGCATCATTTCTAGCTCTTTTGTGCTCTTCCCATCTAGATGCAGTTGGATTTCTTTTCCACTGATTGTATGTTCTATGCCGTTTTTTAATAGCCAATTGGGCATTCTTCGTAAACCAGGGACAACTGCTGTTAGTGACAGAACGAGTAACAAGTGGAACATGCAAGTCAAACAAGGCACCAATTCTGTACATTAAAGAATCCAGCTTTTCATTCACAGAGCTAAACAGCCTACATTCAGACCAATTAATAAGTGACAGGTCATTAAACAAAGAATCAAGATTAATTGATTTATAGTCTCGAAAGGAAAAAGAATTTTCAGCAACCACTGGGTTTAGATTTACATTCACTGAACAAAAAATTAGATCGTGGTCGGATATAAACGATAATTGGTCAAAGATCATAACTGAAGAAATATCCGAAACCAGAAAAACAACCAACAAACTTGGAGAAGCATTATCTGCAAAGCGTGTTGGCATACTGGTATTCAGCACTTGCAGTCCAACTTCAGAAATTTTACAAATGAATTGCTTGGCAAGACTGTCCTTACATAACATGTTTATATTGAAATCACCACACACAATAAAATGATCATAATCGATTACACAATTTGACAAATTAGCAAAGAACCGATCCAAACAGCAGTAACGATAAGGATTATATACACACGACAGAAAAACTTTTGTGCTATTGTCATATATTTCAACATTTAGAAATTCCACATCTGAGCCTCCAGACATATTCAACAAATTCACTCTTAAATTACTTTTACAATATATTGCCACACCCCCGCCTTTTTTGTCTAATCTATCGTTTCGAAAAAGCTTGTAATTACCTATATTCAGGCAAGAGTCACCTATACCTTCATGCAACCAGGTTTCGGATACACAAATTACATCAACAGATGAATTCTCAAAGCAGTGTCTAACATAATCCATCTTAGAATCACTTAGACTCCTCGCATTAAAATGTACAATGTTTACTCCAGAGCGCTGGCTGCATAAAACGCCAATCAATGTTTTATGAACGTCACTGGAGGCAGAAACTTCATCACCCATAATTAGCATAAAAATACATATCAGCAACACAACAATAAGCACTACAGTAATAGAAGAAGCAGATAGTAGAGAAGAGGAAATTACTTAAAAAAATAGTCGAGCACAAGGCATATAGAGAGAGAGCATTTAAGCTATTAATATATGTAAATGTGCAATTTAACACTTGAATAAAAATAAAGAAGAAACTAAATAGTCAAGTTGAGAGTAATATAGAATAATAAATTAAAATAAAATAAATAGAATAATACATTAAATAGAATAATAAATTAAAATAATCAAGTAAAAGTTGACTTTTATGCTCCAGTATAGCTTCTGCCGGCAACTGCATCTACGCTCTCTCTGCTACTCACTACTATTGCTTCAGCATTCGGATCGGCTCTCACAAAGACTCGGCCCCGAATTGTAAACGCTGACACTAGAAGTTTTTGTCTTTTGAGCTCATTGGCCCGACGCAATATTTCACGATTGTTAATCGTTAGACTCTCATGTACATAAAACGAGCTGTCACCCTGAACCCCAATATCATTTAGCAACAGCGGCCTTTTACTGGACTTGCGGAAGCCAGCAATGTGCTTGAGCAACTGACTTCTATCACGTGCCGAGTGGAGTTTCACCAAAATCGGAGCTGTAGTGGTTTTGCTCAGGTTTCCCTTACCTCTCAGACGGAATGCCTCTCTCACTAGTGGAGTACTGACATTAACCGCTTTGCAAACTTGTGAGAAAATAGCAGACACATTTTCAGCTGCAGCATGGGGAATACCATTGATAATCAAATCAGAGGATACCGCATCGTTCTCAAATTTGGCCACTTTATCACGCAACGTGGCTACCTCACGTCCAAGAGCCCGATTATCAGCATCCATCTCCTCCACAACAGCAACCCGCTTCTCCATTTTTGCCACAGCAGACCTGACATTGATTAGCTCACCAGATAACTCACTCATTCTCTGCATAACTCTCTCTTCAGCTAGTTTGACAGCTCCAGTTATGCTTTGAGTCACCTGCTTAACAATGCACTCCTGCTGCAGTTGAAGCTTCTCTTCAAGCAGCTGTAACCAATTTCGTGGTAGTGGTGAATCACCAAGTTTTTCATGTATTTGAGTAGGAGTCAAATACTGCGGCGAAGAGACGGACGTCAATTTTTTTGGCGCGGCTTTTCGAGTGGTAGGCATTGCTTTCAAACCACAAAACATTCAAGTTGAAAGTCTTATTAAAAAACAAACAATCACTTCAAGAACAAAAACAATTCCACCAATCAAACAATTCCGGCTCTCCAATTTCCAAGATAACCCGTGATCAACAACAAAACAGTACACTGAAACTACGCGACGCAACCGCCAGCCAAAACAAACACGTCTATTCGTCACACATTACACTCAATTATCTTCCGACGCAGAAAATTTAGCATTTTCCCGCTTGCGCAAAATTGTTATGATTTTCTCATTAAATACCTCGATTTTTGTTAAATTTTATTATCACTATCGGATTAGTTTTACACTTTGTAAGAGTTGCCAACTAGCAGTACCCATGTCAGTAATAATTTTTTTCTTGGGACAATAAATTAGTATAAAGTGGTCAACTATTGCTTTTACTATGGTGTTTGCGGTTTTATTTGGGACTGGTATTCAAATTATATTTCGTTAAATCACATATAGTAGTAACTGCATACACATTGTTATTTTCGGATGTTGGTAATGGTTCAATGGTATCAATTTGCAGTATATCGAATGCAGTAGCAGGTGTTTCTGTAATAGTAATTTCTTGTTTTATATTTTTTAGTGACTTGTTTCTTTTGCAATGATCACATTGTTTAACATACTTGGCTATATCTTTGGTAAAATTTTTCCAAAAATATTTTTGTTTTATATTCTTAAGTGTACGAGTGATTCCTGGGTGGCCACCCCAGATTGGATCCTCATGTTACTTTTGTAACATTTTTTTTTTTTTGTCATCATTTATTTCTTTTTTTGTTTTTGGCGTCAGTTCTATTTTTATGTTCTCGAAAATCTTATTTCCTTTTTCTTTATATTCTGTGATCCGGATCTTTTCAAATATATTGTCATTTAATGACTGCTGCAGCTTTTTAATACCATTATCAACTGCTAATTTTTCAAGCATTGGAAATAATTGATCTAAATCAAATTTTCCATTATTGATAAGATTGTCTACATTTATTGTGATCACTTTATTATTCCTTTGTTTATAGTCGAGTTTTTTTTAATATATAAACAGTCGCCATTAATTGCTAGCTTGGCGCTATTTCTATTATTATATGTACTGAACGCCTCATATATTTTGAAACCATTTGATGACTTTTCAATATATTCAGTTTTGGACTCTACTTGTTTATTTTCAGTTTTCTTTTGTACCCTTGTGGTCACTTTAAGTATTTGATTCACGTTTTCTTTTATGTTTTTTATATCAGTGAAATCTATACGCGACAAAGCGTCCGCTATATAGTTCTCTTTACCCCTTAAGTACTGAACGGTGAAGTCATATTCCTCCAAATCAAGTCTCATTCGTGTTAGTTTTGAAGATGGATTTTAATAGCAAATAAGTATGATAGTGGTCTGTGATCAGTTTTGACTAAGAATTTTGTACCATAAATATATGGTCTGAAATGTGTAATAGCCCAATGAATTGCGGCTAACTCCTGTTCAATTGTAGACTCATTACTTTCACCTTTTGTAAAAGATCTTGATGCATATGCAACTGGTGTGTTCTTGACTGAGTACTGCACCGCATGCATATTTACTTGCATCACTTGTTATACAAAATTGTTGTTTGAAATCTGGATATTAGAGAATTTGTGGAGTTATTAAGGCATTTTTTAAGTATTTGAATGCATTTTCACATTCTGTGTTCCATTCAAATTTTGTATTTTTTCTACAGTCTCGTTAAGAGTCGTGAATGTTCAGCGAAATTTGGAACAAAACGTCTATAGTAGTTGCAGAATGCAAATAATCTTTTGGTTTCGTTGGCATTTTTAGGTATTGGATAGTCTAGAATTATTTTGAATTTGCTATCGACTGGAAGAATGCCTTTATCTGTACATTTATGGCCTAAATAAGTTACTTCGTGACTGAAAAATTAACGCTTTTCTGGGTGGCGCTTCAGATTGTATTTTCGACACGTCTCAAATACATCTGTTTAATTTTTTAACATATGTTGTTCTGACCGGCCCAATACAACTAAATCATCCATATAAACAAAAGCTTGTGCTGAGGATAATCCAGCAAATGCAATTGTCATCATTCTTTGAAATGAATTTGGTGCTATTTTTAGTCCATATGGAAGACGTTTAAAGCGGAATGAACCTATGTTTGTTGAAAAGGATGTAATATCCCGTGAATTCTTATCCAACTCAATTTGGTGAAAACCTGACATTAAGTCTTGGCAAGAGAAATATTTTGCTCGCCCCAACTGATCAAGGATGTCATCTATTCTTGGTAGTGGGCATTTATCTGCTATTAACTTTTTATCGATTCCTCTATAGTCAACTACTAGTCTCCATCTTTTTTCTGTATTACCGGGCAAAGATTTTTTCGGTACCAACAGTAATGGACTGTTGTACTCAGACGCTGATGGTTTTATTATATCATCCTTTATTAGTTTATCTACTTGCGTAGTTATCTCCTCTTTATGTGAATGTGGTACTCTATAATTTTTTATATAGGTTGGATCTTTATTTTTTAATCGCATTTTTTTGCAACTTAATATTGTTATTTTTAATGCTATTCCATTTTATAGTTTCATAACCGTTTAGACTTTGTGTGTGAATATGTATATTTTGTAAAGTTACATTGTCAGTTGTAGTATTTATGTATGTATTTATGTATGTACGAGTACATACAAATGTATGTGTATTAGTTGCGATTGTGTTTGCAACAAATATTCTATCTTGTAATTCTTGGTGTGGGATTAGTACTTCATTCTTATGGCTTTGTATATAGATTTGTCTGATTACCTCTGATCTTGCTGGTATGGATATTAAGTTTATGTTTAAAGAATTTCTCATCGGAATTGCTATATCTACATGAAAGTCGCGTGGTCTGAAAATCAGATAGTCTTGATTTCTTTGGTAATCAAGTATACAGTTGTATTTCTTAATAAAATCAAGTCGCAGTATTCAATCGGATGGAATGGGAAAATCATCATTGACCACATGAAATTCATGCCTTATTAATATATTTTCAATATTTAAATCTGCTTTGACTTTTCCTAATGTGTGTGTTATACCCTGACCTATGCCGTGAAGGCTTGTTGTTACCTTTGTATTTATGGTAGCATTATTCTCTATTTGTCCATTTTTAATTATAGAAATGTCAGCTCCTGTGTCAATCAACAAAGTTGAGACTGAATTATTTAATGTGGATCTTGAAGATATGTATGATGTTAGATTTAGATTTATATTGTAGACTTTACAGTTAACTTGTATTTTACTTATTGAGTACGCGGGGCCTTTGCCTTTTCCGCACCTTCATGTGCTACTCTGACGTTTCGTCCGGTATTGTTATTTGTACGGTTGTGGTAATTATTTTAGTAATTATTATTATAATTACCAAGTCCACGCCCACGTCCGCGTCCTCGAAAATTCCTGCTGCCGCGTCCGCGTGTGTAGTTACTGTATTTTCTATTACCATATTGGTTGTCGTTTCTTTTATTATTATAATACAGTATACTATTCGGTTGATCTGTTGTCTCAGTGCAACTGTTTATGAATTTTGAAATTGCGCTATTCAATGTATTGAATTGACCTGACTCCATTATTAATCTTACTTTATCATTGGAGCAATTTTTAATCATTGCACGGACATCATTATTATTAGCATATATTTCTGCCAATGTGTTTGATAAACCGTCCGAAATATATGCCGCGTGAAGACTTTTTGTAAGTTCTTCTATTTCCTTTGCATAAATGTTAGCAGTTTTAGTACTTTGTTTTAAATTCATTAATTTAGCTGAAATAACCTCGACTGACTCACCTTTGACTGTCTTTTGTAAGAGTTATTTCAGTACCTGTTATTAAATTGCGTGCTGTTCCTTTACGTTTAGTTTTTACGAGGTTTACTGATACCAAATCATGTTCCTCTTTTATTGAATTGACAAGTCTTAACGCATCTATAAATGTTTGTAAATTATTTATGTGGCCATCGAAGTCTGGAATGATCTTCGAGGCAATGTTTAGGAATTCAACAACTGTTTGAGGCATTTTAATATATTGTTCTGCGATTTCCTCGCATTCACTATTTTCTAGTCCGTCTTTGTTTATTTCTAATGTTATTTCCTTGTCTAGAGTAACTTCTATTTGTAAGTCTATTCCCCTAGATGATGCTACTTTTAACAGTTTGTCCCTAAAGTTCCAATAAATTAACTGCGCTTCATTTTTATGCTCCTGTGTCAATTTAGTGAAATTTACATGAAGTATAATTTTAATGTCATTTAAGCCTTTTGTCAGTGTTTGTAAGTGATTCTTTATTGTCTCTTCTGATATTGGAATTTTTTTATTTAAACATTTGTATGATTTATTAAATTCAATTTTATAAATTTCAATTTTGTGTTCCCATTTATTTTCCATTTGTGCAAATTATGAATTACACATACATTTTTAAATCTGTTGCACTGATTGCGATCTTGTTAAATATTTTTTTTTTTAATGCTTGTTGGTGCATTTTATAAATAGGGATAACGAATTTTATGATTATAAGCATGGTAATAATATAAAGCATTATTGCCATGCCATAATCATTACTCATTTCCACATCATTTATCACATTTGCACTTGGATTTTCCACTTTTGATTGTGTTTTACCCATTTCCAAAAAAAAAACTTATTTAAATATTTTATTTTATTACATTTGTTTTACCCTGCCTAATTCTTTTGCAACAGCAAAATCGCCATGGTTGCTCTATATGTTGGAAGTGCTCATTGTAACAGTGCACTCTTCATTACAATCATTTAATTTATTTATATTTCAATACTTAAATATTATTTCTGGTTTTTATGGGAGTCCTTGGATTTCCTCTGTTTATCCTTTAAATCGTCGTATTGCTGTTGCAATCTCACTGCAATGCTCCAAGGTGGTGGTGGATTGCTGCTTAACTTAGCCCTTATGTGAGCTAGTTGCCTTCTAATCCGAGCCAGTTTTCCTCCTCGACGTTTTGGTTGTTTAGGTGTGCACGGAATTTGTGTTAGTTTTGCTTCCTGTGCTCGTATATGTCGCCTTTTATATTCTTCGATGGTGAGGCGTCTTGGACCTGGTATGGTAATTGTGTTGTATTTTCTACTTTCCTCCATTAAATTATATGTAGAATTTTGTTTTTCAACTGGCAGGACCGCCATGTAACATTTGCAATTTAGCGCTTCGAGCTGAGCGCTGCCAATGGTGGTTCTTGTTAAGAAAAGCGCTTCGAACAGAGCGCTTAAAAAAACGAAGATCAAGTTAGTTAGTGGTTGAAGTTCATAATGAATTTTATTAATGATTTCATTTTACATGTAAGCTTGGTATCGATCAAGAATGCGGCGCACACACCACACACATGCTAACACGCGTCAGTAAAGTTATGCTGTTTTTTTATGCTGATCCAGCGATACTCATAACTATTAGCAAAGTTGCCTGGCTCATACGTTGATGCAATAGGACAACGTTCATGAGCGAGTTCAATGTTATTGTATGGCAACAAAGTAGTGTAGTATTTATGTTCAATAATATTTACTGTACGCTTGTATGCATGTATGTATGTATGGAAGTGTACTCTACATTAGGTATATACATATATATATATATATATATATATATATATATATATATATATATATATATATATATATATATACGAGTATATATATATATATATATATATATATATATATATATATATATATATATATATTTTTACGAAATTGCCCTCTTGACAATTTACTCTGTTACAAAATTACCCTGCTGACAATTTCTCTAACTCTCTGTACTCGGACTCGTACCACTGGATTTTGTAGTAATGAAACAATCGTTGGTTAAATTAAAATAATTAGCTTTATTTAATTATTGCTATTTACACATTTAATATTAGGCTTAAAGTTTACTTAGTTATTATTTGCACTTTATTTCACAAACCATTAGTCACTTTATTTAATAAGTAATTTCATCACTTTACACAATTACAAATACTGCTGCTTTGATTATAATGCTAGATGTACACACTGTTACGGTCTCTGATCTACTGCATTCGACTTTGAACAGTCTTGTCGCTTTTATAGTTTTCGAATGGTTGAGGTAGAAACTTCCAAGCTATTCTCGTATTTTCTAGAAGCTTCTATCCTCTTCGACAGAAGTCGAGAATATTCTTTTTGATATTACCGACAGATGGTTCTTGAATAAGCTTTTAATCGAATAGTTCGCATCTTGACTCACAGGAGGCACTCATTCTCCAGATGGGATCCTAAAAGTATGCAATCCCGTTTCACTAATATGCAATCACGTTTCACTGCCCTCCGCTTAATCTTGTTCGTCCCGAACAAGGATAGTACTGCAACCTTTATAAGGAGATAGCCTCTCTAAATGAACGACTTTCATTTTGCTCCTGGCATTTCTCGCCAACTGGATGCGGTATACTACATCGTTGAGCCGCTTTATCACCTTATAAGGGCCTTCCCAGTGTGTTTGCAGTTTTGGCGATAATCCCTTTTTCCTTTGCGGATTATGAAGCATAACTAGCTGCCCTTCCTGAAATCCCTTGGAGTTTGCTCGTAGATCATATCTGGCTTTCATTTTATCACTCATCAGTTAGCTTTCTGATGGTTCCATAAATTCCATTCAGCTGCCTTCGTTTGTCAGCTACATAACTGCTACATGAAACTTCCGTAGATGAGTAGGCACCGAATTTCAGATCTGCAGGCACTCTTATATCAAAACCGAAAATAGCCTAGGCTGGTGTAGTAGATGTTGTATCGTGAGTTGCGATCGGTATGCCATTAAGAAGAGGGGTATGTGTTGGTCCCAGTCTTTCTGGTTTCTGTCCAAAACTTTCCTTAGGTGTTCCTCAAGCGTACGATTAAATCTTTCAACCATTCCATCGGATTGTGGGTGCAAAGGGGTTGTACGAGTTTTGCGTATGCCCATCAATTCACTCATTTCCCTGAATATTGTTGACTCAAAATTTCTGCCTTGATCCGAGTGCAACTCGAGGGGAGCTCCGAATCTGCAAACCCAATTATTGATAAATGCATCTGCAACGGTCTTAGCTTCTTGATCGGGAATGGGGTATACTTCTGGCCATTTACCAAAATATTCGATTACGACGAGAACATATTTGTTGCCGGAATCACTAATTGGAAACGGACCTGCTATGTCCATTGCAATACGCTCAAATGGCGCTCCCACGTTGTATAAATGCATCTTCCCCTGACTTCAACGGCTCGGTCCCTTGGCAGCTGTACACTTTTCACAAGTACTAATCCAGTCAACTACCGATTGCAGCCAACCCAATAAATTCGTGTTTTAATTTTCTCGACTGTTTTTGTTATTCCCAAATGTCCTCCGCTTGGCCCACTATGGTATTCCTTGAGAATTTCGCTTATTCTTGCCTTGGGTACCACAATCTAGTTCTTCGTGGTATTTCCATCTTCGCTCTCCCACAGGCGGAATAGGCATCCATCTTGCAGCTTTAAGCTATTCCATTGAGCCCAATATGCTTTAGTTATGGGACTTTCAGTCGAGATTTCGTTCCAATCAGGCCGTTTTCTTTCATTCTTACTTGATACGATTTTTGCCAAATCTGGGTCATTTCATTGTTCTTCTTTTATCTTTTCCTCTGTCCATTCATCGTCTGGTAAAACAGCCATTAAGCGCACATCGACTACTCCTTCTTTCCCTTCAGCGTTAGAACAGTGCTTACATTCCATACTGCAAGGACTGTTGTGAGTTAGAATCAAGCTACTTACGCGTAGTTGACTCACAGCACCGGCTCCTATTAAATTCATTAAGAACGCACATATTTTTAGGGCGCAAATATTGTAAATGAACAGTATTTATTCAATAATTATGATGTAAACTTTTAGGGTGTCACAGTTCTGCAGTCAAGCTGACGAGGGGCATTTAGAATGCACCGACGACACTTTTACTTGTAGTAGGTCAGTGGGCTTGAGCCACTGACACCAAATAACAACTGCGTAACTGGAACACCAGAAAAGTGAAGACGTAGACTGTAATGTTTATTTGTAAATAGTATATAAGAACTAGCATTTTAAGAATAAAAGGCTGGTGTTTTTACAAACTGAAAGGTGAAAAGTGTTATAATTTACGTTAGGGTTTTGATTTTGCAGCCACGCGCCCGGAAGAACTACGACAGGACGTCGCCTGCCAAGCAAGGACACGAGGACCCCAACATTTTGGCGCAGCCGGTAGGATCCAACGTCGAGTGCCAGGAAAAGAGCACTCCTACGCGGGAATCCACCAATAGGAAACCATAAGGATAACCATCCCAAAGGAGGGCGATGGAGGGAACGAAAATGGTGAGTATGTCTATGGTAGGACATTCTAGGATCTAAGTGAATTTTGTCGACGATTCTTCGGTGACCGTGTGGGCGCTTTTGCGCCGGTCATGCAGAAGAAGCAGCATTGGGGCTGATTAGCCGCTGCGGTTAGGTGATAATAGGTCGATTCGAAAGGAAAATTTTTACTTACGGTCAGGTTGTATAGGGTTGTTCCACTGAGATTAGGCTCATACTTTTTAATACATTTTGTTTCAGCATTCTCGGGGAATGTGGGACGTGTCTGTTTATTCACGGATTTTGCGTTATTGAATTGCGAACTTGTGTATACCGGTTGGTTTGGTTCGGAAAGAACGTGCCACGGTATAGGGTTCGTACGGTTATGAAAGGGGATTTGTGTTTGTTTGTCGGTAGGGACATTTATATGATTCAATTTATATTGTTTTAAAATCAAAATAAAGATTGATTTAAATATTTGGCATTTTGAGTTTAGGGTATTAGGTGAAGAGGTGCAGACAACACGTGTTGTTGCATCAAAGTTTTTTGTAGTTCGGAAACTACGATTTGCGTAGCAATGTTGAAGAAAACATTTAAATGCTATTATTATGTGGCGCATACGTTACGGGTTTATTTTTAAATATGGATTCAAATTTCCGGGAATGAATCAAGACACTTTTGCCGGTAAATCAAATTTCGGTGTTTACAAACATATGGCCTTTTCTATGGATTCTTGGGAGAATTTAAAGATGGTGAGAGGAAATCAAGGAGTATCTGTGGGAAGTCAAGAACCAATTTGCACTGATGGAAGGACTTAATGGACGCCGGTAGACAGCGAACATAGAACTTATGATGGAAGTTAAAAGAATATTAAGATAGAATTTACGGTGGAATGTTTTTTTTTTAAATAAATTTGTATTTATCAATAAGTAAGATCGAATAAAATATTGTAACAAGTTTTAACAAATATTGGATTTTTACTTATAATTGGGATACGACATCTGTTCTGGCATTTGGGATATGACGAAGGAAGCGCAAGGATTACTGCTGAGGCAGGAGCAAATTGGCGAAACGATTGAAAAGCTGGTCCGTAGTTTTAAGAAAGACGGCAGTTTACGTAAGGACAACGTGTATTACCGCAAGCGAATAACACAGTTGCAAGATCTGGGGAGAGAGTTCAACAATAATCACGGACTGTTGTTGCCTCACGCAGTTGAGTACGGCAAGGCAAAATATTTTGCGGAAAATTACGCAGACTACATGAATAGTCTGGTCAACGAATGGGCGGATACATTTAGTTCTGAATTAGAGGGACTAGGGCAACAAACAGTGAGTTTGGTTTCGCCAGACGAGGAAATAAGGAACAGATTGAAATCAATACAGTCAGAGGTGAAACTGTTTACTGGGAAAATAGTTGACCAGTTCGAAGCAAGTACGAGCAGGGAAGAAGCTCAGGAATTGTGGAGGCAGGCGAACGCCGGAGGCGCTGTGTCACCATTAGAGGTAGCGGATCAAGCCTTGACGGCAATCCAAAAAAGAACAGAAGAAAAGTTGTTCAGTTTTCATAAGAAAGCAGAAGACTGGAGAGCACAAAAGGAGTATCTGGAGAAGAAGGTAAAGGAACTTTCTCAGAGATTGACGGAAACAGAGGAAGCAGCAACGCTGTTGGAGAAGGAGTGTGCAGGATTGAAAAGAGGACGGGCGACCAATAGCAACCCACATAGAAAGGAGAGATCAAAATCAGCATCGGCTGGATTTACACAGACAGTATTGACATTGCCTCCTGAAGTTCGCTGGCCGGAGTATTTAACACCAGAAGGGATAAGCCGCATGGTAAAGCCAAAATTGGTACTTAATGAAGAAAAGCAAGCGGAATTTTTGTTTGGCGCATCTGAAGTCGGTGTCGAGCCTTTTTCTCCGGGTAGCCCGATAAATACCGAAAATCAGGGATATCCGCCAGAGGAGCCGGAAGCAGTAACAGCGCAGGAAAGTCTCGATACTAGGGACAATATTTCGCCAGTACGAACAAACGATCGAAGACTGATTAGTTTGAGTCCGTCACTGGCCAATTACCTCTCAGATCCGGGAGAAGTGAATTTGGAAGCTACCAAAGAGATTAAGAAAGCTAAGGTTTTACCAGCAATTGAGAAAACACAAAGGAATAAAATGGGCATTCTGGAAGTTGCTCATGCGGTGGAGAAGTTGGTGCCCATGTTCTCAGGAGTCGAGTTGTATGATCTGAGAACTGAGATCCGGCGCTTCAAAGAAGGTTGTGAGCTAGCACAACAGAGTGTTCCGGAAGCGGACGGGGAACACTTAATAAAGTGTATTAGGCAAAGAACCACAGGTGATGCGTTTGATTTACTAGCGCATAGCTCAGTAAGCACCCTGCCGGAGTTATACGCACTTTTGGATACGACGTATTTAAAACAAAAGTCATACGACTGTCTCGTTCGGGAAATTCAGGAATCAACTCAAACACCGGGGGAGGAATTGAGAGCCTGGGGACGAAGGCTCCAGTCTCTCGGGAACGCTGCTGAGACGGAAGCCAACAGGCAGTTTCCAGAAAATGTTGCAGCATACAAGGCTCAAGTAGAACGGACTATGATTTCTGTGTTCAAGGCAGGCCTGATAAATAGGGATTTAGCTAATTATACTCTTACTCTCACGCCGAGGAGTATGGCAGAGTTAGTGGAAGCGGTCTCTTTAGCTGAAGCAGCAATACAACAGCGAACGACAACAGGTGGAATCTGCTGGACTGATGCTCCTGCAGAGGTAGGAATAGTACAGCAGGAAAACAGATGTGGAATTGGTAGATTGATGGGTCAATTTCCGCAACAAAGAGATCAAGATTTTCCTCCAAGGAAACCCATTTGCTCATTCTGTCATAAGCCCGGGCACACAAGGGATGAATGCGTTACACGCAAAAACACGCCCTACTGTATGGAGTGCCAAACTTACGGTCATGAGGCAAGTAGACAGTGCCAAGGAGGCACGGTATGGAATCAGAATAGAAGGCAGCCAGCTACGAGGCGCCCGGTTCCACCCTTGAGGGACAGCAGGGGTAATTTCAGTAGACCCCGAGTTAATTCAACAGAAGGAATTAACCAAGGAAGAAATCCTTTCAAAACTGGGAGTGGTCAGCAGCAATCAATTTGGAATTCCAGGAGTGAACCAAGGATACGCAACACCCAACAGGGGTTGAGATGCTTCTCATGTGGACAGATGGGACATCGTGCTGCGGAATGCAGGGATAGACAGTTCCAACAAAGGAACCAGGGAAACTTCCAGCGGCCCAGTCGAGGCCAGTAGACTGGAAAGCCAAAAGAAAGAGAGTAATAATAAGGCCGGAAATACGTGGGACTAGTAATGTAGGAACTACAGTCCAGGAGAAGGAGGAGCAGGAGGCTCTCCAGTATCACGAAGAGTTAGGAAGTGGATACGCGTCCATGTTGGGAACAGAAGGACATTGCTTCGCTATGAGCAGGATAGGTGATGCCTTCATCGAGATGCCCTGCGAGGAAGCAGCGAGTGGAAAACTAGTGCTATTAGTAGATTCAGGGGCGGACACTAGCCTCGTAAAATCTAGTGTTTTACGGAAGGGGCTAGACATTAATCAAATGGACTTAAGAACGCTTAACGGAGCGTTTGGAGGGTGCATTAGGACATTGGGGTCGCTCAGAATAGGGCACAGTGGAGTAAAGGGTATGAGTTTTAGAATGCACGCAGTGGAAGTCGATAGGAAAGGTATCCCGGCTGATGGGATAATTGGCCGCGATAATCTTTGGGGACGCACCATACTGGATGCCCTCGACAAGCAGTTATCATTCTATGATAACAATAAGCATAGAATCCTTACTTTTCCATTAATGTCATGGCAGGAAGGAACCGTGAGTAAGGTTAAGAATTGTATGGAGGTAGTGAATGCAAGGTCAACCAGAGTAGTTACTATGCATGTAAATACGAAACTTAGGACTGTTGTTTTACACAAGCAGCAGCTAGCGGAGGGCGTATATATGGGGGAAACCATAACGCACGTTGACAAGGGAAAGGTGTACGCCTGCGTACTCAATGCATCGGAAAAGGACTACTTGATGGAGGAGGATTTTAGGCCTAAGTTCACTAGCTATGATAATTTTAAGGAACCGAATTATAGATCGGTGAATCAGATTAAACAAGTTGATATAAGAGAAAGAATGGAGCGAGTGCTAGAATCACTGAAGCTAGACCCAAGCGTGAATTCAGAAGAGAAGGCATCAATAGAAGCCATTTGTGCGTCATTCCATGACATATTTTTGCTGGAAGGAGACCAGTTAACATATACACCAGAGGTAGAGCATGAAATACCTACTAGAGTGGATCAAGCGCCAATTAACCAGAAGCAATACAGATTGCCGCAAGCTCACAAAGATGAGGTAAATAGACAAGTGGAAGGAATGTTAAAGGATAACATTATTTCACCGAGTATCTCGCCTTGGAACTCACCAATAATTTTGGTACCAAAGAAGGGAGGTGCGCAGGGTCAGAAGAAGTGGAGAATGGTCGTCGATTTTAGGAAATTGAACGACGCCACTATCAAGCAGGTGTTCCCGATACCAAGGATAGAAGAGATTCTGGATCAGTTGGGACACAGTAGATATTTTTCTACACTTGATTTAGCGAGTGGCTACCACCAAGTTCTGGTGGATACCCAAGATAAGCAGAAAACCGCGTTCAGCACCGGTTTAGGCCATTATGAGTTCAATAGAATGCCGTTTGGATTAACAGGAGCACCGGCTACCTTCCAACGGCTAATGAACCATGTGCTAACAGGCTTACAAGGGTTAGATTGTTTTGTGTATCTCGATGATATTGTAATTTATGGGAAGAACTTGCAGCAGCACTCGCAACGCTTGCGCAAGGTGCTCCAGAAATTGCGAGAACACAACTTGAAATTGAACACGGAGAAGTGTCAATTCTTACGAAGAGAGGTGGTTTATTTAGGCCATCGTTGCTCAGAGGCAGGAGCACTGCCTGACCCGCAGAAGGTGGAATGCGTTAGAAATTTAGCGGTTCCAAGAAACAGAAAAGAAGTGCAAGCATTCCTAGGACTAGTGAACTATTATAGAAAGTTCGTGGAAGGACTAGCCGGAATTGCGTTGCCAATTAACAAGTTGCTACGAAAAGAAGCAAAGTTCGAATGGACAGAGAGATGTCAGCAAGCATTCGAGAGGCTAAAGGATATAATTAGCTCGCCACCAATTTTGGCATACCCCGACTTTGAACAAACTTTTTTGTTGACCACTGATGCTAGCAATGAAGCATTAGGGGCAGTATTGTCACAAGGGGAAGTCGGGAATGACCGACCAATAGCATTCGCAAGCAGGGCGCTTAGCGACACGGAGAAGAGATACTCCACAATAGAAAGGGAATTTCTAGCCGTAGTATGGGCTACGAAGAATTTTAGAGCATATTTGTTAGGACGCTCATTCAAGATATACACTGATCACCAGCCGTTGAGAGGCATAGCCAACTTGAAAGACCAAACGTCTAGGCTAGCCAGGTTCAGACACAAATTGTCTGAGTATGATTTTGAAATCATATACAAACCTGGGAAGAAGAATCTGAATGCCGATGCACTCAGCAGAGTACCGCAGGCACAGAAAGTATCAGTAGTACAAACAAGGTCCAAAGCACGGTCAGATAAGGAGAAGGCCGAGAGAATGCAAAGGGATAAAATTGATGCAACAGGAAATGTTAGCAATGCGGGTGACGTTCCTAATGAACAAAGGGCCAGTAGTGTGGAGTGGCTGAAGGATATAAAGGATATCCAGGCTGTGTTAAAGGGTTTCCATGATTCACCTCTAGGTGGACACCAGGGATTCTGGAAAACCCATGACAGAATTAGGCGAGTATACGGATGGAAGGGTATGCTCAAGGACATTAAGAAATATATAAAGAGTTGTCCAAAATGTCAGGCCAACAAAAGTTCAAGGCTGACAAAGATGCCAATGGTGTTAACTGACACACCTAAACAGCCATTTGATAAAGTTCATATGGATATTGTAGGTATTTTACCTGAGACAGTTTCGGGCAATAAATATATTTTGACGTTCCAAGACGATTTCTCAAAGTATATGGCGTGCGTGGCTATACCCGATGCTGAAGCAAGCACGGTGGCCAAAGCATTCTTTGATGAAATAGTAGCACGATACAACATACCTAAGGTTTTGATAACCGACAATGGTTCAAATTTCGTATCGAAATTATTCTCAGAAACATGTAAAATGCTGGGAATTAAGAAGTTGCATATAACACCGTATCATCCGCAGGCGAATGGCTCACTGGAACGTAGTCATCGACCTCTGGCCGAGTACTTGCGCAGTTTCGCCAAGGAAGACGGCTCGAATTGGGATCAATGGTTGACCACTGCAATGCACGTACACAACAATACTGTGCATGTATCAACGAAGCAAACTCCATTTAGAACACTCTACGGGTTTGATTTCAACATGCCAGCGAATTTGAAGCGCAAATGTGCGCCTGTATACAATGCTGATAACCCGAATAAAGTGCAGAAGTATCAGTTACAGCGAGCGCACGAATTGGTTAGAGAAAACCAGGAATGTGCTAAACGAGTGGCCAGGGAAGCCTATAACAAGGTACTAAACCCAGTAGTTTTTCATGTGGGTGATCAAGTACTAATGAAGAATCAGGCTAGGAGAAACAAATTCTCACCTGTGTGGATAGGTCCCTATGTAGTAGCAGAGATCAAAAGCCCAGTTACAACGGGCGTAACAATTAAGGGCAAAAATAAAAAGCTACATAATAATTTGTTGAAATTATTCCACATTAGACCACACAAATAAAGACATGTGTTAGCAGTGTCTTACAAGTGTAAACACAAAAATAACAACGTAAACATGTACGTGTGTGTATCAAATAACACACACAGCTCCGATTCTCAAAGTCAAAGCCAGTAGAAGTGTGCCACTTAAAATCGAGCGATTAAAGTTGACGTAATAAAAGTGCTTATTATGCACTGTGGCCGAGCGAAGCATAGTAGGGAAAAATATTTTTTTTTTAAATAATGATAAATATTGCACGTAATTAAAAAATAAAATGAAATAATAAGACAGTCGTGGGTAAGTAATATAAAACAAAACTTCGAATATGTACATACATATGTACATACGGCAGTGTATGCACTGAAATTCGATGCGTGGGCATTAACGCCAGGCAATGGAACTGCTGGTGAAGTAAGTATATATACGAGTATATATATATGTGTATAAGTTAAAGAATGAATGTACGAATGTATATTTAAAGAAGTAAGTATTCTAGTTAGGAGGAATGGGTATGTGCGTATGTATATATTTGCAGATACTGCAGCAGGCTATATGTAGATATACTCGTACATAGGTTTTAACTGTTTATTGTTTAGGAAATTAGCGTATGGAAATTCGAAAAAATGTGTAGTTAATTGGGGAAAATAACGTTAGTAATTAATTCTAGGTAATTTAAAGCGCCTTGAATGTATGTATGTATTCATATACGGGCTGATTACAGGATGGAAGATAGAATCGTTAATGGATATATACATATCAGGCTAGAAGTAAATTTAAATAAAAAGTCAATTGTATGCGATGAAAGATATAGTCATGCAATGGACAATGTTTTCACATAAACGGGTTTATCTTAAATAATCTCGCTTATGTAAAAGGCACTAGTTTTGCCAAGAATTGATATAAAAATTTTTTTTTTGGGCGGCATATAATTAAATTAGAAAATAATTGTTATGTATGAAGCAAATTTTTGTAAAATGTATATATTTGAGAAGGATTTAAAGTTTTAATGCCGCCAACAATTGTAAGAAAATGTATTATAGTTAATTAATAGTATTTGTAAAGGAAATAGTTTTTGTTACTTGTTTATAGTTTGTTTGTTAAGACGTAGTAGATAAGCGATATATAGATTTGAATCCAATTTACTGTTTACGTTAAAAATTGAATGAATGTAATAGCTAGTAAGAATAATTAAAACTCGGCAAGTCCGATAAGCTAAGCGTATTGTTTTTAGATATTCAGGCGTTGGTGAACAAACATCTGGATGGTTCAATATGGTGCAGCATGAACCTGGAAGGGACTTCCTGCAGCGTCGAAGACTGAGTAAGATGTTAACCAACATCCAGGAGACCAGTAGAGGAAATGCAAGTGCAGCGAACAAAAATCTGACTGAATGAGAAGAAGTAAGAAGACGTAGAAGAAAAGTGATCAGTAAGCCGCAAAGGAAGAAAGACGAGTTTGGCAACGATAATGTCCAGAGATAATTTTTGGGTTGAAAAAAAAAAAAAAAATGAAAACGAAATTAGTGAGAATTCATTTTTATATGAAAAAGTGGAAGAGCTTTCAACTTCCCATCTGCGAGATGACTACGATTTAAGCTTATAAAAAAATGGAGATGGTATCGGCCGAATGGAAGAGTCTCTATCTGACTAGTAAAAGTCTAATAATACTTGAGTTTTATTGCATAACTGACTAAATGGCATGAAAAGCACTAACATGTACGTTGTCCGTATAAAGAATCCAACGTGTTTACCATTATTACATATATCAGTATGTATATTGTATTATTGTCGAAAATGAAAAAGAGATAATTTTAGCCAAAACCCGAGGTAACTCCGTAATTCCACCGAGAAACGACTACAATAACAATAACAGCCACAACTACATCGTTCAATTAGCTTCGCAGAATAATCTCCTGGCGCAAAAAATCGTTTTTAACCACGAAAAGATCAAACATAACATAGCCAAGATTTATCGGCTAAACTTCGTAACGATTTCTCCAATGAGAAAATATCCATTGTCACTCACTAAGCGAATATCGAATATTTATTTTGACTTCGTCAGAAGCGCATCTAATCGCGCAAGCTTGCATCATCTTTTTACGTACCGGTCCAGAAAGAAGGGAGGGGTATGCAGAGTTCATCGAGGGACTTCACTCCGACAACGGCAGTCGTCAACTGGACCAGCAGGTAGCAGAGGGCGCAGTATAATATAAGGTTTTATGTATAGAATAGAATTGGGTCATTGTTTAGATATTTGTAGATACGCCAATGAGAAAAGAGTCAATGAAAGACCAAATCATAAAAAGGGGAATTTAAAAAAAAAAAATAATGATGGATAAAAATAAAAGAAAGAAAACTACAAAAGAAAATAAAAGCAAAAAAAAAAAAAAAAAAAAAAAGAATATATACATGGAAAAGAAAAGAATAAAAAAAAGGAAGAAAAAAAAAAAACCGTGATAGAACCCAAATAAGGCGATTTTAAAAAAAAAAAAGATGTAAATAAAAACAAGTCATATGTATGTAATATAGAGTTCAATCGATGCACATAATTGTTTACAGTGCAAGAAAAATACTGTAAAGATTTTATGGAAGTTAGTTGCACTAACTTCTTTTAGAAAGAGGGGAGGGATGTTGTGAGTTAGAATCAAGCTACTTACGCGTAGTTGACTCACAGCACCGGCTCCTATTAAATTCATTAAGAACGCACATATTTTTAGGGCGCAAATATTGTAAATGAACAGTATTTATTCAATAATTATGATGTAAACTTTTAGGGTGTCACAGTTCTGCAGTCAAGCTGACGAGGGGCATTTAGAATGCACCGACGACACTTTTACTTGTAGTAGGTCAGTGGGCTTGAGCCACTGACACCAAATAACAACTGCGTAACTGGAACACCAGAAAAGTGAAGACGTAGACTGTAATGTTTATTTGTAAATAGTATATAAGAACTAGCATTTTAAGAATAAAAGGCTGGTGTTTTTACAAACTGAAAGGTGAAAAGTGTTATAATTTACGTTAGGGTTTTGATTTTGCAGCCACGCGCCCGGAAGAACTACGACAGGACGTCGCCTGCCAAGCAAGGACACGAGGACCCCAACAGGACGTCGTGATAGTGCATCAGCATTCCCGTGGTTTCCGCCTCTGCGATGTTCTATTGGGAAATCGTAGCTTTGGAGTCTCTCAATCCATCTCGCAACCTGACCTTCGGGATTTTTGAACTGTAATAGCCAGCGCAGAGCATCATGATCCGTTCTCAACAAAAACTTTTGTCCATACAGGTACTTGTTAAAGTGCTTCACGCACTGCATAACCGCCAAAAGTTCTCTCCGTGTTACGCAGTAATTCCGCTCTGGCTTTGATAAGATTTTGCTGAAGTAGGCTATTACTCTTTCATGTCCGTCAATAACTTGCGACAGGACACCTCCAATCCCGAAGCCCCTTGCATCTGTATCGCCAGGAATTGGATACGCAAGGATCGGAGCTGAACACAATAGCGCTTTCAATCTGTTGAATGCCTTCTCCTGTTCTCTTTTCCACTCAAAAGGGCAATTTTTCCTCGTTAATGCATACAGACTACCAGCCACGTCTGCGAAGCTTGGAACAAAGCGTCTGTAATAGGTGCAAAGACCCAAGAAGCTGCGTAGCTCATGCAAACTAGTTGGTCTTGGCCACTCCCTTACTGAGTCTATCTTATCTGGATCTGTGTGTACTCCCTCAGGTGTGACTTTATGCCCAAAGTACTTGACTTCTTTCTTGAAGAACGAGCATTTCTTTGCGCTCAGCTTCAACCCTGAAGCTCCTAATCGCATCAATACTTCTTCCAAATTCTTTAAGTGGTCCTCGAAGTCCTTTCCCATAACGATGATGTCGTCTAGGTACACCAGACACGATTTCCAGTGGAGACCCTTTACCACATGTTCCATTAAGCGTTCAAATGTAGCTGGAGCATTACACAGTCCGAATGGCATCACCAAAAATTGCCATAGTCCATCACCGGCACTGAATGCTGTCTTTTCCTTGTCTTGTTCGTCTACTGCCACTTGCCAATATCCGCTTTGTAAATCCAGCGTTGAGAACCAATTTGAACCAGAAAGTGTATCCAACGTATCGTCGATTCGAGGTAATGGATAACTATCTTTCTTCGTTACCTCATTTAGTTTACGATAATCTACACAGAAACGTGTGGAGCCATCCTTCTTCTTGACTAATACCACTGGAGAACTCCAGGGGCTCGCTGATGGCTCTATGACGTTGTTCTGATGCATTTCCTTCAGCAATACATTCACCTCTTCTCTCTTTGCCAGAGGTACTCTTCTTGACGCTTGACGAATGGGTTTGGCATCACCAGTGTTGATTGTGTGTTTCACCATCTTTGTTCTGCCTTCGTTTTTACCCTTTTCAGCAAATACTGACCAATGTCTTGCCAAAAGTTGGCTGGCAGTCCTCCTCTGCTCTGTGGATAAGTCTTTGCTCCATTCTTTCGTAAGATCGTCGAGTACCTTTTTATCAGCTGGTATCTTCATTTTTGTGTCTCGCGGCTGGCTTTCACAGTTTACAATTGCCGAAATTGCCCGGCAATTTCCAATTATCTGACCTTTCTCTATGGTTTTAGCGGAATTTGCAAGATTGACCACTCTTACTGGCACTATTCTGTTCTGCTGTTCTTCTACGAGGGTTTTTCCAATGATGATGTCATCCAGTGCGAATTTTTCATCAGTCTCCACAACCCACAACTTGTTCTTCTCCACATCTCCGTCCATTTTTGCCCATATGACTGCCTCTGACTTTGCTGGGTTTTTTGTCCGCCGCGATACAATGGCTTGTCGGATACCTCCATACTTATCCTCGCAAACGGATAACGGTATTTCGGTGTTCGCATACTTCAACATTCGGCATTTCAAATCTAGGGTGAATCCATTTCGAATCATAAAATCCACACCTAAGATTAATTCGTCCACAATATCCGCAACTACAAACTCGTGTGTCACTGTTGTGGTGCCGATAGTTACTTTCCCTGTAACTTTTCCCAGTACCGGTGCATCATCTCCAGTTGCCGTACGCAATCTTATTCCTAGAAGCGGCTCGATTCCCCGAACGAGATCCCTTCTAATTATGGAATGTGATGCACCCGTATCCATTGTTACCACGATTTTCTTCCATTTACTATGCTGTCGACAGTTATGCTGTTGATTTTCCGTGCCATCTGAGAAACGAAGATTCTGGGGCTACATGTTGTGGGAGTCAGATCAAGCCCCTCGAGACTGACTCCATCTAGTTTGTCGACGGCTCTTCAACATTTTCTGATTCCCCATTTTGGAATCTGACTTGCTTTGGAGGTCTTACCGGTGAGCGTGATCTAGAACGTTTCCGTCTCGATTGGCAATTACGGGCCATGTGTCCGACCTCTCCGCAGGTGAAGCATTTGCCCGTGAAACTTTGGCCGCTTTCAACTTGTACCTGACAGGCTCTGTGTACTGGCTGGCACACCAAGGCTGCTGTCTCTGAAGTTAAAGCGCTAGCTACTGTCTCCATATATGTAGCTTTCGGATTAGTTATTGCCGAACGCTTTATCTCCGCATCGCGAATGCCATATACAAAGGTGTCCATCATACACCTCTCAGTGATCTCTCCTGGGTAGGCAAGATGAGCCAACCGCTCCACTTCCGCCGCAAACTGTTGTAGAGACTTACCACTCTTCTGTACCCGTGTTCGTAGCTCTACTTGGTACATCTGCTTCCGGTGTTCACTACCATACTTGCGCTGAACGGCATTCATTAAGCTTTCATAGCAGTCTCGCTCACTTTCTGAGATAGTTTGAAGCACATCAGCGGCAGCACCTTTTAATGAAACGGTTAATGCAGCCACTTTTTCGCGAGCACTTCAACCATTTGTGCTAGCGGTAGTCTCAAACTGCATTCTGAACACGCTAAATGTCGTGGTTCCATCATAGGTAGGAGGCTTCAGTTTTATTGAAGTTAAGGCTGGCATAGGCAATGCACCTTCCTGTAGTAGGTGAATTCTTTGCTCTAATTCGTTATGCTTTTGCTGGTTCGCAATGAATTTTTGTTCTACAGGTTTTTCGAACGATTCTTGCCGTGTCTCAATTTCACAAACCTTCCTGTCTACCATATCAGACATTTCTTTCATCTGCTGTGAATTCAGTTGAGCAAGTCGTGTTTCACTCTGCTGTAATTGTTCTTTGACAGCTTGAGAATTTTGCTGTAACTGTTCTTTGACAGCTTGAGAATTTTGCTGTAACTGTTCTTTGACTTCCTCTTTTACAGCTTGTTTGACGGATTGTATTGCCCCGAGGAGTGCGTTCATGTCGAAGTTACCAGTATTAGTTCCTTGAGGTGCTTCTTCCTGTCGAGATGTCATTGGCTCTTCACATTGGAATTCATGCTCATCGATATCTATACCCTGCTCCTCTAAAGCGCTTCTTAATCGCACCTGCAACTCCGCTTTAAGCCCTTGTGTTTGCAAATTTAAACGCTCAAGCTCTTTCTTGAACTGCTCCAATCTCAGTTTTTCAAATTTAACCATGTTTATTACAGATACACAATCCCACTTCTGACACCAATTGTTACGAAATTGCCTTCTTCACAATTTACTATGTTAAAAAATTGCCCTCCTGACAATCTCTGTAACTCTCTGTACTCGGACTCGTACCACTGGATTGTGTAGTAATCAAACAATCGTTGGTTAAATTAAAATAATTAGCTTTATTTAATTATTGCTATTTACACATTTAATATTAGGCTTAAAGTTTACTTAGTTATTATTTGCACTTTATTTCACTAACCATTAGTCACTTTATTTAATAAGAAATTTCATCACTTTACGCAATTACAAATACTGCTGCTGTGATTATAATGTACACACTGTTACGCTCTCTCATCTACTGCATTCGACTTTGAACAGTCTTGTCGCTTTTATAGTTTTCGAATGGTTGAAGTAGAAACTTCCAAGCTATTCTCGTATTTTCTAGAAGCTTCTATCCTCTTCGACAGAAGTCGAGAATATTCTTTTTGATATTACCGACAGATGGTTCCTGAATAAGCTTTTAATCGAATAGTTCGCATCTTGACTCACAGGGGCACTCATTCTCCAGATGGGATCCTAAAAGTATGCAATCCTGTTTCACTGATATGCAATCACGTTTCAATATATATATACTCGTATACCAATATATATACATAAACATAAATATATATTTATACACACACACACACACACACACACACACACACATACATATATATATATATATATATATATATATATATATATATATATATATATATATATATATATATATATACATATATATATATATATATATAAATATATATATATATATATATATATATATATATATATATATATATATATATATATATATATATATATATATATATATATATATATATATATATATATATATATATATATATATAGATATATATATATATATACGAGGTGTGATAAAAAAAATAACCGTTATTGTGTGATCAAAAAATAAAGTATTTATATATTCATCAACAACTATCTTGTCCCCTTCAAAGTAATTCCCCTCAGATATAATACACTTATGCCAGCGTTTTTTCCAATCCTCGAAACACTTCTGAAACGCTTTTTTTGGTATCGCCAACAGCTCCTGTTTCGATTTTTCTTTTATCTCCTCAATCGTAGCAAAGCGCTTTCCTTTCATCGGTGTCTTCAGTTTTGGAAAGATGAAAAAGTAAGCGGGGGCCAAGTCCGGTGAATACGGTGGTTGAGGCATGATAACGGTTTTGTTTTTGGCCAAAAAATTACGCACAAGCATCGATGTGTGAGCTAGTGCGTTATCATGGTGCAAAATCCATGATTGGTTTTTCTACAATTCTGGGCGTTTCTGACGAATTGCTTCTCGCAAACGGCGCATAACTTCAAGGTAGTATTCCTTGTTGACCGTACGACCTTGTGGCAAGAATTCATGATACACCACGCCATTGCAATCCAAGAAAACTGTCAGCAAAACCTTTACGTTCGACCGAACTTGACGTGCTTTTTTCGGTCTTGGCTCATCTGGACGTTTCCATTGGGATGATTGGGCTTTGGTTTCAATGTCATAGCCATACACCCACGATTCGTCACCAGTTATGATACTTTTGAGGAAATCTGGATCGGTGTTAACGATGTTCAACAGCTCCTGAGCGATGTCCATGCGACGTGGTTTTTGCTCAAAATTTAGCAATTTTGGAACAATCTGCCGCACGTTTCATGCCTATAACATCCGTAAAAATTGCTTGGCATGAGCCGAACGATATGCCAACATCATCAGCAACCTCTCTGATAGTGATTCGACGATTATCCAAAATCATTTTCTTCACTGCGTCAATGTTTTCATGGGTTCTTGACGTGCTCGGGCGACCAGGACGAGCATCGTCATTGACATCTTCTCGGCCTTCCTTAAGCCGGTTATACCACAATTGAACTTGTGTTCTGCTCACAGTAGACTCGCCAAAGGCCACAGTCAACATTTCAAACGTCCTTGCGCATTTAATTTCATTTTTTACACAAAACTGAATACAGTTTCTTTGAGCCATTTTTTCGAATAGTACAAAATTTTGCTGTAACTGTTCTTTGACTTCCTCTTTTACAGCTTGTTTGACGGATTGTATTGCCCCGAGGAGTGCGTTCATGTCGAAGTTACCAGTATTAGTTCCTTGAGGTGCTTCTTCCTGGCGAGATGTCATTGGCTCTTCACATTGGAATTCATGCTCATCGATATCTATACCCTGCTCCTCTAAAGCGCTTCTTAATCGCACCTGCAACTCCGCTTTAAGCCCTTGTGTTTGCAAATTTAAACGCTCAAGCTCTTTCTTGAACTGCTCCAATCTCAGTTTTTCAAATTTAACCATGTTTATTACAGATACACAATCCCACTTCTGACACCAATTGTTACGAAATTGCCTTCTTCACAATTTACTATGTTAAAAAATTGCCCTCCTGACAATCTCTGTAACTCTCTGTACTCGGACTCGTACCACTGGATTGTGTAGTAATCAAACAATCGTTGGTTAAATTAAAATAATTAGCTTTATTTAATTATTGCTATTTACACATTTAATATTAGGCTTAAAGTTTACTTAGTTATTATTTGCACTTTATTTCACTAACCATTAGTCACTTTATTTAATAAGAAATTTCATCACTTTACGCAATTACAAATACTGCTGCTGTGATTATAATGTACACACTGTTACGCTCTCTCATCTACTGCATTCGACTTTGAACAGTCTTGTCGCTTTTATAGTTTTCGAATGGTTGAAGTAGAAACTTCCAAGCTATTCTCGTATTTTCTAGAAGCTTCTATCCTCTTCGACAGAAGTCGAGAATATTCTTTTTGATATTACCGACAGATGGTTCCTGAATAAGCTTTTAATCGAATAGTTCGCATCTTGACTCACAGGGGCACTCATTCTCCAGATGGGATCCTAAAAGTATGCAATCCTGTTTCACTGATATGCAATCACGTTTCAATATATATATACTCGTATACCAATATATATACATAAACATAAATATATATTTATACACACACACACACACACACACACACACACACATACATATATATATATATATATATATATATATATATATATATATATATATATATATATATATATATATATATACATATATATATATATATATATATAAATATATATATATATATATATATATATATATATATATATATATATATATATATATATATATATATATATATATATATATATATATATATATATATATATATATATATATATATATATAGATATATATATATATATACGAGGTGTGATAAAAAAAATAACCGTTATTGTGTGATCAAAAAATAAAGTATTTATATATTCATCAACAACTATCTTGTCCCCTTCAAAGTAATTCCCCTCAGATATAATACACTTATGCCAGCGTTTTTTCCAATCCTCGAAACACTTCTGAAACGCTTTTTTTGGTATCGCCAACAGCTCCTGTTTCGATTTTTCTTTTATCTCCTCAATCGTAGCAAAGCGCTTTCCTTTCATCGGTGTCTTCAGTTTTGGAAAGATGAAAAAGTAAGCGGGGGCCAAGTCCGGTGAATACGGTGGTTGAGGCATGATAACGGTTTTGTTTTTGGCCAAAAAATTACGCACAAGCATCGATGTGTGAGCTAGTGCGTTATCATGGTGCAAAATCCATGATTGGTTTTTCTACAATTCTGGGCGTTTCTGACGAATTGCTTCTCGCAAACGGCGCATAACTTCAAGGTAGTATTCCTTGTTGACCGTACGACCTTGTGGCAAGAATTCATGATACACCACGCCATTGCAATCCAAGAAAACTGTCAGCAAAACCTTTACGTTCGACCGAACTTGACGTGCTTTTTTCGGTCTTGGCTCATCTGGACGTTTCCATTGGGATGATTGGGCTTTGGTTTCAATGTCATAGCCATACACCCACGATTCGTCACCAGTTATGATACTTTTGAGGAAATCTGGATCGGTGTTAACGATGTTCAACAGCTCCTGAGCGATGTCCATGCGACGTGGTTTTTGCTCAAAATTTAGCAATTTTGGAACAATCTGCCGCACGTTTCATGCCTATAACATCCGTAAAAATTGCTTGGCATGAGCCGAACGATATGCCAACATCATCAGCAACCTCTCTGATAGTGATTCGACGATTATCCAAAATCATTTTCTTCACTGCGTCAATGTTTTCATGGGTTCTTGACGTGCTCGGGCGACCAGGACGAGCATCGTCATTGACATCTTCTCGGCCTTCCTTAAGCCGGTTATACCACAATTGAACTTGTGTTCTGCTCACAGTAGACTCGCCAAAGGCCACAGTCAACATTTCAAACGTCCTTGCGCATTTAATTTCATTTTTTACACAAAACTGAATACAGTTTCTTTGAGCCATTTTTTCGAATAGTACAAAATCGAAGAGCACACCAAAACACAACTAAGCTTTTTATCTGTCAAAAACAAACTGACAATCCAAAATGGTTGGTCCTGCCAACATATATAACAGACATGTATACCAACATAACAGAAAAAAAAATGCGAACATCGAACATACGTAACTCACGAAAAGATGAAAATAACGGTTCTTTTTTGATCACACCTCGTATACCTTCGATGCTTGTGCGTAATTTTTTGGCCAAAAACAAAACCGTTATCATACCTCAACCACCGAATTCACCGGACTTGGCCCCCGCTGACTTTTTCCTCTTTCCAAAATTGAAGGCACCGATGAAAGGGAAGCGTTTTGTTACGACACTTCCATACATGCATAAGTGTACTCTACAGTAGGCATAGATATATATATATATATATATATATATATATATATATATATATATATATATATATATATATATATATATATATACACATATATATATATATATATATATATATATATATATATATATATATATATATATACATATATATATATATATATATATATATATATATATATATATATATATATATATATATATATATATATATATTAATATATATATATATATATATATATATATATATACATATACATATACATGCAGATATGCATATACATATTCATACATATATACATATACATATACATAAACATATACATATGCATACATATACGTATACATATACATATAAGTATCCATATACATATACATATAGGGGTCAGGGAGCATAATCGAATGGTTAAGTTACTCACTGCCTCCAGGAAGGGGCAAGGGCGATCCTTATAGAGAACTCCTTCAAGAAGACTCACTGCTTCCTCGTGGTAGCCCCGGGCAATGGTATACCAGTAACAGCTGATTATTAGCCAGAGTGAGCGACGACCCATCCAGCGATGACCCCGGAGGGTCGGCTGTTTGGGCACGGGTGGACAGTGAGGGATCAGCGTTGGACCGACTTGAGATATCGTCCTCGATTTGGAGACATCGTGGGACTAGCGTTGTCCACAACCGTGATCTGAGACCTGTAGGATCTTGTTGATCTATGGGCGGCTGTAACATCGAGTAGTAGCGGGTACGGATGTGTCACCGGTGCTGAGCCCAGTAAGGCATCGGTTATGGTATACTGGACGAGCGATACGATACGTGGCATTAAGCTGGTAGGCTGGCCATCAGAGTCTTCAGTAAAGCGGTGTGACAACTCCCGGAAATGGCGCTTTGAAACGTGACTAGTCCGCCCCCCGTCTCCGATAATATCCGTGCCAAGCGCTAAAACACAATTCGTATCTCGTACCATTAAGTTAGCTATACAGGTGCGGTTGATATAAGTCCCATTTAGTGCTGACTCGGCTCTGTATCTAGCCGCTCATAAGGCTCTAGGTCAACCCTCGCGTGGCCTCCCTGCTTAGCACAGATAACCACGGAGTCATTAGAGGCGACTGCATACACGAATACGGACTACGGTTGTATGGGGAGACCCATAAGAAAAGATGAAGCAAAACAAACAAAACAAACAATGCCAAAACAAAAACAGTAACAGAGGAACTAGATCCTCAAAACCAGTTGACGCCATTTACCCCAAGGAGGTCTCTAACGAGATCACCGGCGAACTCAGAGTCACTAAATGTGCTGGATGACCCCATCCAGTCCAATGCAAATCCGACAACGAATATCTCTGCGAATGCAGCGATTGATGAGCTGTTGACAATGACGGATACTCCGCAGACTAGAATTCAGCACATAGAGACATTAGAGAAAGAAATTGCGGTGGAGGCAATCATGACAAGGGGAAAGGCAGCCGCAAAGGGCATTGTGCTTCAACCGATAGCCATAAGCACGAGCACAGAGAGACCGATGGTTGCGAAGGAGCAAACAAAGTCAAACATCAAAACAAAGAAGACGCAAATAGCAGTTCCCGCGTGCAAAGCCAAAACATATTGAAAGGTGGCAGCAGGAATCCCGGGAGCTGCAACTAACCCACAGCTAGGCGCATTTGAGCAAATGTTGCAGACCGTGGAACCATCAGTACACGAGAACGAGTATCTGGTCAGCATTAACAAAAGCTGGACTATCTTGCTGACACAAATGGAAGCTGCTACAAAAAGGCTAGAAAACGTGGTAAAGAGACTCCGAAATCTTGAAACGGAGGTAGTAGAGGCTACGCTGGATCTACGTCGGCAGCATTTGGAACTGGTAATTCTAGATAGAATTGGAAACTACCAGGCGGAGTCGATTAGAGGAAGAACGGCAGAAACGGCGAACCTTCTCACCGCGACGCTGGTATCAGCAAGCAGGGTCAGGGGTTCACCGATCTCACCAAATGAAATACGCAGTACGCCCATATCTAAGAGGCAGCGCATATCCAAAAGGGATCAGGGCGTAACAACGACTATACCGCTAGCTGCGTCGGAAGCGACAGATAAGAAGACACCAGCACCAACGGAGAAACGCGTACAAAATATGGGAAATACAAATAAACCGAGAAAAGACCCAGTTCCGGTAGCGTGGACAGCGGCAAAAGCGGAAAACAAAAATAGGTGGCAGAAGGTTACCGCGAATCGCAAGCCAATACACCGAGCAGGATTTAGGATGAAGCCCGATGCCTTCATTATAAAGTCAGATGGCAAGGAATCCCTCATGGATATAGTTAGAAAAATAGAGGCCAGCCATGAACTGCAGGAACTTGGCCCTGCGGTCAAAAGGCTCAGACGGACTCAGAAAGCGGAGGTGCTCATGGAACTAAAGAGGGGACCAAAGGAGACGTGCTTTGAAAGTAAATTAGCCAAGGTCTCAGGACAAGGCGTAACAGTAGACGCCAAGACGCAGATGGTCACGATTCAGGTGCGAGGGGTTATGCCGGAGCTAACATCGCCGGTAGACATCGCAGCTGATCTAAATAAGCAGCTAAGCATCGTTGTAATGGTGAAATCAATACATCTGGCGAAGACTAGGCGAGGCAGCACATGCATCGTATATATTCAACTAAAAGCCGACGACGCAAAGAAAACACTGGCTGAGAAATACATCCGTCTAGGCTGGACAAGATGTCCGATAACCGAAGTCGAACAGCCAGCCAAGTGCTTCAGATGCTGGGAAACCCGTCACCAAGCCTCCAAATGCACGGGTACAGACAGATCAAGCCTGTGCAGAAAATGCGCAGAACCGAGACACAAGTCGGCGGATTGCACAAATACTCCGAAATGTGTACACTGCAGCGGTCCACACCCAACTGGCAGCAGCAGATGCAAGGCAGGCGCAAAGGCATCATCATGAGATTACTGCAAATATATTCTAATCATTGCATCGCAGCACAAGCTCTCCTTTGGCAGAACGCGGCTGATGTGGATGCGGATGTTATTATTATAGCAGAACCATACAAAGCAGAAGTGGTATGCGGATCTAACGGGAACAGCGGCAGTATGGGTCGTAGGCCAATCGGCTATCAGCGCAGTGATGGCACCAGCGGCCGAATTCTATACATGGGTCCGTGTGAAAGGTGTGTACATTTTCCACGGCTCAATATCCGCGAATTCGAAACTCTGCTTACCGCTGTACAAATGGAGGCACAAGGGAAAAGAAATATAGTAATACTAGGCGAGGAATCGACGCAATTAAAACTAGAGAAAGTCGCATGGATGCGGCAGAATAGTAGAGGCAGCATAGCGCCCCGACCTCGACGCCTGCTCTAGAGAGCGTTATCTGCTTGCCTTTGATTTTCTTAAAAAGGTTGTCACTTCGAGAGGAATTTGGAAATTAATTTAATTTTGTCTCAATAAAAATTATTAATATTTAATTTTATTTATAATTTTTTATTATATTATTAAAATTTATTTTTATATAAAATTAATTAAAATTTATAAATTTTAAATTTATTAAATAAAATATAAAATTTATTTAAATTATAATTTATTTTAAATTAATTAAATTAATTTTTTAAATAATAATAAATAATAATTAGTTTTTACTAATTTGTTTCTGCTTGGTTTGACGTAAATATTCATTATATTTATTGTGTTAAGTGTAAAAGGGCATAGTATCCAAAATTTATTAATATAAACAGGGGATTTGGTTTAATAAATTTATTTAATTATTATTTTGTTTGATTTAGGGAGATAGTGACTATTTTTAGTTATTATAATAATTATTTATTTTTATTAAGGGTATTTTTGAATTTTTTAAAAAAATTAATAAATTTTATTTTAATAAAAATTATTAATATTAATAATTTTATAAAAATATTTAAAAATTTGTATAAAAAATAAAATTAATTAGGGTGATTTAATAATTTTAAATTAGCATAGTGAGGAGTTGCAAAAAATGATTATTGATGCAAGTAATTATTTATTTAAAATATATAATTATACAAATATTTTATTTATATATATATATATATATATATATATATATATATATATATATATATATATATATATTCCAATTCGGTGTAGATACTTGTAGAAGCATCCGTGACCAGACAGTAACTGCATGCGGTAGAAATAGACGGTTCCGGCTGTTCCTTCTATCCAGCTCGCTATGTCGGGTATGAGTCTCGCTGTCGATCTTCCGCGCTCTCGGCGGCCCATCGTTCCTGCCAATGTTGCATGGTTTGTTGCTTTATATGCTGCGCGGTTCCTTTGGTGTTCTTACCCATATTGGCTTCTCGTAGGTGTTTTCGTTCGAGGGCCAAGAGATCGATAGGGATTAAGCAGCTAATTACCAGAATTGCCGGCTCCGATACAGTACGGTACGCTGCAGCTACTCGCTTAGCTGTGGTTCGTTGTACGGAGGATAAAACTTTTCTTCGGGCGTGCAGCTTTAGCTTGTCAGCCCACAATTCGCTACCATACAGCAGAATGGAGTGCTTTGTCATCATAAGAAGTTTCCTCTTGCTGGATATCGGTCCTACAATGTTTGCCATTAGTCTGCTGAGAGACGCCGTTAAGCTGATTTGCAAGGTAATTTATCACCTTTTGTGTCCTGATGGTCTCGGAGCAAACTGTCAAGTCGATTTCTATTGGAATGTGCTTTCTCGTGAGGAATAGCAGTTCCGTCTTTTCCGTGGCCAACTTCAAGCCATGTAAATCGACCCACCTCTGGGTTCTGATCATGACCTGGTTCAGCTTTCTTTGGGAGTCTTCCGAGTCGCGTGCGTTGATGACAGGCGCAATGTCGTCTGCGTGTCCAACTAGATGAGTGTCATCTGGCATTTCTATGCGCAAAATGCCGTCGTAGCTTATATTCCAAAGGTCCGGTCTGTGGATGGACCCTTGCGGTGCCCCTAACGTGATGGTTTTGCTTCGGGTGCCATTTTTAGTCTCGTATATCAACATTCGACTTTAAGGTAGCTCCGGATTATCTTCTTCAGATAAGCTGGCATCTGAAAACGATGTTCAAGTGCCTAGATTATATCCACCCACCTAGCGCTGTTGAAAGCGTTTCTGACGTCTAATGTAACAAGGAGTACCACTCGCCTGGAGTAGAGATTTCCTTGCTGTACCGCTAGCACACTTTCTATGACGTCTTCTACGGCGCCTATTGTGGGCGTTCCTGGTCGAAAACCGTGTTGTCGAGTGGATAATCCCCCAGCGTTTTCAATGGCTGCTGCTATTCGGGGTTTGAGCAGTCGCTCCAAAAGTTTGCCCGCGGTGTCTTGACGTGCTCGGGCGACCAGGACGAGCATCGTCATTGACATCTTCTCGGCCTTCCTTAAGCCGGTTATACCACAATTGAACTTGTGTTCTGCTCACAGTAGACTCGCCAAAGGCAACAGTCAACATTTCAAACGTCCTTGCGCATTTAATTTCATTTTTTACACAAAACTGAATACAGTTTCTTTGAGCCATTTTTTCGAATAGTACAAAATCGAAGAGCACACCAAAACACAACTAAGCTTTTTATCTGTCAAAAACAAACTGACAATCCAAAATGGTTGGTCCTGCCAACATATATAACAGACATGTATACCAACATAACAGAAACAAAAATGCGAACATCGAACATACGTAACTCACGAAAAGATGAAAATAACGGTTCTTTTTTGATCACACCTCGTTGCTTGTGCGTAATTTTTTGGCCGTTATCATACCTCAACCACCGTATTCACCGGCCTTGGCCCCCGCTGACTTTTTCCTCTTTCCAAAATTGAAGGCAAAGATGAAAGGGAAGCGTTTTGTTACGACACTTCCATACATGCATAAGTGTACTCTACAGTATGCATAGATATATATATATATATATATATAGATATATATATATATATATATATATATATATATATATATATATATATATATATATATATACATATATATATATATATATATATATATATATATATATATATATATATATATATATATATATACATATACATATACATGCAGATATGCATATACATATTTATACACATATACATATACATATACATATAGATATATAGGTCCATATGCATATACATAAACATATACATATGCATACATATACGTATACATATACATATAAGTATCCATATACATATACATATAGGGGTCAGGGAGCATAATCGAATGGTTAAGTTACTCACTGCCTCCAGGAAGGGGCAAGGGCGATCCTTATAGAGAACTCCTTCAAGAAGACTCACTGCTTCCTCGTGGTAGCCCCGGGCAATGGTATACCAGTAACAGCTGATTATTAGCCAGAGTGAGCGACGACCCATCCAGCGATGACCCCGGAGGGTCGGCTGTTTGGGCACGGGTGGACAGTGAGGGATCAGCGTTGGACCGACTTGAGATATCGTCCTCGATTTGGAGACATCGTGGGACTAGCGTTGTCCACAACCGTGATCTGAGACCTGTAGGATCTTGTTGATCTATGGGCGGCTGTAACATCGAGTAGTAGCGGGTACGGATGTGTCACCGGTGCTGAGCCCAGTAAGGCATCGGTTATGGTATACTGGACGAGCGATACGATACGTGGCATTAAGCTGGTAGGCTGGCCATCAGAGTCTTCAGTAAAGCGGTGTGACAACTCCCGGAAATGGCGCTTTGAAACGTGACTAGTCCGCCCCCCGTCTCCGATAATATCCGTGCCAAGCGCTAAAACACAATTCGTATCTCGTACCATTAAGTTAGCTATACAGGTGCGGTTGATATAAGTCCCATTTAGTGCTGACTCGGCTCTGTATCTAGCCGCTCATAAGGCTCTAGGTCAACCCTCGCGTGGCCTCCCTGCTTAGCACAGATAACCACGGAGTCATTAGAGGCGACTGCATACACGAATACGGACTACGGTTGTATGGGGAGACCCATAAGAAAAGATGAAGCAAAACAAACAAAACAAACAATGCCAAAACAAAAACAGTAACAGAGGAACTAGATCCTCAAAACCAGTTGACGCCATTTACCCCAAGGAGGTCTCTAACGAGATCACCGGCGAACTCAGAGTCACTAAATGTGCTGGATGACCCCATCCAGTCCAATACAAATCCGACAACGAATATCTCTGCAAATGCAGCGATTGATGAGCTGTTGACAATGACGGATACTCCGCAGACTAGAATTCAGCACATAGAGACATTAGAGAAAGAAATTGCGGTGGAGGCAATCATGACAAGGGGAAAGGCAGCCGCAAAGGGCATTGTGCTTCAACCGATAGCCATAAGCACGAGCACAGAGAGACCGATGGTTGCGAAGGAGCAAACAAAGTCAAACATCAAAACAAAGAAGACGCAAATAGCAGTTCCCGCGTGCAAAGCCAAAACATATTGAAAGGTGGCAGCAGGAATCCCGGGAGCTGCAACTAACCCACAGCTAGGCGCATTTGAGCAAATGTTGCAGACCGTGGAACCATCAGTACACGAGAACGAGTATCTGGTCAGCATTAACAAAAGCTGGACTATCTTGCTGACACAAATGGAAGCTGCTACAAAAAGGCTAGAAAACGTGGTAAAGAGACTCCGAAATCTTGAAACGGAGGTAGTAGAGGCTACGCTGGATCTACGTCGGCAGCATTTGGAACTGGTAATTCTAGATAGAATTGGAAACTACCAGGCGGAGTCGATTAGAGGAAGAACGGCAGAAACGGCGAACCTTCTCACCGCGACGCTGGTATCAGCAAGCAGGGTCAGGGGTTCACCGATCTCACCAAATGAAATACGCAGTACGCCCATATCTAAGAGGCAGCGCATATCCAAAAGGGATCAGGGCGTAACAACGACTATACCGCTAGCTGCGTCGGAAGCGACAGATAAGAAGACACCAGCACCAACGGAGAAACGCGTACAAAATATGGGAAATACAAATAAACCGAGAAAAGACCCAGTTCCGGTAGCGTGGACAGCGGCAAAAGCGGAAAACAAAAATAGGTGGCAGAAGGTTACCGCGAATCGCAAGCCAATACACCGAGCAGGATTTAGGATGAAGCCCGATGCCTTCATTATAAAGTCAGATGGCAAGGAATCCCTCATGGATATAGTTAGAAAAATAGAGGCCAGCCATGAACTGCAGGAACTTGGCCCTGCGGTCAAAAGGCTCAGACGGACTCAGAAAGCGGAGGTGCTCATGGAACTAAAGAGGGGACCAAAGGAGACGTGCTTTGAAAGTAAATTAGCCAAGGTCTCAGGACAAGGCGTAACAGTAGACGCCAAGACGCAGATGGTCACGATTCAGGTGCGAGGGGTTATGCCGGAGCTAACATCGCCGGTAGACATCGCAGCTGATCTAAATAAGCAGCTAAGCATCGTTGTAATGGTGAAATCAATACATCTGGCGAAGACTAGGCGAGGCAGCACATGCATCGTATATATTCAACTAAAAGCCGACGACGCAAAGAAAACACTGGCTGAGAAATACATCCGTCTAGGCTGGACAAGATGTCCGATAACCGAAGTCGAACAGCCAGCCAAGTGCTTCAGATGCTGGGAAACCCGTCACCAAGCCTCCAAATGCACGGGTACAGACAGATCAAGCCTGTGCAGAAAATGCGCAGAACCGAGACACAAGTCGGCGGATTGCACAAATACTCCGAAATGTGTACACTGCAGCGGTCCACACCCAACTGGCAGCAGCAGATGCAAGGCAGGCGCAAAGGCATCATCATGAGATTACTGCAAATATATTCTAATCATTGCATCGCAGCACAAGCTCTCCTTTGGCAGAACGCGGCTGATGTGGATGCGGATGTTATTATTATAGCAGAACCATACAAAGCAGAAGTGGTATGCGGATCTAACGGGAACAGCGGCAGTATGGGTCGTAGGCCAATCGGCTATCAGCGCAGTGATGGCACCAGCGGCCGAATTCTATACATGGGTCCGTGTGAAAGGTGTGTACATTTTCCACGGCTCAATATCCGCGAATTCGAAACTCTGCTTACCGCTGTACAAATGGAGGCACAAGGGAAAAGAAATATAGTAATACTAGGCGAGGAATCGACGCAATTAAAACTAGAGAAAGTCGCATGGATGCGGCAGAATAGTAGAGGCAGCATAGCGCCCCGACCTCGACGCCTGCTCTAGAGAGCGTTATCTGCTTGCCTTTGATTTTCTTAAAAAGGTTGTCACTTCGAGAGGAATTTGGAAATTAATTTAATTTTGTCTCAATAAAAATTATTAATATTTAATTTTATTTATAATTTTTTATTATATTATTAAAATTTATTTTTATATAAAATTAATTAAAATTTATAAATTGTAAATTTATTAAATAAAATATAAAATTTATTTAAATTATAATTTATTTTAAATTAATTAAATTAATTTTTTAAATAATAATAAATAATAATTAGTTTTTACTAATTTGTTTCTGCTTGGTTTGACGTAAATATTCATTATATTTATTGTGTTAAGTGTAAAAGGGCATAGTATCCAAAATTTATTAATATAAACAGGGGATTTGGTTTAATAAATTTATTTAATTATTATTTTGTTTGATTTAGGGAGATAGTGACTATTTTTAGTTATTATAATAATTATTTATTTTTATTAAGGGTATTTTTGAATTTTTTAAAAAAATTAATAAATTTTATTTTAATAAAAATTATTAATATCAATAATTTTATAAAAATATTTAAAAATTTGTATAAAAAATAAAATTAATTAGGGTGATTTAATAATTTTAAATTAGCATAGTGAGGAGTTGCAAAAAATGATTATTGATGCAAGTAATTATTTATTTAAAATATATAATTATACAAATATTTTATTTATATATATATATATATATATATATATATATATATATATATATATATATATATATATATATATATATATATATTCCAATTCGGTGTAGATACTTGTAGAAGCATCCGTGACCAGACAGTAACTGCATGCGGTAGAAATAGACGGTTCCGGCTGTTCCTTCTATGCAGCTCGCTATGTCGGGTATGAGTCTCGCTGTCGATCTTCCGCGCTCTCGGCGGCCCATCGTTCCTGCCAATGTTGCATGGTTTGTTGCTTTATATGCTGCGCGGTTCCTTTGGTGTTCTTACCCATATTGGCATCTCGTAGGTGTTTTCGTTCGAGGGCCAAGAGATCGATAGGGATTAAGCAGCTAATTACCAGAATTGCCGGCTCCGATACAGTACGGTACGCTGCAGCTACTCGCTTAGCTGTGGTTCGTTGTACGGAGGATAAAACTTTTCTTCGGGCGTGCAGCTTTAGCTTGTCAGCCCACAATTCGCTACCATACAGCAGAATGGAGTGCTTTGTCATCATAAGAAGTTTCCTCTTGCTGGATATCGGTCCTACAATGTTTGCCATTAGTCTGCTGAGAGACGCCGTTAAGCTGATTTGCAAGGTAATTTATCACCTTTTGTGTCCTGATGGTCTCGGAGCAAACTGTCAAGTCGATTTCTATTGGAATGTGCTTTCTCGTGAGGAATAGCAGTTCCGTCTTTTCCGTGGCCAACTTCAAGCCATGTAAATCGACCCACCTCTGGGTTCTGATCATGACCTGGTTCAGCTTTCTTTGGGAGTCTTCCGAGTCGCGTGCGTTGATGACAGGCGCAATGTCGTCTGCGTGTCCAACTAGATGAGTGTCATCTGGCATTTCTATGCGCAAAATGCCGTCGTAGCTTATATTCCAAAGGTCCGGTCTGTGGATGGACCCTTGCGGTGCCCCTAACGTGATGGTTTTGCTTCGGGTGCCATTTTTAGTCTCGTATATCAACATTCGACTTTAAGGTAGCTCCGGATTATCTTCTTCAGATAAGCTGGCATCTGAAAACGATGTTCAAGTGCCTAGATTATATCCACCCACCTAGCGCTGTTGAAAGCGTTTCTGACGTCTAATGTAACAAGGAGTACCACTCGCCTGGAGTAGAGATTTCCTTGCTGTACCGCTAGCACACTTTCTATGACGTCTTCTACGGCGCCTATTGTGGGCGTTCCTGGTCGAAAACCGTGTTGTCGAGTGGATAATCCCCCAGCGTTTTCAATGGCTGCTGCTATTCGGGGTTTGAGTAGTCGCTCCAAAAGTTTGCCCGCGGTGTCTAGCATACACAATGGTTGATATGCTGTGTTACAATAAAAATATTTATATGGATATACATAAATATGAAAAAAATATTAAAAGTGGATTTGATAGTAAATTTCTAAAGATAAAGAAATTGATTTTAGCTATAAAATATGTACATATCGCCCGTCACTCTTATTATTAAAATATTTAAAATAATATTATAAATTATTGTTTTAATAATTTTTTATAAATAAATAATTTTAATTATAGTTATTTATGTATTGTATAAGAAAATTTATATATTTTGAAAAATTTTTATATTAAAAGAAAATTTTTATTATTGTACCTTTTGTATCAGTGTTTATTAAATAAAAAATATAAATTATATATATTTCTCGATTTTAAAAGAGTTAATAAATTATTAAAGTTTATGTAATAAATTAATTTTTAATAATTTATTTGAAATGAAATGTTATTCGTTTTTAAAGATATCTGGTTATTTAAGAAATAAATTTAATTTAAAAATATAAAATTAAGTTAATTAATTTATTAATTTAATGATTTTATTATTTTAATATTTTATGGGGTAAGCTGCAAAATAAATTTTTAAAAATTTTTAAATTTAGTTAAAAAATATATGCTTATAATTAGCAATTATTAATAAATTTGTTATTATTTATTTAAATTATTATTTTGTTATTTAATATATTTTAAATTTTTATTAAATTTTTAATTATAATTTTTATAATCAAGAAAAAATTATAAAATTAGTAAAATTAAATGTAAAAATATATTTTTTTGAAAGTTTTATTTAAAGAATTCGCCAAATTTAATATTCGCCTGTTTAACAAAAACATGTCTTTTTCAATTTTATACCTGCCCATTGATATAAATTATTTAAATGCCGCAGTATATGAACTGTGCAAAGGTAGCATAATCATTAGTCTTTTTGTTAAAGGCTGGAATGAATCGTTTGATGAAATTTTTACTGTTTCATATGAATTTAATTTTGAATGTTATTTTTTAATTAAAAACTTAACATATATTTAAAAGACGAAAAGACCCTATAAATCGTTATATTTTAAACTGTTTTAATTATAATTTAAAATATTTTATTTGGGTCGAAAACCGTGTTGTCGAGTGGATAATCCCCCAGCGTTTTCAATGGCTGCTGCTATTCGGGGTTTGAGTAGTCGCTCCAAAAGTTTGCCCGCGGTGTCTAGCATACACAGTGGTCGATATGCTGACGGTGATTCGGAGCTTCCTTTTCCCTTGCTGATGAGCACTAGCCGCTGTATTTTCCATACGTCTGGGAATATCCCTTCTGTCAGGCAGGCACTGTATATATCGAGAAGTACTTGGGCATGGCCATTTGACACTATTTTTAGGACTTCTGCTGGAATACCGTCGATACCCGGTGCTTTGGTTCTCTTTAGGGTGATGGAGGCGGTTTTAAGTTCATCTTCCGTGAAAGGTGATGGGACTTCCTTGACCAGCGGATCCCACACGCCTGGCCCTAGTGTATTTTCTTCTACACCGCAGACAGACCCGTCTGATTTGAGCTACTTCCTCTGTCTACGTAACCGACTAGATGAGTGTCATCTGGCATTTCTATGCGCAAAATGCCGTCGTAGCTTATATTCCAAAGGTCCGGTCTGAGGATGGACCCTTGCGCTGCCCCTGACGTGATGGTTTTGATTCGGGTGCCATTGTTGGTCTCGTATATCAACATTCGTTCTGTAAGGTAGCTCCGGATTATCTTCTTCAGATAATCTGGTATCTGAAAACGATTTTCAAGTGCCTCGATCATATCCTCCCACCTAGTGCTGTTGAAAGCGTTTCTAACGTCTAATGTAACAAGGAGTACCACTGGCCTGGAGTAGTGATTTCCTTGCTGTGTCGCTAGCACACTTTCTATGACGTCTTTTACGGCGCCAATTGTGGACTTTCCTGGTCGAAAACCGTGTTGTCGAGTGGATAATCCCCCAGCGTTTTCAATGGCTGCTGCTATTCGGGGTTTGAGTAGTCGCTCCAAAAGTTTGCCCGCGATGTCTAGCATACACAGTGGTGCTGACGGTGATTCGGAGCTTCCTTTTCCCTTGCTGATGAGCACTAGCCGCTGTCTTTTCCATACGTCTGGGAATATTCATTCTGTCAGGCAGGCATTGTATATATCGAGGGGTACTTGCGCATGGCCATTTGACAGTATTTTTAGGACTTCTGCTGGAATACCGCCGATACCCGGTGCTTTGTTTCTCTGTAGGGTTCTGGCGGCTGCTTTAAGTTCATCTTCCGTGAAAGAAGGTGGGACTTCCTTGACCAGTACTTCCGATTCTTCTCTTAAGGCATGTATAGGAAATAGAGCGTTTACTATATTTTCCATAGCATGGTCTTCTAGTTGCGGTACCGATGCTCTTGCTCCAAGCTTTTTCAGTACGACTTTAGATCCCAGTCCCCATGGATTGTTGTTTATGTCGTTTCGGAGCTCCTCCCATTTCTTCTCCTTGCTGGTGCGAATAGCAACTTGGAGATCTTCTCTTTCGGCAATTGCGGATCCCACACGCCTGGCCCTAGTGTATTTTCTTCTACACCGCAGACAGACCCGTCAGAGTTGAGCTGTTTCCTCTGTCCACCAGCAAACGGCCTTCTTGCGTTTATTTGGTCTTATTTTCGGCATCGCTGTGGTACACGCTCTCTCTATCGCGTCCACTTATGTTAGGGTCATGGTTGCTTGGCACGTTTTTAATGGAAAACGTAATGTATTGGTGATCGCTTCCATTATAGTCTTCTAAGACTTTCCATGTACTTACTCTGTGAGCAATGCTCTCAGAAGCTAGTGCAATATCGTGGTCGTCTAAAAGTGGCAGTGGTCCCTATGTTTACTACGACCATTCCCAGTCTCGCGACCATGTCCAGTACCCGCCGGCCCCTTGAATATATTGTTTGCATTCCCCAATCGACTGCTTTGGAGTTCAAATCGCCAGCGATGATGAATGCTCCTCCAAACTCCTGTGCTTTATCTTCGATGTCATCGATCTTTTTCTGGAATACTTCTACGCAGTCACTTGGAGTCAAGTAGCAGCTTATCAAAGAGAAGTATCGATCATGGGCCCAAACGAAACCATCGCCTTTTCCATCTCCGGTTATGCTAAAATTGCTGCCTACAGGTAACCATATGGCCGCCGTTCCGCTCGTATCTGCAAACCATGTTCCGCTTACATTTTCCCTATATTGCTCACTGATTACTACAATGTCTGCTTTCTGCTTTATACTAATTTGGTCCAGTAATACGTCAGCCACTCTGCTTCTGTGCATGTTTCCTTGCAGCACTCTCAGTTAGATGTCAATTTTGTGCTCATCGCGCATCTACTTGAGCTCGGGAGCACTTTGGGGTGTTACTGCACTCTTTTAATTTTTGCCCCGTTTCGCCACATCATATGCACAGGCCTTGACCTTTCCTGTCAGGTCCTTTGCACTGCCATGTTAGATGACCAGGAGCAAAGCACCGGAAACACCGTTTTGTGTTATGCCCTGGCTTTAATCTGCAGTTAACCCATCCGATCCTGATGCGATCTTTCTCCAGCAGTATATTGGCGAGCTCCGATGACATCATTACATAGGCTCGCACCTGCTCTCGACTATTTTGGACTGTCATAGTTGTTACCATATCCTCATAGGAAGCAGTTCTCATATTTTCGGGAGCTGACTCCTTTACGGCTTGGTGTACTTCTTCCTTTGTGGCGAGCAGATCGAGATCTCGTATCTCTATAGTGGCTCTTGGCTTAAGATCAGTCACAACTGCTGACTCCTGTAGTGCACCTTTTAAAAGTTCACAAAAGCCCGTTGTCACTTTTGCTCCTTCATCCAGCTCCAACAGAAGCCCACCTTCTCTTGTTTTCCGGATCGATCACACCTTGGTCTGTGCATCCTCTGGTTTGACATTGCGGCGGATGCTTTTCAGGACATCCACATATTTGAAACCCTCTGCTGGTTTGATAAGGACGGCTTCAGACTTTGGTTTCGTCTCCTTCGTCCTATGTATTCCCTGCATTGTTGTTCGTTCTGTTGAATTTTCCTGTGTTTGACTTCGTGTTGCCACACGTCTACTCCTTGTGACAGTTAGCCACCCATCGGCCTTACTTTCACTGAATTTTTTCCCATCTTCTGGTTCTAGTGGGCTAGAAACTGCTCGTTTGGGTCTAGCCATCGTCGGTGTTGCTGAAGCGCTTGTCAGGGCCGTGTACCTCGGTTTCGGTGCCGTAACAAGTTTGCACTCGTTCTCTTTTTCCGTCCATTTTCGCCGATAGCTTTCCATTACGTCGAAAAGCTCGTCTAGCTCGGAAACTCCGGTCTTTACGTTTTTGCTCACGTTCTTCTGCTTTATCATTGCTTGCTTCATCTTCGTCAAGACTTTCCGACATTTCGTGAGAACTTCTTCTGCCGTTCTCATCTTTATGATGAATTCCTGTCTGGGTGAGCTGACGGGACATTTCATCAATACAGGTGTGGGATTTCTAGCAGACTCCTGCTGTTGTTGGTTCCCTTTTGCGCACAGAGGCGTTCGGTTCGCGGCAGGGATGGTGCGCGATTTGTTACACGCTCCATCTACCGGTGTGTTACTTACTTGGGGTTGTTGCTGGTTTGTTACTCCCTCTTCTGGCGATCGCATAATTTTGCTACTTCTTCTAAAGCAGCTTCCCCTTTCTGGATCGCTTGGAGTTACTTTCTGCTGTATTTGAGTTTTAGGTTGAGTTTGTTGCTTTGTTTGAGGTGGATTCATTTTATATGGGTCCCCGCTTCAAGCCGCTTTCTCCGTTCGTTGTACAGTCGCTTTAGAAATATCCATGTGGTTGTCTATGCAAGCAGGGAGTTCCACCGAGGGTTGGCACAAGTCTTCATGAGAACTTGTACTCAGAGCCAGGATAAGCGTTAGTCAGGATTGATGCTCAACTGAGCGTGTACCGCCAACTTAATGGTGACGCAACATCGAACGTACTTGAAGACCCGCCTCGGTTTTAACCGGACGGAGGCAGCTACAGCATTAGCCCGAAAGCCATTTCCACCCGATATCACTCTGGTGTACTGAGGTAACGGAATACTGCAGCTACCAGCCCAAGGCAGACCGTTCATATATGTTTTCAAATCGTTTTCCTAGGGGCATAACGCGTCAGTTTCCATTTACTTGTGTCTCCCACGATGCCATCTGTGAATGGATGGGGAGCACTTCTTTCGACGGTGCCTACTCGTCTTGTCACATGCGTTTCTCAGAGTTTGCAGACCTTTTCAGTCGCACTCTCCTCGCTTGCCGCTCTTGGTCGGGGACTACGTATTGGTTATTCGCAGCTAACCTACTCTGGTAAGCCGTTCACTATCCGCCACCTGTGACCCCCACGGTAGCCTGAGCTTAGCCCCGCACCCTTACGATTAACTCACCCCTTATTAAAAATAATAAATAGTGCTATAATTGATTTACCTGCCCCAATTAATATTTCAACTAGATGAAATTTTGGTTCATTATTTGGATAATGTATAATTATTCAAATTTTTACATTAACATTATAGTTCACATGATTAATTGGAACAATTATTTTATTTTTATTAATAGACACTGCTTTTATAGGTTATGTTTTACCATGAGGTCAAATATCTCTTTGAGGAGCTACAGTTGTTACTAACTTACTCTCCGCAATTCCATATTTAGGAATTGATTTAGAACAATGAGTATGAGGAGGTTTTGGTGTAGATAATGCAACTCTCACTCGATTTTTTACCTTTTATTGTATTAGCAATAGTTATTATTCATTTATTATTCCTACACCAAACAGGATCAAATAACCCAATAGGATTAGATTCTAAAAATATTAAAAACCCTTTTCATCCTTATTTTTCAATTAAAGATATTGTTGGATTTATTATTATACTAATAAGTTTAGTAATTTTAGCACTTACTAATCCCTATCTATTAGGAGATCCAGATAATTTTATCCCCGGAAATCCCTTAGTAACACCAATTCACATTAAACCTGAATGATATTTTTTATTTGCTTATGCCAATTTACGATCTATTCCTAATAAACTTAGAGGAGTAATTGCTTTAGTTTTATCTATTGCTATCCTAATAAATATCCCTTTTTATAAATTAAGAAAATTCCGAGGAATTCAATTTTATTCTATTAATCAAATTATATTTTGATTAATATTAATTAATGTAATTATATTAATATGAATTGGTGCTCGTCAAATAGAAACTCCCTATATCTTTACAGGACAATTTTTAACCATTTCTAATTTTTTTATTTTATAATTAATCCTATTATTACTAAATGATGAGATTCATTATTAAAAAAAAAGTTAATGAGCTGGAATAAGCTTATATTTTGAAAATATAAGATAGAAATATAATTTACTATTATATCAAAGAAAATAAAATAATTTTCAAACCAATAATAAATATTAAATAATTTAATGAAAAATGTAAAAAACATTTTCATGCTAAATATATTAATTTATCATATCGAAATCGAGGTAAAGTCCCTCGCACTCAAATAAATAAAAATCGAATAAATCCTAACTTTAAACAAAAAAAAAAATTAACTAAAAATATCTGCACCTAAAAAAAAAATACAAAATAATATTCTTATAAATAAAATACTAAAATATTCTGCCATAAAAACTAAAGCAAATCCTCCTCTTCTACATTCTACATTAAACCGTGAAACTAACTCAGACTCTGCTCCCCAAAATCAAAAGGCGTCCGATTTGTTTCTGCTAAACAAATTACTATTCAAATTAAAGAAATTGGAAATAAAATAAATATAAATCAAATATAAATTTGATAAGTATAAAATCTCAAAATATTAAATTTTCCAATTAAAAAATAAAATATTATGAAATTAAAGCTAAACTTACCACATAATAAATTGTTTGAGCAACACCCGTAATCTTCCTAATAATGCATAATTTGAATTAGATGATCAACCCGCTACTATTACACTATAAACTCCCATACTAGTACATCTTAAAAAAACAGAATACCTAAATTAAAAGAATATAATTTATTAATTAAAGGCATATATATTCAAATCAATAAAGCCAAAAATAGTGAACAAATAGGAAGAAATATAATAAGGTATATATTTAGATAACAAAGGATAAATTTGTTCTTTTGTAAATAATTTGATTGCATCACAAAAAGGCTGAGCTAAACCAATTAATCCAACTTTATTGGGCCCTATTCGAATTTCAATATAACCTAATACCTTACGTTCTAAAAGAGTAAAAAATGCCACACTCACCAATACACAAATAATTAAAATTAAACTTATAATAAATATTAAATAAATATATAAATTAAACATATATTATCAAAATTAGAATTTATTTAAGTGAATTAAATATTAAATGAGCCTGGTTGGATTCTATCTGTTTCTAAGTCTGCTTGATCTTTCCGATTGCTAATTTACAGTGAGCGAAATAAAACGAAAAAAAATATATGTGTATTTTATTAAACGACCACCTCCTTGGTTGAATGCACACAGAATACTGGTCTCGGCACGCAGTATTGCCGATCGACTCTCCTCCTCTCTCCTTGCATCTGGCAGCAAAATAAAGATGGCTGCGGCCTGCCACACGACTCTTGGCGGGACACAATGAGGGGAATTCTCTCCGCACTGAGCCCTGCTCAGAGTCGCAGGGTGACGGTGCGCAGGCAGCAGCCGTTGTCAGGAGGGCTCCGGCGCGAACATGCCGCCCCCTTGCAGTATTGCAAGAGAGATGACGACCTATTCCCGCCGGCTCCCATCCTGATGCACCCCTCAATGTAAGAGGTGATGATGCCGCCGGTGGCACCGGGAGCACCCCGGCTGTTCGCAGCTGTGGGTGAAGTGTTTCACCCCCAGGCACACGAAACACAGCTTTCGGTTTCCGACCGCATCTCTCCTGCGCCGCGATGACAAGGTCAGGAACGCCCGGCACACTGCGATGGTGTGCCCCCAGCGCTTGCACATCTCGCACGGGCGTTGTGGAGCCGCTGCCGGGTGCACGACTGCCGCTGCTGGTCGGGCTGTCGCGGCCACCAGTGGGGCGCGAGATGTCGCAGCCACCACTGGGGCGCGAGATGGTGCAGCCTCCACTGCGGCGCGGGACATCGGATGTGGCGTCCGTGGTGCACCGCTCCCTGACGTGGACCCCTGATTGGGAAGGCGGCGAACGCTCGTCGGCCCCGTTGGTAGCGAACGCGCGGCAGGTGGTGCAGACCGGGCTCGGGGCCGCGATGGCGTAACTGCCGCTCTAGCGGTGGACTCGGTCAATACATCGTGGTTACGAGACGGCGCCACTGCCCCCGAAGTGTGGTATGTTGCAGACCCCTGGTAGGTGGCAGACTCCTGTAGCATCACGGGGGCTGGGAACACCAACTGTACCCTCGGAGCACAGGTAAGGCACGGCCCGATGTAGCGTCTTCCACGCCAGTCAGCTCGGCACGATGGGAAGGTCTGTGAAAAATCAAATTTTAGAATTAGGCATGTGCTTACGAGAAGTCTAATAATAAAAGTTAGTAAGGTATTAGTAGGAGAAATAAAGTCTTCAAGACTACGTAGAGTACTACAATTCTATCCCGTGGCATAGCCAGGCGGAATCTACTGCTACCGTTTTCCGAGGAAGGCTAAAGATTCCATGGAAGAACCGAGGTATATATACAAACAGGAAAGGCTACAAAGAATGGGACTAACTACGGAAACGGCCAAAAAACCGGATGCCGGGATTACTCAGCCTGCACTCCCGCTCGAGGGAGTAGAACCATCTTAGTGACGGGCCTTGTCACGATTCCGCGTGCTGTCCGCACTTTCGCGACTCGCACTCTACCGTCTGAGTCCGGGTGAACCTCAGTGATCCTTCCCAATCGCCATTCGGTGGGTGGAACGTGGTCATCCTGCAGTACCACCAGATCTCCGTTAGCTGCATTATCCTGGATGGTCTTCCACTTTGTCCTGCGCTGGCACTCCAGAAGATACTCATGTTTCCAACGTACTGAGAACTGCTGGGAGAGAACTTGAATCCTACGCCATCGATTAAGAATAGAAAGAAAAGGGGTAGTCTCCTCCGAGACGGCTGGTGCAAGAAGTGGTCCCCCTACTAGGAAGTGCCCTGGTGTAAGTGGTTGGAGGTCGTCGGGATCGTCACTGAGTGCGCTAATAGGGCGAGAATTCAGACATGCCTCGACGCGGGCTAGTACCGTTGCTAACTCCTCATACGTATATCGGATCTGCCCACCCATTCGTTTGAAATGGTGTTTGAAGCTCTTTACGGCTGCTTCCCACAGTCCTCCCATATGGGGAGCGTTTGGAGGAATAAAATGCCATTTCAATTGGTGAAACCAATGCTGCGTGCTCGCCTGGTCCTTAGCTTCTCGAACCACACGTGCGAACTCCATGCCCACTACCTTTTCTGCTCCCACAAAATTCTTTCCATTGTCGGAATACATATTAGCTGGGCACCCCCGTCGCCCAATGAATCTAGCCAGGGCGGCTAAAAAGGCCTGGGTAGTTAAATCCGTGGTAGCTTCTAAATGGGCGGCCCTTGTGGCGAAACACACAAAGATGCACACGTAGCCTTTTGTCATTTTATACCCCCTCCCTTGAAACGTTTTAATTTCAAAAGGACACGCAAAATCAACCTCCGCGGTGGCGAAAGGACGAGACAGGGTGGTGCGTTCAGGGGGCAAAGGCGCCATCATCTGGCTCAATCTACGCTTCTTTTCTACCAGGCAAGTTTTACACCGTAAAATGGTACCCTTGACTAAAACCTTTGCGCGTGGAACCCAGTATTGAGTTCGAAGGAGCCGAAGCATAAGCTGATTTCCCCCATGCAACGAGATTTGATGGGTGAACTCAACGAGCAGTCGTGTAAACTGTCCGTGGTACGGCAAAATTTGTAGGTGTCGTTCGGAGAACGGGATCTGAGTGGAATGCGCTAGACGTCCGTTCACTCGAATCGACCCATCGGAATGAAGGAAGGGGTTCAAGGTGAGCAGAGAACTCGAATTGGAAATGGGTTGCCCGTTCTGCAAGCATCCATACTCCTCGGGGTAGTACATCTGCTGCGTTATGGTCGTTACGAGAAGTGTAGCGGCAACAATCTCTGCAGTCGTGATAGGCGATCCCGGGGGTGGGGCGTGGTCACGTAGCTTTCGCATTGCGTATTTAGAAAAGCGCAGGATATAGCACACAACCCGCAGAGCTCGCGGCAACGACGAGAAACGCAGCATCAAGTCATCATGCTGTTTGACCTGGATTGTATGCGAAGTAACGTTGCGCTGTTCCTCCAGGCCGTCCGGACTAGCGATTTTCGAAGGCTGAGGCCAGGAATTTGAGTCGTGGGTAAGCCATCCCGGACCGTTCCACCATAAATGACTATGAACAAATGCTGCTGGAGTTACCCCCCGACTGGCAAGATCAGCCGGATTGTCTGCAGACCTGACATGTCTCCAACATTCTACACCTACTTTACTGGAAATGGTGGTAACTCGATTAGCTACGAAGGTTTTCCACATATGCGGGGACTTCTGGAGCCAAGCCAAAACTATGGTCGAATCCATCCAACAAAACAAGTTACTGGAGGTGACCCCCACCCTTGTCCGAAGTGCCGCCACCAACTCGGATAACAATACCGCGCCACAGAGTTCTAAGCGAGGTAAGGATAACGTCTTAAGAGGCGCGACCCGCGACTTAGCCACTAATAAGTGGGATGTGACAGTATCGCCGCAATGGCACCGCACATACAGCGCGGCGGCGTATGCCGCTTGCGAAGCATCACAAAATGCATGGAACTGGATACCTACATCCGGTGCAGACCCCACCCATCGAGGAATTCGAATCTGCGAGATGTCGTCATAAGCCCCTAAAAATTCCCTCCAACGACTGGATGAAGCGAGGGTCAGCGATTCGTCCCAGTCAGTTTTGTCCCCCCAAATCTGTTGCATCAAGATCTTGGCCACGATCACAACAGGTGCCAGCCATCCGGCTAGATCAAACAGTTGAGCTATAATCGATAGCACCTTGCGTTTGGTGGCTCGTGGGTCGAAGCAGATGGGCTGAAGATGAAAGTAGAAATGATCAGTCTTTGCGTTCCACCGGATTCCTAATGTTTTAGTCAAGCTAGCTTCATCCAGCTTCAGAAAGTCCTCTCGGAGCAAATGGTCCGGAGGCAAAGAGGAGAGAATGGCTTCCGTATTGGCTATCCACTTTCGCATGAAAAAGCCGGCAGAGTCGAGTGCACGGATCAACTCATCTCGTCTCGTGCCGACCAAGGCGTCGTCCACATACATACATTCACGCAATACCCGGGCTGCTAGGGTTAGGTCCTCCTCGACATCCGTTGCAAGCTGTTCCAATGTCCTAATCGCTAAGTACGGTGCACAGTTGACTCCGAAGGTAACCGTTTGTAGCTCGTAATCGGAGACTGGCGCTGCAGGAGAGGCCCTAAACACAATTCGCTGGTACGGGGTGTGCTTTGGAGCTACTCTAATCTGCCGATACATCTTTTGCAGATCCCCATTAAAGACGAACTGAAACATTCGCCATCGCACGATAAGTTGGGTCAAGTCAGCCTGCAGGGTGCGACCACTAAATAAGACATCATTCAAGCTGAGGGAGCTAGTGGTTGCTTGAGACGCATTGAATACTACTCGCAGCTTGGTGGACGTACTCTCGGGTTTCATTACAGCATGATGAGGCAAATAATAGTGAGCAAGAGCGCCTGAAGGTGGAGGCGGGACTTTGACCATATGATCAAGAGTCAAGTACTCCTGTACCACGGAGTCATATTCGTCTTTCTGCTCAGGGTTACGGAGTAGCCTGCCTTCATTGCGCTCGAACTGCTTTAACGCAATGTGCCGAGAAGCCCCAAGCGACTCCTCAGGCAGGTGCCTTGGTTTGAACGGTAGTTCTACTACATACCGCTCAGAAGACTCTCTGTAAGTGGTCCGGGAATACAAATCCAGGCAAGCCTGGTCACCGGGCGATAACCGTTTCTCCCTAGGTGGTTCCTCCACCTCCCAGAATCTCTGCAAGAGCTCTTCAACCGGGTGGCCGGTCGTAACTTGTACTCTAGCACAGAATGTCTGTGTCGAGTTCTCAGGCATGGGTCCTGTGAGGATCCACCCAAATACAGTTTCCTGTGCAATTAATGACCCAATAACGTCACGTTTCAACCCATCAAGGATCACCATCGGGTATAAATCACCCCCTATCAAAATGTCAACTTGTGAAGAGTTTGAAAGGCTTGGATCAGCCAGTCGTAAGCCGGCCAATTGGGTATAATGTTGCGTTGATACCCCTAGTCGGGGTAATTCGCGGGTCAAGGTGGGCAGTACTAATGCTGACATCGGGAGCCGCACAGTACTGTCGAGAGGTGACCCTAACATTAAATCGCACGCTTTTGTCACGTTAGCTGCCACCACATTGCTAACCCCGGACACTTGGGCATGCACGGTACGCGTAGGGAGTCGCAGGCGTCGTTGGAGCTGATCTGAGATAAAAGACCCTTCCGACCCAGGGTCGATCAATGCACGGGCCATGTAATTGACTCCCTGATACCATACGTGCATAATGGCGGTACCTAAAAGCACACGTTTGGGTAGCCGACCTCGAGCTCGATATGGACCGGAACGTCCCTGGACTATAGCAGGTACCACCTGTGCAGCGTGGGCGAAGGACGGTGTAGCAGGTTGAGCCAACGTGGTGGCCGCGCTGCGTCCGTTGGATAACCGTCTGCCTCGAGGCGGCGTCGTGCGTGGTGGGCCTCTTATGCTCCGGTTCGGGAGCGGCTCACGGTGCAGCAGGGTATGGTGCCGCTCTTGACACGTAAAACATCGGTATTTACTCGTGCAATTTGACACACGATGATCCCCCTTCAGACAATTCACGCACAAGTGGAAGCGATTTACCCATCCCCATCGCTCTGATACATCAGCGTTGATGAAAGTAGAGCAGTGGGAGACCCGATGGCCTAGTAGTGTACATATCTTACACCCTTCCGGATTGACCCTCGCCTGATGAGCCTGCACGTGGCTATTACGGAGTGGGGTTGAGCGGCTCCCCCCAGGCTCCCGCGCGTGATCCGTCTGGCAGACATCAGAGACCGCCTCGAAAGTTTGGAACCGTTTCGAGAGGAATTCCTCCATCGCCACCCAAGTCGGTATATCCGCATGAGCTGCAAGGGACTGCTCCCAAAGAGAAAGGGTCCTCTCCGGCAACCGAATGGAACTCCAGTATATAAAAATTGGATCCCAACTGCCTACATCCACCGACAGCTCCTGCAACGCCATAATGCAGTTGCTAACTTCCCGCTGCAGCCTCTTTAACTCCGACCCACTTTCTTTACCTATGGTACGCATTGTGAATAGGGATTTCAGCTGACAATTAATGAGCTTGCGCCGATTTTCGTACCGGGCAGTAAGCCTCGCCACGCCTGATCAAAACCGCTATTGGTCAGTTGACATTGGTCCACGATTTCTCGCGCCTCCCCCCTAGTCTTTGCCCTCAGGTGATACATCCGCTCGATGTTAGATAACCGAGCGTTCCGTAGGAACAGCGCCGTGAACATATCACGGAAGGTGGTTGACTTGGAGTACTCCCCCTCGAAAATCTCAATATCACAGGGAGGCACCGGAATAGTATGGGATTGAGAAGACAGCTCAGCAGACGCCTCGGAAGGTACCGCTGGAGAGACGGTCAGGGATTACATGAGACCACTGATCCGAGCATGACCCTGTTTATACATGGCAAAACTTGCTGCGAATCGTTGCCGTATAGACTCTTTAATGGCTATGCATTTCTCGTCTAAGTTCGCTTCAATGACCGCTGCAGCCTTCGCCTCCTTCAACGCCTGCCATAAATCTGCCAATTCAGTCAGATCAAGGCGAAGATATTCAAGATTTTGGGAGGCGGAAGAGTTTCGCTCGAACTCAATAACAAACGCGGTCAGGCTATCAGCCGTATCTATCAGCGGAGTAAGCATAGTTGCGGACCGCTTGACCTGAGAACGCAGCTCAATGATGGCAAAACGCAAGCAAAACACGGGAAAACACTACACCTTCACGTCGACACACCCAGTTACCCAGCTATATGTGTACCCAGTTATATGTGTACCCAGTTGACCTGCTGACGTGACCGGTATAACACCCGCCTTATTATCACTGAGGAGTCCACACAACGTAAAAGATAATCCCTAGTAGGAATGAACTACGCGAAGCCCAGGCAATGACGACAGCACTGAGCAACTGCAATCGAAAAAAAAAGAAATTGAAGTAGAACCCCAACTTGAAATACCCAACGCAGCGCTATGAGCTGCTGTATGTGACCCGGACCTTGCGTCGCTCGTGGGTTCACTGATACAGGGTAATATCAAAGCCAAAAAGACAGAAAAAGTTGGCAGCGCTGTGAGCTGCGAAAAACTGTGTCGTACGGAGATCAACGAGTATACGTATTTTCCAGCGTAGTAATATGGGGATGTTCAAGCACCGCTGGCACACGGTTTGCTGTAAAAAGGCGTCGGCAGCGCTGTGAGCTGCGGACTGCGAACCTAATTACACCGCACTCGTGTCGAAAGTGTCGATCCTCCACCACGGTAACAGTTGTTGACCCGTTAGTACGGACAACTACCGGCAACGGTGTAAGTTACCGGTTCATCAACAACGGTACACAATGCACAGTAAACAGGCTCTGGGCAGCGCAGTGAGCTGTAAACCCCCACGCCACTGTAGAAGCGACAAACAATATGCTCCTACCGCTTACTTGCAACACGGTACGACTTCGACGCGACGATATACGCACGCAATACAGATAGCCCGAACAGCTGACCCACAAGAGTTGTGAGTGTGACACTCGCGTTAATTCGTATCAACGAACAAAGCAACACTCAAAACTAGGGCACCGAATGCCCAACGGAACAGCGGATAGCGGCAATGGCAATAGCATGCACAGCGGCTGTGGAAAAATCTGCGCACAAGCAGCTGTACACAGCTTATGGTAACCGGCGTCGGAAGCGCTTTGAGCTGCAGACTGCGAACCGAATTACGCAGCGGCCGTGCGGAGAATTTATTTAAAAATGTAAATTCCAGTACCTGCTGCTGTGCAAGAATCCACACACACGCTCACACTCACACAAGTGACGATACGGAAATGTACCGTTTGCCGCGACGACCGTACCCAAACGCGAATTACGCGATAAAAAACATAAATCACAGAATAGATATGCAATATTGCAATTAAACAGAAATGGTTTAATAATATATTAGATAAAAATAAATATTAAACACTTACCGGACGCAGCTGTAATCCGGCTCGAAGGACCATGTTTCTAAGACTGCTTGATCTTTCCGATTCCATTTGTTACCACTTTCGGCGTTAAAATCAGAAAACATTCCAAAACATTTTACCAGGAAAATTTCTTTATTACAAGCTTGTAAGCCGCAGCTCGCTTGTTTGTATTAACCAATTATTTCTTTTCTTAAGTAACAATAATCCAAAAAAAACTGACTTATTTGTAAGCTGATAATATTCTGCGATTACTAATTTACAGTGAGCGAAATAAAACGAAAAAAAATATATGTGTATTTTATTAAACGACCACCTCCTTGGTTGAATGCACACAGAATACTGGTCTCGGCACGCAGTATTGCCGATCGACTCTCCTCCTCTCTCCTTGCATCTGGCAGCAAAATAAAGATGGCTGCGGCCTGCCACACGACTCTTGGCGGGACACAATGAGGGGAATTCTCTCCACACTGAGCCCTGCTCAGAGTCGCAAGGTGACGGTGCGCAGGCAGCAGCCGTTGTCAGGAGGGCTCCGGCGCGAACACTATCTTTAATGTATTATAATATTTTAGTACGAAAGGATGAAATATTAAAATAACTATATTTTTAATAAAGATTATTTTCTAATATAAATAATTATTTTGGCAGATTAGTGCAATAAATTTAGAATTTTTTTAAATAAATTCACTTAAAGAAATTTTGGTGTAGCCGTTTAAAACCTAAAATTATATCTTAATCCAACATCGAGCTCGCATATTTTTTTTATCGATAAGAACACTCCAAAAAAAAGAAGCTGTTATCGCTAAAGTAACTTAAACTTTTAATCATTAATAATATATCAATAAATCATAAATTAATGAATATATAAAATAAAAGTTTATCACCCAAATGAAATTTTTTAAATTATTTTAATTTAATTATTCTTTATAATTAAAACAATTTAAAATATAAAGATTTATAGGGTCTTTTCGTCTTTTAAATATATGTTAACTTTTTAATTAAAAAATAAAATTAAAAATTAAATTCATATGAAACAGTAAATATTTCATCAAACGATTCATTCCAGCCTTTAATAAAAAGACTAATGATTATGCTACCTTTGCACAGTTAATATACTGCGGCCTTTAAATAATTTATATCAATGGCCAGGTCAGACTTTTTAAAAAATTCAAAAAGACATGTTTTTGTTAAACAGGCGAATATTAAATTTGGCGAGTTCTTTAAATAAAACTTTCATAAAAATATATTTTTACATTTAATTTTTCTAATTTTATCATTTTTCTTAATTATAAAAATTATAATTAATAATTTACTGAAAATTTAAAATATATTAGATAATGAGGATTATTTTTGTAACGAATTTAATGACAAGACAAGTTACAACAATAGTTGCAATTGCGTATGTGGTTATGCCACCGTAATAATTTTTCAGAAGAAGAAGAAGAAATATTGAAGTAAAACCTATTCGGTCGTTTAACATTTTTACAGTGGCCAAAGCATTAGAAAGTATAACTACTGTACAACCTGTACAAAAAACGTTTACAAGAGAAGGACACCTATTAATTCTGACAAAAAATGAACAACAAGCAAATCGCCTCCTAACAGCAAACAAGCTCTCAAACCTATGTAACATTGAAGTTTCACTGCACCCGACCTTAAATATATCGAAAGGAGTCATATATTCTGAGCATCTTGTACATTTAACTGAAATGGAAATTGTCCAAGGTTTAAAAACACAACAAGTGACGGAAAGCAAAAAAATAACTAAATTAAAAGACGGGAAAATAATAAACACCCCTCTCCACATTCTCTCCTTCAACACCTACGATATTCCACACGAAGTAGAGGTTGCGTGGGTCAAAGTCAATGTCGAACCTTACATTCCATTACCAATGCAATGTAAAAACTGTTTCTTAATTGGGCATACAAAAAAACACGGCAAAAATTAAAAGAAATGTTTCGTGTGTTCAACAGCTGAACATGACCCAACTCCCTGCACAAAAGTCGAATGCATTAACTGCAGACAAGAGCATCGTTCAAACAACAAAAACTGCCCAACTTACAAAAAACGACAAGAAATTCTCAAAAGTAAGAAATGCACTTTCCGAGAAGCATTACACTCAGTTAACGAATCCAACACAAACATTAATACGAATCATACATTAACCGAAAAATTAGAAGAAGCAGTTGCCATTAAAAACAAAACAAAGAGAAAGAGAAAACAAAACAATACAAAAAACTACAACAGCAACAACAAATAACACTATCATTGACAAGAATACAGTAAATTCCACACTCGAAAAAAATCAAACCAACAACAAAACTTTAAACAAAACTGACACTCCTCAAACATATATAACGCAAAAATACAATTCACCCAAATCTAACAGCATAGAAAACACTCAAAAACACAATATACCAACAACAAGCTCTCTTACAAACAACAATTCCGCTCACACCAAACCAAACTCTCCCCAAAACAATCTCTCTCCAGAAACTCATAAAACTCCTTCACCAGAACTCTCTCAATTTACACTCACACACCTAAAAAACCTTGAAAAACTGAAACAGTCCAGACAACAACAAATCAATAAACGCAACACACAAGAAATCAGCTCTGAGCCTGACATGGAAACAACTTAATACTCTTCCATTTGTTTAAAAAATTTAACATATATAAATATCTGCAAAAACTCTGTAAATCTGACAGTAATGACAGCATCTTTAAAAATTATTCAATGGAATATCAAAGGCTACAAAAACAATTATAATGAACTAGAAATATTATTAAAAAACATAAACCACAAATCATTACCCTACAAGAAACACGCCTAAAAGACGACAAAATAATACCTACTTCCATTAACTACCAATTATACACATCTCTACACACATAAAATTCATTTCGTGGCGCAGCCATACTCATACATAATTCAATAGCACAACCAACTTTCCTACAAACAATTTTGACATAGTAAATATTTTGATTTTTTCAAAACAAAAATTCCTACTTAGCTCAATATACCTACCACCCACAAAATCTTTCAAAGTCAAAGATCTTCACGATCTTTTTGACAACTCACAATCACCACACTTGATCACAGGTGACTTCAATAGCTGGCACACCAGTTGGGGTTCTAATTACAACAAAGCTAGAGGCAAAAAAATCGATAAATTTATCTCACAATCGGCACTGACTCTCCTAAACAACGGCATCCCAACCCACTTCACAACGCATAACACTCTAACTCATATTGATCTTACACTTGCATCTCCTATCCTAGCAATAGAAACCAACTGGCAAATATGATCCGATCTATGCGGTAGTGATCACTTTCCTATCCTCATATCCCTCTTCCCCAATCTTACAACAATTCCAACTACAAGTAGACCTAGATTCAATTTAGGCAAAGCAAATTGGCACAAATTCAGCATACTAGCTAATCACTTATCTGAAAAAAGAGCTGTTAGTATAAACATAAACAAAGAAACTGCTAATATTCAAAAAATAATAATTCAAAGCGCTAACAAATCCATTCCTCAATCTAGACCTAAGCGAAGAACAACAGTCCCCTGGTGGAACAATAAATTAGAAGACTTAAAAAAAGAAAGAAACAAACTTCGAAATATCCTAACCAGAAACATATCACTAGATAATATCATAAAATTCAAGAAAGCAAACGCGATACTTAAGCGCGAAATAAAATTAACTAAATCAACATCAATACCTAACTTTACCTCAAACATCAATCCTTTTACACCTTCAGGAAAAATTTGGTCAACAATTCGCACATTCTGTGGGCTTAAAACCCAATTAGCTAACCCAAATTCGATCACAAATAAGTCCATAATAGCCAAAACACTTGCAGAAACATGGTCCAAAGAAGCACACGATAATTTATTCTCGCCTACCTTCCTTTTAAACAAACAAAACTCCCTATCCAGAAGTAGGTTACCTAGTCCGAGCAAATCAGCCTTAATTATTGACGATAAAATCAATCTAATCGAACTAAACATGGCAATAAACCAACTAAAAGGCAAAACTTCCGGAATAGATCGAATATCCTACCGAATGATTAACCACCTACCCTTTGCAGTAAAAAGTCGACTTACTGACTTATATAATAAAATATTTGCTAGTTTTATCCCTCAAATGTATAAAAATATTCTCATTATCCCTATTCCTAAACCTAACTCAGACAAAACCATGTTAACATCATATCGTCCAATCTCACTTAACCCTTGCTGCTCCAAAGTACTAGACAAAATGATTGCCTACAGGCTTTGGTGGTTTGTATCAAATAACAAACTTCTCAATAGCCATCAATTAGGATTAAAAAAAGGGAAATCAATGTCTGATTTTCAGGTTTACCTTGATCATCAGATCACCCATTCCCTCTCTTACAAAAAACACATATCCCTCATCTCACTGGATTTTGTTAAAGCATTTGATAAAGTTGCAGTACACGCTATTTTAGATCAACTTAACTTTGATGTTCCTATTTGTCACATAACATTTATAATTATATAAAAAACTATATGAGAAATAGGAACATCAAAGAAAAAATCGAATCCCAAATTTCTCAAAGCTTTTCTCTCCAAAATGGCATTCCCCAAGGTTCCCCCTCTCCGTAATCCTATTTCTGATAGCCTATAACAAGCTAAGCCACACCTTATCACTCTACAAAGAAATTAACTTTATCGCATTCGCTGATGACTACTTACTAATTAAAAAAACTAAATAGAAACAAAAACACCCCCTACAATTTCGATCCCATCTACAAAAAAATGTCGGATTGGTGCGCATATTCAGGAGCTGCATTATCGCTACAAAAATGCAAGCAAATTCACATCTTTAGAAAATACAATTGCTCCTCAAACATCATATGCAGCCACATAAATATAAACAAAGTTGACAATTTAAAGATACTTGGGGTTACACTGAACAAAAGATATCGATGGGAAACACATATTAATTAATTAATAGACTCATTAATCAAACCGCTCAATATAATCAAATGCCTTTAAAGCAAAAAATTCAACTGCAATACAGCATCACTAATTTCAATAACAAAATCCCTCCTCTTATCTAAAATTAACTATGGTCTTTATGCACCAAAATCATCCATAAATAAATTAAACACTACCATAAATTCCGCTACGAGGATTGCACTAGGTGCATTCAGAACAACCCAACCTCCTGTATGAAGCTAAAATTACACCAATATCCTTTGCCCGGGACTTAAGCACCTCTAAGCTTATTAAATCAGTTATAATCAAGGACCACTCCCAACCCTATGTGCCCAAATCCTTAAATCTAAAAAACTCTAACAAGTACCATCCACAATAAATAAAGTGATTAGGACCGCCCAAAACATTGAAGTACCCATAATCACAAAAGTACACAAGAAATCTTTAGTATTTTCTAGCTGGCAACTTCGTCATAACTCAATCAACACCGACCTAAGACAACTTTAAAAAAATAATACACCAAATGAAATCTATATACAGAACTTTCTTAAATTAAAAGCAGAGCTATACTCCTTTAAGTTTATATACACTGATGGTTCAAAACAAAACGAACTTACAGGTTATAGTATCGTGGAAGAAAACAAAACCATTCAGAGAGCACACGTACCACATTACAGCACAAGTTTTGGAGCTGAGCTAATAGCCATTCACGAAGCGACTAAATACGCAAACATAAAGAGAAGCAAAATCGCGATCTGCTCAGATTCTCTCTCAGTCTTAGACGCAATTACCAACCCAGTAAACAGCAACCATTACATAGACGATATAAAAAACATATTAATCAAGCATAAATCCACAATCAGACTCATTTGGATTCCCGGACATGTGAATATAAAAGGCAACGAATTGGCGGACAAAATTGCCAAAAATGCCATATGTGCCCCACTAACGACTACACAAAATATCTTATCATCAGACATCCTAAAATTCATAAAAACCATTCACCGGAAAAAAGCCAAAGACCTATTCCAAACTACTAATGACTGGTACAAAAAAATTAAAAAATCAAAAATACCTATCTAGGAACATTTTAAAATCGTTAATAACACCAACATAAACAGACAAGACTCAATAAAACTCGTACGACTCCGACTTAGACATACAAAACTGACCAATGAATACATTATCAATAAAACAAACAACATATGCAAATTCTGCAACCTACCCTACATGAACGCCGAACACATATTAAACAATTGTACATACTTTAGCATCTACAGAAAATCACTTCCAAACATCAAACCAACAACCCTACTTAACAACCCTACCGATAAAGACTTAAAGATGCTGATAAATTACCTTAAGTACTGTAACACCTATAAAGAAAACTAATATATATATAAAATAAAATATATAAAATAATATTCTTACAAAAATTTATATCAGATCAAGGTGTACTTAATGATTAAGTAAAAATGGGTTACAATAAAAATATTTATATGGATATAATTATGAAAAAATTATTGAAAGTGGATTTGATAGTAAATTTATAAAGATAAATAAATTGATTTTAGCTATAAAATATGTACATATCGCCCGTTACTCTTATTATTAAAATAAGATAAGTCGTAACATAGTAGATGTATCGGAAGATGTATCTAGAATAACGATTTAAAACTAATAGAAAGTATTTCATTTACATTGAAAAGATTTATGTGCGATTCATTATAAATTGATTAGATTTTATTTATTAGTTTTTTTTTATTTTAGAACTTATTTTATTTCAAATAATTTTATAAATTATTGTTTTAGTAATTTTTAATGAATAAATAATTTTAATTACAGTTAATTATGTATTGTATAAGAAAATTTAAATATTCTGAAAAATTTTTATATTAAAAGAAAATTTATTGTATTGTACCTTGTGTATCAGGGTTCATTAAATAAAAAATATAAATTATATATATTTCTCGATTTTGAAAGAGTTCATAAATTATTAAAGTTTATATAATAAATTAATTTTTAATAATTTATTTGAAATGAAATGTTATTCGTTTTTAAAGATAGGTTATTTAAGAAATAAATTTAATTTAAAAATATAAAATTTAATTAATTAATTTATGAATTTAATGATTTTAATATTTTATGGGATAAGCTGTAAAATAAATTTTTGAAAATTTTTAAATTTAGTTAAAAAATATATGCTTATAATTAGCAATTATTAATAAATTTGTTATAATTTATTTAAATTATTTTATAAATTATTGTTTTAGTAATTTTTAATGAATAAATAATTTTAATTACAGTTAATTATGTATTGTATAAGAAAATTTAAATATTCTGAAAAATTTTTATATTAAAAGAAAATTTATTGTATTGTACCTTGTGTATCAGGGTTCATTAAATAAAAAATATAAATTATATATATATCTCGATTTTGAAAGAGTTCATAAATTATTAAAGTTTATATAATAAATTAATTTTTAATAATTTATTTGAAATGAAATGTTATTCGTTTTTAAAGATAGGTTATTTAAGAAATAAATTTAATTTAAAAATATAAAATTTAATTAATTAATTTATGAATTCAATGATTTTAATATTTTATGGGATAAGCTGTAAAATAAATTTTTTTAAATTTTTAAATTTAGTTAAAAAATATATGCGTATAATTAGCAATTATTAATAAATTTGTTATAATTTATTTAAATTATTTTATTATTTAATATATTTTAAAATTTTATTAAATTATTAATTATTATTGAAATTTGAATTTACACTAACATAATACAACTCTGAACATTTTATCGATTTACAATGCATATATTTGCAACCCTGTTTAGTTCTCCTTTATTCCTTTTATATATACTTTAAACTTCATTTAATTTTTAGTCTCAATAAACGCAATGAATAAGTAAGACGTATATCGGTTGTTTTAATTCGAACACAGAGAAGAGACTACATACAAAGGTTTGTGTTCCAACAGGTTATGGGCCCAGGCACACACAAACAAAGTGAAAAGTATAAGCGAAAAGAAAAAAAAATATAAAAAATCTAAAGAAGAAGAAGTAGATATGAATTCGCTATATAACATAGCTAAACTGGAGGACTCCAACTACGACTCATGGAGCCTACAAATGAAAAGTGTACTTCTTCACCAAGACCTGTGGTCAGTAGTAGAAGGCACATACTTAAAACCAGATAAGGAAGATAAACAAGCAGATTGGCAAAGAAAAGATGAAAAGGCTACAGCTACGATTATATTAATTGCAACGCCAATGCAGATTGCTAACATTAAGCATTGCAAAAGATCATTCGAGACCTGGAATACGCTGAAAGAGGTACACCAACCTAAAGGACTGGTACGTAAGGTGACCTTGTTTAAGCAGTTGCTGCAAATGAGTATGTCCGAAGATGAGTGCGTGCAGCAATATATTTGCAATTTTGTGTCCATAGTGGAAAAGCTAGCCGAAATAGGAATTAATCTACAGGAGGAGCTATATGTAATAATGCTTCTCGCAAGTCTTCCTCGTTCATATGACAATCTGGTGGTGGCTTTAGAGTCAAGGGATGAGCTACCAAAATTAACTATGTTGAAGGTTAAACTAAGCGAAGAAGGTGAACGAAGGAAAATAAGCAACAATTATGCTGCAAGTGCTGACAATAGCGTACAAGTTTTCATGGCAAAACAAAACAAAGACAAACAACGTAACAGTTCTAGCAAAAACTACAACAACAACAGAAACAGCGGTTTGGGAAGTTTTCGTAAGAAATCCAATTTTAAATGCTTCAACTGTGGACGACCAGGCCATTACGCAGCGCAATGCCGAGATAAGTGTACGAAAAACGATACGAAGAGAGAGCAGCACGATCAAGGTAACGGACTATTCTCAATGTCAAATGAGAGAAGTTTACAGCAAAATGTATGGTGTCTTGACAGCGGCGCCTCGACACATTTGTGCTGCAACCGCGTCATGTTTAAATCGTTTGAGGAACATACAGAGGAGATCATACTTGCTGGAAACAACCGTATTCTATCAAAAGGCAGAGGAGAAGAATTTGGCATCACTTTGTTAGATATTTTGTACATTCCATACCTACAATGTAACTTCGTGTCTGTTGGGAAGGCAGTCAGCCACGGCTACGAAGTAAAGTTCAACAGCAAAAAGGGAACGATAAGTAAACAAGGAAAAATATGGTTTAGAACAAAGAAGTTCGGTATTTTGTTTTGGCATGGCGCAAACAACAACACAACACTATTTTCATTCACCAATACAGATGAAGCGATTAAATGGCACAAGAGGTATGGGCATATGAATTTTGTAAGCTTACGACAACTAATAAATAAACAGATGGTGGTTGGTTTGAACGTCAACGTTCCTAACAACATTGACTGCACAATATGTTTAAAAAGCAAATGTTGTGTGAGACCCTTTAGCAGCTCAGAGAACAGAGCAAAGGAATTATTAGAAATTGTGCACAGCGATGTATGTGGCCCTATCAGTACAACATCAAGTGGTGGTGCGAAATACATACTTACATTCATCGACGACAAGAGCCGCTATGTCTCTGTATATTTTTTAAAGGGCAAAGACGAAGTATTCGACAGATTTAAAGAATACAAAAACAAAGTAGAACGTCAAACTGGTAAAAAAATCAAAATATTACGAAGCGACAACGGCAAAGAGTATGTAAACGGTGCTTTCGAGAAATATTTGAAAGAGAGTGGGATTGTTTGGCAATTAACCGTACCCTATACGCTACAGCAAAACGGAGTGGCTGAAAGATTCAACCGAACGCTGGTAGAGATGGCACGTTGTATGTTGGCAGACAGTGGACTATCGCAAAATCTTTGGGCAGAAGCGATTAACACAGCAGCTTATTTAAGGAACAGAGCGCCTACAAAAGCATTAGATGAAACTACGCCATATGAAGTTTGGTTTAATAGTAAACCGGTGGTCAAACATTTGCGAACTTTTGGATCATTAGCGATAGCACTCAATAAGAAGCATCATGGGAAATTCCAACCAAAAGGAAAAGAATACATATTCGTGGGCTATTCAGATGTTTCGAAAGCATACCGGCTCTATGAAAAGGCAACGGGAATAGTCATAGTGAGCAGAGACGTTTACTTTGTAGAAGCTGAGAGGAAAGATTACGTCGACATTGAGTTGTTCTCCGATCAAATTGAACAAAATACAACTAATGTCCATAATGAAAGTGACTACGAATCAGCTGATGAATATGATGACGTTGATGTTGATGCGGCAGCCGAAGAGAAAACGGAAAGAAGAGGCCCTGGACGACCAAAAATTATCCGAAGTAGCGGTCCTGGTAGACCAAAAAAGGTGTACAACACAATAAATCTCATGTGTTCTGAGAAAGTCAATGTTCCTGAGACAGTTGACGATGCTTTGCCAAGTGAGCATTCACAGTTTTGGTGGGATTGAAAGTGAGTATAGTGCTCTCTTAAATAATGATAGTTGGGATCTTGTCGAATTACCAGAGGGACAAAAGGCGATTGGCTGCAGATGGGTATATGCGCTAAAAAGAAACAAAAACGGAGATATTGAGCGATTCAAAGCGAGACTGGTGGCTAAGGGATGTGCGCAAATACATGGGGTAAATTATGACGAGACGTTTTCGCCAGTGGTGCGGTATGAAACAATTAGATTGGTTTTTGCGTTGGCAGCTGAATATGAATTCTATTTGCACCAAATGGATGTTTCAACTGCATACCTCAATAGTGAATTGGAAGAAGATATTTATGTAACGCAGCCAAATAAATTCGTGAATCAAAGAAAACCTGACCAGGTTTTGAAGCTAAAGAAGGCGCTTTATGGGCTGAAACAATCTGGACGTCAATGGAATCGGCGGTAAAATCAATTTAATTGCGGTATATGTAGATGACATGCTTATTGGTAGTTCAGATTTGAATGATTTAAATCACATAAAACAAGAATTTTCACAGCGAGTCCAAGTTGTTGATAAAGGTGTAGTAAACCATTTCTTAAGCATGGAAATAGAAAGAGACGGTGCAACTGGTTCAATTGCAATAAGTCAGAAGGGAAACATCAACCAACTTCTAAAACGACATGGTATGGAAAACTGTCGTTCGAACCGAATTTTCAAATTGCATGTAAAAATAAAAATTTTAAGAAAGCCAGTAAACTTGAATACCAATCACTAATTGGATCACTTATGTATATCGGGGTATGTACGAGGCCCGATATATTTCATTCAATATCGAAATTATCACAGAAGAATAATGACCCACATATGGAACGTTTTACAGCGGCAAATAGGGTTCTGAAATATTTGAACGGAACTAAGAATATTCAAATGAAATACGTTAAAACAGGAAAGCCGATAGAATGTTATGTTGACGCAGATTGGGGCGGCGATGCCATTGATCGTAAGTCGTACACAGGATACACCTTCATTTTTGCAGGAGGAGCAATATCTTGGGAAAGCCGGAAGCCGCAATCAGTGGCCCTATCAACTACAGAAGCGGAGTACATGGCCCTCTCATCAGCGGCTATAGAAGCCACATACATCAGCAAGCTACTCAAGGAAATACAATTACATAATAAAGACATAATTGAAATCCAAGGCGATAATCAAAGCGCAATACAACTTGTAGAGAATCCCGTGTATCATGCTCGTAGCAAGCATATAGATATAAAATATCATCATGTTAGGGACTTGTATAATAAAGGGTAAATAAATATAAAATACTGTAAGACTCAAGATATGGTAGCAGATGTATTAACAAAAAATCTTCCTAAAATAAATCATCAGAAATGTTCAAAATTATTAGGTTTATATATGTAAGAATATTTTTATATATATATGCATTGAGGAGGAGTATTGAAATTTGAATTTACACTAACATAATACGACTCTGAATATTTGCAACCCTGTTTGGTTCTCCTTTATTCCTTTTGTACATACTTTAAACTTCACTTAATTTTTAGTCTCAATAAACGCAATGAATAAGTAAAACGTATATCGGTTGTTTTAATTCGAACACAGAGAAGAGACTACATACAAAGGTTTGTGTTCCAACAATTATAATTTTTATAATTAAGAAAAAATTATAAATTTAGTAAAATTATATGTAAAAATATATATTTATGAAAATTTTATATAAAGAATTCGACAAATTTAATATTCGCCTGTTTACCAAAAACATGTCTTTTTGAATTTTATAAAAAGTCTGACCTGCCCATTGATTTTATTGGAACATTAATTTTCTTTACTTTTTATAAAAATTTATATCAGATCAAGGTATAGTTAATGATTAAATAAAAATGGGATACAATTTTTTTTTTTTTTTTTGGGTAGAGAGGGTAAAAATGCCTGCCGCATCATCAATACTTCAGATTTGGTATGTGATTTGGTATGTCAGAATTGCACCTACTAAAACATCCCCCTCCCTCGCTGAGAACATCTCCCTACCCTGGAACCCTTTTTATACTTACTTCAAGGTGGAGATTCTCACTTAGTCCCTATTGGACTCTCAACATTATTCCTGCGTCCAGGTCACGCTTTTTCCGTCGGAGCACATTTTCCACATATTTATCTACGTGGACCCAGTTTTCTTTGCTGTTTAGCATAACCTCCACAATGTTCTCGGTGGATTTCCATTTCAAGCGTGGTGCGCTCTGTTTGCCACCTTGTGCATTTGAAAAAGGTGTGCTCTGCATCATCCACATTGCTGTCGCCGTATATGCACTCAGTCCTTCCAATTTTTCCCATTCGGTGTAGATACTTGTAGAAGTATCCGTGACCAGACAGTAACTGCGTGAGGTAGAAATTGACGGTTCCGGGTGTTCCTCCTATCCAGCTTGCTATGTCGGGTATTAGTCTCGATGTCCATCCTCCGCGACTCTCGGCGGCCCATCATTCTTGCCAATGGTGCACGGTTTGTTGCTTTATATCCTGCGCGGTTCCTCTGGTATTCTTACCCATCTTGGCTTCTCGTAGGTGTTTTCGTTCGAGGGCCAAGAGATCGATAGGGATTAAGCAGCTAATTACCAGAATTGCCGGCGCCGATACTGTACGGTACGCTGAAGCTACTCGCAGAGCTGCGGTTCGTTGGACGGAGGATAAAACTTTTCTTCGGGCGTGCACCTTTAGCTTGTCAGCCCACAATTCGCTACCATACAGCAGAATGGAGTGCGTTGGCACCATCAGAAGCTTCCCCTTGATGGATGTCGGCCCTCCGATGTTTGCCATTAGTCTGCTGAGAGAAGCCGTTACTCGTGCGTCCTTCGTCGCCGCATTTTGCATTTGCGCCCAGTAAGTGAGCTTGGAGTCAAGCTGAATTCCCAGGTACTTTATCACCTTTTGTGTCCTGATGGTCTCGGAGCAAACTCTCAAGTCGATTTCTATTGGAATGTGCTTTCTCGTGAGGAATAGCAGTTCCGTCTTTTCCGTGGTCAACTTCAAGCCATGTGAATCGTGCCACCTCCGGGTTCTGATCATGACCTGGCTCAGCTTTCTTTGGGCGTCTTCCGAGTCGCGTGAGTTATGATAGAAGATACTCCAAATCTAAATATAAGAAAAATAGACAAACCCAGCATATTCTGAGAATGCTAACAGAACATGCTGGTAAACAATGTACACATCAAAGCGGCTCAAGCTGCATAGCTAAGAACGGTGAGCTTGCATATTAAACTAAGATAAGAAAGAAAATGCAAAGCCGAGTATGCTGATTCAGCTTTGCCTAAGAAAATATAGCATAAGAAATATAGCATAAGATATTTTGAAGGAGCGAGTGGTAACTGAGCAGTAGAACAATAAAGACGTTTGTATTTTTTTAAAACATATTGTTTCTTTATTAATACCGATACCTAGAAGTTACTCCACGGTTTAAGGAGTAACCAGAGGAATAAGGTGCCGGACCACTCGCTATAATTATAACTCTCGCTATAATTTTAACTGGCGCAATCGCGAAACAAACCTACCGCAATCCAACAAAAATTTCAACGCTGACCGACAGCTACATACACCAGTGGAGTGCAAATGTACTTACGGTTAAAAATAAATAAAAATTATAATAATACCATATAACAACGAAAAAAAAACGTGTTTTGCGCTTAGATAAAATAAAATTCAAATCGTAGCAGTATTCGGCAGAAGGAGATCTAAAAGTCAAACGCAATAACATTAAGTCGGACAAAATTGTTAAAAAAATTTATACAAATCAAATTTAAAATATACAACAAGAGAAGTGCAGAAGTGTAAGAGAAGTGCATCATCTACAAAGCGTACAAAGTGAAGGGAACATACAAAAATAACGACAACCGGAGAACAACAGCAGAAATATTCCACCAATCAACTAACCAGCGGAAGAAACGTAAATGTTAAGACTAAATATTAATTATTAAAAAAAATAATAATAAACAAAGAAATAAATAATAATAATTATTATTATTATAATAAGCTAAGAAAGAAGTATAGGAAAAATACAGTGTATAAAATTTATTGTTTCTCATTCTCTATTTTCAAAAAAAAAAATTAAGTACAATGGCTCAAAAGGGAACCAATATTGAACGTTGCTTAGTTGCAATAACGCAATTACTCCAACAAAACGCTACACAGCAAGGGATAAGTGTTAGGCAAAAAGTAGAAAAGGACCTCAAATACCTGCAACCATTTGAAGACAATGCAAGAAAGTTGCCAGCATTCATAGAAGCAATTGACAGAATATTGACTGATTATGAAGGACAACAACAGCTGGTTTTCAGAATAGTTTACGATCTAAAAATCTTAGGTTCGGCTAAAAATTTTTTGGCGTTAAACCCCCCAGAAAATTGGGAGGTATGTAAAATAAAATTAAAGCAGCACTTCAGGTCAACAAAGGACCAAATGACTCTAACTAACGACATAACCAACCTAAGAGTAGGAAGCATCAGCGAACTTGGTAGAAAAACTAAAGAAATAATCGATAATATTACTAAATATATAGTGCTCTGAGCGAGACAGGTGGTGCAATGAAAGAAATATTTTCAGGAATGCTGATACAAAGAATAAAGCAATTAGCAGCAGAGAACTTTGCATATATGGTACGAAATGTAACGACATGGACAGACATGACAAATACGATTTACAATTTCATAGGGCTGGATGATGGAAATTTAAACCCTATGTGTTTAACAAGAAATAAAAATCAAGGCCAATTCACACAAAACGCTAGAAATTATCATGGTAACAGAAACCAAAATAATCACAGATTACAAAACAATTTAGAACAAACCCACATTAGAAGACAAAATACGAATGAGCAAAATAACTCTCGTTCACAACATAATTCGAGACAATTCCCTCAAAGAGCTACAAACTATTCAGGGCAAAATAACTATCGCCCAAATAATCCCCAAAGACAAAGAGATTTTCGGCCTAGAAATTTTGGCCAATATAACAGCCAATATAATACAACAAATCAATATCGTAATAATGTAATGCTGCTGTACCAAACATTCAAAGCGGCACTCAGCAGTCAAGACGCTCAAATGGCCCAATACCCATGGAGGTGGACACTATGAGCAGGACGGAGGAGACAAATAACAACGACGAGTTTTTTACAAGATAGCCTCGGAAAACCAAAATAAAATTTTAATTTCGCTTACATTTTTTAATAAAAAATGGAGCAGACTAGTAGATTCTGGCTCTACTATAAGGATAGTGAAAAAAGCAAGCTTCGAAAAATATAATTTACCGGTGTTAGAAAAAAATAACACAATAGTTACTACATTGAACCGGAATATAAAGACATCTAATGAAAAGGTTAAAACACCATGTCTTCCAGAATTTGAATATTCACAAAACGCTAGATTTACATGGTTAAAAATAGATTATGATAAACCATATGACCTCTTACTAGGAAACGATTTTATTTTTAAAAATATAAAAATAATCGATATAGAAAATAAGGAAATTGTATTAAATAATGGCGTTAAAATCCCATTTCACACAAAAATGGTTGAAGAACAGATTCACTCATTGGAAACAAGTGAAATTCAAAATATTCAACTCGATCATCTAAAAGCAGATGAACGGAAAAAAGTTGAAAAATTGTTGATAAAAAAAGAAAAACTAATATATTAAGAAGGGGATCCTTTAACAAGTACGCAAACAGTGCTTCACGAAATTAAAACTACCACAAGTCAGCAAATTAATTCGAGATTATATAGGCTACCACCAAAACATGAAGAAGAAGCCGTAAGACAAATTCAAGAACTAAATATAACGCCAGGAGCAAATATAGCTCACCTATTATAATAGTGCCAAAGAAACGCGATAATTCAGGAAATCAAAAATTCCGCTTAGTGGTTGACTACAGGAGACTAAATCAAATAGCTGTTGACGATAAATATCCATTGCCAAATATTGATGGAATACTAGACAAATTGGGTAAACCACAGTACTTTACCACCTTAGATCTAGCAAAAGGTTACCATCAGATTTTATTGGCAGAAGAGGATATTTAGAAAACAGCTTTTGTTACTCCAGCAGGCCTGTACGAATATGTCAGGATGCCTTTTGGGTTAAAAAATGCCCCAGACACATTTCAACGCCTAATAAATGATATTTTAGGGGATTATATAAACATAATATGTGTTGTATATTTGGACGATATACTAATATTTTCGACATCAATAGAAGAACACATGAGTTCACTAGAAAGAATATTTGCAAGACTACAAGAACATAATCTAAAACTTCAAGCTGATAAATGCAGCTTCTTAAAAACGGAAACCAAATTTTTGGGACATATTTTGACAGAATACGGCATAAAACTAAACCAAGGTAGAAGCAATTATGAACTTAAAAGTGCCAAAAACTGAAAAACAGCTAAAAAGCTTTTTAGGGGTAACCGGATTTTACAGAAAATTCATTAAGGATTACTCAAAAATAGCGTATCCTATGATTAAATATTTAAAAAAGGAATATAAATTAAACCCAAACGATCCTCAATTTATTGCAAGGTTTGAAAATCTCAAACGATGATTTCATCCCACCCGTTTTTAAAATATCCTAACTACGAAAAAGAATTCACAATTACCACAGATGCTAGCGATTACGCCATTGGAGCAATATTGTCTCAAGAAGGACAACCAGTGTGCTATATCTCTAGAACACATAACAATCATGAGCAAAAATATGCTACGACAGATAAAGAATTTCTATCCATTATATATGCCATCACTTACCTTAGGCCTTATATATACGGAAAAAGGATTAAAATCGCTACAGATCATTGCCCGATTATGTACTTAAATAGTAAATACAAGGGAAAGGAATTCTCCCAACGTCACCAAAGATGGCTATTAAAATTGCAGGAGTATAATTACAAAATTGAATATTTACGTGGAAAAGATAATGTGGTAGCAGATTTTTTAAGTCGTATTGAGAATTCGCCAAAAATAAACGAATATAATGATAAAGAATCCAATTTGAACATGTCCGAAACAATTCATTCAGCAGAAGAAGAATTGCTAGAACACTTTGTTATAAAGGAAGAAATCGTAAATAAATATAAAACCCAAATTATAATAACCTACAGTCCTCAAGCTGAAATTCAAACTATACATAACAGAAAAGTAATAAAAATAAATCCGACGGAAAATGAAAATACACTTAAAGTTATTTTACAAAGGCACATTAAAGGAGGCAAAATTGGAATTTTCTCAGAAACCGAGGAAGCCGACTATCACAAAATTCAACTTTTGTTGATATCAATGTTTTCTTGCAATAGCAAATTACAGTCGTAAAGTGCACAAAGAGAGCATCAGAGATACTACAAGAAGAAGAGCTACATAAACAAATCTCACTCTATCATAATAACGAATCCATGCATAGCGGAATAGCAGAGACATATAATGCACTTAAAGACAAAATATTTTACCCAAAATTTAGAGAACATATACAACTAATAATAAATAATTGCCAAAAGTGTCAACAGATTAAATATGATCGAAAACCTATTAAAACCAAATATCAACTAACAGTAACGCCGACCGAAAAAAATGAAATTATTCACATTGATATTTTTCATTTTAAAAAATTTTCCTTTGTAACAGTCATGGACAAATTAACAAAATTTGCAGCTGCTTACAATATAACCGACAGAAACTGGAAATCAAAGAAATCTACAGAATCAACAAACATGAATTGAAGACCCAAGTCTCTCAACAGAGATGAGGATACAGGTCGTTATAGGTAACTATAATGATCGTTATCACTCAACAATAAAATTTTATCCATCCAACAATTTTAAAAGAAAGAATAGACCAGACCAAACAACATATAATAACTGAAAGAAATAGAAACAGAGAAGACTATGAAGAACAGAGATCAACAGGGCCAATAAAAAACTATAAAAGAGCTAGACATAAGGACGAACCATATTTTAGAATACATCCCTTACAAAATGTACATACAAAAAATATTAAAAGACCGTTAAAATTTACAGATGACACCCATAAGGATAATACTAATCGTGATGATGATGACCAAGACAGCACAAGGGCACTTGCAGGCGACGCCGATATTAGACGAAGCAGGATATGCAATAATACATATGGGAAATACGGAAATATCAAACGAAACAAGTACAATCCTCCACATCATTAAGCCATTGGAAATTCTAGAAATAATACATGAATTTAAAAAAGACATCGAACACAGCAAGATTAAGAGAAAAGATTTACTGTTTAACGAAATAAAGACAATAGAGGCAAAAATAAAGACAATTTGTCCAGAAAAATATAATAGGAACAAAAGAGGGTTAATGAACATAATAGGCACAATACATAAATGGTTATTCGGAGTAATGGATGACGACGATAGGCAGGAAATATTGGGCTATTTAGAAGTCCAACTAAAAAATGACCATAACATAATACAGGGAATAAATCAGCAGATTTCAATAAATAATTATTTTAATGATACAATTCACTTAATTAAAAGCAAAATTGAAGAAGATAGAGAAACGATAAATACTTTTATGCTACTGGCTAACCAACAAAACGAAGAAATTATTGGCCATCTACTATTTAACGATTTAATGAATAAAATTAGACATCTAGAAAACAAAATTAACGAAATTCAAACAAATATAGCAGCAGCTAAGTATAATATTATCCATCCGGGTATTTTAACAACGGAGGAAATAGAATATTTTAAAATAGATTTTTATAAATTAAAATTGTCAAAAATAGTCTATTGTAATTGCTATTAAAATTCCAAAAAATTACATAGTATCAGATTTAAAATTAACGCTAACGCCAAACGCTACAAACTTAGAAATTGAAACTGATAATGAATTAATTGTCACAATTAATAATGAAAATTTTAGATATGAAAAAGACGCAGCGTTAAAAGATTTAAAAAGAAGCCAGAATTGTATTTTTAAAAATGAATGCACATTTAAATTTAACAATAAAACTAAATTAGAGATTATAGAAGATAAATAAAACAATAAAACTTTTGAAAATACAAAAATGGAATTTACCGAAAAGTTTCATTACCCAACTCAAGTGCTTAATCAAAACTATACCCATGAACTACAATTTAACGAAATAGACATTAAGGATTTCAAAAATATAAAAAAAATTGTGGAACTTATTTACCACAAACATGTTTCATATGGTCTAAATGTAATAATGATACTAGGTCTGACAGTGCTAGTAATTGTAATAATAATTTATTTGAAAAATAAAAATATTAATGTAAAAATAATAAATAAAAGAACTCAGGAGAGTTCTGAGAGTAACCGTAGGGGAGTTATGATAGAAGATACTCCAAATCTATATATAAGAAAAATAGACAATCCCAGCATATTCTGAGAATGCTAACAGAACATGCTGGTAAATAATGTACACATCAAAGCGGCTCAAGCTGCATAGCTAAGAACGCTGAGCTCGCATATTAAAGTAGGATAAGAGAAGGAATGCAAAGCTGAGTATGCTGATTCAGCTTTGCCTATGAAAATATACCATAAGAAAGATAGCATAAGATATTTTGAAAGAGCCAGTGGTAACTGAGCAATAGAACAATAAAGACGTTTGTATTTTGTAAAACATATTGTTTCTTTATTAATACCGATACCCAGTAGTTACTCCTCGGTTTAAGGAGTAACCAGCGGAATAAGGTGCCGGACCACTCGCTATTGTAAACCTAGTAACTTATGACACAGTATAGTACCCCTTAAGCTCATGTAAACTGCATGTTAGGTCTTGGCACCACTTATTGGCAGCACTCGGTCATCGAACAGAGCTACGTATAAAACAATCGCTGCCGACTTCGCTCTCTTTTTTTTCCGACGACCGAACGTAAAACAGGTGCCAAGACCGCGGTAAAAAGAAAAAACAATAGTTTCGCCATAAAATAAAAGAAAAACTTAAATTGTCTAAAACTCAGATGTGGGGTAGTTTAAACCCAAATCAATAAAACATAAAATTAAAATTTTTTTTTCAATAAAATAAGCGATTTATCCTGATTATCCGGATTATGACGACTCGCTCAAAGCAGACGCTGGCAAATGCCAAGGAGGAGCTTCCGCTGCCGGCGACAACAAAAGAACGCAAGAAGAAAAAGCGAGCCGATTTCAGCGAAATCGAGCACGCCATTCCGAAGTTCTCTGGGGACAGCCAGATCCAGACGGTGAAACATTTTTTCAAGGATTTTGAGGAGATTATGCAGACTGTCAGCGCCGATGAGCGCTTGAAGCTACTGAGTCTGCGACGCTCTCTTACCGGCACGGCACGGTTGTTTCTGACAACCACTTCAGCTTTAAAATACGAAGATTTAAAATGTGATCTCATTAACGAATTCGATGTGTCTGTCTGCCCGCTTGATGTGTACAAAATTTTAGCACAACGTCGAAGAGATTCGACAAGACGGGTCGATGCACAGTTATGTACTAACTATGCAGGCTATAGCGAGGCAATCAGACATTGAAGAAGCCGAAGTTGTCGATTTCATTATTGACGGTATTGGAAATAGTGCCGTTAATGTGAATCTGCTGGCCAATGCGCGTACTATTGACGAACTGAAGCGCCTTATCAAGCGATACCAATGCCTTTATTTGACTCCACGTGCCGATCCCAACGTGACTTTCACTGTCAAACGTGATGCCGCTACTATACCTCGTGCCGTCGTCACAAATCGCGCAGTTCCATCAAGAAATCCTGTGCCGAAACCAGGTGGAGAAAAAGATGTGACTCTATGTTTTAATTGTTCGCAAACCGGACACATCAATCCAAACTGCCCGTATACTCTGCGCCAAAATGGTTCATGCTTCAGGTGCTGGCGTATGGGCCACGATCACCGCTCTTGCCCCAATCCGCGGAAAATTCTGACCAAGAAGACACCACTGAACAATGATAGAGATGATGCTTTCCAAGTTGCTGCAGTTGAGGACGACGATACAGCTGAAGAATGCAGTGACATAATCTCCACATTTAATCTGGTAGGTATTGCATTTAAGATAAATTCAGTGAAGAGTGCAAATTTTAACGAATTTTTTTCTCTTTTTGACACCGGTAGCGCGGCTAGTTTTATGCGAGAATCCTGTGCTCCAAAACCAAAATTGCCTACAAGGCCAAGATCATCCAAATATTTTGGAATTGGTGGACGCCGTTTAAAAATTATTGATGAAATACAATGTGAAGTTAAATTTAAAAATATAGTTAAGAATATTAATATTATAATTTTGCCGGATGAAATGATGTTAATGCCAGTTATTTTAGGCAGAAATTTTTTAAGTTCTTTCAATATACATTTAACTAATTTGAAATTACGCTACAATAAAGCAAAATTAATGAATTTAAACAAAAAGAAAAATATTTGCACTCTTCCTCTGGATAATTCTTTTTCAGTTCTCAGTAACCTTGGTCTTTTGAAAAATGATTTTGAGGGTGGACTTTCAACGGAGGTTGAGTTAAGTGATAATCCAAGCACCAATAGTGACGTTCCGTATGTTTTTGGTATTGATATTGCGGCTGACGATAAAATAGATATTGATAACAATTTAGTAAAATTTTCGTATGGGAACTGAGGAAACTAATTGTAGATTCGTATATATCGCCGAAAAAAAATGAAACGGAGTCAGTGGAATTTAAAATGAAAATACATTTAACTTCGAATGTACCTTTTTATTGCCCGCCGCGCCGTCTTTCCTATTTAGAACGAAAAGAAGTGCAATCAATTGTCGAAGAGTTGCAACGTGACGGTATTATACGCCCAAGTCATTCACCCTACGCTTCCGCCATTGTATTGGTTAAAAAGAAAAATGGTAAGACAAGAATGTGCGTCGACTATCGCGGGTTAAATAAAATTACTGTTCGCGACAATTATCCACTGCCGTTAATAGAAGATTGTATAGACTATTTAGAAGGTTGCAAAATTTTTTCTGTTTTAGATCTAAAAAGTGGATTTCACCAAGTTAGTATGTCAGAAGAGTCAATCCCATATACTGCATTTGTGACTCCTAATGGGCAGTATGAATATTTAAAAATGCCTTTTGGGCTCAAGAATGCCCCTGCAGTATTTCAGCGATTTATAAACAACATATTTCGCGATTTAGTTGAAAATAGGAGAATAATCATTTATATGGATGATATTCTAATTGCAAGCAAGAATTTTTCCGAGCATAAAATTTTAGTTGAAATGGTTTTACGACGCATAACGAGTTGTAAACTGCAACTCAATCTCTCCAAGTGTAAGTTTGGTTATGAAAGAATAGAGTATTTAGGTTTTTCTGTGTCCGTTTATGGAATATCACCAAGTGAATCACATGTCTCCGCCATAAAGAACTATCCTTTACCGACTAATCAGAAAGAACTGAATTCATGCGTCGGTCTGTTTTCATATTTTCGACGATTTGTGCCGTATTTTTCCAGTATTGCAAAGCCATTACTTAATTTACTGAAGAGATTCCGAATTCTGCCTAGACGAAAAATGTACTTCTTCATTCAATGAATTAAAAGCAAGATTGGCTAAACCGCCGATTCTTTCAATATATACTCCAACTAGAGAAACTGAATTACACTGTGATGCTAGCTCACTAGGTTTTGGTGCCGTCTTATTGCAAAGACAGGACGACAAAAAATTGCATCCTATTTCATACTTTTCGAAAACAACGTCTGCGGCAGAATCTAAATATCACAGTTTTGAATTAGAAACGCTTGCTATAATTTATGCTCTAAGAAGATTCAGAGTTTATTTGGAAGTATTGTAGTTCATTAACTCTGACGTTGGAAAAAAGAAATGTGAACCCTAGAATTGCCAGATGGGCTTTAGAGCTTGAAAATTACAATTACTCCATACAACATAGGAGTGGTGCCGCGATGGGCCACGCAGATGCCCTGAGCAGGTATCAAATTGCGTCAATATTAGACTCCGGTGATATAGATTTTCAAATACAAATACCGCAGGAACGTGATGACGTCATAAAAAAATTGATACTTAATTTAGAAACAAAAAAAATTGATGATTTTGAACTTACAGATGGAATGGTTTTTAGAAAAAAAAAATGATGGAAGTAAGGCTTTGTATGTACCCCATGAAATGGAGGATAACGTCATTAGATTAATTCATGAAAAAATTGGACATCAAGCTGTGGATAAATGTTATGAAAAGATGAGTTCATATTACTGGTTTCCAGGTATGCGTCAAAAAATAGAAAAATTTATACGAAGTTGCATCAAGTGCCTTATGTACGCAACACCAGTAAGAGTACGTGAGCGGAATTTGTATAGTATTCCTAAGCTACCATTGCCGTTTGATACTATACACATTGATCATTTTGGTCCATTGCCGTCATTAACTTCCAAAAGAAAACATATTTTGGTGGTAATTGACGCGTTCACTAAGTTTGTAAAATTATATCCAACAAACTCAACTAGTACTGAAGAAGTCACTTCCGCTCTTGACAAATATTTTAGTTACTTTAGCCGTCCCAAACGAGTGATTTCGGACAGAGGAACATGTTTTACTTCTTTAGAATTTGAAGACTTTCTCATAAAGCACAATATACAACATGTAAAAGTTGCCGTAGCTTCCCCTCAAGCAAACGGTCAAGTGGAACGGGTTAATAGGGTAATTAAATCCATGTTAGGAAAATTGAGTAACCCAATAAACCATGCCGATTGGTCAAATAAATTACTGCAGGTTGAATATGCAATTAACAACTCAGTTCACGCAACGACAAAAAATACCCCAAGTATGCTACTTTTTGGCACCGAACAACGTGGACAAATAGTAGATGAACTTACAGAATACTAAGAAAATAAAATTAATACCGGAAGTGAGCGTAATTTGGCTCATATCCGTACGAGTGCCGCGAATGCAATTGTTAATTCTCAAGAATATAATTTAAAATTTTTTCTGAAGCATAGTGCCGAAGCAAAAACTAATGGCGTTGGTAATTTTGTAGTGATTAGAAACGTTGACAATATCATTGGGACGAACAAAAAATTTGTTCCTAAATATCGAGGACCATATGTAGTACATAAGAAATTGGGAAATGATCGCTATGTGATACGCGATATTGATAATTGTCAATTGACTCAACTTCCGTATGATGGGGTAATAGAAGCTAATCGGATGCGAAAATGGCTATTAAAGGCAAATGATAAGGCAAAAGACACTGATGAACTATGCAATACCGAAATTATGATTTGACGATTGTTATATTTTATTTACGCTTTAAAGTTACATTTAAGTATTTTTCTATCTTTACATTAAGTAGCTGCTAACTTTAATTGATCGAGCTCGATCAACTGTCAGATTGGCCGAGTTGTAAACCTAGTAACTTATGACACAGTATAGTACCCCTTAAGCTCATGTAAACTGCATGTTAGGTCTTGGCACCACTTATTGGCAGCACTCGGTCATCGAACAGAGCTACGTATAAAACAATCGCTGCCGACTTCGCTCTCTTTTTTTTCCGACGACCGAACGTAAAACAGGTGCCAAGACCGCGGTAAAAAGAAAAAACAATAATTTCGCTATAAAATAAAAGAAAAACTTAAATTGTCTAAACTATAATTATAACTCTCGCTATAATTATAACTCGTGCGGTGATGACAGCCGCAATGTCGTCTGAGTATCCAACTAGATGAGTGTCATCTGGCATTTCTATGCGCAAAATGCCGTCGTAGCTTATATTCCAAAGGTCCGGTCTGTGGATGGACCCTTGCGCTGCCCCTGATGTGATGGTTTTGCTTCGGGTGCCATTTTTGGTCTCGTATATCTACATTCGATCTTTAAGGTAGCTCCGGATTATCTTCTTCAGATAAGCTGGTATCTGAAAACGATTTTCAAGTGCCTTGATCATATCCACCCACCTAGCGCTGTTGAAAGCGTTTCTGACGTCTAATGTAACAAGGAGTACCACTCGCCTGGAGTAGAGATTTCCTTGCTGTGCCGTTAGCACACTTTCTATGACGTCTTCTACGGCGCCAATTGTGGGCGATCCTGGTCGAAAACCGTGTTGTCGAGTGGTTAGTCCCCCAGCGTTTTCAATGGCTGCTGCTATTCTGGGTTTGAGTAGTCGCTCCAAAAGTTTGCCCGCGGTGTCTAGCATATACAGTGGTCGATATGCTGGGTTACAATAAAAATATTTATATGGATATAATTATGAAAAAATTATTAAAAGTGGATTTGATAGTAAATTTCTAAAGATAAATAAATTGATTTTAGCTATAAAATATGTATATATCGCCCGTCACTCTTATTATTAAAATATTTAAAATTTTTAAATGTAGTTAAAAAATATATGCTTATAATTAGCAATTATTAATAAATTTGTTATAATTTATTTAAATTATTTTATTACTTAATATATGTTAAATTTTTATTAAATTATTAATTTCAATTTTTATAATTTAAAAAAAAATTATAAAATTTGTAAAATTAAATGTAAAAATATATTTTTATGAAAGTTTTATTTAAAGAACTCGCCAAATTTAATATTCGCCTGTTTAACAAAAACATGTCTTTTTGAATTTTATAAAAAGTCTGACCTGCCCATTGATATAAATTATTTAAAGGCCACAGTATATTAACTGTGCAAAGGTAGCATAATCATTAGTCTTTTTATTAAAGGCTGGAATGAATCGTTTGATGAAATATTTACTGTTTCATATGAATTTAATTTTTAATTTTATTTTTTAATTAAAAAGTTAACATATATTTAAAAGACGAAAAGACCCTATAAATCTTTATATTTTAAATTGTTTTAATTATAAAGAATAATTAAATTAAAATAATTTAAAAAATTTCATTTGGGTGATAAACTTTTATTTTATATATTCATTAATTTATGATTTATTGATCTATTATTAATGATTAAAAGTTTAAGCTACTTTAGGGATAACAGCTTAATTTTTTTGGAGAGTTCTTATCGATAAAAAAAATATGCGACCTCGATATTGGATTAAGATATAATTTTAGGTGTTAAACGGCTACACCAAAATTTATTTAAGTGAAGTTATTTAAATAAATTCTAAATTTATTGCACTAATCTGCCAAAAGAATTATTTATATTAAATATAATCTTTATTAAAAATATAATTATTTTAATATTTCATCCTTTCGTACTAAAATATTACAATACATTAAAGATAGAAACCAACCTGGCTCATTTAATATTTAATTCACTTAAATAAATTCTAAATTTGATAATATATGTTTAATATAGATGTTTTATTAATATTTATTAGAAGTTTAATTTTAATTATTTGTGTATTTGTGTGTTTGGACTTTTTTTACTTTTTTAGAACGTAAGGTATTAGGTTATATTGGAATTCGAAAAGGGCCCAATAAAGTTTGATTAATTGGTTTACCTCAGCCTTTTTGTGATGCAATCAAATTATTTACAAAAGAACAAATTTATCCTTTGTTATCTAAATATATACATTATTATATTTCTCCTATTTTTTCACTATTTTTGTCTTTATTGATTTGAATATATATGCCTTTAATTATTAAATTATATTCTTTTAATTTAGGTATTCTGTTTTTTTAAGATGTACTAGTATGGGAGTTTATAGTGTAATAGTAGCGGGTTGATCATCTAATACAAATTATGTATTATTAGGAAGATTACGGGTGTTGCTCAAACAATTTATTATGTGGTAAGTTTAGCTTTAATTTTATAATCTTTTATTTTTTTAATTGGAAAATTTAATATTTTGAGATTTTATACTTATCAAATTTATATTTGATTTATATTTATTTTATTTCAAATTTCTTTAATTTGAATAGTAATTTGTTTAGCAGAAACAAATCGGACGCCTTTTGATTTTGGGGAGCAGAGTCTGAGTTAGTTTCACGGTTTAATGTAGAATGTAGAAGAGGAGGATTTGATTTAGTTTTTATGGCAGAATATTTTAGTATTTTATTTATAAGAATATTATTTTGTATTTTTTTTTTTTAGGTGCAGATATTTTTAGTTAATTTTTTTTTGTTGTTTAAAGTTAGGATTTATTGGATTTTTATTTATTTGAGTGCGAGGGACTTTACCTCGATTTCGATATGATAAATTAATATATTTAGCATGAAAATGTTTTTTACATTTTTCATTAAATTATTTAATATTTATTATTGGTTTGAAAATTATTTTATTTTCTTTGATATAATAGTAATATATATTTCTATCTTATATTTTCAAAATATAAGCTTATTCCAGCTCATTAACTTTTTTTTTTAATAATGAATCTCCTCATTTAGTAATAATAGGATTAATTATAAAATAAAAAAAATTAGAAATAGTTAAAAATTGTCCTGTAAAGATATAAGGAGTTTCTACGGGACGAGCACCAATTCATATTAATATAATTACATTAATTAATATTAATCAAAATATAATTTGATTAATAGAATAAAATTGAATTCCTCGGAATTTTCTTAATTTATAAAAAGGGATAATTATTAGGATTTTTTTTTTTTGGGTAGAGAGGGTAAAAATGCCTGCCGCATCATCAAAACTGTCGTCACAGATTTGGTATGTGAGAATTGCACCCACTAAAACATCCCCCTCCCTCGCTGAGAACATCTCTCCACCCTGGAACCCTTTTTATACTTCCTTCAAGGTGGAGATTCTCACTTCGTCCCTATTGGACTCTCAACATTATTCCTGCGTCCAGGTCCCGCGTTTTCCGCCGGAGCACATTTTCCACATATTTATCTAAGTGGTCCCAGTTTTCTTTGCTGCTTAGCATAACCTCCACAATGTTCTCTGTGGCTAAGGTTTCCCCGATTTCCATTTCAAGCGTGGTGCGCTCTGTTTGCCACCTTTTGCATTTGAAAAAGGTGTGCTCTGCATCATCCACATTGCTGTCGCCGTATATGCACTCACGCCCTCCAATTTTTCCCATTCGGTGTAGATACTTGCAGAAGTATCCGTGACCAGACAGTAACTGCGTGAGGTAGAAATTGACAGTTCCGGCTGTTCCTCCTATCCAGCTCGCTATGTCGGGTATGAGTCTCGCTGTCCATCTTCCGCGACTCTCGGCGGCCCATCGTCCCTGCCAATGGTGCACGGTTTGTTGCTTTATATGCAGCGCGGTTCCTCTGGTATTCTTACCCATCTTGGCTTCTCGTAGGTGTTTTCGTTCGAGGGCCAAGAGATCGATTGGGATTAAGCTGCTAATTACCAGAATTGCCGGCTCCGATACAGTACGGTACGCTGAAGCTACTCGCAGAGCTGCAGTTCGTTGCACGGAGGATAAAACTTTTCTTCGGGCGTGCACCTTTAGCTTGTCAGCCCACAATTCGCTGCCATACAGCAGAATGGAGTGCGTTGTCATCATCAGAAGCTTCCTCTTGATGGATGTCGGCCCTCCGATGTTTGCCATTAGTCTGCTGAGACAAGCCGTTACCCGTGCTGCCTTCGTCGCCGCATTTTGTATTTGCGCCCAGTAGGTGAGCTTGGAGTCAAGCTGAATTCCCAGGTATTTTATCACCTTTTTTGTCCTGATGGTCTCGGAGCAAACTCTCAAGTCGATTTCTATTGGAATGTGCTTTCTCGTGAGGAATAGCAGTTCCGTCTTTTCCGTGGCCAACTTCAAGCCATGTGAATCGAGCCACCTCTGGGTTCTGATCATGACCTGGTTCAGCTTTCTTTGGGCGTCTTCCGAGTCGCGTGCGGTGATGACAGCTGCAATGTCGTCTGCGTATCCGACTAGATGAGTGTCATCTGGCATTTCTATGCGCAAAATGCCATCGTAGCTTATATTCCAAAGGTCCGGTCCGAGGATGGACCCTTGCGCTGCCCCTGACGTGATGATTTTGCTTCGGGTGCCATTGTTGGTCTCGTATAACAACATTCTATCTTTAAGGTAGCTCTGGATTATCTTCTTCAGATAAGCTGGTATCTGAAAACGATTTTCAAGTGCCTCGATCATATCCACCCACCTAGCGCTGTTGAAAGCGTTTCTAACGTCTAATGTAACAAGGAGAACCACTCGCCTGGAGTAGTGATTTCCTTGCTGTGCCGCTAGCACACTTTCTATGACGTCTTCTACGGCGCCAATTGTGGACTTTCCTGGTCGAAAACCGTGTTGTCGAGTGGATAATCCCCCAGCGTTTTCAATGGCTGCTGCTATTCGTGGTTTGAGGAGTCGCTCCATAAGTTTGCCAGCGGTGTCTAGCATACACAGTGGTCGATATGCTGACGGTGATTCAGGGCTTCCTTTTCCCTTGCTGATGAGCACTAGCCGATGTCTTTTCCATACGTCTGGGAATATTCCTTCTGTCAGGCATGCATTGTACATATCGAGGAGTACTTGGGCATGACTATTTGACACTATTTTGAGGACTTCTGCTGGAATACCGTCGATACCCGGTGCTTTGTTGCTCTGTAGGGTTATGGCGGCTGCTTTAAGTTCGTCTTCCGTGAAAGGAGGTGGAACTTCCTTGACCAGCACTTCCGATTCTTCTCTTAAGGCATGTATAGGAAATAGAGCGTTTACTATGTTTTCCATAGTATGGTCTTCTAGTTGGGGTACCGATACTCTTGCTCCAAGCTTTTTCATTACGACTTTATATCCCAGTCCCCATGCTTTGTTGTTTATGTCGTTTCGGAGCTCCTCCCATTTCTGCACCTTGCTGGTGCGAATAGCAGTTTTGAGGATTTTCCTAGCAGCTTGGAGATCTTCTCTTTCGGCAATCGCGGATCCAACACGCCTGGCCCTAGTGTATTTTCTTCTACACCGCAGACAGACCCGTCTGAGTTGAGCTATTTCCTCTGTCCACCAGTAAACGGCCTTCTTGTGTTTATTTGGTCTTATTTTTGGCATCGCTTTGGTACAGGTTCTCTCTACACACTGCATGGTCTGCTTCACCTTGCTATTAGCATCGCTAGCGTGGCTGTCTAATGGAATGTTTGCCTCCACCTCAGCAAGTAGCACTTCAGGAATTAACTTTGATACATTTCACTTGCGTGTTCCTCGTCCACTTATGGTGTGGTCATGGTTGCTTGGCACTTTTTTAATGGAAAGCGAAATGTATTGGTGATCGCTTCCATTATAGTCTTCTAAGACTTTCCCTGTATTTACTCTGTGAGCAATGCTCTCAGAAGCTAGTGCAATATCTGGAATTGTACCCACGCATTCTGGTCTTCTGCAGTGGCAGTGGTCCCTGTATTTACGATGACCATTCCCAGTCTCGCGACCATATCCAGTACCCGCCGGCCCCTTGAATTGGTTGTTTGCATTCCCCATTCAACTGCTTTGGAGTTAAAATCGCCAGCGATGATGAGTGCTCCTCCAAACTCTTGTGCTTTATCTTCGATGTCATCGATCTTTTTCTGGAATACTTCTGCGCAGTCACTTGGAGTCAAGTAGCAGCTTATCAAAGTAAAGTATCGATCATGGGCCCAAACGAAACCATCGCCTTTTCCATATCCGGTTATGCTAAAATTGCTGCCTACAGGTAACCATATGGCCGCCGTTCCGCTCGTATCTGTAAGCCATGTTCCGCTAACTTTTTCCCTATATTGCTCACTGATTACTACAATGTCTGCTTTTTGCTCTATACTAATTTGGTCCAGTAATGCGTCAGCCACTCTGCTTCTGTGCATGTTTCCTTGCAGCACTTTCATTTAGATGTGAATTTTTTGCTCATCGCGCATCTACTTGAGCTCGGGATATGGTCTACCGGACTGCATTGAGCATCAACGCAGAGGCAGCACTTTGGGGTGTTACTGCACTCTTTTAATTTGTGCCCCGTTTCGCCACTTCGTATACACAGGCCTTGACCTTTCCTGTCAGGTCCTTTGCACTGCCATGTTAGATGACCAGGAGCAAAGCTCCGGAAACACCGTTTTGTGTTATGCCCTGGCCTTAATCTGCAGTTAACCCATCCGATCCTGATGCGATCTTTCTCCAGCAGTATATTGGCGAGCTCCGATGACATCGTTACATAGGCTCGCACCTGCTCTCGACTATTTGGTGCTGTTATAGTTGTTACCATATCCTCATAGGAAGCAGTTCTCATATTTTCGGGAAGTGACTCCTTTACGGCTTGGTGTACTTATTCCTTTATGGCGAGCAGATCGAGATCTCGTATCTCTATAGTGGCTCTTGGCTTAAGATCAGTCACAACTGCTGACTCCTGTAGAGCACCTTTTAAAAGTTCACAAAAGCCCGTTGTCTCTTTTGCTCCTTTATCCAGCTCCAGCAGAAGCCCACCTGCTCTTGTTTTCCGGATCGATCGCACCTTGGTCTGTGCATCCTCTGGTTTTACATTGCAGCGGATGCTTTTCAGGACATCCGCATATTTGAAACCCTCTGCTGGTTTGATAAGGACGGCTTCGGACTTTGGTTTTGTCTCCTTCGTCCTATGTCTTCCTTGCATTGTCGTTCGTGACTTATCGCTGTCGCCCACGGAATTCTTTGTTGTTGAATTTTCCTGTGTTTGACGTCGTGTTGCCACACGTCTACTCCTTGTGACAGTTTGCAACCCATCGGCCTTACTTTCGCAGAATTTTTTCCCATCTTCTGGTTCTGCTGGGGTGGAAGCTGCTCGTTCGGGTCTAGCCATCGTCGGTGTTGCTGAAGCCCTTGTCAGGGCCGTGTGCCTCGGTTTCGGTGCCCTAACAAGTTTGCACTCGTTCTCTTTTCCGTCCAGTTTCGCCGATAGCTTTCCATTACGTCGAAAAGCTCGTCTAGCTCGGAAACTCCGGTCTTTACGTCCATGCTCACGTTCTTCTGCTTTATCATTGCTTGCTTCATCTTCGTCAGGACTTTCTGACATTTCGTGAGAACTTCTTCTTCTGCCGTTCTCATCTTTATGATGAATTCCTGTCTGGGTGAGCTGACGGGTTATTTCATCAATACAGGTGTGGGATTTCCAGAAGACTCCTGCTGTTGTTGGTTCCCTTTTGCGCCCAGAGGCGTTTGGTTCGCGGCAGGGATGGTGCGCGATTTGTTGCACGCTCCATCTACCGGTGTGTTACTTACTTGGGGTTGTTGCTGGTTTGTTACTCCCTCTTCTGGCGATCGCATAATTTTGCTACTTCTTCTAAAGCAGCTTCCCCTTTCTGGATCGCTTGGAGTTACTTTCTGCTGTATTTGAGTTTTAGGTTGAGTTTGTTGCTTTGTTTGAGGTGTATTCATTTTATATGGGTCCCCGGTTCAAGCCGCTTTCTCCGTTCGTTGTACAGTCGCTTTAGAAATATCAATGTGGTTGTCTATGCAAGCAGGGAGTTCCACCGAGGGTTGGCACAAGTCTTCATGAGAACTTGTACTCAGAGCCAGGATAAGCGTTAGTCAGGATTGATGCTCAACTGAGCCTGTACCGCCAACTTAATGGTGACGCAACATCGAACGTACTTGAAGACCCGCCACGGTTTTAACGGGACGGAGGCAGCTACAGCATTAGCCCGAAAGCCATTTCCACCCGATATCACTCTGGTGTACTGAGGTAACGGAATACTGCAGCTACCAGCCCAAGGCAGACCGTTCATATATGTTTTCAAATCGTTTTCCTAGGGGCATAACGCGTCAGTTTCCATTTACTTGTGTCTCCCACGATGCCATCTGTGAATGGATGGGGAGCACTTCTTTAGACGGTGCCTACTCGTCTTGTCACATGCGTTTCTCAGAGTTTGCAGACCTTTTCAGTCGCACTCTCCTCGCTTGCCGCTCTTGGTCGGGGACTACTTATTGGTTATTCGCAGCTAACCTACTCTGGTAGGCCGTTCACTATCCGACACCTGTGACCCCCACGGTAGCCTGAGCTTAGCCCCGCGCCTAATAATTATTAGGATAGCAATAGATAAAACTAAAGCAATTACTCCAACAAGTTTATTAGGAATAGATCGAAATTGGCATAAGCAAATAACAAATATCATTCAGGTTTAATGTGAATTGGTGTTACTAAGGGATTTCCGGGGATAAAATTATCTGGATCTCCTAATAGATAGGGATTAGTAAGTGTTAAAATTATTAAACTTTTTAGTATAATAATAAATCCAACAATATCTTTAAATGAAAAATAAGGATGAAAAGGGTTTTTATTATTATTAGAATTTAATCCTATTGGGTTATTTGATCCTGTTTGGTGTAGGAATAATAAATGAATAATTACTATTGCTAATACAATAAAAGGTAATAAATCGAGTGAGAGTTGCGTTATCTACACCAAAACCTCCTCATAGTCATTGTACTAAATCAATTCTTAAATATGGAATTGCGGAGAGTAAACTAGTAATAACTGTAGCTCCTCAAAAAGATATTTGACCTCATGGTAAAACATACCCTATAAAAGCAGTGCCTATTAATAAAAATAAAATAATTGTTCCAATTAATCATGTTGAAGTATAAACATATGATCCATAATGTTAATATTAAAATTTGAATTATTAGACATTATCCAAGTAATGAACCAAAATTTCATCTAGTGAATTACTAATTGGGGCAGGTAAATCAATTAAAGCATTATATATTATTTTTAATAAGGTGTGAGTTAATCGTAAGGGTTTATTCATTAGTTTATTAATCGTAAAGGACCATAAAATAAATTAGTAATTTTTACAACTATAATTAAAGTTACTAATAAATAATTTATTAGTGTAATAAACTCAGCCTTTTTTCAAGTTAAACAGTTAGAGTTTATTGTATTTGTTATTTTCTTTATTTCAACTTCGATGGCTTACAATTCAGTTTGAGGTACAAAAAGGGAATGAGCTTAAAGAATAAAAGTAATAAATACAATGCTCTCTTGCAGTCGTTGTTCATGAAATGTATACATACAAGATTCTCTCTCTGCAGTTGTAGTTACTGAAATGCATACATACAAAAGCTTCTCTTGCCAGCGTTCATTTCATGACAAGAGCTGTTAATACGGTTTGTTTTACTCATAAGAGATGGTAAGGATAATGATCTGTACAATAAGTGAATACCCTACAACTACCCCCTTCATAAATTTGTTTCTCAGTCAATATGATCCATATTTTACATAATTCATTTGCTTAAACTATATGTAACAAATTTATATAACAACAATATTCAATTTTTTTCCTTTTTATAATTTATAAATGTAATACAAATGTTACTTATACTTTATACTTTTCTACTTTTTCTTTCTCTTAAATTATATCTAACAATTTCTTTTGATAATTCATGAGAAGCTACATTTTCTTCTTCTTTATTTTCAATATTATTTGGTTGAACCTGATCTTCAATACTTTGTTGGATACTTGTAGATATGTTCTGTTGTTCTGAATAGTTGTTGGAATTCCAGTATTTTCCTTTAGAGGTTCAGTACACAATACAATTTTGTTTGCATGCCTTTTCCATGTTTTATAATATTTTGTTTTTATTAAATAGGTTTGCTTACCAAGTTTGTTAACTACAGATCCTCTACTCCAAGAAACTTTTCCGGGAATTGAATAATCTTTACACACAACTTGATCGTCTTCATTAAAAACATTTCTCTTATTGCCTTTATAAAATTTAATCTGACTTTCTTGTTGGTTTTTTGCATGTAATTTAATTTTATCTTTGTTAATTTTTATTACTTTTCGATTTGGATTAGTTAAATCCAGTCTTGTTCTTAATTGGTGTTTATTAAACATTAACTGAACTGGTGAAACACCAGTACTAGAATTTACTGTGTTTATATAATCAAATAAAAATCTACATAGTACGCTATTGAATTCGGATATTGGTACATTATTTAAACTGCGCTTAAGAGCATTTTTAAGGGTTTTTACTGAATTTTCAGCCTGTCCATTGGTAGCTGGGTGCCCTACAGGAGTTGTAACGTGATCAATGCCGTTAAGCCTTAAAAAAATTTTAAATTCATGGGACACAAAAGATGTGCCATTATCCGAAACGATACATTTTGGTAAACCAAATCGAGCAAATAATTCTCTTAAAACTTGACATACTGCGCGACTGGTTGCATTATTATCCATATCGATGCACTCAATCCATTTACTGGTACTATCCACCACAACTAGACACCAACGTTTTAAAAACGGGCCAAAAAAATCGATATGTAATCTTGACCACACTTCCTCTGATCTCGGCCAAGGTATTAACTCTTGCTGCGGTGGATTAGGTCGTGTCATTAAACATGAGTCACACGCCTTTACAATTTTTTCTAAATCTTTGCCTTGGTTAGGCCACCTACAACTTTCCCGAGCCATCGCCTTCATTTTTACTATGCCCATATGTGATGCATGTAACAAGGCAACAACGTCTCTTCTTAATTTTTCAGGCATTATCACCCTATAGCCCCAAAACAAACTATTAGATTCACAGAACAAATCGTTCCTTTTTAAAAAATATGGAAGTAATTCGGATTCTGAGCACTTAGCCGGCCAGCCTGATTCAATGTTTTTACGCACTTTATGTTACAGCTCATCTTTTTCAGTTTCTGAACTGATGGCTTCAAAATTTACAAATTTATTATCATTTTGAATATCTTTTACGTAATTTACGTATAAATCAGTTGGAAAATTTTCCTGTTCTGAATCTGATTCCCTAGGATATCTGGAAAAATAGTCAGCTACATTACTTTTCGATTTAATATGGGCAATATCAAATTGATACCCCGACAAGGTTAAGGCTATACTCTGCAATCTATTTGATGCCATTCAGGGTTTCCCTTTTTGGGGTTAAAAATGTGATGCAACGGTTTGTTATCAGTAACCAAGGTAAACTGACGCCCGTACAAATACTGGTGAAACTTTTTAACACCAAACAAAATAGAAACGGCTTCACGATCTAAGTGCGAATACCGCTTTTCCGTATCTGTCAACGTCCTAGAAGCGATCTGAACTGGCCTTTCTTCACCCTCATCATTAATTTGTGACAACACAGCACCTACTCCGACCGGACTGGCATCTACAGTCACCTTTGTTTTAAAATTAGCATTAAAATGCGCTAATCCACCTTCAGCTACCAGACTATTTTTTAATTTTTTCACGGCCACCGAATGGGGTCCAATTAAATTCTCTATCGGCTCTGAGTAACTTATGCTATGGAAACAGCAATGTGGACACCGTACCGTTATATCGGCACTATGGGTGTTCCCCATTCGCTATATTCCACCGGTTTTTAAATTTTCAATTTTACCAAATCGTCTAATCCTGCTTCTACTTTATTTTTAATTGCTAAAGGCAAAGGCCTTGGTCTAAAAAAATTTGGTACGGCGTCCTCTTTTACCTTCAACATGGCCTTACTCATTTTGAATAGTCCTAAACCACCGTCACACAATTTGTTAAATTTATTAATTATTGGATTACTTTGCATCATTTGAAGTTGAGATGCATAATTTATATTACAAATCTCAATCTCAAATGCCCTCAAAAAGTTTCGCCCCAGCAGGGGTGGACCACCATGTTTAATCACAATAATTGAAATGAGTTTTTCTTTATTACCGTATTGCATTAACACATCACAAGCTCCGATAGGAATTATATTTGTACCATCATACGCCTTCAACAGCATATCTATTTTACGAAGACTGTAATTACTAAAAGTAGCATTGTAAGTCTTTTCCGAAATCACCGTATTTTCTGAACCCGTATCCAACTCCATATCAAAAAGTTTTTTATTGATTTTTACGTTAATTTTAATATTTCCATCTTTTGGACTTGTAAAAGAGAATAAGCTTAAATCCCTATCAACACTTTCTAAGAAATTAAAATTTTTTGCTTTGCACATTTTGTTTAAATGACCTTTTTTCTGGCATTGGTTACACTTATAATTTCTAAACTTACATTGCTCGCTTTTATGATTTTTATAACTGCAGACTTCACATAGTTGATCATTCTTCTTTTCACGTTGCTGAGCCGTCTTGTTTGACGATTCCCTTTTGTCTTTACCATTTGCTTTTTTAATGAAATGTACCGACTCTTCTTTTACCACCACTGTGTCATATTGATGCTTGGCATACTCTACATTATTGGCAATTTCAACCACTTTGTCGAAGGTACACATCACCGGCTCCAAAAAGATTTTGTCCCGGGCCGGACCCTTCTCCAACCCCATTACATATTTATCACGATTTGCTGTTGATAAACTCGTACCAAACTCGCAGTTCACTGCTAATGCTCGAACACGTACGGCCCATTCATTTATTGTCTCCTTAGCCAATTTCGTCGCATTGTAAAATTTGTACCTTTCGCAAAACCTGATGTTGGCGGCTTAAAATGTTTTTGCATAACCTCTACACACATTTCATACGTTGTTGTTGCATCTTCTATTTTCTTCGGGCTCACTAAATTTTGTAACAGCATATATGACGTTTCACATAATGACGTCAACAAAATTGCCTTTGTCTTAATGATATTAGTTATATCATTCGCCACCAGAAATTGTTCCATTTGATTTTCAAAAATTGACCAGTTGTTTTGCGTATGATCAAAACTTGGAAGTCTACCAAATATTTATGTAATTTGTGCGCTCTGTGTAGTCATCTTGCTTATGTTCTTCTTATTTCTCCTGCAACACGATTATTATTTTTCAACCAAAATTTAATTTTAATATTGTTTTATCCTCGTCGCCACTGTAATAAACTCAGCCTTTTTTCAAGTTAAACAGTTAGAGTTTAGTATATTTGTTATTTTCTTTATTTTAACTTCGATGGCTTACAATTCAGTTTGAGGTACAAAAAGGGAATGAGCTTAAAGAATAAAAGTAATACATACAATGCTCTCTTGCAGTCGTTGTTAATGAAATCTATACATACAAGTTTCTCTCTCTGCAGTTGTAGTTACTGAAATGCATACACACAAGCTTCTCTTGCCGGCGTTTATTTCATGACAAGAGCTGTTAATACGGTTTGTTTTACTCATAAGAGATGGTAAGGGTAATGATCTGTACAAAAAGTGAATACCCTACAATTAGTAATAAAGAAATTAAATTAATTGGATAATTATATAATTTATATAAAGAAATTGAATTTTCTATAAAATAAGAATATTGGTTAATAAGTGGTACTATAGTTATTGTGTTTGACAAAAATATAAGTGTGGCTTTTATAAAAAGGAAGAAATAAAAATTTAATATTAATATAAATAGTGAATAAATAAATATTTTTATTGGAAAGAAAATATTTCATTAGAAACTAAGAAATAACATAAATAAATAATACAAGTACTCCTCCTAAAAAGATTAAAAATAGAATATATGAAAATCAAAATGTTTTACTTATAAGTCCTGAAATTAAATAAATTAATAAAGTTTGAATTAATAATATTAAGCCTATAGCTAATGGGGGATTTATTTGAATAAAAATTAAACTAATTGTTAATAATAAGGAGTATAAAACTAATTGAATGATATCAAGAGGTATTTTATTAAAAAATATTAATTTTGGAGATTGAAAGTTTTAAAAAAAATAATTTTTATTTTTGATTTACAAGAAGAAGCTTTTTATTAAACTATTAAAACTAATGATTATATTTATTTATTATATAGTTCCAGTAATTTTATTTATTAGAGGAATTTTTATTTAATCGAAAACATTTACTTTCTATATTATTAAGTTTAGAATATATTGTTCTTTGTTAATTTTTTTTATTAATAATTTATTTAAATATAATAAATTTTGAAACATTTTTTTCTATAATATTTTTATGTTTTAGAATTTGTGAGGGAGTTTTAGGGGTATCTATTTTAGTTTCTATAATTCGAACTCATGGAAATGATTATTTTCAGTCTTTCAATATTTTACAATGTTAAAATTAGTGACATTAATAGTATTTAACGACGATGACGATGTTTCCGGTGCTTTGCTCCTGGTCATCTAACATGGCAGTGCAAAGAACCTGACAGGAAAGGTCAAGGCCTGTGCATATGATGTGGTGAAACGGGGCACAAATTAAAAGAGTGCAGTAACACCCCAAAGTGTTGCCTCTGCGTTTATGCTCAATGCAGTCCGGTAGACCATATCCCGAGCTCAAGTAGATGCGCGATGAGCAAAAAATTTACATCTAAATGAAATTGCTACAAGGAAACATGCACAGAAGCAGAGTGGCTGACGCATTACTGGACCAAATTAGTATAGAGCAGAAAGCAGACATTGGAGTAATCAGTGAGCCATATAGGGAAAAAGTAAGCGGAACATGGCTTGCAGATACGAGCGGAACGGCGGCCATATGGTTACCTGTAGGCAGCAATTTTATCATAACCGGAGATGGAAAAGGCGATGGTTTCGTTTAGGCCCATGATCGACACTTTGATAAGCTGCTACTTGACTCCAAATGACTGCGTAGAAGTATTCCAGAAAAAGATCGATGACATCGAAGATAAAGCACAAGAGTTTGGAGGAGCACTCATCATCGCTGGCGATTTGAACTCCAAAGCAGTCGAATAGGGAATGCAAACAACCAATTCAAGGGGCCGGTGGGTACTGGACATGGTCGCGAGACTGCAACTGATCGTCGTAAACACAGGGACCACTGCCACTTTTAAAAGACCAGAATGCGTGGGTACAATTCCAGATATTGCACTAGCTTCTGAGAGCATTGCTCACAGAGTAAGTACAGGGAAAGTCTTAGAAGACTATAATGGAAGCGATCACCAATACATTACGCTTTCCATTAAAAAAGTGCCAAGCAACCATGACCACAACATAAGTGGACGAGGAACTCGCAAGTGTAATGTATCAAAGTTAAATCCTGAAGTGCTACTTGCTGAACTGGAGGCAAACATTCCATTAGACAGACACGTCAGTGATGCTAATAGCACGGTGAAGCAGACCAAGCAGTGTATAGATAGAGCCTGTACCACAGCGATGCCGAAAATAAAACCAAATAAACACAAGAAGGCCGTTTACTTGTGGACAGAGGAAATAGCTCAACTCAGACGGGTCTGTCTGCGGTGTAGAAGAAAATACACTAGGGCCCGGTGTTGGATCCGCGATTGCCGAAAGAGAAGATCTCCAAGCTGCTAGGAAAATCCTCAAAACTGCTATTCGCACCAGCAAGGAGAAGAAATGGGAGGAGCTCCGAAACGACATAATCAACAATCCATGGGGACTGGGATATAAAGTCGTACTGAAAAAGCTAAAATTACCAGTTTTTCATTTATTGCCTCATGCTCTATTTAAAGCTTTATTATTTATATGTGCAGGAGCTTTTATTCATAATGTAGGAAATTTACAAGATATTCGTTTTATGGGAAGATTAAAAATAACAATACCTTTGACATCAACTTGTTTTAATATTTCTAATTTAGCATTATATAGGATGCCATTTTTAGCAGGATTTTATTCAAAAGATTTAATTTTAGAAATAGTGAATTTTAGTTTAAAAAATTTTTTTTAATTTTTTTAAATATTTTTTTTGCTATAGGTTTAACTGTTTTCTATTCTTTTCGATATTGGTATATTTGAGTATTAATTATGAGAATTATTGGGGGGAGAATGTTAAGATGATTAATTTTTTCTAAGCCAATTTGTATTATTTTGCCTTTATACCTAAAGTTCTTAACTTTGATAACTTGTTTAATTGTGGGAATTTCTGGATATATAATTTCGAATATTTCGTTTAGTTTTATTAATATGATTAATATGGATTAATATGATTTATACCTTATTTATCTACTTATGGATTAATTTTTTTCCTTTAAATGTAAGAAAATTTGTCTCAAAATCATTTGATCAAGGTTGATCTGAATTATTAGGGGGTCAATATATTTATAAAAAGTTAGTTAATTTTTGTCAGTTATTAAATATTTTACAAAATAATAATTTAAAGATTTTTTTATTATCATTTTTTATATGAATTATTATTTGTTTATTATTAATATATTTAAATAGCTTAATTTAAAGCTCTATATTGAAGCTTTAGTGATGACTATTTTAGTTTTTAAATATTGTGAATTAATTTTAGTAATTTATAAAATAAAACATTGAAAATGTAAAGTTTTTATTAAACTATATAAATAGAAGTATAAATGGAATTTTATCATTAAAAGATAAAAGTTAGTGGCTTTTTCTTATACATTTTTCTTCTTTAATTGGAATAAATTATTCAATTTTATCATTACCAGTGATATACCTCTTTGTGGTTTCAATTAATACAAAATAAGGGTAAATTTACCTACTATTAGATCGAAAATAATTGCAATATATCGCTTCATTTTTGTAAATATAAGATTAATTGATTTTCAATAATTTTTAAATGCAACTTAAATGTTATTAGTTTAACTATAACCCTAATTATTCAGATCAATTTAGTATTCCTTGGCTTCATTCATAGTAAAGCCCAAATAATAAGATAAAAATAAATATGATTGAAAATCTTCAAACTATTTAATTAGAGAATTTAATATTAATGATTATAGGTAACAAAGCAATTTCTACTTCAAACATTAAGAAAAGAATAGTAATTAAAAAAACCGTCAGGAAAAAGGAAGATGAGAGGATGAGCTTGGGTCCAATCCACATTCAAATGGAGAATTGTTTTCTCGACCTATAATAATTTTTTTTGAAAGAATTGAAGCTAAGATTATTACAATTATAGAAATTAGTATTAAAATTCAAGTAATAAATATGATTATAAATATTTTTTATATTATTTGGAATAAACGGAAGTCAAATGTACTTTTAATACTATATAAAAATTAATTACCTCATAAAAAAAATCAGACAATATCAACAAAATGTCAATATCAAGCAGCTGCTTCGGATCCAAAATGATGATTTTTAGAAAAATGACATTTTAAATGTCGGATTAAACAAACAATTAAAAATGATGTTCCAATTAAAACATGAAGCCCATGAAATCCTGTGGCGACGAAAAATGTAGATCCAAATACTGAATCTGCAATAGTAAAAGGGGCTTCAATATATTAATTAAAAGGAATAATTCCTATTGGGGGTCAGTTTCCTCCCAATTCAATTGATGGTCTTAGACTTCTATAAAAAATGCTCAAAAAAATGAAACAAAAATTAAAATTTCTGAAATAATAAATAAAATTACTCCTCAACGTAATCCTACTGTTAGCCTTGAAAAGTTCTTTCTCGAGAGATATCTCGTCAGCATTGAAATATAGTTTATGAAGTAAAAATTAAACCTAAAATTAAAAGCGATATATTGTATTGATGAAATCATTTTACTGTAATCAAGTAAATGAAAAGGATGGTTAGAGTATGTAGACATTCGGCTAAAAATTTATAAATTTTAATTTACTTCTCTAGAATAAAGAGTTCTTAAACTGCAAATACATATGATTGAATAATAGAAACAGCAGATTCAAGTATTAATAAAACAATTTGTCTAATTAATAAAATGTTAATTATAATAATTGATATTGAAGGTCCGGTATTTCCAAGAAGCGTTATTAATAAATGGCCAGCAATTATAATGACTGCAAGTCGTACAGCTAGTGTACCTGGTCGGACAATATTTCTAGTAGTTTCAATACAGACTGTAAATGGTATAAGAATAGCTTCTGTTGCTTGAGGGACTAAGTGAGTAAATATGTGATTTGTTTGATTTAATCAACCATAAATTATGAATCTGAGTCATAAAGGCAGAGCTAATCTTAAAGTTAAAGTTAAATGACTAGTTCTTGTAAAAATGTAAGGAAATAATCCTATAAAATTATTAAAAAGAATTATTGTAAATAGTGAAATAAAAATAAATGAAGATCTGTTATGTCCTAATGGTCCCAATAATGTTTTAAATTCTTTATGTAAAGTTAATAAAATATTAGATCTAATAATATTAAATTGAGATGGTATAAATCAATATAATGGGGGGATTAAGTGGGGATTATTAATAACCCAAGAAAGGTACTTATTCAATTTAGAGATAAGTTGAATAAAGATAATTTTCAATTTATAGAAATAATTGATTTATTATTAATTTTTGATAATTTAGGTGCAATATGAAGAGTTCAATAATAATTTATTATATTAAATATAATAAAAATTATTGAAAATAATAAGAAAAAACTTAATCATCTAATAGGGTGTCTTTTTCGACGTAATGGAAAGCTATCGGCGAAACTGGACGGAAAAAGAGAACGAGTGCAAACTTGTTACGGCATCGAAACCGCGGCACACGGCCCTGACAAGCGCCTCAGAAACAACGACGATGGCTAGACCCAAACGAGCAGCTTCTAGCCCAGCAGAACCAGAAGATGGGAAAAAAATTCTGTGAAAGTAAGGCCGATGGGTGGCAAACTGGCACAAGAAGAAGGCGTGTGGCAACACGAAGTCAAAAACAGGAAAATTCAACAGCGAAGAATTCCGTGGGCGACAGCGATAAGTCACGAGTAACAATGCAAGGAAAACATAGGACAAAGGAGACAAAACCAAAGTCCGAAGCCGTCCTTATCAAACCAGCAGAGGGTTTCAAACATGCGGATGTCCTGAAAAGCATCCGCTGCAATGTCAAACCAGAGGATGCACAGACCAAGGTGCGATCGATCCGGAAAACAAGAGCAGGAGGGTTTCTGTTGGAGCTGGATAAAGGAGCAAAAGTGACAACGGGCTTTTGTGAACTTTTAAAAGGTGCACTACATAGAGATACGAGATCGCGATCTGCTCGCCACAAAGGAAGAAGTACACCAAGCCGTAAAGGAATCACTTCCCGAAAATATGAGAACTGCTTCCTATGAGGATATGGTAACAAATATGACAGCACCAAATAGTCGAGAGCAGGCCTATATAACGATGTCATCGGAGCTCGCCAATATACTGCTGAAGAAAGATCGCATCAGGATCGGATGGGTTAACTGCAGATTAAAGCCAGGGCATAACACAAAAGGATGTTTCCAGTCATCTTACATGGCAGTACAAAGGACCTGACAGGAAAGGTCAACGCTGTGGCGAAACGGGGCACAAATTAAAAGAGTGCAGTAACACCCCAAAGTGTTGCTTCTGCTTTGATGCTCAATGCAGTCCGGTAGACCATATACCGAGCTCAAGTAGATGCGCGATGAGCAAAAAATTTACATCTAAATGAAAGTGCTACAAGAAAACATGCACAAAAGCAGAGTGGCTGACGCATTACTGGACCAAATTAGTATAGAACAGAAAGCAGACATTGCAATATAGGGAAAAAGTAAGCGGAACATGGCTTTCAGATACGAGCGGAAATATGGTACGTTGCCTGTTGGCAGAAATTTTAGTATAACCGGAGATGGAAAAGGCGATAGTTTCGTTTGGGCCCATGATCGATACTTCCTTCACTTTGATAAGCTGCTACTTGACTCCAAATGACTGCGTAGAAGTATTCCAGAAAAAGATCGATGACATCGAAGATAAAGCACAAGAGTTTGGAGGAGCACTCATCATCGCTGGCGACTTTAACTCCAAAGCAGTTGAATGGGGAATACAAACAACCAATTCAAGGGGCCGGCGGGTACTGGGCATGGTCGCGAGACTGGAACTGGTCGTCGTAAACACAGGGACCACTGCCACTTTTAAAAGACCAGAATGCGTGGGTACAATTCCAGATATTGCACTAGCTTCTGAGAGCATTGCTCACAGAGTAAGTACAGGGAAAGTCTTAGAAGACTATAATGGAAGCGATCACCAATACATTACGCTTTCCATTAAAAAAGTGCCAAGCAACCATGACCACAACATAAGTGGACGAGGAACTCGCAAGTGTAATGTATCAAAGTTAAATCCTGAAGTGCTACTTGCTGAACTGGAGGCAAACATTCCATTAGACAGACACGTCAGCGATGCTAATAGCACGGTGAAGCAGACCAAGCAGTGTATAGATAGAGCCTGTACCACAGCGATGCCGAAAATAAAACCAAATAAACACAAGAAGGCCGTTTACTTGTGGACAGAGGAAATAGCTCAACTCAGACGGGTCTGTCTGCGGTGTAGAAGAAAATACACTAGGGCCCGGTGTTGGATCCGCGATTGCCGAAAGAGAAGATCTCCAAGCTGCTAGGAAAATCCTCAAAACTGCTATTCGCACCAGCAAGGAGAAGAAATGGGAGGAGCTCCGAAACGACATAATCAACAATCCATGGGGACTGGGATATAAAGTCGTACTGAAAAAGCTAAAATTACCAGTTTTTCATTTATTGCCTCATGCTCTATTTAAAGCTTTATTATTTATATGTGCAGGAGCTTTTATTCATAATGTAGGAAATTTACAAGATATTCGTTTTATGGGAAGATTAAAAATAACAATACCTTTGACATCAACTTGTTTTAATATTTCTAATTTAGCATTATATAGGATGCCATTTTTAGCAGGATTTTATTCAAAAGATTTAATTTTAGAAATAGTGAATTTTAGTTTAAAAAATGTTTTGAAATTTTTTTAAATATTTTTTTTGCTATAGGTTTAACTGTTTTTTATTCTTTTCGATATTGGTATATTTGACTATTAATTATGAGAATTATTGGGGGGAGAATGTTAAGATGATTAATTTTTTCTAAGCCAATTTGTATTATTTTGCCTTTATACCTAAAGTTCTTAACTTTGATAACTTGTTTAATTGTGGGAATTTCTGGATATATAATTTCGAATATTTTGTTTAGTTTTATTAATATGATTAATATGGATTAATATGATTTATACCTTATTTATCTACTTATGGATTAATTTTTTTCCTTTAAATGTAAGAAAATTTGTCTCAAAATCATTTGATCAAGGTTGATCTGAATTATTAGGGGGTCAATATATTTATAAAAAGTTAGTTAATTTTTGTCAGTTATTAAATATTTTACAAAATAATAATTTAAAGATTTTTTTATTATCATTTTTTATATGAATTATTATTTGTTTATTATTAATATATTTAAATAGCTTAATTTAAAGCTCTATATTGAAGCTTTAGTGATGACTATTTTAGTTTTTAAATATTGTGAATTAATTTTAGTAATTTATAAAATAAAACATTGAAAATGTAAAGTTTTTATTAAACTATATAAATAGAAGTATAAATGGAATTTTATCATTAAAAGATAAAAGTTAGTGGCTTTTTCTTATACATTTTTCTTCTTTAATTGGAATAAATTATTCAATTTTATCATTACCAGTGATATACCTCTTTGTGGTTTCAATTAATACAAAATAAGGGTAAATTTACCTACTATTAGATCGAAAATAATTGCAATATATCGCTTCATTTTTGTAAATATAAGATTAATTGATTTTCAATAATTTTTAAATGCAACTTAAATGTTATTAGTTTAACTATAACCCTAATTATTCAGATCAATTTAGTATTCCTTGGCTTCATTCATAGTAAAGCCCAAATAATAAGATAAAAATAAATATGATTGAAAATCTTCAAACTATTTAAATAGAGAATTTAATATTAATGATTATAGGTAACAAAGCAATTTCTACTTCAAACATTAAGAAAAGAATAGTAATTAAAAAAACCGTCAGGAAAAAGGAAGATGAGAGGATGAGCTTGGGTCCAATCCACATTCAAATGGAGAATTGTTTTCTCGACCTATAATAATTTTTTTTGAAAGAATTGAAGCTAAGATTATTACAATTATAGAAATTAGTATTAAAATTCAAGTAATAAATATGATTATAAATATTTTTTATATTATTTGGAATAAACTGTATGATTGGAAGTCAAATGTACTTTTAATACTATATAAAAATTAATTACCTCATAAAAAAAATCAGACAATATCAACAAAATGTCAATATCAAGCAGCTGCTTCGGATCCAAAATGATGATTTTTAGAAAAATGACATTTTAAATGTCGGATTAAACAAACAATTAAAAATGATGTTCCAATTAAAACATGAAGCCCATGAAATCCTGTGGCGACAAAAAATGTAGATCCAAATACTGAATCTGCAATAGTAAAAGGGGCTTCAATATATTCGTATCCTTGAAGAATAGTGAAATAAACTCCTAAAATAATAGTAAAAAATAAACCTTGTGAAGTTTGTGAGTGATTATTATCTATTAATCTATGTAATAGTTACCCCTGAAGCCAGTAGAATTGCTGAATTTAATAAGGGGATTTGGAATGAATTAAAAGGAATAATTCCTATTGGGGGTCAGTTTCCTCCCAATTCAATTGATGGTCTTAGACTTCTATAAAAAAAGCTCAAAAAAATGAAACAAAAATTAAAATTTCTGAAATAATAAATAAAATTACTCCTCAACGTAATCCTACTGTTAGCCTTGAAAAGTTCTTTCTCGAGAGATATCTCGTCAGCATTGAAATATAGTTTATGAAGTAAAAATTAAACCTAAAATTAAAAGCGATATATTGTATTGATGAAATCATTTTACTGTAATCAACTAAATGAAAAGGATGGTTAGAGTATGTAGACATTCGGCTAAAAATTTATAAATTTTAATTTACTTCTCTAGAATAAAGAGTTCTTAAACTGCAAATACATATGATTGAATAATAGAAACAGCAGATTCAAGTATTAATAAAACAATTTGTCTAATTAATAAAATGTTAATTATAATAATTGATATTGAAGGTCCGGTATTTCCAAGAAGCGTTATTAATAAATGGCCAGCAATTATAATGACTGCAAGTCGTACAGCTAGTGTACCTGGTCGGACAATATTTCTAGTAGTTTCAATACAGACTGTAAATGGTATAAGAATAGCTTCTGTTGCTTGAGGGACTAAGTGAGTAAATATGTGATTTGTTTGATTTAATCAACCATAAATTATGAATCTGAGTCATAAAGGCAGAGCTAATCTTAAAGTTAAAGTTAAATGACTAGTTCTTGTAAAAATGTAAGGAAATAATCCTATAAAATTATTAAAAAGAATTATTGTAAATAGTGAAATAAAAATAAATGAAGATCTGTTATGTCCTAATGGTCCCAATAATGTTTTAAATTCTTTATGTAAAGTTAATAAAATATTAGATCAAATAATATTAAATTGAGATGGTATAAATCAATATAATGGGGGGATTAAGTGGGGATTATTAATAACCCAAGAAAGGTACTTATTCAATTTAGAGATAAGTTGAATAAAGATCATTTTCAATTTATAGAAATAATTGATTTATTATTAATTTTTGATAATTTAGGTGCAATATGAAGAGTTCAATAATAATTTATTATATTAAATATAATAAAAATTATTGAAAATAATAAGAAAAAACTTAATCATCTAATAGGGTGTCTTTTTCGACGTAATGGAAAGCTATCGGCGAAACTGGACGGAAAAAGAGAACGAGTGCAAACTTGTTACGGCATCGAAACCGCGGCACACGGCCCTGACAAGCGCCTCAGAAACAACGACGATGGCTAGACCCAAACGAGCAGCTTCTAGCCCAGCAGAACCAGAAGATGGGAAAAAAATTCTGTGAAAGTAAGGCCGATGGGTGGCAAACTGGCACAAGAAGAAGGCGTGTGGCAACACGAAGTCAAAAACAGGAAAATTCAACAGCGAAGAATTCCGTGGGCGACAGCGATAAGTCACGAGTAACAATGCAAGGAAAACATAGGACAAAGGAGACAAAACCAAAGTCCGAAGCCGTCCTTATCAAACCAGCAGAGGGTTTCAAACATGCGGATGTCCTGAAAAGCATCCGCTGCAATGTCAAACCAGAGGATGCACAGACCAAGGTGCGATCGATCCGGAAAACAAGAGCAGGAGGGTTTCTGTTGGAGCTGGATAAAGGAGCAAAAGTGACAACGGGCTTTTGTGAACTTTTAAAAGGTGCACTACATAGAGATACGAGATCGCGATCTGCTCGCCACAAAGGAAGAAGTACACCAAGCCGTAAAGGAATCACTTCCCGAAAATATGAGAACTGCTTCCTATGAGGATATGGTAACAACTATGACAGCACCAAATAGTCGAGAGCAGGCCTATATAACGATGTCATCGGAGCTCGCCAATATACTGCTGAAGAAAGATCGCATCAGGATCGGATGGGTTAACTGCAGATTAAAGCCAGGGCATAACACAAAAGGATGTTTCCAGTCATCTTACATGGCAGTACAAAGGACCTGACAGGAAAGGTCAACGCTGTGGCGAAACGGGGCACAAATTAAAAGAGTGCAGTAACACCCCAAAGTGTTGCTTCTGCTTTGATGCTCAATGCAGTCCGGTAGACCATATCCCGAGCTCAAGTAGATGCGCGATGAGCAAAAAATTTACATCTAAATGAAAGTGCTACAAGAAAACATGCACAAAAGCAGAGTGGCTGACGCATTACTGGACCAAATTAGTATAGAGCAGAAAGCAGACATTGCAATATAGGGAAAAAGTAAGCGGAACATGGCTTTCAGATACGAGCGGAAATATGGTACGTTGCCTGTTGGCAGAAATTTTAGTATAACCGGAGATGGAAAAGGCGATAGTTTCGTTTGGGCCCATGATCGATACTTCCTTCACTTTGATAAGCTGCTACTTGACTCCAAATGACTGCGTAGAAGTATTCCAAAAAAAGATCGATGACATCGAAGATAAAGCACAAGAGTTTGGAGGAGCACTCATCATCGCTGGCGACTTTAACTCCAAAGCAGTTGAATGGGGAATACAAACAACCAATTCAAGGGGCCGGCGGGTACTGGGCAAGGTCGCGAGACTGGAACTGGTCGTCGTAAACACAGGGACCACTGCCACTTTTAGAAGACCAGGATGCGTGGGTACAATTCCAGATATTGCACTAGCTTCTGAGAGCATTGCTCACAGAGTAAGTACAGGGAAAGTCTTAGAAGACTATAATGGAAGCGATCACCAATACATTACGCTTTCCATTAAAAAAGTGCCAAGCAACCATGACCACAACATAAGTGGACGAGGAAGTCGCAAGTGTAACGTATCAAAGTTAAATCCTGAAGTGCTACTTGCTGAACTGGAGGCAAACATTCCGTTAGACAGACACGTCAGCGATGCTAATAGCACGGTGAAGCAGACCAAGCAGTGTATAGATAGAGCCTGTACCACAGCGATGCCGAAAATAAAACCAAATAAACACAAGAATGCCGTTTACTTGTGGACAGAGGAAATAGCTCAAATCAGACGGGTCTGTCTGCGGTGTAGAAGAAAATACACTAGGGCCAGGCGTGTGGGATCCGCTGGTCAAGGAAGTCCCATCACCTTTCACGGAAGATAAACTTAAAACCGCCGCCATAACCCTAAAGAGAACCAAAGCAGCGGGTATCGATGGTATTCCAGCAGAGTCCTGAAAAAATAGTGTCAAATGGCCATGCCCAAGTACTTCTCGATATATACAATGCGTGCCTGACAGAAGGAATATTCCCAGACGTATGGAAAAGACAGCGGCTAGTGCCCATCAGCAAGGGAAAAGGAAGCTCCGAATCACCGTCAGCATATCGACCACTGTGTATGCTAGACACCGCGGGCATTGAAAACGCTGGGGGTTATCCACTCGACAACACGGTTTTCGACCAGGAACGCCCACAATAGATGCCGTAGAAGACGTCATAGAAAGTGTGCACAGCAAGGAAACCACTACTCCAGGCCAGTGGTACTCCTTGTTACATTAGACGTCAGAAACGTTTTCAACAGCGCTAGGTGGGTGGATATGATCAAGGCACTTGAACATCGTTTTCAGATACCAGCTTATCTGAAGAAGATAATCCGGAGCTACCTTAAAGATCGAATGTTGATATACGAGACCAAAAATGGCACCCGAAGCAAAACCATCACGTCAGGGGCAGCGCAAAGGTCCATCCACAGACCGGACTTTTGGAAGATAAGCTACGACGGCATTTTGCGCATAGAGATGCCAGATGACACTCATCTAGTCGGTTACGTAGACTATACTGCGGCTGTCATCACCGCACGCGACTCGGAAGACGCCCAAAAAATTTTTTTAAATTTTATTTTATTTTTTTTTGCCATAGGTTTAACTGTTTTTTATTCATTTCGATTAATTTATTATTCAATAACAGGAGTTTTAAATTGTGGAGCTTTAAATATATTAAATGATGAGGGGTGATTTATAACTATTAAATGGTATATTTTGATTATTAATTATGAGAATTGTTGGGGGGAGAATGTTAAGATGATTAATTTTTTCTAAGCCAATTTGTATTATTTTGCCTTTATACCTAAAGTTATTAACTTTGATAACTTGTTTAATTGGGGGAATTTCTGGATATATAATTTCTAATATTTCGTTTTATTTTATTAATAAATCTTTAAATTTTTCTTTTTGTTTTATTTATAGGATTAATATGATTTATACCTTATTTATCTACTTATGGATTAATTTTTTTCCTTTCAATGTAAGAAAATTTGTCACAAAATCATTTGATCAAGGTTGATCTGAATTATTAGGGGTTCAATATATTTATAAACAGATAGTTAATTTTTCTCAGTTAATAAATATTTTACAAAATAATTATTCAAAAATTTTTTTATTATCATTTTTTATATGAATTATTATTTGTTTATTATTAATATATTTAAATAGCTTAATTTAAAGCTCTATATTGAAGCTTTACTGTGACTGTGAATTACTGTGAATTAATTTTAGTAATTTATAAAATAATACATTGAAAATGTAAAGTTTTTATTAAACTATATAAATAGATGTATAAATGGAATTTTATCATTAAAAGATAAAATATAGCGGCTTTTTCTTAAACATTTTACTTCTTTAATTGGAATAAATTATTCTATTTTATCATTACCAGTGATATACCTCTTTGTGGTTTCAATTAATACAAAATAAGGGTAAATTTACCTACTATTAGATCGAAAATAATTGCAATATATCGGTTCATATTTGTAAATATAAGATTAATTGATTTTCAATAATTTTTAAATGCAACTTAAATGTTATTAGTTTAACTATAACCCTAATTATTCCGATCAATTTAGTATTCCTTGATTTCATTCATAGTAAAGCCCAAATAATAAGATAAAAATAAATATGATTGATGAAAATCTTCAAACTATTTAATTAGAGAATTTAATATTAATGATTATAGGTAACAAAGCAATTTCTACTTCAAACATTAAGAAAATAATAGTAATTAAAAAAAACCGTCAGGAAAAAGGAAGATGAGAGGATGAGCTTGGGTCAAATCCACATTCAAATGGAGAATTGTTTTCTCGATCTATAATAATTTTTTTTGAAAGAATTGAAGCTAAGATTATTACAATTATAGAAATTAGTATTAAAATTCTAGTAATAAATATGATTATAAATATTTTTTATATTATTTAGAATAAACTTTATGATTGGAAGTCAAATGTACTTTTAATACTATATAAAAATTAATTACTTCATTAATTATAAAAATAATCAGACAATATCAACAAAATGTCAGCTGCTTCAAATCCAAAATGATGATTTTTAGAAAAATGACATTTTAAATGTCGGATTAAACAAACAATTAAAAATGATGTTCCAATTAAAACATGAAGCCCATGAAATCCTGTGGCGACAAAAAATGTAGATCCAAATACTGAATCTGCAATAGTAAAAGGGGCTTCAATATATTCGTATCCTTGAAGAATAGTAAAATAAATTCCTAAAAAAATAGTAAAAAATAAACCTTGTAAAGTTTGTGAGTGAATATTATCTATTAATCTATGTAATAGTTACCCCTGAAGCCAGTAGAATTGCTGAATTTAATAAGAGGATTTGGAATGAATTAAAATGAATAATTCCTACTGGGGGTCAGTTTCCACCCAATTCAATTGATGGTCTTAGACTTCTATAAAAAAAGCTCAAAAAAATGAAACAAAAATTAAAATTTCTGAAATAATAAATAAAATTACTCCTCAACGTAATCCTACTGTTAGCCTTGAAAAGTTCTTTCTCGAGAGATATCTCGTCAGCATTGAAATATAGTTTATGAAGTAAAAATTAGACCTAAAATTAAAAGCGATATATTGTATTGATGAAATCATTTTACTGTAATCAACTAAATGAAAAGGATGGTTAGAGTGGGTAGACATTCGGTTAAAAATTTATAAATTTTAATTTACTTCTCTAGAATAAAGAGTTCTTAAACTGCAAATACATATGATTGAATAATAGAAACAGCAGATTCATGTATTAATAAAACAAGTTGTCTAATTAATAAAATGTTAATTATAATAATTGATATTGAAGGTCCGGTATTTACAAGAAGCGTTATTAATAAATGGCCAGCAATTATAATGACTGCACGTCGTACAGCTAGTGTACCTGGTCGGACAATATTTCTAGTAGTTTCAATACAGACTGTAAATGGTATAAGAATAGCTTCTGTTGCTTGAGGGACTAAGTGAGTAAATATGTGATTTGTTTGATTTAATCAACCATAAATTATGAATCTGAGTCATAAAGGCAGAGCTAATCTTAAAGTTAAAGTTAAATGACTAGTTCTTGTAAAAATGTAAGGAAATAATCCTATAAAATTATTAAAAAGAATTATTGTAAATAGTGAAATAAAAATAAATGAAGATCTGTTATGTCCTAATGGTCCCAATAATGTTTTAAATTCTTTATGTAAAGTTAATAAAATATTAGATCAAATAATATTAAATCGAGATGGTATAAATCAATATAATGGGGGGATTAAGTGGGGATTATTAATAACCCAAGAAAGGTACTTATTCAATTTATAGATAAGTTGAATAAAGATCATTTTCAATTTATAGAAATAATTGATTTATTATTAATTTTTGATAATTTAGGTGCAATATGAAGAGTTCAATAATAATTTATTATATTAAATATAATAAAAATTATTGAAAATAATAAGAAAAAACTTAATCATCTAATAGGGTGTCTTTTTCGACGTAATGGAAAGCTATCGGCGAAACTGGACGGAAAAAGAGAACGAGTGCAAACTTGTTACGGCACCGAAACCGCGGCACACGGCCCTGACAAGCGCCTCAGCAACAACGACGATGGCTAGACCCAAACGAGCAGCTTCTAGCCCAGCAGAACCAGAAGATGGGAAAAAAATTCTGTGAAAGTAAGGCCGATGGGTGGCAAACTGGCACAAGAAGAAGGCGTGTGGCAACACGAAGTCAAAAACTGGAAAATTCAACAGCGAAGAATTCCGTGGGCGACAGCGATAAGTCACGAGTAACAATGCAAGGAAAACATAGGACAAAGGAGACAAAACCAAAGTCCGAAGCCGTCCTTATCAAACCAGCAGAGGGTTTCAAACATGCGGATGTCCTGAAAAGCATCCGCTGCAATGTCAAACCAGAGGATGCACAGACCAAGGTGCGATCGATCCGGAAAACAAGAGCAGGAGGGTTTCTGTTGGAGCTGGATAAAGGAGCAAAAGTGACAACGGGCTTTTGTGAACTTTTAAAAGGTGCACTACATAGAGATACGAGATCGCGATCTGCTCGCCACAAAGGAAGAAGTACACCAAGCCGTAAAGGAATCACTTCCCGAAAATATGAGAACTGCTTCCTATGAGGATATGGTAACAACTATGACAGCACCAAATAGTCGAGAGCAGGCCTATATAACGATGTCATCGGAGCTCGCCAATATACTGCAGAAGAGAGATCGCATCAGGATCGGATGGGTTAACTGCAGATTAAAGCCAGGGCATAACACAAAAGGATGTTTCCAGTCATCTAACATGGCAGTGCAAAGGACCTGACAGGAAAGGTCAACGATGTGGCGAAACGGGGCACAAATTAAAAGAGTGCAGTAACACCCCAAAGTGTTCCCTCTGCTTTGATGCTGAATGCAGTCCGGTAGACCATATCCCGAGCTCAAGTAGATGCGCGATGAGCAAAAAATTTACATCTAAATGAAATTGCTACACGAAAACATGCACAAAAGCAGAGTGGCTGACGCATTACTGGACCAAATTAGTATAGAGCAGAAAGCAGACATTGCAATATAGGGAAAAAGTAAGAGGAACATGGTTTTCAGATACGAGCGGAACGGCAGCCATATGGTTACCTGTTGCAGCAATTTAAGCATAATCGGAGATGGAAAAGGCGATGGTTTCGTTTGGGCCCATGATCGATACTTCCTTCACTTTGATAAGCTGCTACTTGACTCCAACTGACTGCGTAGAAGTATTCCAGAAAAAGATCGATGACATCGAAGATAAAGCACAGGAGTTTGGAGGAGCACTCATCATCGCTGGCGATTTTAACTCCGAAGCAGTCGAATGGGGAATGCAAACAACCAATTCAAGGGGCCGGCGGTTACTGGACATGGTCGCGAGACTGGAACTGGTCATGGTAAACACAGGGATCACTGCCACTTTTAGAAGACCAGTATGCGTGGGTACAATTCCAGATATTGCACTAGCTTCTGAGAGCATTGCTCACAGAGTAAGTACAGGGAAAGTCTAAGAAGACTATAATGGAAGCGATCACCAATACATTACGCTTTCCATTAAAAAAGTGCTAAGCAACCATGACCACAACATAAGTGGACGAGGAACTCGCAAGTGTAATGTATCAAAGTTAAATCCTGAAGTGCTACTTGCTGCGCTGAGGCAAATATTCTATTAGGCAGCCACGCCAGCGATGCTAATAGCAAGGTGAAGTAGACCATGCAGTGTATAGAGAGAGCCTGTACTAAAGCGATGCCGAAAATAAAACCAAATAAACAGAAGAATGCCGTTTACTTGTGGACAGAGGAAATAGCTTAACTCAGACGGGTCTGTCTGCGGTTTAGAAGAAAATACACTAGGGCCAGGCGTGTGGGATCCGCGATTGCCGAAAGAGAAGATCTCCAAGCTGCTAGGAAAACCCTCCAAACTGCTATTCACACCAGCAAGGAGAAGATATGGGAGGAGCTCCGAATCGACATAAACAACAATTCATGGGGACTGGGATATAAAGTCGTAATGAAAAAGCTTGGAGGAAGAGCATCGGTACCCCAACTAGAAGACCATGCTACGGAAAACATAGTAAGCGCTATAATTCCATTACATGTCTTAAGAGAAGAAACGGAAGTGCTTTTCAAGGAAGTCCCATCACCTTTCAGGGAAGATAAACTTAAAACCGCCGCCATAACCCTAAAGAGAACCAAAGTAGCGGGTATTGACGGTATTCCAGCAGAAGTCCTAAAAATGGTGTCAAAAGACCATGCCCAAGTACTTCTCGATATATACAATGCCTGCCTGACAGAATGAATATTCCCAGACGTATGGAAAAGACAGCGGCTAGTGCTCATCAGCAAGGAAAAAGGAAGCTCCGAATCACCGTCAGCATATCGACCACTGTGTATGCTAGACACCGCGGGCAAACTTTTGGAGCGACTACTCAAACCCCGAATAGCAGCAGCCATTGAAAACGCTGGGGGATTATCCACTCGACAACACGGTTTTCGACCAGGAAAGTCCACAATTGGCGCCGTAGAAGACGTCATAGAAAGTGTGCTAGCGACACAGCAAGGAAATCACTACTCCAGGCCAGTGGTACTCCTTGTTACATTAGACGTTAGAAACGCTTTCAACAGCACTAGGTGGGAGGATATCATCGAGGCACTTGAAAATCGTTTTCAGATACCAGCTTATCTGAAGAAGATAATCCGGAGCTACCTTACAGATCGAATGTTGATATACGAGACCAACAATGGCACCCGAAGCAAAACCATCACGTCAGGGGCAGCGCAAGGGTCCATCCTCTGACCGGACCTTTGGAATATAAGCTACGACGGCATTTTGCGCATAGAGATGCCAGATGACACTCATCTAGTCGGTTACGTAAACGATACTGCGGCTGTCATCACCGCACGCGACTCGGAAGACGCCCAAAATTTTTTTTTATTTTATTATTTTTTTTTTTTTGCCATAGGTTTAACTGTTTTTTATTCTTTTTGATTAATTTATTATTCAATAACAGGAGTTTTAAATGGTGGAGCTTTAAAAATATTAAATGATGAGGGGTGAATTATATTAAATGGTATATTTTGATTATTAATTATGAGAATTATTGGGGGGAGAATGTTAAGATGATTAATTTTTTCTAAGCCAATTTGTATTATTTTGCCTTTATACCTAAAGTTATTAACTTTGATAACTTGTTTAATTGGGGGAATTTCTGGATATATAATTTCTAATATTTAGTTTTATTTTATTAATAAATCTTAAAATTTTTCTTTTTGTTTTATTTATAGGATTAATATGATTTATACCTTATTTATCTACTTATGGATTAATTTTTTTTCCTTTCAATGTAGAAAATTTGTCACAAAATCATTTGATCAAGGTTGATCTGAATTATTAGGGGGTCAATATATTTATAAACAGATAGTTAATTTTTCTCAGTTATTAAATATTTTACAAAATAATAATTTAAAAATTTTTTTATTTAATTTTTTATATGAATTATTATTTGTTTATTATTAATATATTTAAATAGCTTAATTCAAGGCTCTATATTGAAGCTTTAGTGATTACTATTTTAGTTTTTAAATATTGTGAATTAATTTTTGTAATTAAACATTGAAAATGTAAAGTTTTTATTAAACTATATAAATAGAAGTATAAATGGAATTTTATCATTAAAAGATAAAAGTTAGCGGCTTTTTCTTATTCATTTTACTTCTTTAATTGGAATTGGAATAAATTATTCAATTTTATCATTAACAGTGATATACCTCTTTTTGGTTTCAATTAATATAAAATAAGGGTAAATTTACCTACTATTAGATCGAAAATAATTGCAATATATCGCTTCATATTTGTAAATATAAGATTAATTGATTTTCAATAATTTTTAAATGCAAATTAAATGTTATTAGTTTAACTATAACCCTAATTATTTACATCAATTTAGTATTCCTTGATTTCATTCATAGTAAAGCCCAAATAATAAGATAAAAATAAATAATATTGATGAAAATCTTCAAACTATTTAATTAGAGAATTTAATAATAATGATTATAGGTAACATTTAAGCAATTTCTACGTCAAACATTAAGAAAATAATAGTAATTAAAAAAAACCGTAAGGAAAAAGGAAGATGAGAGGATGAGCTTGGGTCAAATCCACATTCAAATGGAGAATTTTTTTCTCGATCTATAATAATTTTTTTTGAAAGAATTGAAGCTAAGATTGTTACAATTATAGAAATTAGTATTAAAATTCTAGTAATAAATATGATTATAAATATTTTTTACATTATTTGGAATAAACTTTATGATTGGAAGTCAAATGTACTTTTAATACTATATAAAAGTTAATTACCTCATTAATTATATCATTTTCGGTTCGTCAACAGAGACGGTCGGTCAGAAATTTTACCAAATCGCGAGTTAAAATTTCCTTCAAACCAATCGAATCTTCTACAAGAGTGCAAAAGTGTAGTGATTAGTGAGAACCTAGTTCACGATTACTAGCTGGGACACATAATTTAAATATACTTTTAACAATAATTAGAAAACAAAAATACACAATTGAAATACAAACAACAAAAAACAACAACATAACTAAAATGAGTGTCTCTGACACTCACCAACAAAAAACAGTAACAAATAGAAATGCATATTTCTCATTTGTGTCCACACAGGGTAACGGCGGCAATTTGCCTGTCGAAGCAGCAGAGAGCAGAGCCAGGTCCTGCTCTCCCGCTCTCCTAAACGACACCACTACGAATGCTTCACTACCTTGGAGTGTCCAATGCGCGACACCCTCTACTATTATGGAACATTATCCACCAAACACAACATCAGGAAGAACAACAGCAACACAAAGCGCTTGTACTGTAACCATAGCCGCGACAGCGACATGTAGAATGCAAAATTCGAGCGCAATGATCATGTCTACTGACACAACAACACCAATTACAACAGCAACAATTAACACGCAAGTACAAAACTCAAATAATAGAAACACTAACAAGACTTCAGCGGAGAGTAGCCGAAAGCGAAACCGCTAAAAGCAATCGCCAAACAAATTAACGGACCAAAATAGCAACTACAAAAGACAGAAAAACAAACCACTGAGCGCGACACAAGCAACACTAAAAGAATATTGGCTGAGTAAGTCAATCGCTCCAAATACATCAAACAGGTTCGAACTACTAACACTAAATGACAGAACTGATGAACAAAATAACAGTGGGACAAAAACAAATTCAACCATACAGAAACAAATAACAAAGCATCCTCAAAAACCACCACCCATATATATACAAAACGTAGAAAATATTAATGCACTAACTGAAGCTCTAAATCAGCTACCAAATACAAATTACGAGATGAAAGCTCTGGACAAAAACGAAGTCAAAATACAGCCGACTGAATCTGTGCATTACACAAACATAATAAAATTGCTTAAGCAAAAAGAAACCAAATATTATACATTTAATCCAAAAGAACAACGTAGACTTAAGGTAATTTTATGAAATATGCATTACTCAACGGAAAAAGACGACATTATAGCTGAACTGGCAGAGTTAGGACATGAAGTACTAAACATTCACAACTTGCAAAAAAAATAGACAACCACTTCCTTTATTCCCTCTGGAACTTAAACCAAACGATAACAACAAAGACATCTATTCCTTAACCTATCTTCTACACGGCAAAGTAAATTTCGAACCACCACACCAAAAAAGAACTATTCCACAATGCACAAATTGCCAAAAATATGGACACACTAAAAACTATTGTACTAAAGACCCTGTGTGTGTCAAATGTGCAGGTAACCACAGCACAATTAAATGTAATATCCAAAGCGATATCAAACAGCAACTTTAATGCGCTCTCTACAATGAAAACCACACAGCTAACTACAAAAGCTGATTTACAAATCACTACAAATTAAAAAATTTCCAACTTTACGTAAAAAAGAAATCCCTCCAATTCAAGAACAAAACTTTGCTGAACCATCTATAAATATACCCACAGTACAAACACATAAAAACTACACACCTGTAATGTCATATGCTAAAGTAGCAGCGATAAATACTTAACTCAAAACCTTAACGCAGCAGCAAACAGCATGACACCATCACAGAATAACGACGATCCATCAGATTTAAAAATAATGATGAAGCAATTAATAACTCAAATGACAAGTATGATGAACATTGTGACACTGCTTGTATCAAAACTAGATGGGTTCCAGAAATAAAATAACTTTTGCTATTTGGAACGCCAATGGCCTATCACGCCACTTACTAGAACTTAAAACGTGTATGCACGAAAATTCAATCGATATTATGCTAATATCTGAAACGCATACTACTGATAGAAGCTAGAATGACATATCAAACTATAACATTTATACACATCATCCTGACAATCGAGCCCACGGAGGGACAGCAATTATCATAAAAAAATCTATTAGGTCCCTAGAACTAGAAGGATATAAATCACATCATATCCAAGCAACCTCTATAGAGATAAGTGACTTGAGAGGGCCAATTACTGTGTCAGCTGTATACTGTCCACCCAAACATAACAACACAAAGGCTCAATACATAGACTATTTAAAATCATTGGGTAGTCGTTACATAGCTGGAGGAGACTATAATGCAAAAAACTCCATATGGGGCTCAAGACTGACAAACGTGAAAGGCCGCCAACTACTAGACGCTATAAAAGAGAATAATAGTCGCTTTATTAGCACGGGAGAACCAACTTATTGGACAACAGACAACAAAAAATTACCTGATTTAATTGACTTCTGTGTTACAAAAAACATATTGCACGACCACTTAACAATAAAAACATGTCTAGATTTATCATCAGACCATTCTCCAATTCTATTGACCCTTCAAAGCACACCGGATACAAAAATAGCTGCTGGCTTATATAACTACAAAACCGACTGGAACAAATTTCGCCAATTAATGGAAAATTACATGACAACAAACATTTCTCTGAAATCTGATAAGGAACTTGACACAGCAATAGCATACCTAAATGACAACATCGTCAAAGCAGCAATTCAATCAACCCCAATTCTAAGCCCATCCCAAATTACTACTGTCCCAGCTCACATGAAGGATAAAATAAGACAAAAAAGTAAAATCAGGAAAAGATGGCAAAGCACTAGAAACCCAGACGACAAAGCCAAATTCAACAAAGCGGCAAATGAAATGAAGATAATATTGAAACAATTTGAGGAGAAAAAATTTGAAAGTTACGTAAAGATCTTAGGAACGACAATATCAACGAACTACTCATTATGGAGGGCAACCAAAAAACTAAACAGTGCAATACCACATAAACCCCCCATAAAAACACTAGATAATACTTGGGCACAAACGAATAAACACAAAGCAAATACTCTTGCAAAACATTTTGAAACGGTATTCAGAAACGACATGGACAATCAAATTACCGAGCTTACCAATACCGAAAGTACCCGAAACACTGCAATAAAAATGACAACGATATCAGAAATCAAGAATCAAATCAAGAATTTAAAAAACAAAAAGGCACCTGGATATGATCTTATTAACGGAAAAATACTGAAAGAACTACCTGACAAAACAATAGTCTATATTAGAAATGTATTTAATGATATAATAAGGCTTAACTATTTTCCAATCTTGTGGAAGGTAGCACAAATAACAGCTATCCCAAAGCCAAATAAGGACTCAACAAGAAACATTTCATATCGACCTATCAGTCTCTTGCCTACTCTTTCAAAGATATTTGAAAAAATATTATTTGACAGAATTGAGCCTATCTTGATACAACAAAAAGCTTTGCCAAGCCATCAATTCGGCTTTAGACGAAACCACTCAACTGTGCAACAAGTTCATAGAGTTGTGAACAAAATCATGGATGATATTGACAAAAAGAAGTACTGCGTGGCTGTATTCCTGGACATTGCGAAAGCGTTTGACAGAGTGTGGCACAAAGGACTTCTGAATAAACTAAATAATATTCTACCTTTAAACTATTATTACTTGCTAAGCAGTTATATCACCAACAGATACTTTTACATTAAATATGACGATGAATGCTCTGAGATCCTAACAATGATAGCGGGAGTGCCTCAAGGCAGTGTGCTGGGTCCACTCCTATACCTAATATACACTGCAGACATTCCAACCCCAAAGACACAAGGAACCATGATAGCAACATTCGCGGATGACACGGTCCTCTTAGCATCCAATCAAGACGAAAAAGCGGCGACGGACATACTTCAATAAATAATAAAAAATATAGTCTCGTGGTTCGAGAAATGGGGAATAGAAGTTAACAAAGAGAAAACTGTCCAAGTAATATATACGAATAGAAACTCTGCTAAACACCCACTCACAATAAAAGACGAAATTATATAAATTTGCCCCAGCGCAAAATACCTTGGCATAGCAATAGACGCAAAACTTACATGGAGACAACATATATAAAATAAACGAAATGAATGAAAACTAGATTCAAACAATTAAACTGGTTACTAGGACTTAGTTCAAAGTTATCACTGTATAATAAAAGAATGATATATACATCAATGATAACACCCATCTGGAAATATGGGATCGAAGTATGGGGGACAGCAAGCAAAACGAATATACAACTGATTCAAAGAACACAATGCAAAATACTGCGGACAATAACAAAAGCCGACTGGTATATAAGAAATGAAGACATACACCACGATCTCAACATTGACTCGGGGGAAGACACTATTAAAAAATGTAGCAGCAAATACACAGAGCGCCTAAAAATTCATCAAAACCGACACGTGAGCCAATTGCCGGCAATGGAAAAAACAAAAAGAAGACTCAAACGAATTGGACCCACAGAACTTCCACATAGAATATTTTAAACGACACTTTTCGTATATAAAATAATTATATATAATTAAATTAAATTATGTTCTGTGGTAATGACTAAAGAACATATTAAGATCCATAGTAGCATTTAAAAATTACTTATTGCTCACGAACAGAATGTAATTAAAAATGGGGCAAAAATAAAAATAAAATAAAATTAATTATAAAAATAATCAGACAATATCAACAAAATGTCAGTATCAAGCAGCTGCTTCGAATCCAAAATTATGATTTTTAGAAAAATGACATTTTAAATGTGGGATTAAACAAACAATTAAAAATGATGTTCCAATTAAAACATGAAGCCCATGAAATCCTGTGGCGACAAAAAATGTAGAATATTCGTATCCTTGAAGAATAGTGAAATAAATTCCTAAAATAATAGTAAAAAATTAACCTTGTGAAGTTTGTGAGAGCTTATTATCTATTAATCTATGATGAGCTCATGTAATAGTTACCCCTGAAGCCAGTAGAATTGCTGAATTTAATAAGGGGATTTGGAATGGATTAAAAGGAATAATTCCTATTGGGGGTCAGCTTCCTCCCAATTCAATTGATGGTCTTAGACTTCTATGAAAAAAAGCTCAAAAAAATGAAACAAAAAATAAAATTTCTGAAATAATAAATAAAATTACTCCTCAACGTAATCCTACTGTTAGCCTTGAAAAGTTCTTTCTCGAGAGATATCTCGTCAGCATTGAAATATAGTTTATGAAGTAAAAATTAGACCTAAAATTAAAAGCGATATATTGTATTGATGAAATCATTTTACTGTAATCAACTAAATGAAAAGGATGGTTAGAGTGTGTAGACATTCGGTTAAAAATTTATAAATTTTAATTTACTTCTCTAGAATAAAGAGTTCTTAAACTGCAAATACATATGATTGAATAATAGAAACAGCAGATTCAAGTATTAATAAAACAATTTGTCTAATTAATAAAATGTTAATTATAATAATTGATATTGAAGGTCCGGTATTTCCAAAAAGCGTTATTAATAAATGGCCAGCAATTATAATGACTGCAAGTCGTACAGCTAGTGTACCTGGTCGGACAATATTTCCAGTAAATGGTATAAGAATAGCTTCTGTTCCTTGAGGGACTAAGTGAGTAAATATGTGATTTGTTTGACTTAATCAACCATAAATTATGAATCTGAGTCATAAGGGCAGAGCTAATCTTAAAGTTAAAGTTAAATGACTAGTTCTTGTAAAAATGTAAGGAAATAATCCTATAAAAGTATTAAAAAGAATTATTGTAAATAGTGAAAAAAAAATAAATGTAGATCCGTTATGTCCTAATGGTCCCAATAATGTTTTAAATTCTTTATGTAAAGTTAATAAAATATTAGATCAAATAATATTAAATCGAGATGCTATATATATCTATATAAAGTGGGGATTATTAATAATCTAAGAAAGGTACTTATTCAATTTAGAGATAAGTTGAATAAAGAAGATGAAGGTTCAAATACAGAAAATAAATTAGTTATCATTTTCAATTTATAGAAATAATTGATTTATTATTAATTTTTGATAATTTAGGTGCAATATGAAGAGTTCAATAATAATTTATTATATTAAATATAATAAAAATTATTGAAAATAATAAGAAAAAACTTAATCATCTAATAGGGTGTCTTTTTCGACGTAATGGAAAGCTATCGGCGAAACTGGACGGAAAAAGAGAACGAGTGCAAACTTGTTACGGCACCGAAACCGAGGCACACGGCCCTGACAAGCGCCTCAGCAACAACGACGATGGCTAGACCCAAACGAGCAGCTTCTAGCCCAGCAGAACCAGAAGATGGGAAAAAAATTCTGTGAAAGTAAGGCCGATGGGTGGCAAACTGTCACAAGAAGAAAAGTTGGAGCTGGATAAAGGAGCAAAAGTGACAACGGGCTTTTGTGAACTTTGTAAAGGTGCACTGCAGGACTCAGCAGTTGTGACTGATCTTAAGCCCAGAGCCACAATAGAGATTCGAGATCGCGATCTGCTCGCCACAAAGGAAGAAGTACACCAAGCCGTAAAGGAGTCACTTCCCGAAAATATGAGAACTGCTTCCTATGAGGATATGCTAACAACTATGACAGAACCAAATACCTGCTGAAGAAAGATCGCATCAGGATCGGATGGGTTAACTGCAGATTAAAGCCAGGGCATAACACAAAAGGATGTTTACAGTCATCTAACATGGCAGTGCAAAGGACCTGACAGGAAAGGTCAACGATGTGGCGAAACGGGGCACAAATTAAAAGAGTGCAGTAACACCCCAAAGTGTTCCCTCTGCTTTGATGCTCAATGCAGTCCGGTAGAGCATATCCCGAGCTCAAGTAGATGCGCGATGAGCAAAAAATTTACATCTAAATGAAATTGCTACACGAAAACATGCACAAAAGCAGAGTGGCTGACGCATTACTGGACCAAATTAGTATAGAGCAGAAAGCAGACATTGCAATGTAGGGAAAAAGTAAGAGGAACATGGTTTTCAGATACGAGCGGAACAGCAGCCATATGGTTACCTGTTGCAGCAATTTTAGCATAATCGGAGATGGAAAAGGCGATGGTTTCGTTTGGGCCCATGATCGATACTTCCTTCACTTTGATAAGCTGCTACTTGACTCCAACTGACTGCGTAGAAGTATTCCAGAAAAAGATCGATGACATCGAAGATAAAGCACAGGAGTTTGGAGGAGCACTCATCATCGCTGGCGATTTTAACTCCGAAGCAGTCGAATGGGGAATGCAAACAACCAATTCAAGGGGCCGGCGGTTACTGGACATGGTCGCGAGACTGGAACTGGTCATGGTAAACACAGGGATCACTGCCACTTTTAGAAGACCAGTATGCGTGGGTACAATTCCAGATATTGCACTAGCTTCTGAGAGCATTGCTCACAGAGTAAGTACAGGGAAAGCCTTAGAAGACTATAATGGAAGCGATCACCAATATATTACGCTTTTCATTAAAAAAGTGCTAAGCAACCATGACCACAACATAAGTGGACGAGGAACTCGCAAGTGGAATGTATCAAAGTTAAATCCTGAAGTGCTACTTGCTGCGCTGAGGCAAATATTCTATTAGGCAGCCACGCCAGCGATGCTAATAGCAAGGTGAAGTAGACCATGCAGTGTATAGAGAGAGAATGTACTAAAGCGATGCCGAAAATAAAACCAAATAAACAGAAGAATGCCGTTTACTTGTGGACATAGGAAATAGCTTAACTCAGACGGGTCTGTCTGCGGTTTAGAAGAAAATACACAAGGGCCAGGCGTGTGGGATCCGCGATTGCCGAAAGAGAAGATCTCCAAGCTGCTAGGAAAACCCTCCAAACTGCTATTCACACCAGCAAGGAGAAGATATGGGAGGAGCTCCGAATCGACATAAACAACAATTCATGGGGACTGGGATATAAAGTCGTAATGAAAAAGCTTGGAGGAAGAGCATCGGTACCCCAACTAGAAGACCATGCTACGGAAAACATAGTAAGCGCTATAATCCCATTACATGTCTTAAGAGAAGAATCGGAAGTGCTTTTCAAGGAAGTCCCATCACCTTTCAGGGAAGATAAACTTAAAACCGCCGCCATAACCCTAAAGAGAACCAAAGTAGCGGGTATTGACGGTATTCCAGCAGAAGTCCTAAAAATGGTGTCAAAAGACCATGCCCAAGTACTTCTCGATATATACAATGCCTGTCTGACAGAATGAATATTCCCAGACGTATGGAAAAGACAGCGGCTAGTGCTCATCAGCAAGGAAAAAGGAAGCTCCGAATCACCGTCAGCATATCGACCACTGTGTATGCTAGACACCGCGGGCAAACTTTTGGAGCGACTACTCAAACCCCGAATAGCAGCAGCCATTGAAAACGCTGGGGGATTATCCACTCGACAACACGGTTTTCGACCAGGAAAGTCCACAATTGGCGCCGTAGAAGACGTCATAGAAAGTGTGCTAGCGACACAGCAAGGAAATCACTACTCCAGGCCAGTGGTACTCCTTGTTACATTAGACGTTAGAAACGCTTTCAACAGCACTAGGTGGGAGGATATCATCGAGGCACTTGAAAATCGTTTTCAGATACCAGCTTATCTGAAGAAGATAATCCGGAGCTACCTTACAGATCGAATGTTGATATACGAGACCAACAATGGCACCCGAAGCAAAACCATCACGTCAGGGGCAGCGCAAGGGTCCATCCTCTGACCGGACCTTTGGAATATAAGCTACGACGGCATTTTGCGCATAGAGATGCCAGATGACACTCATCTAGTCGGTTACGTAAACGATACTGCGGCTGTCATCACCGCACGCGACTCGGAAGACGCCCAAAATTTTTTTTTATTTTATTATTTTTTTTTTTTTTGCCATAGGTTTAACTGTTTTTTATTCTTTTTGATTAATTTATTATTCAATAACAGGAGTTTTAAATGGTGGAGCCTTAAAAATATTAAATGATGAGGGGTGAATTATGAAATTATTATGAAATTATTATGGGTGAAAATGGTATATTTTGATTATTAATTATGAGAATTATTGGGGGGAGAATGTTAAGATGATTAATTTTTTCTAAGCCAATTTGTATTATTTTGCCTTTATACCTAAAGTTATTAACTTTGATAACTTGTTTAATTGGGGGAATTTCTGGATATATAATTTCTAATATTTAGTTTTATTTTATTAATAAATCTTAAAATTTTTCTTTTTGTTTTATTTATAGGATTAATATTATTTATACCTTATTTATCTACTTATGGATTAATTTTTTTTCCTTTCAATGTAGAAAATTTGTCACAAAATCATTTGATCAAGGTTGATCTGAATTATTAGGGGGTCAATATATTTATAAACAGATAGTTAATTTTTCTCAGTTATTAAATATTTTACAAAATAATAATTTAAAAATTTTTTTATTTAATTTTTTATATGAATTATTATTTGTTTATTATTAATATATTTAAATAGCTTAATTCAAGGCTCTATATTGAAGCTTTAGTGATTACTATTTTCGTTTTTAAATATTGTGAATTAATTTTTGTAATTAAACATTGAAAATGTAAAGTTTTTATTAAACTATATAAATAGAAGTATAAATGGAATTTTATCATTAAAAGATAAAAGTTAGCGGCTTTTTCTTATTCATTTTACTTCTTTAATTGGAATTGGAATAAATTATTCAATTTTATCATTAACAGTGATATACCTCTTTTTGGTTTCAATTAATACAAAATAAGGGTAAATTTACCTACTATTAGATCGAAAATAATTGCAATATATCGCTTCATATTTGTAAATATAAGATTAATTGATTTTCAATAATTTTTAAATGCAAATTAAATGTTATTAGTTTAACTATAACCCTAATTATTTACATCAATTTAGTATTCCTTGATTTCATTCATAGTAAAGCCCAAATAATAAGATAAAAATAAATAATATTGATGAAAATCTTCAAACTATTTAATTAGAGAATTTAATAATAATGATTATAGGTAACATTAAAGCAATTTCTACGTCAAACATTAAGAAAATAATAGTAATTAAAAAAAACCGTAAGGAAAAAGGAAGATGAGAGGATGAGCTTGGGTCAAATCCACATTCAAATGGAGAATTTTTTTCTCGATCTATAATAATTTTTTTTGAAAGAATTGAAGCTAAGATTATTACAATTATAGAAATTAGTATTAAAATTCTAGTAATAAATATGATTATAAATATTTTTTACATTATTTGGAATAAACTTTATGATTGGAAGTCAAATGTACTTTTAATACTATATAAAAGTTAATTACCTCATTAATTATATCATTTTCGGTTCGTCAACAGAGACGGTCGGTCAGAAATTTTACCAAATCGCGAGTTAAAATTTCCTTCAAACCAATCGAATCTTCTACAAGAGTGCAAAAGTGTAGTGATCAGTGAGAACCTAGTTCACGATTATTAGCTGGGACACATAATTTAAATATACTTTTAACAATAATTAGAAAACAAAAATACACAATTGAAATACAAACAACAAAAAACAACAACATAACTAAAATGAGTGTCTCTGACACTCACCAACAAAAAACAGTAACAAATAGAAATGCATATTTCTCATTTGTGTCCACACAGGGTAACGGCGGCAATTTGCCTGTCGAAGCAGCAGAGAGCAGAGCCAGGTCCTGCTCTCCTGCTCTCCTAAACGACACCACTACGAATGCTTCACTACCTTGGAGTGTCCAATGCGCGACACCCTCTACTATTATGGAACATTATCCACCAAACACAACATCAGGAAGAACAACAACAACACAAAGCGCTTGTACTGTAACCATAGCCGCGACAGCGACAAGTAGAATGCAAAATTCGAGCGCAATGATCATGTCTACTGACACAACAACACCAATTACAACAGCAACAATTAACACGCAAGTACAAAACTCAAATAATAGAAACACTAACAAGACTTCAGCGGAGAGTAGCCGAAAGCGAAACCGCTAAAAGCAATCGCCAAACAAATTAACGGACCAAAATAGCAACTACAAAAGACAGAAAAACAAACCACTGAAACCAGCAACACTAAAAGAATATTGGCTGAGTAAGTCAATCGCTCCAAATACATCAAACAGGTTCAAACTACTAACACTAAATGACAGAACTGATGAACAAAATAACAGTGGGACAAAAACAAATTCAACCATACAGAAACAAATAACAAAGCATCCTCAAAAACCACCACCCATATATATACAAAACGTAGAAAATATTAATGCACTAACTGAAGCTCTAAATCAGCTACCAAATACAAATTACGAGATGAAAGCTCTGGACAAAAACGAAGTCAAAATACAGCCGACTGAATCTGTGCATTACACAAACATAATAAAATTGCTTAAGCAAAAAGAAACCAAATATTATACATTTAAGCCAAAAGAACAACGTGGACTTAAGGTAATTTTATGAAATATGCATTACTCAACGGAAAAAGACGACATTATAGCTGAACTGGCAGAGTTAGGACATGAAGTACTAAACATTCACAACTTGCAAAAAAAATAGACAACCACTTCCTTTATTCTCTCTGGAACTTAAACCAAACGATAACAACAAAGACATCTATTCCTTAACCTATCTTCTACACTGCAAAGTAAATTTCGAACCACCACACCAAAAAAGAACTATTCCACAATGCACAAATTGCCAAAAATATGGACACACTAAAAACTATTGTACTAAAGACCCTGTGTGTGTCAAATGTGCAGGTAACCACAGCACAATTAAATGTAATATCCAAAGCGATATGAAACAGCAACTTTAATGCGCTCTCTACAATGAAAACCACACAGCTAACTACAAAGGCTGTATGATTTACAAATCACTACAAATTAAAAAATTTCCAACTTTACGTAAAAAAGAAATCCCTCCAATTCAAGAACAAAACTTTGCTGAACCATCTATAAATATACCCACAGTACAAACACATAAAAACTACACACCTGTAATGTCATATGCTAAAGTAGCAGCGATAAATACTTAACTCAAAACCTTAAAGCAGCAGCAAACAGCATGACACCATCACAGAATAACGACGATCCATCAGATTTAAAAATAATGATGAAGCAATTAATAACTCAAATGACAAGTATGATGAACATTGTGACACTGCTTGTATCAAAACTAGATGGGTTCCAGAAATAAAATAACTTTTGCTATTTGGAACGCCAATGGCCTATCACGCCACTGACTAGAGCTTAAAACGTGTATGTACGAAAATTCAATCGATATTATGCTAATATCTGAAACGCATACTACTGATAGAAGCTAGAATGACATATCAAACTATAACATTTATACACATCATCCTGACAATCGAGCCCACGGAGGGACAGCCATTATCATAAAAAAATCTATTAGGTCCCTAGAACTAGAAGGATATAAATCACATCATATCCAAGCAACCTCTATAGAGATAAGTGACTTGAGAGGGCCAATTACTGTGTCAGCTGTATACTGTCCACCCAAACATAACAACACAAAGGCTCAATACATAGACTATTTAAAATCATTGGGTAGTCGTTACATAGCTGGAGGAGACTATAATGCAAAAAACTCCATATGGGGCTCAAGACTGACAAACGTGAAAGGCCGCCAACTACTAGACGCTATAAAAGAGAATAATAGTCGCTTTATTAGCACGGGAGAACCAACTTATTGGACAACAGACAACAAAAAATTACCTGATTTAATTGACTTCTGTGTTACAAAAAACATATTGCACGACCACTTAACAATAAAAACATGTCTAGATTTATCATCAGACCATTCTCCAATTCTATTGACCCTTCAAAGCACACCGGATACAAAAATAGCTGCTGGCTTATATAACTACAAAACCGACTGGAACAAATTTCGCCAATTAATGGAAAATTACATGACAACAAACATTTCTCTGAAATCTGATAAGGAACTTGACACAGCAATAGCATACCTAAATGACAACATCGTCAAAGCAGCAATTCAATCAACCCCAATTCTAAGCCCATCCCAAATTACTACTGTCCCAGCTCACATGAAGGATAAAATAAGACAAAAAAGTAAAATCAGGAAAAGATGGCAAAGCACTAGAAACCCAGACGACAAAGCCAAATTCAACAAAGCGGCAAATGAAATGAAGATAATATTGAAACAATTTGAGGAGAAAAAATTTGAAAGTTACGTAAAGATCTTAGGAACGACAATATCAACGAACTACTCATTATGGAGGGCAACCAAAAAAACTAAACAGTGCAATACCACATAAACCCCCCATAAAAACACTAGATAATACTTGGGCACAAACGAATAAACACAAAGCAAATACTCTTGCAAAACATTTTGAAACGGTATTCAGAAACGACATGGACAATCAAATTACCGAAAGTACCCGAAACACTGCAATAAAAATGACAACGATATCAGAAATCAAGAATCAAATCAAGAATTTAAAAAACAAAAAGGCACCTGAATATGATCTTATTAACGGAAAAATACTGAAAGAACTACCTGACATAACAATAGTCTATATTAGAAATGTATTTAATGATATAATAAGGCTTAACTATTTTCCAATCTTGTGGAAGGTAGCACAAATAACAGCTATCCCAAAGCCAAATAAGGACTCAACAAGAAACATTTCATATCGACCTATCAGTCTCTTGCCTACTCTTTCAAAGATATTTGAAAAAATATTATTTGACAGAATTGAGCCTATCTTGATACAACAAAAAGCTTTGCCAAGCCATCAATTCGGCTTTAGACGAAACCACTCAACTGTGCAACAAGTTCATAGAGTTGTGAACAAAATCATGGATGATATTGACAAAAAGAAGTACTGCGTGGCTGTATTCCTGGACATTGCGAAAGCGTTTGACAGAGTGTGGCACAAAGGACTTCTGAATAAACTAAATAATATTCTACCTTTAAACTATTATTACTTGCTAAGCAGCTATATAGCACCAACAGATACTTTTACATTAAATATGACGATGAATGCTCTGATATCCTAACAATGACAGCGGGAGTACCTCAAGGCAGTGTGCTGGGTCCACTCCTATACCTAATATACACTGCAGACATTCCAACCCCAAAGACACAAGGAACCATGATAGCAACATTCGCGGATGACACGGTCCTCTTAGCATCCAATCAAGACGAAAAAGCGGCGACGGACATACTTCAATAAATAATAAAAAATATAGTCTCGTGGTTCGAGAAATGGGGAATAGAAGTTAACAAAGAGAAAACTGTCCAAGTAATATATACGAATAGAAACTCTGCTAAACACCCACTCACAATAAAAGACGAAATTATATAAATTTGCCCCAGCGCAAAATACCTTGGCATAGCAATAGACGCAAAACTTACATGGAGACAACATATATAAAATAAACGAAATGAAATAAAAACTAGATTCAAACAATTAAACTGGTTACTAGGACTTAGTTCAAAGTTATCACTGTATAATAAAAGAATGATATATACATCAATGATAACACCCATCTGGAAATATGGGATCGAAGTATGGGGGACAGCAAGCAAAACGAATATACAACTGATTCAAAGAACACAATGCAAAATACTGCGGACAATAACAAAAGCCGACTGGTATATAAGAAATGAAGACATACACCACGATCTCAACATTGACTCGGGGGAAGACACTATTAAAAAATGTAGCAGCAAATACACAGAGCGCCTAAAAATTCATCAAAACCGACACGTGAGCCAATTGCCGGCAATGGAAAAAACAAAAAGAAGACTCAAACGAATTGGACCCACAGAACTTCCACATAGAATATTTTAAACGACACTTTTCGTATATAAAATAATTATATATAATTAAATTAAATTATGTTCTGTGGTAATGACTAAAGAACATATTAAGATACATAGTAGCATTTAAAAATTACTTATTGTTCACGAACAGAATGTAATTAAAAATGGGGCAAAAATAAAAATAAAATAAAATTAATTATAAAAATAATCAGACAATATCAACAAAATGTCAGTATCAAGCAGCTGCTTCGAATCCAAAACTATGATTTTTAGAAAAATGACATTTTAAATGTCGGATTAAACAAACAATTAAAAATGATGTTCCAATTAAAACATGAAGCCCATGAAATCCTGTGGCGACAAAAAATTTAGAACCAAATACTGTATTTGCAATAGTAAAAGGGGCTTCAATATATTCGTATCCTTGAAGAATAGTGAAATAAATTCCTAAAATAATAGTAAAAAATTAACCTTGTGAAGTTTGTGAGTGCTTATTATCTATTAATCTATGATGAGCTCATGTAATAGTTACCCCTGAAGCCAGTAGAATTGCTGAATTTAATAAGGGGATTTGGAATCGATTAAAAGGAATAATTCCTATTGGGGGTCAGTTTCCTCACAATTCATTCAATTGATGGTCTTAGACTTCTATGAAAAAAAGCTCAAAAAAATGAAACAAAAAATAAAATTTCTGAAATAATTAATAAAATTACTCCTCAACGTAATCCTACTGTTAGCCTTGAAAAGTTCTTTCTCGAGAGATATCTCGTCAGCATTGAAATATAGTTTATGAAGTAAAAATTAGACCTAAAATTAAAAGCGATATATTGTATTGATGAAATCATTTTACTGTAATCAACTAAATGAAAAGGATGGTTAGAGTGTGTAGACATTCGGTTAAAAATTTATAAATTTTAATTTACTTCTCTAGAATAAAGAGTTCTTAAACTGCAAATACATATGATTGAATAATAGAAACAGCAGATTCAAGTATTAATAAAACAATTTGTCTAATTAATAAAATGTTAATTATAATAATTGATATTGAAGGTCCGGTATTTCCAAAAAGCGTTATTAATAAATGGCCAGCAATTATAATGACTGCATGTCGTACAGCTAGTGTACCTGGTCGGACAATATTTCCAGTAGTTTCAATACAGACTGTAAATGGTATAAGAATAGCTTCTGTTCCTTGAGGGACTAAGTGAGTAAATATGTGATTTGTTTGACTTAATCAACCATAAATTATGAATCTGAGTCATAAGGGCAGAGCTAATCTTAAAGTTAAAGTTAAATGACTAGTTCTTGTAAAAATGTAAGGAAATAATCCTATAAAATTATTAAAAAGAATTATTTAAGTAGTGAAATAAAAATAAATGTAAATCCGTTATGTCCTAATGGTCCCAATAATGTTTTAAATTCTTTATGTAAAGTTAATAAAATATTAGATCAAATAATATTAAATCGAGATGGTATAAATCAATATAAAGTGGGGGTTATTAATAACCCAAGAAAGGTACTTATTCAATTTAGAGATAAGTTGAATAAAGAAGATGAAGGATCAAATACAGAAAATAAATTAGTTATCATTTTCAATTTATAGAAATAATTGATTTTTTATTAATTTTTGATAATTTAGGTGCAATATGAAGAGTTCAATAATAATTTATTATATTAAATATAATAAAAATTATTGAAAATAATAAGAAAAAACTTAATCATCTAATAGGGTGTATTTTTCGACGTAATGGAAAGCTATCGGCGAAACTGGACGGAAAAAGAGAACGAGTGCAAACTTGTTACGGCACCGAAACCGAGGCACACGGCCCTGACAAGCGCCTCAGCAACAACGACGATGGCTAGACCCAAACGAGCAGCTTCTAGCCCAGCAGAACCAGAAGATGGGAAAAAATTCTGTGAAAGTAAGGCCGATGGGTGGCAAACTGTCACAAGAAGAAGACGTGTGGCAACACGAAATCAAACACAGGAAAATTCAACAGGAAGAATTCCGTGGGCGACAGCGATGTCACTAGTAACAATGCAAGGAAAACATAGGACAAAGGAGACAAAACCAAAGTCCAAAGCCGTCCTTATCAAACCAGCAGAGGGTTTCAAATATACGGATGTTCTGAAAAGCATCCGCGTTGCAATATCAAACCAGAGAATGCACAGACCAAGGTGCGATCGATCCGAAAAAGAAGAGCAGGAGGGTTTCTGTTGGAGCTGGATAAAGGAGCAAAAGTGACAACGGGCTTTTGTGAACTTTTAAGAGGTGCACTACATAGAGATACGAGATCGCGATCTGCTCGCCACAAAGGAAGAAGTACACCAAGCCGTAAAGGAGTCACTTCCCGAAAATATGAGAACTGCTTCCTATGAGGATATGGTAACAACTATGACAGCACCAAATAGTCGAGAGCAGGCCTATATAACGATTTCATCGGAGCTCGCCAATATACTGCTGAAGAAAGATCGCATCAGGATCGGATGGGTTAACTGCAGATTAAAGCCAGGGCATAACACAAAAGGATGTTTCCAGTCATCTAACATGGCAGTGCAAAGGACCTGACAGGAAAGGTCAACGATGTGGCGAAACGGGGCACAAATTAAAAGAGTGCAGTAACACCAGATGATTTCGTTTGGGCCCATGATCGACACTTCACTTTGATAAACTGCTACTTGACTCCAACTGACTGCGTAGAAGTATTCCAGAAAAAGAGCGATGACATCGAAGATAAAGCACAGGAGTTTGGAGGAGCACTCATCATCGCTGGCGATTTTAACCCCAAAGCAGTCGAATGGGGAATGCAAACAACCAATTCAAGGGGCCGGCGGGTACTGGACATGGTCGTGAGACTGGAACTGGTACACAGGGACCACTGCCACTTTTAGAAGACCAGTATGCGTGGGTACAATTCCAGATATTGCACTAGCTTCAGAGAGCATTGCTCACAGAGTAAGTACAGGGAAAGTCTTAGAAGACTATAATGGAAGCGATTACCAATACATAATGTTTTCCATTAAAAAAGTGCCAAGCAGCCATGACCACAACATAAGTGGACGAGGTACTCGCAAGTGGAATGTATCAAAGTTAATTCCTGAAGTGCTACTTGCTGAGCTGGAGGCAAATATTCTATTAGGCAGCCACGCCAGCGATGCTAATAGCAAGGTGAAGCAGACCATGCAGTGTATAGAGAGAGCCTGTACCACAGCGATGCCGAAAATAAAACCAAATAAACACAAGAATGCCGTTTACTTCTGGACAGAGGAAATAGCTCAAATCAGACGGGTCTGTCTGCGGTGTAGAAGAAAATACACTAGGGCCAGGCGTGTGGGATCCGCTGGTCAAGGAAGTCCCATCACCTTTCACGGAAGATGAACTTAAAACCGCCTCCATCACCCTAAAGCGAACCAAAGCACCGGGTATCGACGGTATTCCAGCAGAAGTCCTAAAAATAGTGTCAAATGGCCATGCCCAAGTACTTCTCGATATATACAGTGCCTGCCTGACAGAAGGGATATTCCCAGACGTATGGAAAATACAGCGGCTAGTGCTCATCAGCAAGGGAAAAGGAAGCTCCGAATCACCGTCAGCATATCGACCACTGTGTATGCTAGACACCGCGGACAAACTTTTGGAGCGACTACTCAAACCCCGAATAGCAGCAGCCATTGAAAACGCTGGGGGATTATCCACTCGACAACACGGTTTTCGACCCAAATAAAATATTTTAAATTATAATTAAAACAGTTTAAAATATAACGATTTATAGGGTCTTTTCGTCTTTTAAATATATGTTAAGTTTTTAATTAAAAAATAACATTCAAAATTAAATTCATATGAAACAGTAAATATTTCATCAAACGATTCATTCCAGCCTTTAACAAAAAGACTAATGATTATGCTACCTTTGCACAGTTCATATACTGCGGCATTTAAATAGTTTATATCAATGGGCAGGTATAAAATTGAAAAAGACATGTTTTTGTTAAACAGGCGAATATTAAATTTGGCGAATTCTTTAAATAAAACTTTCAAAAAAATATATTTTTACATTTAATTTTACTAATTTTATAATTTTTTCTTGATTATAAAAATTATAATTAAAAATTTAATAAAAATTCAAAATATATTAAATAACAAAATAATAATTTAAATAAATAATAACAAATTTATTAATAATTGCTAATTATAAGCATATATTTTTTAACTAAATTTAAAAATTTTTAAAAATTTATTTTGCAGCTTACCCCATAAAATATTAAAATAATAAAATCATTAAATTAATAAATTAATTAACTTAATTTTATATTTTTAAATTAAATTTCTTTCTTAAATAACCAGATATCTTTAAAAACGAATAACATTTCATTTCAAATAAATTATTAAAAATTAATTTATTACATAAACTTTAATAATTTATTAACTCTTTTAAAATCGAGAAATATATATAATTTATATTTTTTATTTAATAAACACTGATACAAAAGGTACAAATATAAAAATTTTCTTTTAATATAAAAATTTTTCAAAATATATAAATTTTCTTATACAATACATAAATAACTATAATTAAAATTATTTATTTATAAAAAATTATTAAAACAATAATTTATAATATTATTTTAAATATTTTAATAATAAGAGTGACGGGCGATATGTACATATTTTATAGCTAAAATCAATTTCTTTATCTTTAGAAATTTACTATCAAATCCACTTTTAATAATTTTTTCATATTTATATCCATATAAATATTTTTATTGTAACACAGCATATCAACCATTGTGTATGCTAGACACCGCGGGCAAACTTTTGGAGCGACTACTCAAACCCCGAATAGCAGCAGCCATTGAAAACGCTGGGGGATTATCCACTCGACAACACGGTTTTCGACCAGGAACGCCCACAATAGGCGCCGTAGAAGACGTCATAGAAAGTGTGCTAGCGGTACAGCAAGGAAATCTCTACTCCAGGCGAGTGGTACTCCTTGTTACATTAGACGTCAGAAACGCTTTCAACAGCGCTAGGTGGGTGGATATAATCTAGGCACTTGAACATCGTTTTCAGATACCAGCTTATCTGAAGAAGATAATCCGGAGCTACCTTAAAGTCGAATGTTGATATACGAGACCAAAAATGGCACCCGAAGCAAAACCATCACGTTAGGGGCAGCGCAAGGGTCCATCCACAGACCGGACCTTTGGAATATAAGCTACGACGGCATTTTGCGCATAGAAATGCCAGATGACACTCATCTAGTTGGACACGCAGACGACATTGCGCCTGTCATCAACGCACGCGACTCGGAAGACTCCCAAAGAAAGCTGAACCAGGTCATGATCAGAACCCAGAGGTGGCTCGATTCACATGGCTTGAAGTTGGCGACGGAAAAGATGGAACTGATATTCCTCACGAGAAAGCACATTCCAATAGAAATCGACTTGAGAGTTTGCTCCGAGACCATCAGGACACAAAAGGTGATAAAGTACCTGGGAATTCAGCTGGACTCCAAGCTCACCTACTGGGCGCTAATGCAAAATGCGGCGGCGAAGGACGCACGAGTAACGGCTTCTCTCAGCAGACAAATGGCAAACATTGGAGGACCGACATCCATCAAGAGGAAGCTTCTGATGATAACAACGCACTCCATTCTGCTGTATGGTAGCGAATTGTGGGCTGACAAGCTAAAGGTGCACGCCCGAAGAAAAGTTTTATCCTCCGTACAACGAACCGCAGCTCTACGAGTAGCTGCAGCGGACTGTACTGTATCGGAACCGGCAGTTCTGGTAATTAGCTGCTTAATTCCTATCGATCTATTGGCCCTCGAACGAAAACACCTACGAGAAGCCAAGATGGGTAAGAATACCAGAGGAACTGCGCAGGATATAAAGCAACAATCCGTGCACCATTGGCAAGAACGATGGGCCGCCGAGAGTTGCGGAAGATGGACAGCGAGACTCATACCCGACATAGCGAGCTGGATAGGAGGAACAGCCGGAACCGTCAATTTCTACCTCACGCAGTTACTGTCTGATCACTGATACTTCTACAAGTATCTACACCGAATGGGAAAAATTGGAGGGCCTGAGTGCAGATACGGCGACAGCAATGTGGATGATGCAGAGCACAGCTTTTTCAAATGCGCAAGGTAGCAAACAGAGAGCACCACGCTTGAAATGGAAATCGGGGAAACCTTAGCCACCGAGAACATTGTGGAGGTTATACTAAGCAGGAAAGAAAACTGGGACCACGTAGATAAATATGTGGAAAATGTGCTCCGATGGAAAAAGCGGGACCTGGACGCAGGAATAATGTTAAGAGTCCAATAGGGACGAAGTGAGAATCTCCACCTTGAAGGAAGTATAAAAGGGGTTCCAGGGTGGGAGATGTTCTCAGCGAGGGAGGGGGATGTTTTAGTGAGTGCAATTCTCATATACCAAATCTGTGACGACAGTTTTGATGATGCGGCAGACATTTTTACCCTCTCTACAAAAAAAAAATAGGGTGTATTTGACGAATTAAAAAATATTAATTAAATATTAATAATTTTAGTTTGACAAACTAATGTTATATGATAACTAATTTTTTCATTAAGAGTAGTAGCTAATTTACTATAAAATGGCTTAAGAGACGAACAGTTGCTTCCAGTCACTTAATGATAGTTTATATAAGTTATTATTTAATAAAATAATTAGTAGGAATTCTTTCAATAACAATAAGTATAAAAATGTGATTTGCTCCACAAATTTCTGAACATTGACCGTAAAATAAACCTACACGATTAATAAAGATATTCGTTTGCTTTAGACGTCCAGGCGTTCCATCAACTTTTACACCTAATGAGGGTACAGTTCATGAGTGAATTACACCTGCGGCTATTACTAAAATTGGAATTTGTGAATTTATTGGGATAATAGCTCGGTTGTCTACATCTAATAATTGAAAATTATCAATTATTAATTCATTTGTAGGAATTATATATGAGTCAAATTTTACATTAGAGAAATCTGAATATTCATAGCTTCAGTATCATTGAAGACAAATTGTTTTTAAATTAATTGAAAGTTCATTAATTTCATCTAAAAGGTATAGTAAACGTAAAGAAGGTAATGCTATAAAGAGTAAAATAATAGCAGGTAAAATTGTTCAAATAATTTCAATAGTTTGTCCGCGTAATCAGTAACGATTTGTATATTTATTAAAAAATAATATAAATATTAAATAACTTATTATAATTGAAATTTTTTCTAAAATTAATAATGTATGATCAAGAAAAAAAATTAATTGTTCTATTAAAGGTGAAGCTCTATCTTGAATTCCTAGATTAGCTCAAGTTGACATTATTCTAATAAAAATTAAATAAATTTTATATATAGAGCTTAAATCTATTGCACTATTCTGCCATATTAGAAATTAGTTAATAAAGGTAATTCTGCGTATCTATGTTCTCTAGGAGGAGTATTTTGGTATCACTCAATAGAGGAATTTAATTGTATGCTATAAATTACTTGACATTGAGTTAGTACACTTTCTCAAATAATATAAATAAAAAAAATAATCCCTAATAAAGAAATTATTGAGCGAATTGAGGAAATTATATTTCAAGTAATATAAGCATCTGGATAATCAGAGTATCGACGAGGTATTCCTGCTAAACCTAAAAAATATTAAGGAAAAAAGTTAAATTTACTCCAATATTTATATTAATAAATTGTCTTTTTCAAAATTTATTATTAAGAGTTAGTCCAGTAAATAAAGGATATCAGTGAATAAATCCTACTATAATAGCAAATACAGCTCCTATCGATTAAGACGAGAATTACGAGGGCGGATTGATATTGAAGCTATTTTGAGGGATCCGCGAAATCGTATTATTCAGATGGTATAAAATAGTTGGAATATCGTCTTACTAAGTGTGTCGAAGTGAAAGGAGACTATGTTGAGAAATAAATGGTTTTTGAAAAAAAAAAATGTTTTTTTCCTACTTAGGTAGCTTCAATATCAATCCGCCCTCGTAGCTAAGACTACACCTTTTAATCCTCCAACTGTGAACAAAAATACAAATCCTAAAGTTCACATAATTGCTGGTGAATAAAATAATTGTGTTCCGTGTAAAGTTGCTAATCAACTAAAAATTTTAATTCCTGTGGGTACTGCAATAATTATAGTAGCTGAGGTAAAATAAGCTCGAGTGTCTACATCTATCCCTACTGTAAATATATGGTGACCTCATACCATAAATGCTAATAATCCAATAGCTAGTATAGCATAAATTATTCCTAATGATCCAAAAGTTTCTTTTTTTCCAGATTCTTGACTAATAATATGGGAAATTATTCCAAATACGGGTAAAATTAAAATATAAACTTCCGGATGTCCAAAAAATCAAAATAAATGTTGGTATAAAGTTGGGTCTCCTCTTCCAGCTGTGTCAAAAAAAGCTGTATTTATATTTGGAACTGTTAATAATATTGTAGTAGCTCCGGCTAATATAGGAAGGGATAAAAGTAATAAAATTGCAGTAATTATTACTGATCAAACAAATAATGGTATTCGGTCAAACGTAATTCCTGTTGATCGTATATTAATTACAGTTGTAATAAAATTTACTGCCCCCAGAATTGACTAAATAGCGGCTAAATGTAAGGAAAAAAACAGCTAAATCAACAGAAGCTCCTGCATGGGCAATTGTAGAAGATAAAGGAGGGTAAACCGTTCAGCCTGTTCCAGCTCGAGTTTCCACTAATCTTCTTACCAATAAAAGTGTTAAAGATGGGTGTAAAAATCAAAATCTTATATTATTTATTCGAGGAAATGCTATATCGGGGGCTCCTAATATTAATGGCACTAATAATGTTGCGATTAAATGGCCGACAATAAGCAATAAACTGTACATTTATTTATAAGAATTAATTTCTTTTTAATCAAACTTTATAGTAAAAAAATGATATTAGACTTCAATTCTAAAGATGTAAAATTTACAGAAGTTTTTGGTGTAATAATTATTTTTTTAATAAAATTAAAGCTTAAAAGGTCTTTCTTATATTTATAACTTTGAAGGCTATTAGTTTTTTAACTTAAAGTCTTAAAGTATATAATATATTAATGAAATAATGATTACGCCAAAAATTGAAATTATAGAAAATATTAAAATCATATTTATATTATTTTTTTTTAAAATTAATTCTAGTTATTCAGTTACTTTCGTAATAGTTTAATAAAATTGCAGAATAACATAATCGGAGATAAAAAAAATAATGTAATAATTCTTGTTACAACTATTAATAACACAAAAAATAATTGATTATTTTAAATTATAGAATGAATATCTAATTATTTTGAAAAAAATCCTAGAAAGATAATGAATCTAAAAAAAAAAAATTTTTTTTAAATTTTAGAATTTATTTGTAAGGAATTTATTTGTATGAAATATTTTCAATATATTAAAAATTTATGTTAGACTAACATTTATAAATGTATAAATTATAGAATAAATTAATCAAATTCTTTCATTTAATCATATAGCAGATAAAATTCTGCTAAATGATTAATTGAAGAAAAAGTTATTAATTTTCGTAAAGAAGTCTGATTTAATCCTCCAATAATTGCTGATATAATAATACAAAATATTAATAAAGATTTAATTATTTTATAGGTAGGTAGGTAGGTAGGTAGGTAGGGCAGCCGCATCACCAGTGATGCCACTTAGACCGCCAGTTGGGTCCGTTGTGAGCCGCGGATGCGAGGCATGGCTTCGCTTCCCCCTCCAGATTGAACCGCCCTGAGCCTTTTACAAAGCGAAGAAGGTTGTTAACACCTGAGTGACATAGACTATCTATACTTGTTAAGAAGTGGGATCCCAGCAAACACTCCCTATTTCTGGCAAAAGCTGGAAATGTACAGAAGATATACTGGATCGTTTCCAGATTCTCCTCGTTCCTGCAGCTGCGGCAGAAGTCATGTGTATAATCTCCCATTCTTCTGGCATGATTTCCTATTAGACAATGTCCCGTGAGGGCTCCTATTACAGTCTTAATTTGTAGTCTATTGAGTCTAATGATATTCCTAGATAGACGCAGATTTAGCCTCGGCCATGTTTGCCTGTCGATTTCACAGGTAGTGGCACAGATCCTCCTTTGATTGGTAGAATTAATTAGTGTCTCCCTTATGAGAAGCTTACAAGTCGCGATAGGTACACCCATATGCCTACCGACATTTGGCATATAAGTGCCATCTCTCGCAAGTTGATCAGCCTTGCAGTTCCCTGCTATATCCCTATGTCCTGCCACCAGCACAAATGGATATGGAATTTTTTAGCCATCTCATTTAGAGATTGGCGACAGTCTAAGACACTCCGCGATGTTATTTGGAATGCATTCAAAGCCCTTAGTGCAGCTTGGCTGTCTGTTAAAATGCAGATATCCTTTACGGTTACCCCCTTTATTCTCAAGCAATAAAGAAAAAGCACTCTGCTATGCACGACATCTATGCAACGTGTATGGCTACAAACTCCTTTGCATTGCCTGCCTTACCTTGCAGTACTGAGATTGCTCAGCCTATCAAAATTTCCCTTCCTGAAATAGCCAAACATATTAAACAACTGAATCCAAAAAATCACCTGGATTCGATAATATTACCCCGAAAATGCTAAAACAGTTACCAGATTCTGCATCAGCATTTCTCTGTAGGCTTGTTAACGCAATTTACCGTCATCATATAGAGCTATCAGCTTGTTGCCTTGCCTTTCCAAATTGTTTGAGAAACTACTATTAAATAAACTATCTGCTTTTCTTCAAGAACATAGCGTAGTGCCGCAACACCAATTCGGTTTTCGCGAAAAGCACAGCACTATTGAGCAAGTGAATCGAATTTAAATGAAATAAGAAAAGCATTTGAACTCGGGGAGTTTTGCTCTGCAATATTCCTTGACGTGGCTCAAGCATTCGATAAGATCAAGGACTGATGTTCAAAATCAAAAAGTTTCTTCCCAAAAGCTACCATAAAAGAGTCTTACTTATCCAATAGACGTTTCAGTGTAAAAGTAACCAAAGTTATTTCCGAAGATTTTCCAATTTTAGCCGGTGTGCTGAGTAGAAGCTCTAGAAACTCCTTACTAGTTGCAGTGAATGTTCCATCCACCTTCTGTAAAAGCTCCCAGTTCTGAGAACTTCCCGCCAATATTTTCCGAAGTCTAGAAGCCTCAGTCGCTCCCTCTACTTCTTCACAAAAGGATTTCCAAGATTGCCTTTGAGCAGTTCTAACCTTCTTCTTAAAGACCTTAAGAGCCTCTCTATACGCTCTCCAGTCATTTTAAAGACGTGTATACTTCGCCTCATTAAAAGCTGTCCTACTGTCTACCCGATGCTTGCTTAGCTCTTCCGTCCACCACCGAGGTTTCGGCTTTCCCCTCAACCTCCTTAGTGGACAGGCTTCTGCGAAGGCCGCGTTCAGGCCCGGAGTAATAGAGCCTACCATTTCCTCTATCCCTTCTAACTTTCTTGGTTCGCTAGATGGACAGACATTTAAGGTATTCCCAACTAGATCTACATATTTATCCCAGTCTGTTTTCCTGATATTTCTACCAGGCTTAGGTTTAGGTAGAGTTTTCTTAATCTCAAACGAGATGTATTTATGGTCAGAGAAGGAGTGTTCTTCTAACACCACCCACTCACTTATTCTTCCTACAACAGAGTCAGAGGCAAAGGTGGCGTCTATTACCTCCTGTCTATTGCTTATCACAAATGTAGGTTGAATACCCTTATTACAGATTTGCAGGTTAGTTCCAAGCAAATAATCAAAAAGGCACTCACCCCTCATATTAGTGTCCGTGCTACCCCACACGATGTGATTAGCATTTATGTCCACCAATTATCATTTTTGCGCCTAGCCTTCGCGGGTGCACCACCAGATCCTTAAAAATTGATCTTGGTTGCTGTTCGTGATCGTGGGCTAGGTAGGATGACGATAGCCATATCCGCTCGTCACCCGACTCCAGGTTGATAGTCGTTTGATCGGCATCGCTGTAATTAGAGAGCATAAAAGTATTTATCCCTCCACGTATTAGTACACACGCTGTAGGTTTACCTGTATTGCGTGTATACATCATTTTGTATTTTGGAGTCCCTAGTCCGCACACAAGACCATGTCAAAAAAAGCAGTATTTAGATTTCGATCTGTTAATAATATTGTAATAGCTCTGGCTAATACAGGAAGGGATAAAAGTAATAAAATTGCAGTAATTATGACTGATCAAACAAATAATGGTATTCGGTTAAACGTAATTCCTGTTGATCGTATATTAATTACAGTTGTAATTAAATTTACTGCCCCCAGAATTGACGAAATACCGGCTAAGTGTAAGGAAAAAATAGCTAAATCAACAGAAGCTCCTGCATGGGCAATTCTAGAAGATAAAGGAGGGTAAACCGTTCAGCCAGTTCCAGCTCCAGTTTCCACTAATCTTCTTACCAATAAAAGTGTAAAGATAGGGGTAAAAATCAAAATCTTATATTATTTATTCGAGGAAATGCTATATCGGGGGCTCCTTATATTAATGGCACTAATCAGATACCAAATACTCCAATTATAATTGGCATTACTATAAAAAAATTGTAACAAAAGCATTTGCGGGAATAGTAAGTACATTCTTAAAGATGTACTTACTATTCCCACTCAAGCACCAAATAAAAAGTATAGGGTTCCGACATCTTTGTGGTTAGTAGAAAATAATCATTGTTGCGATTAAATGGCCGACAATAAGCAATAAACTGTAAATTATTTTATAAGAATTAATTTATTTTTAATCAAACTTTATAGTAAAAAAATGATATTAGACTGCAATTCTAAAGATGTAAAATTTACAGAAGTTTTTGGTTTAATAATAATTTTTTAATAAAATTAAAGCTTAAAAGGTCTTCCTTATATTTGTAACTTTGAAGGCTATTAGTTTTTTAACTTAAAGTCTTAAAGTATATAATATATTAATGAGATAATTATTAAGCCAAAAATTGAAATTATAGAAAATATTAAAATTATATTTATATAACTTTTTTGTAAAATTAATTCTAGTTATTCAGTTACTTTCGTAATAGTTTAATAAAATTGCAGAATAACATAATCGGAGATAAAAAAATAAAGAAATTAATCTTGTTATAACTATTAATAACACAATAAATAATTGATTATTTGAAATTATAGAAGGAATATCTAATCATTTTGAAAAAAATCCTAAAAAGATAATAAATTTAAAAAAAAATTATTTTAAACATTTTGGAATTTATTTGTATGGAAAATTATAGGTTAATATGAAATATTTTAAATATATTAAATATTAAGGTTGAACTAACATTAATAAATGTATAAATTATAATATAAATTAATCAAATTCTTTCATTTCATCATATAACAGATAAAATTCAGCTTAAATGATTAATTGAAGAAAAAGTTATTAATTTTCGTAAAGAAGTCTGATTTAATCCTCCTAACGCTCCAATAATTGCTGATATAATAATACAAAATATTAATAAAGATTTAATTATTGTATAGTTAGGTAGGTAGGTAGGTAGGAAGGGCAGCCGCATCACCAATAACCAGTGATGCCTTATGCTTAAAAATTGATCTTGATAGCTCTTCGTGATCGTGGGCTAGGTAGCATGACGATAGCCATATCCGCTCGTTACCCGACTCCAGGCTGATAGTCGTTTGAGCATAAAGGCATTTGTCCCTCTACGTATTAGTACACACGCTCTAGGTTTACCTGTATTGCGTGTATACATCATTTTGTATGTTGGAGTCCCTAGTCCGCACACAAGACCTTGTACAACCCATGGTTCTTGAATCAGGACAATATGGTATCAGTCCTTTGACAAATGTAGTATAAGATTGGCGAACGCAACCTTTGAGTGTTGTAGATTAATCTGAAGTACCCGTAACATCATGGTTACTGGTCTCCACCTCCACCACCTTTTTATCAGCATCTTCTTCGTCCGATGCCAGTAGCTCCTCCTCGTCAGTCAGAGTGGCTTGCGCCACCCTTTCCAATAAAGAACAGACACTACCATCGGATGATGCCTTGTTTAGCGCAATCGCTTTGCCAGAACCGGAGCCAGGTTCCAACACTTACATTCCATCTCCACCAGCAGAAGTGCTGTTGGCCTTTTCTTCCAGCTGAGATGAGGCGTCAGGGTCTACCAGAACTCCAACATGGTCCAATACATTGGAGACGGTCACGTCCTTTTTGTAGACCCTTAGTGTAATGGACGAGAATCCATAGCTCACAACACCATCGGATCGCGACAGAGGTTTCAACGTGTCCGTGCTCACCACCAAGGTAGCACTGCGGTACTCGCCATTTGGCTCCTTCAGTTTCGTGACCTTCCACGATGATGTCGGGAGTTCCGGATTACATACACGTAACCTCTCTAGAACCATTTTAGGGTCAGATGGTTCAGCTGGTATCCAGGCCCTCGCTCTTGGCAGGGTCGGGATAGCCTCCCTCGAGATTACCTCGAGCTTAGACCCAGACCAAACTTCACCGATTCTGGAGATGGCTGTTTTGTACAGATCAGTTGATCTCTGATCGGCACATACGATGAGCTTCACGTAGTTCTGATGCCATCCACAATCGCGACAAAAAGGACCTGAGCCAGGATTTTCCTTCAAAATCTGGAAGAAAGTGCTCGAGAGCCTGGCTTTTTCTTCTAGTCTCAACAGAAATTGTGCCCTCAATGTTGCTTCTGTCAACAACGGCCCATAGTTGTTGACCTCGCACAACTTCGCTGAAGGTCTTTGGTGCGGGAGTAGTCTCATGACGTCTTGGCCTCTTGATGCTGCTGGGGTTTTCTGGGCGGGTCGTCCGACAGCAGAGTTTCGGCGGCGGGTTCGGTTTCGGAAACTCCGATAGTCCCTCCGTAACCCTTTTTGCCCAGCTAATGGAGGACTTTTGTTTTTCTGACCTCTCGCCCTCCGGAACACTTTTAACACGGTCCAGCAACTTCAAGGCAGCGGGTCTCTCCTTGTAGTTATGCCGTGTAGGCTTTACCACCAAGGAGACCTTGGTCATTTTAGACGTCGATGCACCGTCACGTCTACCAGGGCCAAACCCGGAATTCGCGTATGCAATGTAGACTCTTTCTTTGTACTGTCACTTCCACTGGAACCAGGTTTGTCCCCGGTGCCAGCTCCCGCCGTACGAGATGGCCCAACGGTACTTGGCTTATTAGTATCGCCACTTCTACTAGGGTCTGTAGCCCCAGCTTCCGCCGTACGAATTTTTTTCTGGCATGAGCCAGATTCAGAAATGGAGGCAATAGCCCCCGTTGCATTTAGGGACTGCTTGTATAAAGAAATTGTATTTATTGTTTTTTGTGATTCATCTTGTTCTTACGATCACCCTCCACTGTAGCAGACATGGTGACCTTAAATTTTGTCGACCGTGGCAACGCCCCATACCACGGCAAGGTCGTGAATATATCTCGAGGTGACCCGGTATCGAGGTAGCTCCGTAGGAATATACCCGGTATTACCCCCTGGCTGCAATCCAACCAATAGGCACGGGTCGCATAACACCTTTAGTTAGGGGGGATTTTTTACTAGGGTTTACTCCCTCCGCCCAACCTATCTTAGCCAATCGTACACCGGATACGGTATGGGATCAATTGTCAGGAGTGGATCGCACATCAAACCCAGTGCACAATTGTTACCAGTCGTTACCACATGGAGGTGATAGACGCAACTTCCGACAGAACTCAATTACGGTATGTATTCAAATACATGTTAGTCCCCTTGAGTAACCGCCGACACAACGACCCATGCGACCTATACATATAAAAATTCATATACATATACGTATTCATATACACATACATATACGTATACGAATTCATATACATATACATATAGGGGTCAGGGGGGAACCAGTCAGGCAAAGCATCTAATTGCCCCTCACTGGGAGGGGCTAGAGCGATCCTGGTGTGGGACACCCTCAAGAAGACTCACTGCCTCCACGTGGCGGCTCCGGGCAATGGCACACCAGCACCCGCTGATGGCCAGCTGAAGTGAGCAACGCACCCAGAGATAGCGATAACCCCCTCATGGAGCGGCTGTCTGGGCAACGGGGGACAACGAGGGATCAACGATGGAACAGCGAGGGACCATCGTGGGACCACAAAGGGACATCGTGGGATCTGTTGTACCTCAAATCAAGGCCGAGACCGGTAAGGCCATGATTATGGCATACCGGAAACATAGGAAATAAGCTGATGCTTGTGGGCTGACGATTGCGGTATGCTGCCACCTCAGTAAGTAAGAGTGAAATCTTACAGAAATGGCTGGTAGCTTAATGCCGCAATCGCCCCCGTCCCGTTAAAACCATGGCAGGTCTCAGGAAACGTTCGATGCTCGTCACCATTAAATTGGCAGTGCCGGCTCGGATGTAACATTCCCGACTAGCGCTGGTCTGGCTCTGAACATAAGCGCCCATAAGGACTTGTGTCAACCCTCGCACGGCCTCCCTGCTGCGGCAAAGATAACCATGGGACCATTAAGGCGACTGCACTACGAGCAAAGATAACGGTCCTGAGCGGGGACCCAATCAATAAATGAATAGTAACAATAACCATACCAACAAAACAAACAAAGACGACGGTGCGATGAAGGACCCCTTCGGCAGGAGGTCTACTATCCAGAGGACCCCTCCTCCGGTAATAAGAAAGACGGTGGTGCGGAGAAACACACTGGCAGACACCAGTGAGCTTCAGCGAGTGATGGGCATGAGGGCCGATCCGACGGCAATGGCGACCCGATGAGGTCATTGCCAAAGGCAAAATGGCGGTGCTGGAGTTGCACATTGAAGCACTCATAGCTTTCCTTGTGCCAAGGCACATTGTACATGCCGACATCAAGCGGAAGGCATCCAAAATCCGGGATGTCTGCTTGCAGGTTGTCGAGGAGCAGGACGCAGGTACGGCTGCGAGAGTGCCACAGCTGGTGCAAGCCGACAGGGCAGTCCAGACTGAAGGGCGGACGGAGAAGGTGGACAAGGAGGTGCAGGTTGGCGGCCCTCCTGTGGACAACCAAGGCAAAGCCGGTGCGTCTTCGCGGACAGCCCCTGCCCAGGCGAAGAGCTACGAGGCCGCAGTCGCAACGCCAAAGCGCCCCCGTGAGAAGGGGGATCCGGAGCAAGTAAGTCCGACTAGCCGAGCGGTAGCTAAGAGGAGGAGGGGGGATGCCCCGACACTGGCGGCCGAGAAAATGGTAACCCGGCCAAATCCTAAGACCCATAAGCCTATGGCTGGAAAGGCGGAGGGTGCAAAAGTTGGGTGGACCACAGTTCGTTCCAGACCCCAAGCGAAGCGGAAGGGCCGGAAGCCTAAGCCAGCGCGCCCCGATGCCATCGTCATCAGGGAAACTGGCACGGTGAGCTACGCGGACATCCTCCGCAAGATCAAGAGGGACCCGCAGCTGTCAGAGCTGGGAGAGAGCGTCCGCAGGATCCGAAAGACGGCCAAGGGTGAACTGCTTCTGGAGTTGAGCGTGGCGGCAGATCCAAAGACACCCCAGTATCATGAGGCGGTGGCGACTGTCCTGGGAACCAGTGTGGAGGTGCGTAAGCTCACGCAGGAAACCCTAGTGGAGGTGAAACACCTGGACGAAGTCACCACGGTGGAAGATGTCCACGAGGCGCTGTGTACAGCCAATCTCTCGGAGAGACCTCCCGTGGATGCAATCAGGTCTCTCAGGAAAGCGTACGGTGGAACACAGACAGCGGTCATCAGTCTGTCGCCCCAGGCAGCCGCAGCCCTTCTGAAAGCTGGCAGGCTGAGAGTCGGATGGACCTCATGCCGGGTGCGCGAAAAGGTGACTCCCCTGCAGCAGGCCGTTAGGGAACAGATGGTCGATGTTGCAGTGCTTAGCGAGCCGTATACGTGCAAGCACCAAGGAGTATGGGCCGAAGACACCACTGGTAGTGCCGCACTTTGGGTGTGCGGAACCAAGCCTATACAACTGAGCAACATAGAGAGAAGCGATTGCTACGTCAGAGCGACCATTGGAGGGACCACGGTGTATAGTTGCTACATGCCGCCGAGCCTAACTGCGGACGAGTTCGAGTCAGTGGTAGACAGACTTCCTCTGGACGCGCAAGGCAGGAACCCCGTAGTGATTGCCGGCGACTTCAACGCATGGGCAACTGAATGGGGTTGCGCCCGAACCACACCGAGAGGTCATATTCTCATGGACGCGCTTGCGGCTCTTGACGTAGTCGTCATGAACGCGGGAGAGGCGACTTTTGTGAGAGGAGAAGCCACATCTGTGATCGACCTTACGTTCCTCAGCAGCGGGTTAGTCAGAGGAGCCAGGTGGATTGTGAGTTCCGCGTACACCCACAGCGACCACAATGCCATTTGCTTTGACTTGGAAAGGAACAAACAACGGCGGAGGACAGGCCCGTGGCCGAAAGGCTGGAGAGCGGACGCCCTCGACGACGGCGCACACGAAGTTATGTTGGAGGACTTTGAGCTGCAAGGCAGTGCGGCGGAAATGGCGAACCAGCTAGCGAGCCAGCTAGCGAGCCAGCTAGCGAGCCAGCTAGAGAGCGCCTGCGATGCGGCGATGCCCAGGCGGGCCTATGGTGGAAACTATAAATCCGTTTATTGGTGGACGGACGAGATCGCCGGCCTACGCAAGGAATGCCACGCAGCAAGCCGAAGGCACCAGCGTGCAATAGGCAACCCAGACTGCCTGCAACTGCGCCAGTTCTACAAAGAGGCTAAAAGAAGGCTGAAGACGGCCATAAAGGCGAGCAAGCGTAGGAGTTTCACCGAGCTATGTGCACAGGTTGAAGACAACCCGTGGGGCACGGCATATAGGCTCGTGATGAAAAAGCTCCCCTGCCACAGGCAGCCAGCCCCAAGCTGCCCAAACTTGCTCAAATGCATTGTGGGAGAGCTCTTCCCAGTGCAAAATTATGTGCCTGATCAGTTCTCTCCCCAGCTGGGCGAAGAAGTACCCAGTGTAATGACAGAGGAGGTGTTGCGGGCGGTTGGAAAATTTGGGGACCAGAAGGCACCTGGCCCAGATGGAATTCCCAACCGAGTGCTGAAAACCGCAGCTACACTACACCCAGAAACACTGAGGTCACTTTACGACGCCTGTCTTAAGGAAGAAGTCTTCCCGAAACGGTGGAATAGGCAGCGGATGGTATTGATACCTAAAGCCGATAAGCCAGCAGAGGACCCATCGGCCTACCGTCCCCTGTGCATGTTGGACACAGCAGGGAAGGTCCTGGAGCGGATTATATGCGACCGGATCGACGAGGCGATAGTGGATGCTGGAGGACTGGCGAGGCGCCAATATGGCTTCCGAAAGGCCAGATCCACCGTGGACACCATTGACGAACTCGTCCAAACGGCGAAGGAGGCGATTCAGGGCCAGAGATGGAAGGGGGGTGCCAAGAGGTATTGCCTCGTGGTCACCCTCGACGTCAAGAACGCTTTTAACTCGGCCAGCTGGGCGCGCATAGCAGAAGCGCTGGCAGAGTTCAAAGTTCCCATCTATCTAAGACGAATCATCACTAGTTATTTTAGCGACAGGATGCTATTATACGAGTCCGATAGAGGTGTAGAAACGTACAAGATCACCGGAGGAGTTCCCCAGGGGTCTGTACTGGGGCCACTTCTCTGGAACGTTATGTACGATGGCATTATCCGCATACGGGTGCCCGATTACGTTAAAATAATCGGATATGCGGACGACATAGCGCTAGTGATCACGGCGAAACACCTGGAGGAGGTAATAGCAGAGGCCAATCACAGTGGTGGTATATATATATATATTATTTTTATATATATATATTTATTTATATATATATATATATATATATTTATATATATATATATATATATATATATATATATATATATATATATATATATTTATATATATATATATATATATATATATATATATATATATATATATATATATATATATATATATATGAGTATATATACGAGGTTTGATCAAAAAATAACCGTTATTTTCAATTTTTTCGAAAAGTATTTATTTATTCATCAACAACTATCTTGTCCCCTTCAAAGAAATTCCCCTCAGATATAATACACTTATGCCAGCGTTTTTTCCAATCCTCGAAACACTTCTGAAACGCTTTTTTTTGGTATCGCCAACAGCTCCTGTTTCGATTTTTCTTTTATCTCCTCAATCGTAGCAAAACGCTTTCCTTTCATCGGCGTCTTCAGTTTTGGAAAGAGGAAAAAGTCAGCGGGGGTCAAGTCCGGTGAATACGGGAGTTGAGGCATGATAACGGTTTTGTTTTTGGCCAGAAACAGCTGCTGAGCGATGTCCATGCGACGTTGTTTTTGCTCTAAATTTTGCAATTTTGGAACAATCTTCGCTGCCGCACGTTTCATGCCTAAAACATCCTCAAAAATTGCTTTGCATGAGCCGAACGATATGCCAACATCATCAGCAACCTGTCTGATAGTGATTCGAAGATTATCCAAAATCATTTTCTTCACTGCGTCAATGTTTTCATCGGTTGTTGACGTGCTCGGGCGACCAGGACGAGCATCGTCATTGACATCTTCTCGGCCTTCCTTAAACCGGTTATACCACAATTGAACTTGTGTTCTGCTCATAGTAGACTCGCCAAAGGCCACAGTCAACATTTCAAATGTCCTTGCGCATTTAATTTCATTTTTTACACAAAACTGAATACAGTTTTTTTGATCCATTTTTTCGAATAGTACAAAATCGAAGAGCACATCAAAACACGATTAACCTTTTTATCTGTCAAAAACAAACAATCCAAAATGGTTGGTATTGCCAACATATATTACAGACATGCGTACCAACATAACAGAAAAAAAATGCGAACATCGAACATACGTAACTCACGAAATTTGAAAATAACGGTTATTTTTTTATCACACCTATATATATTGTTACGAAATTGCCCTCCTGACAATTCCTCTAACTCTCTGCACTCGGACTCGTACCACTGGATTGAGTAGGATACAAACAATCGCTGGTTAAATTTAATTTACTATTTACACATTTAATATTAGGCTTAAAGTTTACTTAGTTATTATTTGCACTTTATTTCACAGACCATTAGTCACTTTATTTACTAATGAATTTCATCACTTTACACAATTACAAATACTGCTGCTTTGATTATAATGCTAGATGTACACACTGTTACGGTCTCTGATCTACTGCATTCTACTTTGAACAGTCTTGGCGCTTTTATAGATTTCGAAGGTTGGAGTAGAAAATTCCTTGGTATTCTCGTATTTTCCAGAAGTTTCTATCCACTTCGACAGAAGTTGAGAATATTCTTTTTGATATTACCGACAGATGGTTCTTGAATAAGCTTTTATTCCAATAGTTTGCATCTTGACTCAAAGGGGGCACTCATTCTCCAGATGGAATCCTAAAAGTATGCAATCCCTTTTCACTGAGCTATCACGTTTCACTGCCCTCCGCTTAAACTTGATCGTCCCGAACAAGGATAGTACTGCCACCTTTATAAGGAGATAGCCTCTCTAAATCAACGACTTTCATTTTGCTCCTGACATTTCTCGTCCACTGGATGCGGTGTCTAACATCGTTGATCCGTTTTATCACCTTATAAGGTCCTTCCCAGTGTGTTTGCAGTTTTGGCGATAATCCACTTTTTCTTTGCGGATTATGAAGCATAACTAGTTGCCCTTCCTGAAATCCCTTAGAGTTTACTCGTACATCATATCTCGCTTTCCTTTTCTCACTCATCAGTTGCGTACGATTTCTGCTGTTTCCATGAATTTCATTCAACTGTCCTCGTTTTTTAGGTATACAATTGCTGCATGGAAGTACTGTAGATGACTCTTTAGTCCATTCTTTCGCTAGATCGTCGGGTACCTCTTTATTAGCTCGTATCTTGCTTTTCGTGACTCGCGGTTGTCACAGTTTACAATTGCTGAGATTCCCTGGCAATTTCCAATTACCTTCTTTTTCGCTATGGTTTCAGCGGTATTTGAAATATTCACTACTTTTTCTGGTACGATTCGGCTCTTATGCTTCCCAACATCTCCGCTCATTTTGGTCCGTATAACTGCCTCTGACTTGGGTGCTATTTTTGTCCGCCGTGATACAATGGCTTGTTTAACACTTCTATACTTATCCTCACCCATGAATAACGGTATTTCGGTGTTCGCATATTTCAGCACTCGGCTTTTAAAATCTAGTGTGAATCCATTCCGAATCATGAAATCCACACTTAAGATTACTTCATCCACAATCTCCGCAACTATAAACTCGTGCTTCACTGTTGTGGTGCCGATAGTGATTTTCCGTGTAACTTTTCCAAGTACCGGTGCATCATCTATAGTTGCCGTACGCAAACTAATTCCCTGAAGCGGCGAGATCCCTTCTGATTATGGAATGTGATGCCCCTGTATCCAATGTTACCACGATTTTTCTTCCGCGTATTACACTGCTGACAGTTAAGCTGTTATTTTTCCGCGCCATCTGAGAAACGGAGATTCTTGGGCCATCAGTTGTGGGAGTCCGTTTATTTCCCGGCTTGACAATCTTTTCCGATTCCCTAATTCGGACTTTGTCTTGCTTTGGCGATCTTACCGGAGCGTGTGTTGCATAACGTTTCCATCTCAACTGACAATCACGAGCCATGTGCCCCACATCACCGCAGGTGAAGCATTTGCCCGTGAAACGTTTGTAGGGTAATATAAACTTATTCAGGCAGGATCACCATGTAAGGTAATATAAAGTTAGGCTGGCAGGATCGCCATGTAGGGTAATATACGTGTGTTGATGAGGGTTGAATCAATATCAATTGCGTTGGCCTTGCAAGATCGGCTTACGCATCGATAGCAGGTTTCACACAACGTATGAATGCAATGATATACAGAAACCTAGTGCAAAGCGGAATGTCACCCTCAGTAAAGGTTTTGACCGGCAGAGTGTGCCGTTGGCCAAGCTATTGTTTGTGCTGTTCTAAGTCTTTCCTGACTTAGAGCACGAGAGCTAAAAGAATAAACTAATGCGAGTAGCAGTTTCAGTTGTCTTCAGATTAACTCTGGTTTATTTGGTGGCTCGGTGGCTCGCTGGCTCTTTTATATCATTGAATTCTTATTGTTTTCTTATTCTAACTAACATAAAATATATCTATCTTATTTCTACAAGTTACAAATCATATTCCCGAAATTAGTCTCAAGTATCGGATTACCGATATTATTCATTGACGAATCATAGTCTTTGTTTATATTAATAATTTTCAGTTCAAGTTCAGGGCTAAAGTCACTGCACTGTGCAATATGCATACGCTGCTGCAATATAGGCAGCGTGTGTTATTGCACCACCAAAATGCTTGTCTAGCGAATTTGGTATTGAGTGCAATTGCGTACGTTGCGCTATTGTCAGTTTGTTTGCATATGCGACTTGTTGCTGTGCTTATGACGATGTGTGGTCGTCAGTGTACACTTGTGTGGTACGCTACACCCTCACCCTTAAGAGAAAAATTCGGGGTGTTAGCGAATAATTTTTCTGGAAATATGGTTTGTGTTGTATTACAATTGTCTTATGTTATGGATTTGTTACATGATTTTCATATTTTCTAATAATTGGTATTATTTATTTATAAATTGTTTCTTATTATTATATTTACATGGTAGTGTTTTTAATTATATAGTTAAAATTACAAATTATTATTATATATATGTTGTTTTGATATAATTACATATAGATATGATTACTAATTATATTGTTTTTGATTACATTATGTGATAGTTATAATTATAAATCGTATTGTTTAAATTACATTTTATGGTTTATAAATTCAAATGACATTATTTTGGTTACCTTATGGTTTTCAATTATATAGTGAGAAAGTGAAGTAAGGAATCCACTTATCCCATTCGTCGTCGTTTGTCGATGTCAGTAGGAATTCGTTCAAAACTCTGTGGTTGCGTTCTAGTGAGCCTATTGTTTCGTGGTGGTACGGTTTCGAAAATTTTTGTTGTATTTTGATCAGTGCACATATATATGTTTGCCATTAGCTCGTTCGTAAATTCTGTCCCGTTGTCAGATTTAAGTATTTTAAAGTGTCCGTATATTAGAATGAATTGTTCAACTAGTGTCTTGGCTGTTGTGTGTGCATCTTTTGTTATCATTGAGTGTACGATTACAAATTTTGTCAGCTCGGACTGCATGGTCAGTATTCGTTTCAAATTTTAAGTGGTCCTACGGTGTTGATGCGTAGTACTTCAAAGCTGTTATTAGGGGTGTTTGTTATTGTAAGTGGTTCTTTTTTGTGTGTTGTTTGTTTGTGTCGTACACATAAGTCATAGTTCGTAATAAATTCTTTTACCACTTTATTCATATTTTTAAATATATATATCTGTTTCAATTTATTTATTTATTTTTTTTTTTTATTAGGATTTTTCTAATTGTTAGATGACCTCCATGTATTGCATTATGATACTCATCTATCAGTTTATATTCATTGTAAAGATGGCAGGATTGCCATGTAAAGATGGCAGGATCGCCATGTAAAGATGGCAGGATCGCCATGTAATGATGGGCTCAATTAATTAATTTAGCGGCGCGAGAGCTAGCGCACAATTTCAATCGGCGACTACTGGAGTACAGCCAAATATTTAATGAGAAACAAAAGGTTTGGTTTCCAGATCGAATCTGATTTATTGATAAAACCTTATTGCTATTTATACTTTAATTTCTTATGTGCTAAGACTTAGTATATAATATGGTTTTTAATACATAAAGAGGGCTTTTGCAATGTCAGCGGAAAGTATCACGGTCAATGCCAGCGTACATTCGTTCGAGGGCATCGAACATTAAAATGCAACGTAATCAAAAACGTGCGCTGTTCGCGCTTCATAACGTAAATATTCTTATATGAGAGTTCGATGTACTTACGTTGGGTCTCCGCTCACATTGCATGTGCCTACGCCGCGTATGGTGTTGGCGTTTGTGTGTATATATATACATTATGCTTTTCATACACTACACCCTTGTCCTACTGGGAAAAAAAAATTTTGTTGGTGTTTAAACAAAAAAAAATTTTTTTTTATAAAAGTATTTATGTTATATTAATTACTTAAAATTTTACTTGTTTACCTTTACAATGGTGTATATTTTTTTAGTAAGTTTTTATGGAGTTCTTTTATTTTTAAAAGGCAATTTACATTCCGAATTTCGATTACTCTATAAGGACCATTGTAGGGTTTTTGGTTTTTCTTTCTATTCATATTTCTTACTAATACCATATCTCCTATATTTAAATCTAGTGTGATTATGTGTTTTTGTGTTACAATACTTTTTTGTAGTTTCAATTTTTCGATTAATGCTTTTGCATTTTTTATTGAATAATGTAATCTAATTCTGAGTTCGTTAGCGTAGTTATCCATATTGTATATTTTTGGATTTTCTTGGCTGTCAGTACTTGATAGGTGTGGTTATTTGCCATATACTAGCTCAAAAGGTGTATATTGTGTGTCTAAATGGGGGGTTGTATTATATGCAAAGGTATAGAACGGGATCCAATTGTGCCAGTCATAGTCGTTGGTAAAAGAAAACATGAATTCATTTAATTCGCGGTGATTTCTTTCTACTGATCCTAATGTTTGGTGATGGTATGGTGTTGAGAATTGTTGTTCAATGTCTAGTAATTTGCAAATGTTGTGTATGAGCTCATTTGTGAACTCAGTGCCTCTATCTGATTTTAATGTCTTAAAATGGCCATATTTTAGGATGCATTGTTCAACTACTGTTTTAGCTACGGTTTTAGCGTCTTTGGTTTCTATTGCTATTACAAATTTTGTCAGTTCGCACTGTATTGTGAGTATGTATCTGAATCTGTCTGACATTCTTTGTGGTCCAACTGTGTCTATTTCAAGTACTTCAAAACTAGTGTTTGGTGTGTCTGTTATTATTTCTTTTTCGTGTATATGTTTAGTTATTTTGTTCTGTGCGCATTTGTCACAGTTTTTTATTAAATCTTTCACCATTCGACTCATATTTTTCCACACATATATTTGTTTTAGTTTTAGAGTGGTTTTTCTTATACCAAGGAGTCCTCCATGTGTTGAGTTGTGGTATTCATTTATTAATTTATATTTAATTATATCCTTTTCAATTATTTTAGGGGGTTCATATATAATAATCTTGTATGCGAAACGATTTTCTTTAATTTGCTGTTCTTGCAGCTTGTTAAATATATTTTTAAATTCGCCTTTTTGTATATCTTCAAAAATTATATCTTTATTCGATAGCGCTAAAATGTCGACTTTTAATTTTTTTATTTCAGATGCTAGCTTCTCCATAATCGAAACGTATTTCGTATAGTTATCACTAGATCTACTATGCATAGTTTTTGTATTAAGAGGTGACAACTTCTACAGAATCGAAACGGATTTCGGTGGATTATCGTTGTACCTTTCGCGCAATATATTCTTATCTTTTTCATAGATTAATTGAGTACTCTTCATATTTATATCGTTCGCTTTTTCAAATTTCAATTTTGTAATGTATCTGACGTCAGTAATAGACGTATAGTCCCAGATATGAAGTTGATCAGACTTCTCTTGGGTTTTGTATTTTACTTGTTTTTGTTGGTCTGCATGTTTTTTGGCAGCCATTCCCCTTGTTATAATTAATGTTCTTTTAGCTTTTTCATCGGTTTCTTTAGGAATCATTTGTTTTAAAGCTTCTGAATCAATTTTGATTCTGGAAAGTGCGTCTGCGTTGGTATTTGATTTTCCTCTTTGTAGTATGTCAAAATCAAAATGGTATTCATGTCATTGTAAAAAGTGATACTAATGGTTAGTGGCAACTGTAAATTTGTTGACTATATAAAATTCCTAAAATTTCTTTTCAATTACTGGTTTAACTACATATATTTTCTTTTCAAAACTTAAATGTAAAATTTTGTTTTTGTGTATTTACTATTAAAATTTAAGCCCAAAATTTATTTCATTTTAATCTGCGATTTTACGTAACAAAATTTTGTTGTTGTTTTTGCAACATTTTGCAATAAATTTTATAATTTTTCTTGGTTTCTTAATGCTTTTGTTTAATGTTTATGAATAATCAAATAGTTTCTGTTCCGTATTAATATATTTATAATAATAACATTTATATTATATATGGTCTTTAAATTAAATTAAAAGTCACGTATGTATAGGTATATAAAAATATTAAAGATTCTTAACTAATATTTAAATGTATTAAGTTGCTTAACTATAATACTAAAATTAATTATGTGTAAGCAGTTTCGCTTACTCTGTTTCTAAAGACAAAATTATGCAAAGCTAAAATTATAACCATTTCATTTGTTATTATTTTTTTTTAAAATTTATAAACATTTACAATTAAAGTCAAAGATATATATATATATATATATATATATATATATATATATATATATATATATATATATATATATAAATATATTTTTTTTTATATTAAATACAAAATTAGTTTAAGAAAATGAGAAAAAAAATTAGTTTTAAATGTTTACAGCGTTTTAGCACGCTCCAAGAGATCAATGCTAAATTTCGATATTTCCGATTGGGGTCGTTTACAGACTGACAGTAAATTAATGACATGAGATATTCTTATGTCATCTGTGTCCATATCTAAAATTTCACCGTTGTCTACCTCGATGGCCTCGCCCGGTGGATCAAAGAGTTTCTGCACTTCATCATACAGCCACATCTCCAAAGCCAGTCTCTTTCGTATTACACTCATCTGATGGAAACCATATTTGGCGGTTAGGAACTTCTCCTGTCGCTAACTTCGGAACTTCTCTCATTAAAATTGACGCGTAAATTTTGTTGGTTCGGTAAACGCTCACAAATATTCAGTTTTTTGGGACCGCACTGCATTTTGAAAACAACTTTGGTCGATTTTATGTTGTCTTATTACTGCCTTTTTTTGAAGTGGTTGTGAAATTGTAGCTAGGAGTCTTGCTTCTGGATGTGTTGCTCTGCCAGTTGTTGAAATTTTTCGAATAGTCGGTGGAAATCGCTATTCATCTTCTTATTGCAGTTTTAGGATTATTTTAGGATGGTTTAAAATTTTTGGGTTTTTAATAAAGTGCCAGTTTGGCAGGATTGATAAGAGAATTGCCAGTTTGGCAGGATCGATAAGAGAATTGCCAGTTTGGTAGGATCGCCATGTAAAGATGGCAGGATGACCATGTAAAGATGGCAGGATCGCCATGTAAAGATGGCACGATTGCCATGTAAAGATGGCAGGATCGCCATGTAATGATGGGGTCAATTAATTAATTTAGCGGCGCGAGAGCTAGCGCACAGTTTCATTCGGCGACTACTGGAGTACAGCCAAATATTTAATGAGAAACGAAAGGTTTGGTTTCCAGATCGAATCTGATTTATTGATAAAATCTTATTGCTATTTATACTTTTAATTTCTTATGTGCTAAGACTTAGTATATAATATGGTTCTTAATACATAAAGAGGGCTTTTGCAATGTCAGCGGAAAGTATCACGGTCAATGCCAGCGTACATTCGTTCGAGGGCATCGAACATTAGAATGCAACGTAATCAAAACCGTGCGCTGTTCGCGCTTCATAACGTAAATATTCTTATATGAGAGTTCGATGTACTTACGTTGGGTCTCCGCTCACATTGCATGTGCCTACGCCGCGTATGGTGTTGGCGTTTGTGTGTATATATATACATTATGATTTTCATACACTACATCATTTAATTCTCTTTCTGGGGCGGCATATGTCATAATTTTTAATTTGAGGATTTTCATTCATTATCTTTATTTGCGCATTCATTTCTTTAAATTCTTCTTTGGCACATATTTTAAATATTTCATCATTGTTTGCTATATATATGTATTTAGCTTATTCATTATCTTTTCTTTGTTCGTTTTGGATATCAATTTCCTCTGAATCGAGTCTAGTCTCGCTGATTTATCATTGATTCCTGCATGCTTTATAACTTCATTATTCCTTCTTGATATCAGTTTCTTCAGTATCGAATCTGGTTTCGCTGATTTATCACTGTATCTTTTATTTATATTTGATGATAGCTTCTTCTGGTTCGAATCTTGATTCGCCGAATTATCACTACATCCCACGTGGATTTCTTTATACCCAATTTTCCTTGTGCACTTTCTTTTCTTTCATTTGCCATTATTAATTCTTTTATTTCCTCTTATATTTGACGTCATTTATAGATGTGCAATCCCAAATTTGAAGTTGATCAGACTTCTGCCGAGATATACAGTTCTCTATTTCCTCTCTTAACTTTTCCGCTTTAGAAATGCCCCTTGTAATTATTAGCGATTTTCATCAATATTCATTGATATCATATTCTTGAGTATGCTGGAGTTTAATTGTATTTTTGATAACGCGTCTTTGTTCGAATTCATTTTATCCTTTTTTATAGTATGTTAAAATCCAAATGGTATTTTTGTCATTGTTAAAAATGATGCTAATGGTTAGTTGCAACTATAAATTTTTAACCATATACATTGTAAAAAATGCTTTTCAGTTACTGGCTTATCTAAACATATTTTCAATTCAAAACTTAAATATAAAATTGTTGTAAAATTGTTTTTACACTATTTCTTAAAAATTAAGTAAGTGGTCTTGATTGTTTGTCAAGTTCTATTTGGTGGAATGAACTGGTCATATCTAGAGTTGAAAACCATTTTGCTCCTCCTAGCTTGTCTAGAATGTCTTCTAGTTGAGTTAGTGGAAATTTGTCATTGATTATCTTGTTGTTCAGTTTTCTAAAGTCCATTACAAGTCTCTTTTTCTTTTTGTTATTAGTGCTATTTTTGGGAACCAAAAGGAGTGGAGCATTGTATGAGCTGACTGAAGGTTCAATGATGTTTTCATGTAGCATTTACTATACTTGTTCATTTAATATTTCTGTATGAGTTTATTATGGTAGTCTATAATTTCTTTATATATACTGGTGTTTTGTCATAAAATTGTCTTCTAATTCTTAAAAATTAAGCTCAAAATTTATTTAATTTTAATCTGATTTTACATAAAGATTTTTTTTTTTTTTTCGTCCCCATCATCATTTTTACTCAATTTTTTTTTTCGCAGTACATTTTTGGGAAGTTGGATTATTGGATTATTTTTATAATTTTTAGTTTTCTAATGCTTTTTTTCATTTCAATACATGTATGAATTATTACTAATACATAATATTAGTAATTTTAGCAATAAAATGTTTATATTTTAAAGCAAACATCAAATTGTTGATTAACATTGTAAATCAATATCAAATTTTAATTCAATTACTCGCAGTAGTCGTACTTTAATATGATTGTTTGTCTTCTCTATTCTTCTTCCTTTTTCTCCAATTATTCTATCACTGCTTCTTGTTTTCTCTCTTCGTCTTCTTTTCTATCGGTTGCTTCTTCTCTATATGCTTCTTTTTCTCCTTGACTTATTCTTTGCTCTCTCCTTCGTCATTTTTCCAATTTTTGAGTCAAATTGGCTGCGGCAGTTGCTCCTTCTTTTCAATTTGTCGCCACTTGTTCTCTTCGATTGCGGGTCACAGTTGATAAGCTGGAAATGCATGGTAGTCGGCACGTATTCTTACATTTGCTGGAATATTGGTCCACCGATTTCGATTGCTAATTCTTTAATATAGGGTTTGATGTTAGTTTGATGTTACTTGTAGCAGGATCTGTTGCTGGATTTGTGGCTACTTTTCAGTTTAGTTCCAGGTCAGTGGCAGGATCGGTCGCAGGATCTTTGGCTGCTTTCCACGTCCCAGGTCAGTTGCAGGATCGCCATGTAGGATAATACAAAGTTAGGCTGGCAGGATCGCCATGTAGGGTAATATAAAGTTAGGCTGGCAGGATCGCCATGTAGGGTAATATACGTGTGTTGATGAGGGTTGAATCAATATCAATTGCGTTGGCCTTGCACGATCGGCTTACGCGTCGATTGCAGGTTTCACACAACGTATGAATGCAATGATATACAGAAACCTAGTGCAAAGCGGAATGTCGCCCTCAGTAAAGGTTTTGACCGGCAGAGTGTGCCGTTGGCCAAGCTATTGTTTGTGCTGTTCTAAGTCTTTCCTGACTTAGAGCACGAGAGATAAAAGAATAAACTAATGCAAGTAGCAGTTTCAGTTGTCTTCAGATTAACTCTGGTTTATTTGGTGGCTCGGTGGCTCGCTGGCTCTTTTATATCATTGAATTCTTATTGTTTTCTTATTCTAACTAACATAAAATATATCTATCTTATTTCTACTAGTTACAAATCATACTCCCGAAATTAGTCTCAAGTATCGGATTACCGATATTATTCATTGACGAATCATCGTCTGTGTTTATATTAATAATTTTGAGTGCAAGTTCAGGGCTAAAGTCACTGCACTGTGCAATATGCATACGCTAATGCAATATAGGCAGCGTGTGTTGTTGCACCACCAAAATGCTTGTCTAGCGTATTTGGTATTGAGTGCAATTGCGCACGTTCCGCTATTGTCAGTTTGTTTGCATATGCGACTTGTTGCTGTGCTTATGACGATGTGTGGTCGTCAGTGTACACTTGTGTGGTACACTACACTCTGTCTGTTCTCGACTCTTATCTGACGAGTTGTGAATTCTGACCGACACACCAATGCTGCTGTCTCTGATAACAAAGCGCTAGCTACTGTCTCCATTAAGGTAGCTTTCGGATTAGTTATCGCAGAACGCTTTATCTCCGCATCGCGAATGCCATATACGAAGGTGTCCATCATACACCTCTCAAAAATTTTTTTTTATAAAAGTATTTATGTTATATTAATTACTTAAAATTTTACTTGTTTACCTTTACAATGGTGTATATTTTTTTAATAAGTTTTTATGGAGTTCTTTTATTTTTAAAAGGCAATTTACATTCCGAATTTCGATTACTCTATAAGGACCATTGTAGGGTTTTTGGTTTTTCTTTCTATTCATATTTCTTACTAATACCATATCTCCTATATTTAAATCTAGTGTGATTATGTGTTTTTGTGTTACAATACTTTTTTGTAGTTTCGATTTTTCGATTAATGCTTTTGCATTTTTTATTGAATAATGTAATCTAATTCTGAGTTCGTTAGCGTAGTTATCCATATTGTATATTTTTGGATTTTCTTGGCTGTCAGTACTTGATAGGTGTGGTTATTTGCCATATACTAGCTCAAAAGGTGTATATTGTGTGTCTAAATGGGGGGTTGTATTATATGCAAAGGTATAGAACGGGATCCAATTGTGCCAGTCATAGTCGTTGGTAAAAGAAAACATGAATTCATTTAATTCGCGGTGATTTCTTTCTACTGATCCTAATGTTTGGTGATGGTATGGTGTTGAGAATTGTTGTTCAATGTCTAGTAATTTGCAAATGTTGTGTATGAGCTCATTTGTGAACTCAGTGCCTCTATCTGATTTTAATGTCTTAAAATGGCCATATTTTAGGATGCATTGTTCAACTACTGTTTTAGCTACGGTTTTAGCGTCTTTGGTTTCTATTGCTATTACAAATTTTGTCAGTTCGCACTGTATTGTGAGTATGTATCTGAATCTGTCTGACATTCTTTGTGGTCCAACTGTGTCTATTTCAAGTACTTCAAAACTAGTGTTTGGTGTGTCTGTTATTATTTCTTTTTCGTGTATATGTTTAGTTATTTTGTTCTGTGCGCATTTGTCACAGTTTTTTATTAAATCTTTCACCATTCGACTCATATTTTTCCACACATATATTTGTTTTAGTTTTAGAGTGGTTTTTCTTATACCAAGGAGTCCTCCATGTGTTGAGTTGTGGTATTCATTTATTAATTTATATTTAATTATATCCTTTTCAATTATTTTAGGGGGTTCATATATAATAATCTTGTATGCGAAACGATTTTCTTTAATTTGCTGTTCTTGCAGCTTGTTAAATATATTTTTAAATTCGCCTTTTTGTATATCTTCAAAAATTATATCTTTATTCGATAGCGCTAAAATGTCGACTTTTAATTTTTTTATTTCAGATGCTAGCTTCTCCATAATCGAAACGTATTTCGTATAGTTATCACTAGATCTACTATGCATAGTTTTTGTATTAAGAGGTGACAACTTCTACAGAATCGAAACGGATTTCGGTGGATTATCGTTGTACCTTTCGCGCAATATATTCTTATCTTTTTCATAGATTAATTGAGTACTCTTCATATTTATATCGTTCGCTTTTTCAAATTTCAATTTTGTAATGTATCTGACGTCAGTAATAGACGTATAGTCCCAGATATGAAGTTGATCAGACTTCTCTTGGGTTTTGTATTTTACTTGTTTTTGTTGGTCTGCATGTTTTTTGGCAGCCATTCCCCTTGTTATAATTAATGTTCTTTTAGCTTTTTCATCGGTTTCTTTAGGAATCATTTGTTTTAAAGCTTCTGAATCAATTTTGATTCTGGAAAGTGCGTCTGCGTTGGTATTTGATTTTCCTCTTTGTAGTATGTCAAAATCAAAATGGTATTCATGTCATTGTAAAAAGTGATACTAATGGTTAGTGGCAACTGTAAATTTGTTGACTATATAAAATTCCTAAAATTTCTTTTCAATTACTGGTTTAACTACATATATTTTCTTTTCAAAACTTAAATGTAAAATTTTGTTTTTGTGTATTTACTATTAAAATTTAAGCCCAAAATTTATTTCATTTTAATCTGCGATTTTACGTAACAAAATTTTGTTGTTGTTTTTGCAACATTTTGCAATAAATTTTATAATTTTTCTTGGTTTCTTAATGCTTTTGTTTAATGTTTATGAATAATCAAATAGTTTCTGTTCCGTATTAATATATTTATAATAATAACATTTATATTATATATGGTCTTTAAATTAAATTAAAAGTCACGTATGTATAGGTATATAAAAATATTAAAGATTCTTAACTAATATTTAAATGTATTAAGTTGCTTAACTATAATACTAAAATTAATTATGTGTAAGCAGTTTCGCTTACTCTGTTTCTAAAGACAAAATTATGCAAAGCTAAAATTATAACCATTTCATTTGTTATTATTTTTTTTTTAAATTTATAAACATTTACAATTAAAGTCAAAGATATATATATATATATATATATATATATATATATATATATATATATATATATATATATATATATATATATATATATATATATATAAATATATTTTTTTTTATATTAAATACAAAATTAGTTTAAGAAAATGAGAAAAAAAATTAGTTTTAAATGTTTACAGCGTTTTAGCACGCTCCAAGAGATCAATGCTAAATTTCGATATTTCCGATTGGGGTCGTTTACAGACTGACAGTAAATTAATGACATGAGATATTCTTATGTCATCTGTGTCCATATCTAAAATTTCACCGTTGTCTACCTCGATGGCCTCGCCCGGTGGATCAAAGAGTTTCTGCACTTCATCATACAGCCACATCTCCAAAGCCAGTCTCTTTCGTATTACACTCATCTGATGGAAACCATATTTGGCGGTTAGGAACTTCTCCTGTCGCTAACTTCGGAACTTCTCTCATTAAAATTGACGCGTAAATTTTGTTGGTTCGGTAAACGCTCACAAATATTCAGTTTTTTGGGACCGCACTGCATTTTGAAAACAACTTTGGTCGATTTTATGTTGTCTTATTACTGCCTTTTTTTGAAGTGGTTGTGAAATTGTAGCTAGGAGTCTTGCTTCTGGATGTGTTGCTCTGCCAGTTGTTGAAATTTTTCGAATAGTCGGTGGAAATCGCTATTCATCTTCTTATTGCAGTTTTAGGATTATTTTAGGATGGTTTAAAATTTTTGGGTTTTTAATAAAGTGCCAGTTTGGCAGGATTGATAAGAGAATTGCCAGTTTGGCAGGATCGATAAGAGAATTGCCAGTTTGGTAGGATCGCCATGTAAAGATGGCAGGATGACCATGTAAAGATGGCAGGATCGCCATGTAAAGATGGCACGATTGCCATGTAAAGATGGCAGGATCGCCATGTAATGATGGGGTCAATTAATTAATTTAGCGGCGCGAGAGCTAGCGCACAGTTTCATTCGGCGACTACTGGAGTACAGCCAAATATTTAATGAGAAACGAAAGGTTTGGTTTCCAGATCGAATCTGATTTATTGATAAAATCTTATTGCTATTTATACTTTTAATTTCTTATGTGCTAAGACTTAGTATATAATATGGTTCTTAATACATAAAGAGGGCTTTTGCAATGTCAGCGGAAAGTATCACGGTCAATGCCAGCGTACATTCGTTCGAGGGCATCGAACATTAGAATGCAACGTAATCAAAAACGTGCGCTGTTCGCGCTTCATAACGTAAATATTCTTATATGAGAGTTCGATGTACTTACGTTGGGTCTCCGCTCACATTGCATGTGCCTACGCCGCGTATGGTGTTGGCGTTTGTGTGTATATATATACATTATGATTTTCATACACTACATCATTTAATTCTCTTTCTGGGGCGGCATATGTCATAATTTTTAATTTGAGGATTTTCATTCATTATCTTTATTTGCGCATTCATTTCTTTAAATTCTTCTTTGGCACATATTTTAAATATTTCATCATTGTTTGCTATATATATGTATTTAGCTTATTCATTATCTTTTCTTTGTTCGTTTTGGATATCAATTTCCTCTGAATCGAGTCTAGTCTCGCTGATTTATCATTGATTCCTGCATGCTTTATAACTTCATTATTCCTTCTTGATATCAGTTTCTTCAGTATCGAATCTGGTTTCGCTGATTTATCACTGTATCTTTTATTTATATTTGATGATAGCTTCTTCTGGTTCGAATCTTGATTCGCCGAATTATCACTACATCCCACGTGGATTTCTTTATACCCAATTTTCCTTGTGCACTTTCTTTTCTTTCATTTGCCATTATTAATTCTTTTATTTCCTCTTATATTTGACGTCATTTATAGATGTGCAATCCCAAATTTGAAGTTGATCAGACTTCTGCCGAGATATACAGTTCTCTATTTCCTCTCTTAACTTTTCCGCTTTAGAAATGCCCCTTGTAATTATTAGCGATTTTCATCAATATTCATTGATATCATATTCTTGAGTATGCTGGAGTTTAATTGTATTTTTGATAACGCGTCTTTGTTCGAATTCATTTTATCCTTTTTTATAGTATGTTAAAATCCAAATGGTATTTTTGTCATTGTTAAAAATGATGCTAATGGTTAGTTGCAACTATAAATTTTTAACCATATACATTGTAAAAAATGCTTTTCAGTTACTGGCTTATCTAAACATATTTTCAATTCAAAACTTAAATATAAAATTGTTGTAAAATTGTTTTTACACTATTTCTTAAAAATTAAGTAAGTGGTCTTGATTGTTTGTCAAGTTCTATTTGGTGGAATGAACTGGTCATATCTAGAGTTGAAAACCATTTTGCTCCTCCTAGCTTGTCTAGAATGTCTTCTAGTTGAGTTAGTGGAAATTTGTCATTGATTATCTTGTTGTTCAGTTTTCTAAAGTCCATTACAAGTCTCTTTTTCTTTTTGTTATTAGTGCTATTTTTGGGAACCAAAAGGAGTGGAGCATTGTATGAGCTGACTGAAGGTTCAATGATGTTTTCATGTAGCATTTACTATACTTGTTCATTTAATATTTCTGTATGAGTTTATGGTAGTCTATAATTTCTTTATATATACTGGTGTTTTGTCATAAAATTGTCTTCTAATTCTTAAAAATTAAGCTCAAAATTTATTTAATTTTAATCTGATTTTACATAAAGATTTTTTTTTTTTTTTTCGTCCCCATCATCATTTTTACTCAATTTTTTTTTTCGCAGTACATTTTTGGGAAGTTGGATTATTGGATTATTTTTATAATTTTTAGTTTTCTAATGCTTTTTTTCATTTCAATACATGTATGAATTATTACTAATACATAATATTAGTAATTTTAGCAATAAAATGTTTATATTTTAAAGCAAACATCAAATTGTTGATTAACATTGTAAATCAATATCAAATTTTAATTCAATTACTCGCAGTAGTCGTACTTTAATATAATTGTTTGTCTTCTCTATTCTTCTTCCTTTTTCTCCAATTATTCTATCACTGCTTCTTGTTTTCTCTCTTCGTCTTCTTTTCTATCGGTTGCTTCTTCTCTATATGCTTCTTTTTCTCCTTGACTTATTCTTTGCTCTCTCCTTCGTCATTTTTCCAATTTTTGAGTCAAATTGGCTGCGGCAGTTGCTCCTTCTTTTCAATTTGTCGCCACTTGTTCTCTTCGATTGCGGGTCACAGTTGATAAGCTGGAAATGCATGGTAGTCGGCACGTATTCTTACATTTGCTGGAATATTGGTCCACCGATTTCGATTGCTAATTCTTTAATATAGGGTTTGATGTTAGTTTGATGTTACTTGTAGCAGGATCTGTTGCTGGATTTGTGGCTACTTTTCAGTTTAGTTCCAGGTCAGTGGCAGGATCGGTCGCAGGATCTTTGGCTGCTTTCCACGTCCCAGGTCAGTTGCAGGATCGCCATGTAGGATAATACAAAGTTAGGCTGGCAGGATCGCCATGTAGGGTAATATAAAGTTAGGCTGGCAGGATCGCCATGTAGGGTAATATACGTGTGTTGATGAGGGTTGAATCAATATCAATTGCGTTGGCCTTGCACGATCGGCTTACGCGTCGATTGCAGGTTTCACACAACGTATGAATGCAATGATATACAGAAACCTAGTGCAAAGCGGAATGTCGCCCGCAGTAAAGGTTTTGACCGGCAGAGTGTGCCGTTGGCCAAGCTATTGTTTGTGCTGTTCTAAGTCTTTCCTGACTTAGAGCACGAGAGATAAAAGAATAAACTAATGCAAGTAGCAGTTTCAGTTGTCTTCAGATTAACTCTGGTTTTTTTGGTGGCTCGGTGGCTCGCTGGCTCTTTTATATCATTGAATTCTTATTGTTTTCTTATTCTAACTAACATAAAATATATCTATCTTATTTCTACTAGTTACAAATCATACTCCCGAAATTAGTCTCAAGTATCGGATTACCGATATTATTCATTGACGAATCATCGTCTGTGTTTATATTAATAATTTTGAGTGCAAGTTCAGGGCTAAAGTCACTGCACTGTGCAATATGCATACGCTAATGCAATATAGGCAGCGTGTGTTGTTGCACCACCAAAATGCTTGTCTAGCGTATTTGGTATTGAGTGCAATTGCGCACGTTCCGCTATTGTCAGTTTGTTTGCATATGCGACTTGCTGCTGTGCTTATGACGATGTGTGGTCGTCAGTGTACACTTGTGTGGTACACTACACTCTGTCTGTTCTCGACTCTTATCTGACGAGTTGTGAATTCTGACCGACACACCAATGCTGCTGTCTCTGATAACAAAGCGCTAGCTACTGTCTCCATTAAGGTAGCTTTCGGATTAGTTATCGCAGAACGCTTTATCTCCGCATCGCGAATGCCATATACGAAGGTGTCCATCATACACCTCTCAAAAATTTTTTTTTATAAAAGTATTTATGTTATATTAATTACTTAAAATTTTACTTGTTTACCTTTACAATGGTGTATATTTTTTTAATAAGTTTTTATGGAGTTCTTTTATTTTTAAAAGGCAATTTACATTCCGAATTTCGATTACTCTATAAGGACCATTGTAGGGTTTTTGGTTTTTCTTTCTATTCATATTTCTTACTAATACCATATCTCCTATATTTAAATCTAGTGTGATTATGTGTTTTTGTGTTACAATACTTTTTTGTAGTTTCGATTTTTCGATTAATGCTTTTGCATTTTTTATTGAATAATGTAATCTAATTCTGAGTTCGTTAGCGTAGTTATCCATATTGTATATTTTTGGATTTTCTTGGCTGTCAGTACTTGATAGGTGTGGTTATTTGCCATATACTAGCTCAAAAGGTGTATATTGTGTGTCTAAATGGGGGGTTGTATTATATGCAAAGGTATAGAACGGGATCCAATTGTGCCAGTCATAGTCGTTGGTAAAAGAAAACATGAATTCATTTAATTCGCGGTGATTTCTTTCTACTGATCCTAATGTTTGGTGATGGTATGGTGTTGAGAATTGTTGTTCAATGTCTAGTAATTTGCAAATGTTGTGTATGAGCTCATTTGTGAACTCAGTGCCTCTATCTGATTTTAATGTCTTAAAATGGCCATATTTTAGGATGCATTGTTCAACTACTGTTTTAGCTACGGTTTTAGCGTCTTTGGTTTCTATTGCTATTACAAATTTTGTCAGTTCGCACTGTATTGTGAGTATGTATCTGAATCTGTCTGACATTCTTTGTGGTCCAACTGTGTCTATTTCAAGTACTTCAAAACTAGTGTTTGGTGTGTCTGTTATTATTTCTTTTTCGTGTATATGTTTAGTTATTTTGTTCTGTGCGCATTTGTCACAGTTTTTTATTAAATCTTTCACCATTCGACTCATATTTTTCCACACATATATTTGTTTTAGTTTTAGAGTGGTTTTTCTTATACCAAGGAGTCCTCCATGTGTTGAGTTGTGGTATTCATTTATTAATTTATATTTAATTATATCCTTTTCAATTATTTTAGGGGGTTCATATATAATAATCTTGTATGCGAAACGATTTTCTTTAATTTGCTGTTCTTGCAGCTTGTTAAATATATTTTTAAATTCGCCTTTTTGTATATCTTCAAAAATTATATCTTTATTCGATAGCGCTAAAATGTCGACTTTTAATTTTTTTATTTCAGATGCTAGCTTCTCCATAATCGAAACGTATTTCGTATAGTTATCACTAGATCTACTATGCATAGTTTTTGTATTAAGAGGTGACAACTTCTACAGAATCGAAACGGATTTCGGTGGATTATCGTTGTACCTTTCGCGCAATATATTCTTATCTTTTTCATAGATTAATTGAGTACTCTTCATATTTATATCGTTCGCTTTTTCAAATTTCAATTTTGTAATGTATCTGACGTCAGTAATAGACGTATAGTCCCAGATATGAAGTTGATCAGACTTCTCTTGGGTTTTGTATTTTACTTGTTTTTGTTGGTCTGCATGTTTTTTGGCAGCCATTCCCCTTGTTATAATTAATTTTCTTTTAGCTTTTTCATCGGTTTCTTTAGGAATCATTTGTTTTAAAGCTTCTGAATCAATTTTGATTCTGGAAAGTGCGTCTGCGTTGGTATTTGATTTTCCTCTTTGTAGTATGTCAAAATCAAAATGGTATTCATGTCATTGTAAAAAGTGATACTAATGGTTAGTGGCAACTGTAAATTTGTTGACTATATAAAATTCCTAAAATTTCTTTTCAATTACTGGTTTAACTACATATATTTTCTTTTCAAAACTTAAATGTAAAATTTTGTTTTTGTGTATTTACTATTAAAATTTAAGCCCAAAATTTATTTCATTTTAATCTGCGATTTTACGTAACAAAATTTTGTTGTTGTTTTTGCAACATTTTGCAATAAATTTTATAATTTTTCTTGGTTTCTTAATGCTTTTGTTTAATGTTTATGAATAATCAAATAGTTTCTGTTCCGTATTAATATATTTATAATAATAACATTTATATTATATATGGTCTTTAAATTAAATTAAAAGTCACGTATGTATAGGTATATAAAAATATTAAAGATTCTTAACTAATATTTAAATGTATTAAGTTGCTTAACTATAATACTAAAATTAATTATGTGTAAGCAGTTTCGCTTACTCTGTTTCTAAAGACAAAATTATGCAAAGCTAAAATTATAACCATTTCATTTGTTATTATTTTTTTTTTAAATTTATAAACATTTACAATTAAAGTCAAAGATATATATATATATATATATATATATATATATATATATATATATATATATATATATATATATATATATATATATATATATATATATATATAAATATATTTTTTTTTATATTAAATACAAAATTAGTTTAAGAAAATGAGAAAAAAAATTAGTTTTAAATGTTTACAGCGTTTTAGCACGCTCCAAGAGATCAATGCTAAATTTCGATATTTCCGATTGGGGTCGTTTACAGACTGACAGTAAATTAATGACATGAGATATTCTTATGTCATCTGTGTCCATATCTAAAATTTCACCGTTGTCTACCTCGATGGCCTCGCCCGGTGGATCAAAGAGTTTCTGCACTTCATCATACAGCCACATCTCCAAAGCCAGTCTCTTTCGTATTACACTCATCTGATGGAAACCATATTTGGCGGTTAGGAACTTCTCCTGTCGCTAACTTCGGAACTTCTCTCATTAAAATTGACGCGTAAATTTTGTTGGTTCGGTAAACGCTCACAAATATTCAGTTTTTTGGGACCGCACTGCATTTTGAAAACAACTTTGGTCGATTTTATGTTGTCTTATTACTGCCTTTTTTTGAAGTGGTTGTGAAATTGTAGCTAGGAGTCTTGCTTCTGGATGTGTTGCTCTGCCAGTTGTTGAAATTTTTCGAATAGTCGGTGGAAATCGCTATTCATCTTCTTATTGCAGTTTTAGGATTATTTTAGGATGGTTTAAAATTTTTGGGTTTTTAATAAAGTGCCAGTTTGGCAGGATTGATAAGAGAATTGCCAGTTTGGCAGGATCGATAAGAGAATTGCCAGTTTGGTAGGATCGCCATGTAAAGATGGCAGGATGACCATGTAAAGATGGCAGGATCGCCATGTAAAGATGGCACGATTGCCATGTAAAGATGGCAGGATCGCCATGTAATGATGGGGTCAATTAATTAATTTAGCGGCGCGAGAGCTAGCGCACAGTTTCATTCGGCGACTACTGGAGTACAGCCAAATATTTAATGAGAAACGAAAGGTTTGGTTTCCAGATCGAATCTGATTTATTGATAAAATCTTATTGCTATTTATACTTTTAATTTCTTATGTGCTAAGACTTAGTATATAATATGGTTCTTAATACATAAAGAGGGCTTTTGCAATGTCAGCGGAAAGTATCACGGTCAATGCCAGCGTACATTCGTTCGAGGGCATCGAACATTAGAATGCAACGTAATCAAAAACGTGCGCTGTTCGCGCTTCATAACGTAAATATTCTTATATGAGAGTTCGATGTACTTACGTTGGGTCTCCGCTCACATTGCATGTGCCTACGCCGCGTATGGTGTTGGCGTTTGTGTGTATATATATACATTATGATTTTCATACACTACATCATTTAATTCTCTTTCTGGGGCGGCATATGTCATAATTTTTAATTTGAGGATTTTCATTCATTATCTTTATTTGCGCATTCATTTCTTTAAATTCTTCTTTGGCACATATTTTAAATATTTCATCATTGTTTGCTATATATATGTATTTAGCTTATTCATTATCTTTTCTTTGTTCGTTTTGGATATCAATTTCCTCTGAATCGAGTCTAGTCTCGCTGATTTATCATTGATTCCTGCATGCTTTATAACTTCATTATTCCTTCTTGATATCAGTTTCTTCAGTATCGAATCTGGTTTCGCTGATTTATCACTGTATCTTTTATTTATATTTGATGATAGCTTCTTCTGGTTCGAATCTTGATTCGCCGAATTATCACTACATCCCACGTGGATTTCTTTATACCCAATTTTCCTTGTGCACTTTCTTTTCTTTCATTTGCCATTATTAATTCTTTTATTTCCTCTTATATTTGACGTCATTTATAGATGTGCAATCCCAAATTTGAAGTTGATCAGACTTCTGCCGAGATATACAGTTCTCTATTTCCTCTCTTAACTTTTCCGCTTTAGAAATGCCCCTTGTAATTATTAGCGATTTTCATCAATATTCATTGATATCATATTCTTGAGTATGCTGGAGTTTAATTGTATTTTTGATAACGCGTCTTTGTTCGAATTCATTTTATCCTTTTTTATAGTATGTTAAAATCCAAATGGTATTTTTGTCATTGTTAAAAATGATGCTAATGGTTAGTTGCAACTATAAATTTTTAACCATATACATTGTAAAAAATGCTTTTCAGTTACTGGCTTATCTAAACATATTTTCAATTCAAAACTTAAATATAAAATTGTTGTAAAATTGTTTTTACACTATTTCTTAAAAATTAAGTAAGTGGTCTTGATTGTTTGTCAAGTTCTATTTGGTGGAATGAACTGGTCATATCTAGAGTTGAAAACCATTTTGCTCCTCCTAGCTTGTCTAGAATGTCTTCTAGTTGAGTTAGTGGAAATTTGTCATTGATTATCTTGTTGTTCAGTTTTCTAAAGTCCATTACAAGTCTCTTTTTCTTTTTGTTATTAGTGCTATTTTTGGGAACCAAAAGGAGTGGAGCATTGTATGAGCTGACTGAAGGTTCAATGATGTTTTCATGTAGCATTTACTATACTTGTTCATTTAATATTTCTGTATGAGTTTATGGTAGTCTATAATTTCTTTATATATACTGGTGTTTTGTCATAAAATTGTCTTCTAATTCTTAAAAATTAAGCTCAAAATTTATTTAATTTTAATCTGATTTTACATAAAGATTTTTTTTTTTTTTTTTCGTCCCCATCATCATTTTTACTCAATTTTTTTTTTCGCAGTACATTTTTGGGAAGTTGGATTATTGGATTATTTTTATAATTTTTAGTTTTCTAATGCTTTTTTTCATTTCAATACATGTATGAATTATTACTAATACATAATATTAGTAATTTTAGCAATAAAATGTTTATATTTTAAAGCAAACATCAAATTGTTGATTAACATTGTAAATCAATATCAAATTTTAATTCAATTACTCGCAGTAGTCGTACTTTAATATAATTGTTTGTCTTCTCTATTCTTCTTCCTTTTTCTCCAATTATTCTATCACTGCTTCTTGTTTTCTCTCTTCGTCTTCTTTTCTATCGGTTGCTTCTTCTCTATATGCTTCTTTTTCTCCTTGACTTATTCTTTGCTCTCTCCTTCGTCATTTTTCCAATTTTTGAGTCAAATTGGCTGCGGCAGTTGCTCCTTCTTTTCAATTTGTCGCCACTTGTTCTCTTCGATTGCGGGTCACAGTTGATAAGCTGGAAATGCATGGTAGTCGGCACGTATTCTTACATTTGCTGGAATATTGGTCCACCGATTTCGATTGCTAATTCTTTAATATAGGGTTTGATGTTAGTTTGATGTTACTTGTAGCAGGATCTGTTGCTGGATTTGTGGCTACTTTTCAGTTTAGTTCCAGGTCAGTGGCAGGATCGGTCGCAGGATCTTTGGCTGCTTTCCACGTCCCAGGTCAGTTGCAGGATCGCCATGTAGGATAATACAAAGTTAGGCTGGCAGGATCGCCATGTAGGGTAATATAAAGTTAGGCTGGCAGGATCGCCATGTAGGGTAATATACGTGTGTTGATGAGGGTTGAATCAATATCAATTGCGTTGGCCTTGCACGATCGGCTTACGCGTCGATTGCAGGTTTCACACAACGTATGAATGCAATGATATACAGAAACCTAGTGCAAAGCGGAATGTCGCCCTCAGTAAAGGTTTTGACCGGCAGAGTGTGCCGTTGGCCAAGCTATTGTTTGTGCTGTTCTAAGTCTTTCCTGACTTAGAGCACGAGAGATAAAAGAATAAACTAATGCAAGTAGCAGTTTCAGTTGTCTTCAGATTAACTCTGGTTTATTTGGTGGCTCGGTGGCTCGCTGGCTCTTTTATATCATTGAATTCTTATTGTTTTCTTATTCTAACTAACATAAAATATATCTATCTTATTTCTACTAGTTACAAATCATACTCCCGAAATTAGTCTCAAGTATCGGATTACCGATATTATTCATTGACGAATCATCGTCTGTGTTTATATTAATAATTTTGAGTGCAAGTTCAGGGCTAAAGTCACTGCACTGTGCAATATGCATACGCTAATGCAATATAGGCAGCGTGTGTTGTTGCACCACCAAAATGCTTGTCTAGCGTATTTGGTATTGAGTGCAATTGCGCACGTTCCGCTATTGTCAGTTTGTTTGCATATGCGACTTGTTGCTGTGCTTATGACGATGTGTGGTCGTCAGTGTACACTTGTGTGGTACACTACACTCTGTCTGTTCTCGACTCTTATCTGACGAGTTGTGAATTCTGACCGACACACCAATGCTGCTGTCTCTGATAACAAAGCGCTAGCTACTGTCTCCATTAAGGTAGCTTTCGGATTAGTTATCGCAGAACGCTTTATCTCCGCATCGCGAATGCCATATACGAAGGTGTCCATCATACACCTCTCAAAAATTTTTTTTTATAAAAGTATTTATGTTATATTAATTACTTAAAATTTTACTTGTTTACCTTTACAATGGTGTATATTTTTTTAATAAGTTTTTATGGAGTTCTTTTATTTTTAAAAGGCAATTTACATTCCGAATTTCGATTACTCTATAAGGACCATTGTAGGGTTTTTGGTTTTTCTTTCTATTCATATTTCTTACTAATACCATATCTCCTATATTTAAATCTAGTGTGATTATGTGTTTTTGTGTTACAATACTTTTTTGTAGTTTCGATTTTTCGATTAATGCTTTTGCATTTTTTATTGAATAATGTAATCTAATTCTGAGTTCGTTAGCGTAGTTATCCATATTGTATATTTTTGGATTTTCTTGGCTGTCAGTACTTGATAGGTGTGGTTATTTGCCATATACTAGCTCAAAAGGTGTATATTGTGTGTCTAAATGGGGGGTTGTATTATATGCAAAGGTATAGAACGGGATCCAATTGTGCCAGTCATAGTCGTTGGTAAAAGAAAACATGAATTCATTTAATTCGCGGTGATTTCTTTCTACTGATCCTAATGTTTGGTGATGGTATGGTGTTGAGAATTGTTGTTCAATGTCTAGTAATTTGCAAATGTTGTGTATGAGCTCATTTGTGAACTCAGTGCCTCTATCTGATTTTAATGTCTTAAAATGGCCATATTTTAGGATGCATTGTTCAACTACTGTTTTAGCTACGGTTTTAGCGTCTTTGGTTTCTATTGCTATTACAAATTTTGTCAGTTCGCACAGGTGTCCTCCATGTGTTGAGTTGTGGTATTCATTTATTAATTTATATTTAATTATATCCTTTTCAATTATTTTAGGGGGTTCATATATAATAATCTTGTATGCGAAACGATTTTCTTTAATTTGCTGTTCTTGCAGCTTGTTAAATATATTTTTAAATTCGCCTTTTTGTATATCTTCAAAAATTATATCTTTATTCGATAGCGCTAAAATGTCGACTTTTAATTTTTTTATTTCAGATGCTAGCTTCTCCATAATCGAAACGTATTTCGTATAGTTATCACTAGATCTACTATGCATAGTTTTTGTATTAAGAGGTGACAACTTCTACAGAATCGAAACGGATTTCGGTGGATTATCGTTGTACCTTTCGCGCAATATATTCTTATCTTTTTCATAGATTAATTGAGTACTCTTCATATTTATATCGTTCGCTTTTTCAAATTTCAATTTTGTAATGTATCTGACGTCAGTAATAGACGTATAGTCCCAGATATGAAGTTGATCAGACTTCTCTTGGGTTTTGTATTTTACTTGTTTTTGTTGGTCTGCATGTTTTTTGGCAGCCATTCCCCTTGTTATAATTAATGTTCTTTTAGCTTTTTCATCGGTTTCTTTAGGAATCATTTGTTTTAAAGCTTCTGAATCAATTTTGATTCTGGAAAGTGCGTCTGCGTTGGTATTTGATTTTCCTCTTTGTAGTATGTCAAAATCAAAATGGTATTCATGTCATTGTAAAAAGTGATACTAATGGTTAGTGGCAACTGTAAATTTTTTGACTATATAAAATTCCTAAAATTTCTTTTCAATTACTGGTTTAACTACATATATTTTCTTTTCAAAACTTAAATGTAAAATTTTGTTTTTGTGTATTTACTATTAAAATTTAAGCCCAAAATTTATTTCATTTTAATCTGCGATTTTACGTAACAAAATTTTGTTGTTGTTTTTGCAACATTTTGCAATAAATTTTATAATTTTTCTTGGTTTCTTAATGCTTTTGTTTAATGTTTATGAATAATCAAATAGTTTCTGTTCCGTATTAATATATTTATAATAATAACATTTATATTATATATGGTCTTTAAATTAAATTAAAAGTCACGTATGTATAGGTATATAAAAATATTAAAGATTCCTAACTAATATTTAAATGTATTAAGTTGCTTAACTATAATACTAAAATTAATTATGTGTAAGCAGTTTCGCTTACTCTGTTTCTAAAGACAAAATTATGCAAAGCTAAAATTATAACCATTTCATTTGTTATTATTTTTTTTTTAAATTTATAAACATTTACAATTAAAGTCAAAGATATATATATATATATATATATATATATATATATATATATATATATATATATATATATATATATAAATATATATTTTTTTATATTAAATACAAAATTAGTTTAAGAAAATGAGAAAAAAAATTAGGGTTAAATGTTTACAGCGTTTTAGCACGCTCCAAGAGATCAATGCTAAATTTCGATATTTCCGATTGGGGTCGTTTACAGACTGACAGTAAATTAATGACATGAGATATTCTTATGTCATCTGTGTCCATATCTAAAATTTCACCGTTGTCTACCTCGATGGCCTCGCCCGGTGGATCAAAGAGTTTCTGCACTTCATCATACAGCCACATCTCCAAAGCCAGTCTCTTTCGTATTACACTCATCTGATGGAAACCATATTTGGCGGTTAGGAACTTCTCCTGTCGCTAACTTCGGAACTTCTCTCATTAAAATTGACGCGTAAATTTTGTTGGTTCGGTAAACGCTCACAAATATTCAGTTTTTTGGGACCGCACTGCATTTTGAAAACAACTTTGGTCGATTTTATGTTGTCTTATTACTGCCTTTTTTTGAAGTGGTTGTGAAATTGTAGCTAGGAGTCTTGCTTCTGGATGTGTTGCTCTGCCAGTTGTTGAAATTTTTCGAATAGTCGGTGGAAATCGCTATTCATCTTCTTATTGCAGTTTTAGGATTATTTTAGGATGGTTTAAAATTTTTGGGTTTTTAATAAAGTGCCAGTTTGGCAGGATTGATAAGAGAATTGCCAGTTTGGCAGGATCGATAAGAGAATTGCCAGTTTGGTAGGATCGCCATGTAAAGATGGCAGGATGACCATGTAAAGATGGCAGGATCGCCATGTAAAGATGGCACGATTGCCATGTAAAGATGGCAGGATCGCCATGTAATGATGGGGTCAATTAATTAATTTAGCGGCGCGAGAGCTAGCGCACAGTTTCATTCGGCGACTACTGGAGTACAGCCAAATATTTAATGAGAAACGAAAGGTTTGGTTTCCAGATCGAATCTGATTTATTGATAAAATCTTATTGCTATTTATACTTTTAATTTCTTATGTGCTAAGACTTAGTATATAATATGGTTCTTAATACATAAAGAGGGCTTTTGCAATGTCAGCGGAAAGTATCACGGTCAATGCCAGCGTACATTCGTTCGAGGGCATCGAACATTAGAATGCAACGTAATCAAAAACGTGCGCTGTTCGCGCTTCATAACGTAAATATTCTTATATGAGAGTTCGATGTACTTACGTTGGGTCTCCGCTCACATTGCATGTGCCTACGCCGCGTATGGTGTTGGCGTTTGTGTGTATATATATACATTATGATTTTCATACACTACATCATTTAATTCTCTTTCTGGGGCGGCATATGTCATAATTTTTAATTTGAGGATTTTCATTCATTATCTTTATTTGCGCATTCATTTCTTTAAATTCTTCTTTGGCACATATTTCCAATATTTCATCATTGTTTGCTATATATATGTATTTAGCTTATTCATTATCTTTTCTTTGTTCGTTTTGGATATCAATTTCCTCTGAATCGAGTCTAGTCTCGCTGATTTATCATTGATTCCTGCATGCTTTATAACTTCATTATTCCTTCTTGATATCAGTTTCTTCAGTATCGAATCTGGTTTCGCTGATTTATCACTGTATCTTTTATTTATATTTGATGATAGCTTCTTCTGGTTCGAATCTTGATTCGCCGAATTATCACTACATCCCACGTGGATTTCTTTATACCCAATTTTCCTTGTGCACTTTCTTTTCTTTCATTTGCCATTATTAATTCTTTTATTTCCTCTTATATTTGACGTCATTTATAGATGTGCAATACCAAATTTGAAGTTGATCAGACTTCTGCCGAGATATACAGTTCTCTATTTCCTCTCTTAACTTTTCCGCTTTAGAAATGCCCCTTGTAATTATTAGCGATTTTCATCAATATTCATTGATATCATATTCTTGAGTATGCTGGAGTTTAATTGTATTTTTGATAACGCGTCTTTGTTCGAATTCATTTTATCCTTTTTTATAGTATGTTAAAATCCAAATGGTATTTTTGTCATTGTTAAAAATGATGCTAATGGTTAGTTGCAACTATAAATTTTTAACCATATACATTGTAAAAAATGCTTTTCAGTTACTGGCTTATCTAAACATATTTTCAATTCAAAACTTAAATATAAAATTGTTGTAAAATTGTTTTTACACTATTTCTTAAAAATTAAGTAAGTGGTCTTGATTGTTTGTCAAGTTCTATTTGGTGGAATGAACTGGTCATATCTAGAGTTGAAAACCATTTTGCTCCTCCTAGCTTGTCTAGAATGTCTTCTAGTTGAGTTAGTGGAAATTTGTCATTGATTATCTTGTTGTTCAGTTTTCTAAAGTCCATTACAAGTCTCTTTTTCTTTTTGTTATTAGTGCTATTTTTGGGAACCAAAAGGAGTGGAGCATTGTATGAGCTGACTGAAGGTTCAATGATGTTTTCATGTAGCATTTACTATACTTGTTCATTTAATATTTCTGTATGAGTTTATGGTAGTCTATAATTTCTTTATATATACTGGTGTTTTGTCATAAAATTGTCTTCTAATTCTTAAAAATTAAGCTCAAAATTTATTTAATTTTAATCTGATTTTACATAAAGATTTTTTTTTTTTTTTTTTTCGTCCCCATCATCATTTTTACTCAATTTTTTTTTTCGCAGTACATTTTTGGGAAGTTAGATTATTGGATTATTTTTATAATTTTTAGTTTTCTAATGCTTTTTTTCATTTCAATACATGTATGAATTATTACTAATACATAATATTAGTAATTTTAGCAATAAAATGTTTATATTTTAAAGCAAACATCAAATTGTTGATTAACATTGTAAATCAATATCAAATTTTAATTCAATTACTCGCAGTAGTCGTACTTTAATATAATTGTTTGTCTTCTCTATTCTTCTTCCTTTTTCTCTATCACTGCTTCTTGTTTTCTCTCTTCGTCTTCTTTTCTATCGGTTGCTTCTTCTCTATATGCTTCTTTTTCTCCTTGACTTATTCTTTGCTCTCTCCTTCGTCATTTTTCCAATTTTTGAGTCAAATTGGCTGCGGCAGTTGCTCCTTCTTTTCAATTTGTCGCCACTTGTTCTCTTCGATTGCGGGTCACAGTTGATAAGCTGGAAATGCATGGTAGTCGGCACGTATTCTTACATTTGCTGGAATATTGGTCCACCGATTTCGATTGCTAATTCTTTAATATAGGGTTTGATGTTAGTTTGATGTTACTTGTAGCAGGATCTGTTGCTGGATTTGTGGCTACTTTTCAGTTTAGTTCCAGGTCAGTGGCAGGATCGGTCGCAGGATCTTTGGCTGCTTTCCACGTCCCAGGTCAGTTGCAGGATCGCCATGTAGGATAATACAAAGTTAGGCTGGCAGGATCGCCATGTAGGGTAATATAAAGTTAGGCTGGCAGGATCGCCATGTAGGGTAATATACGTGTGTTGATGAGGGTTGAATCAATATCAATTGCGTTGGCCTTGCACGATCGGCTTACGCGTCGATTGCAGGTTTCACACAACGTATGAATGCAATGATATACAGAAACCTAGTGCAAAGCGGAATGTCGCCCTCAGTAAAGGTTTTGACCGGCAGAGTGTGCCGTTGGCCAAGCTATTGTTTGTGCTGTTCTAAGTCTTTCCTGACTTAGAGCACGAGAGATAAAAGAATAAACTAATGCAAGTAGCAGTTTCAGTTGTCTTCAGATTAACTCTGGTTTATTTGGTGGCTCGGTGGCTCGCTGGCTCTTTTATATCATTGAATTCTTATTGTTTTCTTATTCTAACTAACATAAAATATATATATCTTATTTCTACTAGTTACAAATCATACTCCCGAAATTAGTCTCAAGTATCGGATTACCGATATTATTCATTGACGAATCATCGTCTGTGTTTATATTAATAATTTTGAGTGCAAGTTCAGGGCTAAAGTCACTGCACTGTGCAATATGCATACGCTAATGCAATATAGGCAGCGTGTGTTGTTGCACCACCAAAATGCTTGTCTAGCGTATTTGGTATTGAGTGCAATTGCGCACGTTCCGCTATTGTCAGTTTGTTTGCATATGCGACTTGTTGCTGTGCTTATGACGATGTGTGGTCGTCAGTGTACACTTGTGTGGTACACTACACTCTGTCTGTTCTCGACTCTTATCTGACGAGTTCTGAATTCTGACCGACACACCAATGCTGCTGTCTCTGATAACAAAGCGCTAGCTACTGTCTCCATTAAGGTAGCTTTCGGATTAGTTATCGCAGAACGCTTTATCTCCGCATGGCGAATGCCATATACGAAGGTGTCCATCATACACCTCTCAGTGATCTCTCCTGGGTAGGCAAGATGAGTCAAGCGCTCCACTTCCGCCGCAAACTGTTGAAGAGACTCACCACTCTTTTGTACATGTGTTCGTAGCTCTACTTGGTACATCTGCTTGCGATGTTCACTACCATACTTGCGCTGAACGGCATTCATCAAGCTTTCATAACAGTCTCGCTCACTTTCTGAGATAGTTTGAAGCACATCAGCGGCAGCACCTTTTAACGAAACGGTTAATGCAGCCACTTTTTCGCGAGCACTCCAACCATTTGTGCTAGCGGTAGTCTCAAACTGCATTTTGAACACGCTAAATGTCGTGGTTCCATCATAGGTAGGAGGCCTCAGTTTTATTGAGGATAAATCTGGCACAGTCAATGCACCTTCCTGTAGTAGATTAATTCTTTGTTCTATTTGTTGCTTAAATTGATTCTGCCTTTGTACTACAGATTTTTCGAACGATTCTTGCCGTGTCTCAATTTCACAAACCTTCCTGTCTGCCATCTCGGACATTTCTTTCATCTGCTGTGAGTTCTTTTCCACTAGTTGAGTAAGTCGTATTTCACTCTGCTGTAACTGTTCTTTGACATCCTCTTTGCCTGCTTGTTTGAGCGATTCAGCACTCTATTCTACGTCCTCTTTGACGGATGCAACACTCTTTTCGGCGGTTTGAGCATTTTGTTGTAATTGTTGCTGCATCTTTTCATCTCGCTGCTGCATCCTCTCTTCGGCTGCTAGAGCATTTTGTTGTAACTGCTGCTGGATTCTCTCTTCAACTGTTTGAGAATTTTGTTGTAACTGCATCTGTATTAGCCTGATAAGTGCACTCATGTCAAAGTTACCCGTGGTAGTTGCTGGGGGTGTTTCTTCGTATCGAGATGTTGTTGGGTCTTCACATTGGAATTCATGCTCATCGACGTCTATACCCTGCTCCTATAAAGCGCTTCTTAGTCTCACCTGCAGCTCCGCTTTAAGTCCTTGTGTTTGCAAATATAAGCGATCAAGCTCCTTCTTGAGCTGCTCCAATCTCAGTTTTTCAAATTTAACCATGTTTATTACAGATACACAATCTCACTTCTGACACCAATTGTTACGAAATTGCCCTCTTAACAATTTACTCTGTTACAAAATTGCCCTCCTGACAATTCCTCTAACTCTCTGTACTCGGACTCGTACCACTGGATTGTGTAGTAATCAAACAATCGCTGGTTAAATTAAAATAATTAGCTTTATTTAATTATTGCTATTTACACATTTAATATTAGGCTTAAAGTTTACTTAGTTATTATTTGCACTTTATTTCACAAACCATTAGTCACTTTATTTACTAATAAATTTCATCACTTTACACAATTACAAATACTGCTGCTTTGATTATAATGCTAGATGTACACACTGTTACGGTCTCTGATCTACTGCATTCGACTTTGAACAGTCTTGTCGCTTTTATAGTTTTCGAAGGTTGGAGTAGAAAATTCCACGCTATTCTCGTATTTTCCACTTCGACAGAAGTCGAGAATATTCTTTTTGATATTACCGACAGATGGTTCTTAAATAAGTTTTTATTCCAATAGTTCGCATCTTGACTCACAGGGGGCACTCATTCTCCAGATGGGATCCTAAAAGTATGCAATCCCTTTTCACTGAGCTATCACGTTTCAATATATATATATATATATATATATATATATATATATATATATATATATATATATATATATATATATATATATATATATATATATATATATATATATATATATATATATATATATATATATATATATATATACACATATCCATATACATATACATAGATATATGTAAATACATATACATAAACGTATACATATACGAGTAGATATACGTATACAAGTTAAGAACAAATAAGTTGCAACTTGGAACCAAAATTCCATTCCCACGAATAAGAATGCTGACCTTCGTCTGCAGTTCCCACAGTCACGTACTCGAAAACAACAACAACGAAAATAGTATAAAAACTCCATATGGATTATGATCCACGCGTCCGGCAGAGCAGTTGGTAAATTTGGCTTTGCATTTAATTAATTATGTTAGATTAAATTCAGTTGTAAATTAGAAGTGAAACAATAAAGTTGGCTTCGGCCTTTTTTTAAAAACAACCCAACGAAATAAAAATCTTAACTGGCGCCCGAGCAGGGACCCAAATGTGAAGTTCGGGATACATTAAATCTTTGGAGCAGCAATTTGGGGCCAAAAACCCAACAGTGAAGTTTTGGATAATATCGATCCTTGGACAACAGTTGGCGGATTTTCAACAAAAAAGTCAAGGAATAACGTAACTACGAGGTGCCTAAGTACGAGCGGAAAGCGAGAACACCAAGAGCTCAACCTCCATTGACATCGTTGGAATGATATTCGTAAGACTAGTTTTAAGACATTTTTTAGTGAAAGAAAAAATATATTGAAAAACGAAAATTTACCTAATTGATAAAAAATAAATAGAGAGGAAAATATTTACGAAAAATATAGAGGTTAGAGAAATGGCAATAAATAAAAAAAAGAAGGAAGGAATTAATTACTCAGCTTAGAAAATACATAACTTAGTTTATATTTGTATCTAAATATAATATCTGAAAGTGACTACAAAGCAATTATTTTGCTAATTTCTTAATTTTTTTCCACTGAAAACAACACATTATTATTAATTCCGATTAAAAGATTTGCAAGAATTGTCTGAATTCAAGGGTCAAATTCAAACCATAATTAATTAAAAAACCTATAGTAACAAATTCACACTGTGACTCTTACAGCCATTTACTCTAGTGTATAAAGATTTACAAACAAGGAAATAAAATTCAAAAAATTGTATTCGTTGAAAATGACAAAAGTGACTGCTGACGAAGTAACAGAACAATTAAGCAGACTGAATTTTAACAATACGACACCCAGCATATCAAATCGAGCATTAAAGATGGACAAAGCACTACAATAACAAATAACCGACTTGGTAACCTCAACGATACAAAATTTAAATAAGCCTTTTTCGAATGACGATAGCACGGATTGCCAAGTAGAATTGACAAGAGAAAATATTAACGAGCTAGACAGGATCCCAGACATAGTGAAATTTCTTAGGGAATTTTCAGGGGCTCCGGGAGAATTTAACTCCTGGAGAAGAACCACAGATCGCATATTTTCCGTATACGAGAACCTAAAAGGAACTCCAAAGTATTATGCGATACTCCATACAGTCAGGCATAAAATTGTAGGAGAAGCGGATACCGCTTTGGAATCCTACAAAACTCCATTAAATTGGGTAAAAATAAAACAGTGCTTAATGATGCACTATTCGGACAAAAGGGATATTGGTACCTTGGAGTATCAACTCACCACCCTAGCTCAACGAAATAATTCAATTCAGGAGTTCTATCAGAAGGTGTATCAACACTTATCGTTGATACTAGACAAAATTTCCTGCCTTGACATAAGTGAGGACTCACTGCGGGCTATGACCAATTGCTATAGAGATAAGGCACTCGATACATTTATTCGAGGACTTAACGGAGACTTACCCCGTTTGCTTAGCATAAGAGAACCTACTTCTCTTCCGCAGGCTCTTAATTTATGCCAAAAACTTGATAATATGAATTTCCGTATGAATTACGCACAGAATAGCTCAGCAAATTACAAAATGGTACCACCTAGACCACCAAAAAAATTTCATTTTCCCACAAATAGAAATAATGTTCATCCTGAATTAGTTCATTGGCCACCTGCCAAAAATACTAATCCTTTCATCCAAAATAGGGCAAACCCATTCTTAAATAATACTTGGAGAACTCCAAATTACCAGGGCACAAACCCTTTTATGCAAAACGGTAACCCATTTAAACAAAATAATACACTTCAGCCAAACTTCCAACTTCCAAGACCAAACCAAGCATTTAATTCCACACCAAACATGCCTCCCAAACCCCCACAGCCTATGGAGATAGACCATTCGATACAAACCAGAAACGTAAATTATCAAAATAGGCCTAATTTTCAACACAATAACAATGGTCAAAAACGACCAATGACTTTCCAAACACACACTCCAAACAGGATGCAAAGAAACTTCTTTGTCATCACAGACCTTCATAATTGTTACGAAGTTGAACATCCATATTTGAATAACGAAACTTACAATTACGACAGATATCAGCCAAGTCCCAACGACGTTGAAACTGGATATCAATATCCAGACCATGATGCAAATGCTTATGCTGAGTTTCAGCAAAATTGTTTCCAGGAAACTTTCCAATCACCGTCTTACAACTACCCTAATGACATATTTTCACCACACTTGGATGAAGCAAACCAAACATCTTCCGATACTCTACAAGAAACTCAGAGTGCTGGTTCAATTTTTAAAGAACAATATTTTAATTCTATTCCTAAACAATTAGACAATATTAATTTTTTAGAGTAAGATCGTATTCACTACCTTATTTTGAATATATCACTGGAAGTGGAGACACCCTTAACTTTCTAATAGACACAGGATCGAATAAGAATTATATTCAATCTACAAAAATATCAAATCCCATAAAAAACCAAGAATCATTTTTCGTTAATTCAGTAGCGGGAAAAATTGAAGTTAATCACCATACATTTGCAAACATTCTTGGACCACAATTAAAATTTTTTATTTTACCTGGACTTGAATCCTTCCATGGTATAATAGGTAACGACACACTTAAACAGATAGGAGCAGTAATACATACAGATAAGATCGTTATGATAATTCTACAAAATTTAGTTATTCCTTTAAAGCAGCAAGCAGCACAGGATGTGAATAATATCGATTTACGCGTTTCACATTTAACAGAGAATCAAAAAGAAAAATTTATTAATTTAATTAAAAATAGTCCTCATCTGTTTTCGGACCCAAATAGGAGTTTAACATACACTTCAATAGTTAAAGGAGAAATTCGAACAACCAACAATACTCCAATTTATTCTAGATCCTGCCCTTACCCTTTAGCCTTGAAAGAGGAAGTACAAAGACAGGTCGAGGAACTTTTGGCCGATGGTATTATACGACCATCTCGCTCACCATACAACTCGCCAGTATGGGTCGTCCCGAAAAAGATGGATGCATCGGGAGTGAAAAAATACCGGATGGTTATTGATTCCGGAAATCCAAGAAGTACTTTCCAATCTCGGAACAAACAAATTTTTCTCAATTACTGACCTAAAAAGCGGTTTCCATCAAATTCCGCTAAGGGAATGCGATGTCGAAAAAACTGAATTTTCCATTAACAACGGAAAATATGAGTTTCTCAGATTGCCGTTCGGATTAAAAAACACCCCGGCGATTTTCCAAAGAAAGCTAGATGACATACTTCGACAGCACATCGGTAAAAGATGTTATGTCTACATCGATGATATAATTTTCTTTGGAAAAGATTTAGAAGAACACCTCGAAAATCTGAGAATTGTTATGAAGACACTTGAAGCATCAAACATGAAAGTGAAGCTAGGCAAGTGCGAGTTTTTATGGGAAGATGTAGAATTCTTATGGTATGTATTGGGAATAAACGGAATAAAAACTAATCCATCCAAAGTAGAAGCGATAAACAAAATGCCAGAACCAAAAACATTGAAAGAACTCCGTTCATTCCTAGGAATGTCCGGATATTACAGGCGATTCATTAGGGATTATGCAAAAATCGCAAAACCCCTAACAAATCTTTTACGAGGGGAAGATGGACGAGTGTTCAAACATGCTTCCAAAAGCAAACCGATTGTTCTTGATAAGGATGCAGTTGAATCTTTTGATAAAATAAAAAACGCATTAATATCGAAAGAAGTAATTCTTTCACATCCAAATTTTGAAAACGAATTTGAACTGACCACAGATGCCTCGAACTATGCGATAGGAGCAGTGCTCTCGCAAAATGATAAGCCGATAACATTTATTTCAGGATCGCTATCAAAAACAGAGGAAAATTATACCACAAACGAGAAAGAATTGTTGGCAATAATATGGTCACTGAATTCACTCAGAAATTACTTGTACGGTTCCAAAAAAATTAAAATTTATACAAATCACCAACCACTCACCTACGCCTTGAGTGCAAAAAATTCCATAGCAAGATGAAAAGATGGAAAGCCATTTTGGAAGAACATAACTACCAACTCATCTACAAACCCGGTAAGGCAAACATAGTGGCTGATACTTTATCAAGAATACCGGCCCAAATTAATTCACTAACTCCTTCAGTGCATAGCGATGAAAGCTCTAGTCACAATTTGATACCTTCCACTGAAACTCCAGTAAATGTTTTTAATAATCAGGTTGTTCTTAAAATCGACGAAACTTCCACTTATCAATTTAAAATAGTTTTCCCAGGAATCCATAGACAAATAATTACAGAGCAACAATATACAGAAGAAAAACTTTTACAACTTTTTAAAATATATTTAAATCCCTCAGTTATAAATGGTATCCTTACAGAAGAAAGAATTATGGGAATGATACAGAATATTTACCCCCTTAATTTTTCCAACTACAAAGCACGCTATACTCAAAAAATGGTTGAAGATATAATTAACGAACAAGAACAAGAAAGTATAATTCTTGAAATCCATAACCGCGCTCATCGAAATGCCCTTGAAAATAAATCCCAGATTCTTGGAAAGTACTACTTTCCCTCAATGATAAACAAAATAAAAAAAATAACGAAAATTTGTCAAATATGTAAGGAAAATGTGTACGAAAGGCATCCCAATCAAATTAAATTAGGAGAAACGCCCATACCGTCCTTTCCAGGACATACAGTTCATATAGATTTATTCCTAACAGAAAATAAAGTTGTTATGACAGCTCTGGATAAATTTACGAAATATGCCATGACAAAAATTCTTATAAGTAGATCAATAGAAGACATAAGACGACCACTTAGGGACATAATTTTTGCATTTGGAGTTCCGAAATCTATTATCATCGACAATGAACCATCCCTTAACTCAGCCTCGATGAAATTCATGATGAAAGATGAATTAGGTATTGAAATTTATACATCGCCACCATACCGAAGTCAGGCTAACGGACAGGTTGAACGCTTCCATTCAACTTTGGTCGAAATTATGAGATGTCTCAAACAGAATGGAACCCAAAGGAATTTTGAAGAACTTCTGGAACGCGCTGATTCCGAATATAACCACTCGATACACTCGGTTACAGGAAAAAAGCCTGTCGATTTATTTTTTGGTAGAAACATGGGCTTTACACCTGACCATTATGAAAGAGTTAGAAATTCAAACATTGAAACCCTACAAAAGAAATAACAGAAAGATTTAGAATACCACAACAAGAATAAGCATGATCCTAAACAATATCTACCAGGACAAATAATTTTTGTTAAAAGAAATAGGCGATTAGGGACAAAACTTTCGAAGCCGTTTGTCAAGGAAATAGTCAGGGAAAACCGAAATAGCACAGTCGTGACCGATACCGGTAGAATAGTACACAAAAGCTTGATAAGAAATTAACTATTTCTTTCTTTACTTTTTTTACAGTTAATAATTTGCTTCTTTACATTATGCAAAGCCGATGTTCAAATATTGGATTACTCAAACTCGCAACTAGTGACAATAGTGGATTAGCTAAATTACAAACAGGAACGTTCAAAATCATTCACATCATAGACTTAAAGAAATACGAAGATTCAATTAATAACCTCGAAACAATATTTAGAACCAAAATTAATACGGACCGCTCCTTATACCCATTTATTTCCGATGAGATTGAAAAAATAAAAATTCATTTAAACAGACTCAGTATAAACAGAAGGATCAAACGATCACTCGGCTTTATCGGCAGTGCATGGAAGTGGATAGCCGGAAACCCGGACCACTCTGACCAAATTATATTGACGGAAAAAATTAATAATGCTCTCGAAAATCACAATAAACAACTAATAATTAATAGAATGACAATAGACAAAATGAATGAAATAACTAACAAAACGAATACAATTTTAAAGGTGATGCAATCAGACAAGAATAGTGATGATAAATCTTTCACGCAACTAAAATACAAACTTGACCTCATGAAAGAGGAAATAATCAATATAGAGTATGCCATTCATTGGGCAAAGGCTAACGTAATTAATTCTTATATTTTATCAAATACCGAAATAAATATTGCTAAAGAAATTTTCAATAAAGAAAACATACCTTACATTAACATTGATGAATTGCCAAACTTCGCAAAGATTAAAATAGCCACGAATGATGAGACTATTATTTATATAATTAGTTTGCCAGAAACCGATACAGAATATTGTAAAAAAATTGTTGTAAAACCAGTTAAATTAAAATCAAAAATTAACAAAATCAATTATATCTCAATATTACAATGTAAAAATCAGTTTTACGGAATTAAAAACAATTGTAAGACATATAATAAATTATCCATTTGTTTACATAAAAATGTAATAGATCTAAGAAATTCAACATGCATTCCAAATTTACTGGCAAGCCAAAAGTCTTCCTGCCAATTAATTAATAATCAACACATACCAGAAATAGAAGAAATTTCAACAGGGCTAATTTTCTTAAATCAATTTAATGGATCCATCATTATAAATAACGAGACAAGCATTCTAGAAGGAACATTCTTAATAAAATACCACAATGAAACCATAAATATCAGGAACATAACATATACTTCAAATGAAACCGTCGTCTACGCACCATTGCCCGCTTTACTGCAACCGAAAATTTTACCAAGAGATACAGAAGAAGTACTTTCATTAGAAATGATGAAAGAATTTAATGTGAAAAACACTGAATTCATCAAATCTTTTGATGTACGCAACAAAATATCATTAACATCTGGCACAGTAGTAGCTATTCTTATAGTACTATTTGGGATAATTATGGCTGTAAGTCACATACGCAGAAGAATGAAAGGTCAAGTAACAAATACAATAAGCCTAAAGGAACGACACCCCCAACTTTCTGAATCGGCCATAGAAAAGCTTAACCAAATCTTTAACGGGTCAACCGAGGACGGTTGAAATCAGGAGGGGAAGAGTTAAGAACAAATAAGTTGCAACTTAGAACCAAAATTCCATTCCCACGAATAAGAATGCTGACGAAGTGTCTGCAGTACCCACAGTCACGTACTCGAAAACAACAACAACGAAAATAGTATAAAAACTTCATATGGAATATGATCCACGCGTCCGGCAGAGCAGTTGGTGAATTTGGCTTTTGCATTTATTTAATTATGTTAGATTAAATTCAGTTGTAAATTAGAAGTGAAACAATAAAGTTGGCTTCGGCCTTTTTTTAAAAACAACCAAAAGAAATAAAAATCTTAACTGGCGCCCGAGCAGGGACCCAAATGTGAAGTTCGGGATACATTAAATCTTTGGAGCAGCAATTTGGGGCCAAAAACCCAACAGTGAAGTTCTGGATAATATCGATCCTTGGACAACAGTTGGCGGATTTTCAACAAAAAAGTCAAGGAATAACGTAACTACGAGGTGCCTAAGTACGAGCGGAAAGCGAGAACACCAAGAGCTCAACCTCCATTGACATCGTTGGAATGATATTCGTAAGACTAGTTTTAAGACATTTTTTAGTGAAAGAAAAAATATATTGAAAAACGAAAATTTACCTAATTGATAAAAAATAAATAGAGAGGAAAATATTTACGAAAAATATAGAGGTTAGAGAAATGGCAATAAATAAAAAAAAGAAGGAAGGAATTAATTACTCAGCTTAGAAAATACATAACTTAGTTTATATTTGTATCTAAATATAATATCTGAAAGTGACTACAAAGCAATTATTTTGCTAATTTCTTAATTTTTTTCCACTGAAAACAACACATTATTATTAATTCCGATTAAAAGATTTGCAAGAATTGTCTGAATTCAAGGGTCAAATTCAAACCATAATTAATTAAAAAACCTATAGTAACAAATTCACACTGTGACTCTTACAGCCATTTACTCTAGTGTATAAAGATTTACAAACAAGGAAATAAAATTCAAAAAATTGTATTCGTTGAAAATGACAAAAGTGACTGCTGACGAAGTAACAGAACAATTAAGCAGACTGAATTTTAACAATACGACACCCAGCATATCAAATCGAGCATTAAGGATGGACAAAGCACTACAACAACAAATAACTGACTTGATAACCTCAACGATACAAAATTTGAATAATCCTTTGTCGAATGACGATAGCACGGATTGCCAAGTAGAATTGACAAGAGAAAATATTAACGAGCTAGACAGGATCCCAGACATAGTGAAATGTCTTAGGGAATTTTCAGGGGCTCCGGGAGAATTTAACTCCTGGAGAAGAACCACAGATCGCATATTTTCCGTATACGAGAACCTAAAAGGAACTCCAAAGTATTATGCGATACTCCATACAGTCAGGCATAAAATTGTAGGAGAAGCAGATACCGCTTTGGAATCCTACAAAACTCCATTAAAATGGGTAAAAATAAAACAGTGCTTAATGATGCACTATTCGGATAAAAGGGATATTGGTACCTTGGAGTATCAACTCACCACCCTAGCTCAACGAAATAATTCAATTCAGGAGTTCTATCAGAAGGTGTATCAACACTTATCGTTGATACTAGACAAAATTTCCTGCCTTGACATAAGTGAGGACTCACTGCAGGCTATGACCAATTGCTATAGAGATAAGGCACTCGATACATTTATTCGAGGACTTAACGGAGACTTAACCCGTTTGCTTAGCATAAGAGAACCTACTTCTCTTCCGCAGGCTCTTAATTTATGCCAAAAACTTGATAATATGACTTTCCGTATGAATTACGCACAGAATAGCTCAGCAAATTACAAAATGGTACCACCTAGACCACCAAAAAAATTTCATTTTCCCACAAATAGAAATAATGTTCATCCTGAATTAGTTCATTGGCCACCTGCCAAAAATACTAATCCTTTCATCCAAAATAGGGCAAACCCATTCTTAAATAATACTTGGAGAACTCCAAATTACCAGGGCACAAACCCTTTTATGCAAAACGGTAACCCATTTAAACAAAATAATACACTTCAGCCAAACTTCCAACTTCCAAGACCAAACCAAGCATTTAATTCCACACCAAACATGCCTCCCAAACCCCCACAGCCTATGGAGATAGACCATTCGATACAAACCAGAAACGTAAATTATCAAAATAGGCCTAATTTTCAACACAATAACAATGGTCAAAAACGACCAATGACTTTCCAAACACACACTCCAAACAGGATGCAAAGAAACTTCTTTGTCATCACAGACCTTCATAATTGTTACGAAGTTGAACATCCATATTTGAATAACGAAACTTACAATTACGACAGATATCAGCCAAGTCCCAACGACGTTGAAACTGGATATCAATATCCAGACCATGATGCAAATGCTTATGCTGAGTTTCAGCAAAATTGTTTCCAGGAAACTTTCCAATCACCGTCTTACAACTACCCTAATGACATATTTTCACCACACTTGGATGAAGCAAACCAAACATCTTCCGATACTCTACAAGAAACTCAGAGTGCTGGTTCAATTTTTAAAGAACAATATTTTAATTCTATTCCTAAACAATTAGACAATATTAATTTTTTAGAGTAAGATCGTATTCACTACCTTATTTTGAATATATCACTGGAAGTGGAGACACCCTTAACTTTCTAATAGACACAGGATCGAATAAGAATTATATTCAATCTACAAAAATATCAAATCCCGTAAAAAACCAAGAATCATTTTTCGTTAATTCAGTAGCGGGAAAAATTGAAGTTAATCACCATACATTTGCAAACATTCTTGGACCACAGACACCACATTTTTATTTTACCTGGACTTGAATCCTTCCATGGTATAATAGGTAACGACACACTTAAACAGATAGGAGCGGTAATACATACAGATAAGATCGTTATGATAATTCTACAAAATTTAGTTATTCCTTTAAAACAGCAAGCAGCACAGGATGTGAATAATATCGATTTACGCGTTTCACATTTAACAGAGAATCAAAAAGAAAAATTTATTAATTTAATTAAAAATAGTCCTCATCTGTTTTCGGACCCAAATAGGAGTTTAACATACACTTCAATAGTTAAAGGAGAAATTCGAACAACCAACAATACTCCAATTTATTCTAGATCCTGCCCTTACCCTTTAGCCTTGAAAGAGGAAGTACAAAGACAGGTCGAGGAACTTTTGGCCGATGGTATTATACGACCATCTCGCTCACCATACAACTCGCCAGTATGGGTCGTCCCGAAAAAGATGGATGCATCGGGAGTGAAAAAATACCGGATGGTTATTGATTCCGGAAATCCAAGAAGTTCTTTCCAATCTCGGAACAAACAAATTTTTCTCAATTACTGACCTAAAAAGCGGTTTCCATCAAATTCCGCTAAGGGAATGCGATGTCGAAAAAACTGAATTTTCCATTAACAACGGAAAATATGAGTTTCTCAGATTGCCGTTCGGATTAAAAAACACCCCGGCGATTTTCCAAAGAAAGCTAGATGACATACTTCGACAGCACATCGGTAAAAGATGTTATGTCTACATCGATGATATAATTATCTTTGGAAAAGATTTAGAAGAACACTTCGAAAATCTGAGAATTGTTATGAAGACACTTGAAGCATCAAACATGAAAGTGAAGCTAGGCAAGTGCGAGTTTTTAAGGGAAGATGTAGAATTCTTATGGTATGTATTGGGAATAAACGGAATAAAAACTAATCCATCCAAAGTAGAAGCGATAAACAAAATGCCAGAACCAAAAACATTGAAAGAACTCCGTTCATTCCTAGGAATGTCCGGATATTACAGGCGATTCATTAGGGATTATGCAAAAATCGCAAAACCCCTAACAAATCTTTTACGAGGGGAAGATGGACGAGTGTTTAAACATGCTTCCAAAAGCAAACCGATTGTTCTTGATAAGGATGCAGTTGAATCTTTTGATAAAATAAAAAACGCATTAATATCGAAAGAAGTAATTCTTTCACATCCAAATTTTGAAAACGAATTTGAACTGACCACAGATGCCTCGAACTATGCGATAGGAGCAGTGCTCTCGCAAAATGATAAGCCGATAACATTTATTTCAGGATCGCTATCAAAAACAGAGGAAAATTATGCCACAAACGAGAAAGAATTGTTGGCAATAATATGGTCACTGAATTCACTCAGAAATTACTTGTACGGTTCCAAAAAAATTAAAATTTATACAAATCACCAACCACTCACCTACGCCTTGAGTGCAAAAAATTCCATAGCAAGATGAAAAGATGGAAAGCCATTTTGGAAGAACATAACTACCAACTCATCTACAAACCCGGTAAGGCAAACATAGTGGCTGATACTTTATCAAGAATACCGGCCCTAATTAATTCACTAACTCCTTCAGTGCATAGCGATGAAAGCTCTAGTCACAATTTGATACCTTCCACTGAAACTCCAGTAAATGTTTTTAATAATCAGGTTGTTCTTAAAATCGACGAAACTTCCACTTATCAATTTAAAATAGTTTTCCCAGGAATCCATAGAAACATAATTACAGAGCAACAATATACAGAAGAAAAACTTTTACAAACTTTTTAAAATATATTTAAATCCCTCAGTTATAAATGGTATCCTTACAGAAGAAAGAATTATGGGAATGATACAGAATATTTACCCCCTTAATTTTTCCAACTACAAAGCACGCTATACTCAAAAAATGGTTGAAGATATAATTAACGAACAAGAACAAGAAAGTATAATTCTTGAAATCCATAACCGTGCTCATCGAAATGCCCTTGAAAATAAATCCCAGATTCTTGGAAAGTACTACTTTCCCTCAATGATAAACAAAATAAAAAACATAACGAAAATTTGTCAAATATGTAAGGAAAATGTGTAGGAAAGGCATCCCAATCAAATTAAATTAGGAGAAACGCCCATACCGTCCTTTCCAGGACATACAGTTCATATAGATTTATTCCTAACAGAAAATAAAGTTGTTATGACAGCTCTGGATAAATTTACGAAATATGCCATGACAAAAATTCTTATAAGTAGATCAATAGATGACATAAGACGACCACTTAGGGACATAATTTTTGCATTTGGAGTTCCGAAATCTATTATCATCGACAATGAACCATCCCTTAACTCAGCCTCGATGAAATTCATGATGAAAGATGAATTAGGTATTGAAATTTATACATCGCCACCATACCGAAGTCAGGCTAACGGACAGGTTGAACGCTTCCATTCAACTTTGGTCGAAATTATGAGATGTCTCAAACAGAATGGAACCCAAAGGAATTTTGAAGAACTTCTGGAACGCGCTGTTTCCGAATATAACCACTTGATACACTCGGTTACAGGAAAAAAGCCTGTCGATTTATTTTTGGTAGAAACATGGGCTTTACACCTGACCATTATGAAAGAGTTAGAAATTCAAACATTGAAACCCTACAAAAGAAACAACAGAAAGATTTAGAATACCACAACAAGAATAAGCATGATCCTAAACAATATCTACCAGGACAAATAATTTTTGTTAAAAGAAATAGGCGATTAGGGACAAAACTTTCGAAGCCGTTTGTCAAGGAAATAGTCAGGGAAAACCGAAATAGCACAGTCGTGACCGATACCGGTAGAATAGTACACAAAAGCTTGATAAGAAATTAACTATTTCTTTCTTTACTTTTTTTACAGTTAATAATTTGCTTCTTTACATTATGCAAAGCCGATGTTCAAATATTGGATTACTCAAACTCGCAACTAGTTACAATAGTGGATTAGCTAAATTACAAACAGGAACGTTCAAAATCATTCACATCATAGACTTAAAGAAATACGAAGATTCAATTAATAACCTCGAAACAATATTTAGAACCAAAATTAATACGGACCGCTCCTTATACCCATTTATTTCCGATGAGATTGAAAAAATAAAAATTCATTTAAACAGACTCAGTATAAACAGAAGGATCAAACGATCACTCGGCTTTATCGGCAGTGCATGGAAGTGGATAGCCGGAAACCCGGACCACTCTGACCAAATTATATTGACGGAAAAAATTAATAATGCTCTCGAAAATCACAATAAACAACTAATAATTAATAGAATGACAATAGACAAAATGAATGAAATAACTAACAAAACGAATACAATTTTAAAGGTGATGCAATCAGACAAGAATAGTGATGATAAATCTTTCACGCAACTAAAATACAAACTTGACCTCATGAAAGAGGAAATAATCAATATAGGGTATGCCATTCATTGGGCAAAGGCTAACGTAATTAATTCTTATATTTTATCAAATACCGAAATAAATATTGCTAAAGAAATTTTCAATAAAGAAAACATACCTTACATTAACATTGATGAATTGCTAGAATTCGCGGAGATTAAAATAGCCACGAATGATGAGACTATTATTTATATAATTAGTTTGCCAGAAACCGATACAGAATATTGTAAAAAAATTGTTGTAAAACCAGTTAAATTAAAATCAAAAATTAACAAAATCAATTATATCTCAATATTACAATGTAAAAATCAGTTTTACGGAATTAAAAACAATTGTAAGACATATAATAAATTATCCATTTGTTTACATAAAAATGTAATAGATCTAAGAAATTCAACATGCATTCCAAATTTACTGGCAAGCCAAAAGTCTTCCTGCCAATTAATTAATAATCAACACATACCAGAAATAGAAGAAATTTCAACAGGGCTAATTTTCTTAAATCAATTTAATGGATCCATCATTATAAATAACGAGACAAGCATTCTAGAATGAACATTCTTAATAAAATACCACAATGAAACCATAAATATCAGGAACATAACATATACTTCAAATGAAACCGTCGTCTACGCACCATTGCCCGCTTTACTGCAACCGAAAATTTTACCAAGAGATACAGAAGAAGTACTTTCATTAGAAATGATGAAAGAATTGAATGTGAAAAACACTGAATTCATCAAATCTTTAGATGTACGCAACAAAATATCATTAACATCTGGCACAGTAGTAGCTATTCTTATAGTACTATTTGGGATAATTATGGCTGTAAGTCACATACGCAGAAGAATGAAAGGTCAAGTAACAAATACAATAAGCCTAAAGGAACGACACCCCCAACTTTCTGAATCGGCCATAGAAAAGCTTAACCAAATCTTTAACGGGTCAACCGAGGACGGTTGAAATCAGGAGGGGAAGAGTTAAGAACAAATAAGTTGCAACTTAGAACCAAAATTCCATTCCCACGAATAAGAATGCTGACGAAGTGTCTGCAGTACCCACAGTCACGTACTCGAAAACAACAACAACGAAAATAGTATAAAAACTTCATATGGAATATGATCCACGCGTCCGGCAGAGCAGTTGGTGAATTTGGCTTTTGCATTTATTTAATTATGTTAGATTAAATTCAGTTGTAAATTAGAAGTGAAACAATAAAGTTGGCTTCGGCCTTTTTTTAAAAACAACCAAAAGAAATAAAAATCTTAACTTATATACTCTTGGGTATAATTTACCAATTTAGTATGATTTTTGTTTTTTTTTATTATAACACTTGTTTCATTACAAATTTATATTTTAAATAATTAATTTTTTTAACTCTAATTATTTTCTAAACTACTTTTGTTTCTAATGTGAACTTTGCACAGATTGTAATTTTTTAATTTATAACTTTTCCTAAACATACGCTATTCCTGAATATATTAAAAGAAACAATATTTCTATAACATGCTTATTCTATAATTGAATGCTATATCATTCAATTTGCATCCACTCGTCTTTTCCCCTTACATTATCGGATTCGCTACTGCATCCTAGAGGAAAAGAGGACTGGACTATGTGTTACTATTGCCATATAGGGCAGCAGTTTTGCTTCGATTTATTTTCCGTGCTCTTTTTCAACACGTGAACCATTACTTATTTCAGTATTGAACGAATTCATTCGTCCTCCGACAAAAACCAGATTATATAAAATAATCCCGTTCGTGTCAAAACTTTGTCCATTGCATGACTATATCTTTCACCGCATACAATTACTTTTTATTTAAATTTACTTCTAGCCTGATATGTATATATCCATTAACGATTCTATTTTCCATCCTGTAATTAGCTCGTATATGGCTACATACATACATTCGAGGCGCTTTAGATTACCTAGAATTAATTGCTAACGTTATTTTCCCCAATTAACTATACATTTTTTTTTATATCCCAACATATACATTTATTCAAATTTCTATACGCTAATTTCCTAATCAATAAACAGTTAAAACCTATGTATATCTACATATAGCCTGCTGCAGTATCTGCAAATTCCCAATTCCTAATCATAGGTCCCTACATACTTACTTATATGGCCATACCCATTCCTATAACTAGAATACTTACTTCTTTAAATATTCCCTCGTACATTCATTCTGTACATTATACAGTTACATACATATATATTTGCTTCACCAATGGCGCCGGCGCTACTGCTTTCATTTCATTAACCGCCGTATGTATGTATGTTAAGTTTTATATTACTTACCCACGACTGTCTTACTATTTTATTTTTTTTTTAAATACGTGCAATGAACCAGTTTATTATTATTTAATATGTAAAAAAAAAATATTTTTCTCTACTGTCTTCATTCGGCAATAGTGCTTAATAAGCAGATTTTCATTACGTCAATTTTACTTGCCCGAGTTTAAGTGGCACACTTTTACTGGCATTGACTCTGAAAATCGGCGCTGCGTGTGTTATTTGATACACACACGTACATGTTTACATTGTTACTCTTGTGTTAACATTTGTAAAACACTATTAACACATGTTTTTAGTCGCGTGGCCTAATGTGGAATAATTTCAACAAATTATTATGTAGCTTTTTATTTTTGCCCTTAATCGTTACGACTGTTGTAACTGGGATTCGGATCTCTGCTACTACATACGGACCTAACCAATTCGTGCGCTCGCTGTAACTGATACTTTTGCACTTTATTCGGATCATCAGCATTGTATACAGGTGCACATTTGCGCTTCAAATTTGCTGGCATGTTGAAATCAAACCCGTAGAGCGTCCTAAACGGAGTTTGCTTCGTTGATACATGCACAGTATTGCTGTGTACATGCATTGCAGTGGTCAACGATTGATCCCAATTCGAGCCGTCTTCCTTGGCAAAACTGCGCAAGTACTCGGCCAGAGGTCGATGACAACGCTTCAATGTGCCATTCGCCTGTGGATGATGTGTTGTTATATGCAATATCTTGATTCGCAGCATTTTACAAGTTTCTGAGAATAATTTCTATACAAAATTGGAACCATTGTCGGTTATCAAAACCTTAGGTATGTTGTACCGTGCTATTATTTCATCAAAGAATGCCTTGGCCACCGTACTTGCTTCAGCATCGGATATAGCCACGCACGCCATATACTTTGAGAAATCATCTTGGAACGTCAAAATGTATTTATTTCCCGAAAATGTCTCAGGTAAAATACCTACAATATCCATATGAACTTTATCAAATGGCTGTTTTGGTGTGTCAGTTAACACCATTGGCATCTTTGTCAGCCTTGAACTTTTGTTGGCCTGACATTTTGGACAACTCTTTATATATTTTTTAATGTCCTTGAGCATACCTTTCCATCCGTATACTCGCCTAATTCTGTCATGGGTTTTCCAGAATCCCTGGTGTCCACTTAGGGACATAATTTTTGCATTTGGAGTTCCGAAATCTATTATCATCGACAATGAACCATCCCTTAACTCAGCCTCGATGAAATTCATGATGAAAGATGAATTAGGTATTGAAATTTATACATCGCCACCATACCGAAGTCAGGCTAACGGACAGGTTGAACGCTTCCATTCAACTTTGGTCGAAATTATGAGATGTCTCAAACAGAATGGAACCCAAAGGAATTTTGAAGAACTTCTGGAACGCGCTGTTTCCGAATATAACCACTTGATACACTCGGTTACAGGAAAAAAGCCTGTCGATTTATTTTTGGTAGAAACATGGGCTTTACACCTGACCATTATGAAAGAGTTAGAAATTCAAACATTGAAACCCTACAAAAGAAACAACAGAAAGATTTAGAATACCACAACAAGAATAAGCATGATCCTAAACAATATCTACCAGGACAAATAATTTTTGTTAAAAGAAATAGGCGATTAGGGACAAAACTTTCGAAGCCGTTTGTCAAGGAAATAGTCAGGGAAAACCGAAATAGCACAGTCGTGACCGATACCGGTAGAATAGTACACAAAAGCTTGATAAGAAATTAACTATTTCTTTCTTTACTTTTTTTACAGTTAATAATTTGCTTCTTTACATTATGCAAAGCCGATGTTCAAATATTGGATTACTCAAACTCGCAACTAGTTACAATAGTGGATTAGCTAAATTACAAACAGGAACGTTCAAAATCATTCACATCATAGACTTAAAGAAATACGAAGATTCAATTAATAACCTCGAAACAATATTTAGAACCAAAATTAATACGGACCGCTCCTTATACCCATTTATTTCCGATGAGATTGAAAAAATAAAAATTCATTTAAACAGACTCAGTATAAACAGAAGGATCAAACGATCACTCGGCTTTATCGGCAGTGCATGGAAGTGGATAGCCGGAAACCCGGACCACTCTGACCAAATTATATTGACGGAAAAAATTAATAATGCTCTCGAAAATCACAATAAACAACTAATAATTAATAGAATGACAATAGACAAAATGAATGAAATAACTAACAAAACGAATACAATTTTAAGGTGATGCAATCAGACAAGAATAGTGATGATAAATCTTTCACGCAACTAAAATACAAACTTGACCTCATGAAAGAGGAAATAATCAATATAGGGTATGCCATTCATTGGGCAAAGGCTAACGTAATTAATTCTTATATTTTATCAAATACCGAAATAAATATTGCTAAAGAAATTTTCAATAAAGAAAACATACCTTACATTAACATTGATGAATTGCTAGAATTCGCGGAGATTAAAATAGCCACGAATGATGAGACTATTATTTATATAATTAGTTTGCCAGAAACCGATACAGAATATTGTAAAAAAATTGTTGTAAAACCAGTTAAATTAAAATCAAAAATTAACAAAATCAATTATATCTCAATATTACAATGTAAAAATCAGTTTTACGGAATTAAAAACAATTGTAAGACATATAATAAATTATCCATTTGTTTACATAAAAATGTAATAGATCTAAGAAATTCAACATGCATTCCAAATTTACTGGCAAGCCAAAAGTCTTCCTGCCAATTAATTAATAATCAACACATACCAGAAATAGAAGAAATTTCAACAGGGCTAATTTTCTTAAATCAATTTAATGGATCCATCATTATAAATAACGAGACAAGCATTCTAGAATGAACATTCTTAATAAAATACCACAATGAAACCATAAATATCAGGAACATAACATATACTTCAAATGAAACCGTCGTCTACGCACCATTGCCCGCTTTACTGCAACCGAAAATTTTACCAAGAGATACAGAAGAAGTACTTTCATTAGAAATGATGAAAGAATTGAATGTGAAAAACACTGAATTCATCAAATCTTTAGATGTACGCAACAAAATATCATTAACATCTGGCACAGTAGTAGCTATTCTTATAGTACTATTTGGGATAATTATGGCTGTAAGTCACATACGCAGAAGAATGAAAGGTCAAGTAACAAATACAATAAGCCTAAAGGAACGACACCCCCAACTTTCTGAATCGGCCATAGAAAAGCTTAACCAAATCTTTAACGGGTCAACCGAGGACGGTTGAAATCAGGAGGGGAAGAGTTAAGAACAAATAAGTTGCAACTTAGAACCAAAATTCCATTCCCACGAATAAGAATGCTGACGAAGTGTCTGCAGTACCCACAGTCACGTACTCGAAAACAACAACAACGAAAATAGTATAAAAACTTCATATGGAATATGATCCACGCGTCCGGCAGAGCAGTTGGTGAATTTGGCTTTTGCATTTATTTAATTATGTTAGATTAAATTCAGTTGTAAATTAGAAGTGAAACAATAAAGTTGGCTTCGGCCTTTTTTTAAAAACAACCAAAAGAAATAAAAATCTTAACTTATATACTCTTGGGTATAATTTACCAATTTAGTATGATTTTTGTTTTTTTTTATTATAACACTTGTTTCATTACAAATTTATATTTTAAATAATTAATTTTTTTAACTCTAATTATTTTCTAAACTACTTTTGTTTCTAATGTGAACTTTGCACAGATTGTAATTTTTTAATTTATAACTTTTCCTAAACATACGCTATTCCTGAATATATTAAAAGAAACAATATTTCTATAACATGCTTATTCTATAATTGAATGCTATATCATTCAATTTGCATCCACTCGTCTTTTCCCCTTACATTATCGGATTCGCTACTGCATCCTAGAGGAAAAGAGGACTGGACTATGTGTTACTATTGCCATATAGGGCAGCAGTTTTGCTTCGATTTATTTTCCGTGCTCTTTTTCAACACGTGAACCATTACTTATTTCAGTATTGAACGAATTCATTCGTCCTCCGACAAAAACCAGATTATATAAAATAATCCCGTTCGTGTCAAAACTTTGTCCATTGCATGACTATATCTTTCACCGCATACAATTACTTTTTATTTAAATTTACTTCTAGCCTGATATGTATATATCCATTAACGATTCTATTTTCCATCCTGTAATTAGCTCGTATATGGCTACATACATACATTCGAGGCGCTTTAGATTACCTAGAATTAATTGCTAACGTTATTTTCCCCAATTAACTATACATTTTTTTTTATATCCCAACATATACATTTATTCAAATTTCTATACGCTAATTTCCTAATCAATAAACAGTTAAAACCTATGTATATCTACATATAGCCTGCTGCAGTATCTGCAAATTCCCAATTCCTAATCATAGGTCCCTACATACTTACTTATATGGCCATACCCATTCCTATAACTAGAATACCTTCTTCTTTAAATATTCCCTCGTACATTCATTCTGTACATTATACAGTTACATACATATATATTTGCTTCACCAATGGCGCCGGCGCTACTGCTTTCATTTCATTAACCGCCGTATGTATGTATGTTAAGTTTTATATTACTTACCCACGACTGTCTTACTATTTTATTTTTTTTTTAAATACGTGCAATGAACCAGTTTATTATTATTTAATATGTAAAAAAAAAATATTTTTCTCTACTGTCTTCATTCGGCAATAGTGCTTAATAAGCAGATTTTCATTACGTCAATTTTACTTGCCCGAGTTTAAGTGGCACACTTTTACTGGCATTGACTCTGAAAATCGGCGCTGCGTGTGTTATTTGATACACACACGTACATGTTTACATTGTTACTCTTGTGTTAACATTTGTAAAACACTATTAACACATGTTTTTAGTCGCGTGGCCTAATGTGGAATAATTTCAACAAATTATTATGTAGCTTTTTATTTTTGCCCTTAATCGTTACGACTGTTGTAACTGGGATTCGGATCTCTGCTACTACATACGGACCTAACCAATTCGTGCGCTCGCTGTAACTGATACTTTTGCACTTTATTCGGATCATCAGCATTGTATACAGGTGCACATTTGCGCTTCAAATTTGCTGGCATGTTCAAATCAAACCCGTAGAGCGTCCTAAACGAAGTTTGCTTCGTTGATACATGCACAGTATTGCTGTGTACATGCATTGCAGTGGTCAACGATTGATCCCAATTCGAGCCGTCTTCCTTGGCAAAACTGCGCAAGTACTCGGCCAGAGGTCGATGACAACGCTCCAATGTGCCATTCGCCTGTGGATGATGTGTTGTTATATGCAATATCTTGATTCGCAGCATTTTACAAGTTTCTGAGAATAATTTCTATACAAAATTGGAACCATTATCGGTTATCAAAACCTTAGGTATGTTGTACCGTGCTATTATTTCATCAAAGAATGCCTTGGCCACCGTACTTGCTTCAGCATCGGATATAGCCACGCACGCCATATACTTTGAGAAATCATCTTGGAACGTCAAAATGTATTTATTTCCCGAAAATGTCTCAGGTAAAATACCTACAATATCCATATGAACTTTATCAAATGGCTGTTTTGGTGTGTCAGTTAACACCATTGGCATCTTTGTCAGCCTTGAACTTTTGTTGGCCTGACATTTTGGACAACTCTTTATATATTTTTTAATGTCCTTGAGCATACCTTTCCATCCGTATACTCGCCTAATTCTGTCATGGGTTTTCCAGAATCCCTGGTGTCCACCTAGAGGTGAATCATGGAAACCCTTTAACACAGCCTGGATATCTTTTTTATCCTCCAGCTATTCCACACTGCTGGCTGTTTGCTCATTGGCATCGAAACCCGCATTGCTAACATCTCTTGTAGCATCCGTTTTATCCCCTTGAATTCTCTCGGCCTTCTCCTTATCTGACCGTGCTTTGGCCCTCGTTTGTACTACTGATACCTTCTGCGTGCGGTACTCTGCTGAGTGCGTCCGCATTCAGATTCTTCTTCCCAGGTTTATATACGATTTCAAAATCATACTCAGACAACTTGTGTCTGAACCTGGCTAGCCTAGACGTTTGGTCTTTCAAATTGGCTATGCCTCTCAACGGCTGGTGATCAGTGTATATCTCAAATGGGCGTCCTAGCAGATATGCCCTAAAATTCTTCGTAGCCCACACTATGGCTAGGAATTCCTTCTCTATTGCGGAGAATCTTTTCTCCGTATCGCTAAGCGCTCTGCTTGCGAATGCTATTGGTCGGTCATTACCGACTTCCCCTTGTGACGATACTGCCCCTAATGCTTCATTGCTAGCATCAGTGCTCAACAAAAAAGTTTGCTCAAAGTCGGGGTACGCCAAAATCGGTGGCGAGCTAATTATTTCTTTTAGCCTCTCGAATGCTTGCTGACATCTCTCTGTCCATTCGAACTTTGCCTCTTTTCGTAGCAACTTGTTAATTGGCAACGTAGTTCCGGCTAGTCCTTCCACGAATTTTCTATAATAGTTCACTAGTCCTAGGAATGCTTGCACTTCCTTTCTGTTTCTCGGAATCGCTAGATTTTAACGCATTCCACCTTCTGTGGGTCAGGCAGTGCTCCTGCCTCTGAGCAACGATGGCCTAAATAAACCACCTCTCTTCGTAAAAATTGACACTTCGCCGTGTTCAATTTCAAATTGTGTTCTCGTAATTTCTGGAGCACCTTCCACAAGCGTTGCAAGTTCTTCCCATAAATTAAATCTAACCCTTGCAAGCCTGTTAGCACATGGTTCATTAGCCGTTGGAAGGTAGCCGGTTAATCCAAACGGCATTCTATTAAACTCATAATGCCCTAAACCGGTGCTGAACGCGGTTTTCTGCTTATCTTGTGTATCCACCAGAACTTGGTGGTAGCCACTCGCTAAATCAAGCGTAGAAAAATATCTACTATGCCCCAATTGATCTGGAATCTCTTCTATCCTTGGTATCGGGAACACCTGCTTGATAGTGGCGTCGTTCAATTTCCTAAAATCGACGACCATTCTCCACTTCTTTTGACCCTGAGCACCTCCCTTCTTTGGTACCAAAATTATTGGTGAATTCCAAGGCGAGATACTCGGTGAAATTATGTAATCTATTACCATTCCTTCCACTTTCCTATTTACCTCATCTTTGTGAGCTTGTGGCAATCTGTGCTGTTTCTGGTTAATTGGTGCATGATCCACTCTAGTAGCTATTTCATGCTCTACCTCTGGTGTATATGTCAACTGGTCTCCTTCCAGCAAAAATATGTCATGGAATGACGCACAAATGGCTTCTATTGATGCCTTCTCTTCTGAATTTACGCTTGGGTCTAACTTCAGTGATTCTAGCACTCTCTCCATTCTTTTTCTTATATCAACTTGTTTAATCTGATTTACCGATCTATAATTCGGTTCTTTAAAATTATCATAACTAGTGAACTTAGGCCTAAAATCCTCATCCATCAGGTAGTCCTTTTCCGATGCGTTGAGTACGCAAGCGTACACCTTACCCTTGTCAACGTGCGTTATGGTTTCCCCCATATATACGCCCTCGGCTAGCTGCTGCTTGTGTAAAACAACAGTCCTAAGTTTCGTATTTACATGCATAGTAACTACTCTGGTTGACCTTGCATTTACTACCTCCCTACTATTCTTAACCTTACTCACGGTTCCTTCCTGCCATGACTTTAGTGGAAGAGTGAGGATTCTATTCTTATTATTATCGTAAAATGATAACTGCTTGTCGAGCGCATCCAGTATGTTGCGGCCCCAAAGATTATCGCGGCCAATTATCCCATCAGCCGGGATACCTTTCCTATCCACTTCCACTGCGTGCACTCTAAAACTCATACCCTTAACTCCACTGTGCCCTATTCTGAGCGACCCCAATGTCCTAATGCACCCTCCAAACGCTCCGTTAAGCTTTCTTACGTCCATTTGATTAATGTCTAGCCCCTTTCGTAAAACACTAGATTTTACGAGGCTAGTGTCCGCCCCTGAATCTACTAATAGCACTAGCTTTCCACTAGCTGATTCCTTGCAGGGTATCTCGATGAAGGCATCACCTATCCTGCTCATAGCGAAGCAACCTCCTTTTGTTCCCAATATGGACGTGTATCCATTCCCTAACTCTTCGTGATACTGGAGAGCCCCTTGCTCCTCCTTCTCCTGGACTGTAGTTCCTACATTACTAGTCCCACGTACTTCCGGCCTTATTATTACTTCCTTTCTTTTGGCTTTCCAGTCTATTGGCCTCGACTGGGCCGCTGGAAGTTTCCCTGGTTCCTTTGTTTGGATTGTCTATCCCTGCATTCCGCTGCCCGATGTCCCATTCGTCCACATGAGAAGCATCTCAATCCCTGTATGTTATTGCCTATCCTTGGTTCACTTCTAGAATCCCAACTTGGTCGCTGCTGACCACTCCCAGTTTTGAAAGGATTTCTTCCTTGGTTAATACCTTCCGTTGACTTAATTAGGGGACTACTGAAGTTACCCCTGGTGTCCCTCAAGGGTGGAACCGGGCGCCTCGTAGCTGGCTGCCTTCTACTTTGACCCCATTTAGTGTCTACTTGGCACTGTCTACTTGCCTCATGACCGTAAGTTTGGCACTCCATACAGTAGGGCGTGTGTTTCCGTGTAACGCATTCATCCCTTGTGTGCTCTGGCTTATCACAGAATGAGCAAATGGGTTTCCTTGGCTGGAACTTCCCAACCAGGAAATCCTGGTCTCTTTGTTTCGGAAATTGGCCCATCAATCTACCGACTCCACATCTGTTTTGCTGCTGTACTGTTCCTACCTCTGCAGGAGCATCAGTCCAGCAGATTCCACCTGTTGTCGTTCGCTGTTGTATTGCTGCTTCAGCTAAAGAGACCGCTTCCACTAGCTCTGCCATACTCCTCGGCGTGAGAGTAAGAGTATAATCCCTATTTATCAGGCCTGCCTTGAACACAGAAATCATAGTCCGTTCTACTTGAGCCTTGTATGCTGCAACATTTTCTGGAAACTGCCTGTTGGCTGCCGTCTCAGCAGCGCTCCCCAGAGACCGGAGCCTTCGTCCGCAGGCTCTCAATTCCTCCCCCGGTGTCTGAGTTGATTCCTGAATTTCCCGAACGAGACAGTCGTATGAATTTTTGTTTTAAATACGTCCTATCCAAAAGTACATATAATTCTGCCAGGGTGTTTACTGAACTATGCACCAGTAAATCAAACGCATCACCTGTGGTTCTTTGCCTAATACACTTTATTAAGTGTTCCCCGTCCGCTTCCGGAACACTCTGTTGCGCTAGCTCACAACCTTTTTTGAAGCGCCGGATCTCAGTTCTCAGATCATACAACTCCTGAGAACATAGGCACCAACGTCTCCACCGCATGAGCAACTTCCATAATGCCCATTTTATTCGTTTGTGTTTTCTTAATTTCTGGTAAAACCTTAGCTTTATTAATCTCTTTGGGAGTTTCCAAATTCTCTTCTCCCGGATCTGAGAGGTAATTGGCCAGTGACGGACTCAAACTCATTAGTCTTCGATCGTTTGTTCGTACAGGCGAAATACTGTCCACAGTATCGGGACTTTGCTGCACTGTTACTGCTTCCGGCTCATTTGGCGGATATCCCTGATTTTTATTATTTATCGGGCTTCATTAAGTACTAATTTTGGCTTTACCATGCGGCTTATCCCTTCTGGTGTTAAATATTCCGGCCAACGTACTTCCGGAGGCAATGTCAATACTGTCTGCGTAAATTCAGCTGATGATGATTTCGATCTCTCCCTATTCAGTGAGGTCCTATTGGTTGCCCGTCCTTTTTTCAATTCCGCACACTCCTTTTCCAACAGCGATGCTGCTTCTTCTGTTTCCGTCAATCTCTGAGAAAGTTCCTTTACTTTGTTCTCAAGATACTACTTTTGGGCTCTCAAATCTTCTGTTTTCTTATGAAAACTGAATATCTTTTCTTCTGTTCTTCTTTGGATTGCCGTAAAGGCTTGATCTGCTACTTCTAATGGTGACACAGCTCCCCCGGCATTCGCCTGCTTCCACAATTCCTGAGCTTCTTCCCTGCTCGTACTCGCTTCGAACTGGTCAACAATTTTCCCAGTAAACAGCTCCACCTCTGACTGCATTGATTTCAATCTGTTCCTTATATCCTCGTCTGGCGAAACCAAACTCACTGTTTGTTGCCCTAGTCCTTCTAATTCAGAACTAAATGTATATGCCCATTTGTTGACCAGACTATCTATGTAGTCTGGGTAATTTTCCGTAAAATATTTTCCTTTGCCGTACTCAACTGCGTGAGGCAACAACAGTCCGTTATTCGCTTGCGGTAATACACGTTGTCCTTAAGTAACCTGCCGTCTTTCTTAAAATTACGGACCAATTTTTCAATCGCATCTCCACTCTGCTCCTGCATCAGCAGTAATCCTTGCGCTTCCTTCGTCATATCCCAAATACCAGAACAGATGGCGTATCCCAATTACAAATAAAAATCCAATAATTGTTAAAACTTGTTACAATATTTTATTCGATCTTACTTAATGATTCAAAACAGAGTTAATAAAAAAAAGCATTCCACCGTAAATTCTATCTTTATATACATATTCTGCTATACTTGTTATCCATCACAAAGTTCCGCTGTCTACCGGCGTCCATTAAGTCCTTCCATCAATGCAAATTGGTCCTTGACTTCTTCACAGATACTCCTTGTTTTCCTCGCATGTATCCCCATATCCAATCACCAACTTGAATACTCCCAAAAATCCTCCAAATTTGCCAAAACCGAAATTGGATTTACAGGCAAAAAATGTCTTGATTCATTCCCGGAAATTTGAATCCATATTTAATTTAAAAAAAACCCGTAACGTATGCGCCACGTAATAATTGCATTTAAATGTTTTCTTCAACATTGCTACGCAAATTGTAGTTTTGGAACTACACAAACTTTGATGCAACAACACGTGTTGTATGCACCTCTTCACCTAATACCCTAAACTCAAAATGCCAAATATTTAAATCAATCTTTATTTTGATTTCAAAACAATATAAATTGAATCGTATAAATGTCCCTACCGACAAACAAACACAAATCCCCTATCATAACCGTACGAACCCTATACCGTGGCACGTTCTTTCCGAACCAAACCAACCGGTATACACAAGTTCGCAATTCAATAACGCAAAATCCGTGAATAAACAGACACGTTCCACATCCCCCGAGAATGCTGAAACAAAATGTATTAAAAAGTATGAGCCTAATCTCAGTGGAACAACCCTATACAACCTGACCGTAAGTAAAAATTTTTCTTTTGGATCGACCTATTGTCACCTAACCGCAGCGGCTAATCAGCCCCGATGCTGCTTCTTCTGCATGACCGGCGCAAAAGCGCCCACACGGCCACCGAAGAATCGTCGACAAAATTCACTTAGATACTAGAATGTCCTACTATAAGCATACTCACCATTTTTGTTCCCTCCATTGAACTCCTTTGGGATGGTTATCCTGATGGTTTCCTGTTGGTGGATTCCCGCGTAGGAGTGCTCTTTTCCTGGCACTCGACGGTGGATCCTACCGGCTGCGCCAAAATGTTGGGGTATTATCCTTGTTTGACGGGGGACGTCCTTCTGCTGTGCGCGTGTATCTGAAAAGCCTAAATCACTCTTTGTAAAAAATCACTACATTACACTTTTAGTTTTAAAATCACAAGCCTTTATTTCTTAGAATACTAACTCTTATATACTATTTACAATTCACAATTACAAAACAAAAACTGACCTTTCTGGTGTTCCAGTTTCGCACCTGTTAATTGGTGTCAGTTGGTCAAGCCAACTGACCTAAGCCATTCTGAAAGGCTGATGGTGCATTCTAACTTTCAATGCCCTTCGGTGGCTCGACTGCAAAACTGTAGCCCCCTAAAAGTTTACATAATAAATATTACATAGGTAATATTAATTCTAAATACTCGCACCCTAAAAATATGTGCTTTCTTAAGTAACTTTAACACATGCTAATCACACAGAATGTGTGGCATCTGTTAGGAGTCGATGATGTGAGACATTACGCGCAGGCAGCTTGATTCTAACTCACAACATCGCTCCCCTCTTTCTAAAAGACGTTAGTGCAACTAACTTCTAATGAATCTTTACAGTATTTTTCTCTTTTCTGCACTTTAAACAATATGTGCATTTTCTTAATCCTATAGTACATATGTATAGTTTTTCTTTTTTCAAATTCGCCTTATTTGGGGTCAATTGCTGTATTCTGTTCTTTTTACTTTTGTGTTCTTTTCTTTTTCCTCTTTTGTTTTATTTTGTTCTTTTATTTCCATCTTTTTTTTTATATTCCCCTTTTTATATTTGGTCTTTCATTGACTCTTTTCTCACTGGCGTATATACAATTTTCAACAACTAGCGATAATACAATTTAATCCTATACTTAAGATCTTATATTCTACTATGATATTTATATCTAAAATATTACGTTATATTTCTGCTAACTGCTGATCCGGTTGACGGCTGCCGTTGACGGAGTGAAATCCCTCGATGAACTCTGCATACCCCTCCCTTCTTTCTGGATCGGTACGTACAAAGATGTCATAGGTTGACGAATTGGTTTACCATTAAAACTTTGCTTCCAGTGCCCTTCTTCTTTCCATTTATATAGCGTGCCCCATGGCTGTAGGTGGTACTGCCTCTGCTTATAGTATTCAACTTGTAAAAAACATTTGGAATACATGAGAGATTACAATATACCTTCTTACTTTGCAGCAATGCGTTTTATGGTGGAAGTGTTTCTCTTGAGCTTCCTCATAATGGTATTCGACATCGTTTGGCTTTGATGCGGAGACAATCGGTATTTTACTGAGATACACGTTTAATGATGTAATTTGTGTACTCTGATCGGTTACCAGTCTCTGTGTCCTCTTGTATTAAATCATATTTCATACATATGTAAATAAAATTTCCTATGTTCATACTCTAGATTGGGCATATACTTCAATGAAGCAATTAACTCCCGCGAGCCAAATTTTCTTCTGCTTATTATATTTGGTGGTGGTTTCAGTCACCCACCTTAAGCTTTTACCCATCTTCAACTTATTCAAAATCGATTCTGTTGAGATTGTGATACACTGGGTGGACATTGTAATATAAAACTGTCCAATGCAAAATATGACTCCGCAAGGAAACTTGTTTATTTTTCGTTGCTTGTCAATAACTCATCCACAACGCGTTCAAATGCTGCGGCCATATCCCGTTTCGCAAAGAAAAATAACTCCGTCACCATTCATCCCCAATCCAATATATTGGCATCCTTGCGGTCACAACCGGATTCCCAAACCTTGGATAGCTGCCAGAAATCCTTGATTTTCCAAAACACGTCTTCCCGAATACTATGTTGGTCCCTTAGTCCGCACCGTATTCCATTATCCGTTCTTCCCGGAACTTCCTGCTTCGCGTCACATCATCAGAGCTATATAGAGAACACCTATAATAATTTTCTTAATTTCCTAGTATACATTTTAGTTTGATATTTCTTCTATGTTTAATTTTTGTCGAACATTTCATAAGTCAATTTAATAAATGAATTTCAAAATTATATAATGTTTAAATAAATACACTATATGTACTATATAAGTTAAGAACAAATAAGTTGCAACTTAGAACCAAAATTCCATTCCCACGAATAAGAATGCTGACGAAGTGTCTGCAGTACCCACAGTCACGTACTCGAAAACAACAACAACGAAAATAGTATAAAAACTTCATATGGAATATGATCCACGCGTCCGGCAGAGCAGTTGGTGAATTTGGCTTTTGCATTTATTTAATTATGTTAGATTAAATTCAGTTGTAAATTAGAAGTGAAACAATAAAGTTGGCTTCGGCCTTTTTTTAAAAACAACCAAAAGAAATAAAAATCTTAACTGGCGCCCGAGCAGGGACCCAAATGTGAAGTTCGGGATACATTAAATCTTTGGAGCAGCAATTTGGGGCCAAAAACCCAACAGTGAAGTTCTGGATAATATCGATCCTTGGACAACAGTTGGCGGATTTTCAACAAAAAAGTCAAGGAATAACGTAACTACGAGGTGCCTAAGTACGAACGGAAAGGGAGAACACCAAGAGCTCAACCTCCATTGACATCGTTGGAATGATATTCGTAAGACTAGTTTTAAGACATTTTTTAGTGAAAGAAAAAATATATTGAAAGACGAAAATTTACAAAATTGATAAAAGATAAATAGAGAGGAAAATATTTACGAAAAATATAGAGATTAGAGAAATTGCAATAATAAAAAAAAGAAGGATGGAATTAATAACTCAGCTTTGAAAATACATAACTTAGTTTATATTTGTATCTAAATATTATATCTGAAAGTGACTATACAAAGCAATTATTTTGATAATTTCTTAATTTTTTTCCACTGAAAACAACACATTATTATTAATTCCGATTAAAAGATTTGCAAGAATTGTCTGAATTCAAGGGTCAAATTCAAACCATAATTAATTAAAAAACCTATAGTAAGAAATTCACACTGTGACTCTTACAGCCATTTACTCTAGTGTATAAAAATTTACAAATAAGGAAATAAAATTCAAAAAATTGTATTCGTTGAAAATGACAAAAGTGACTGCTGACGAATTAACAGAACAATTAAGCAGACTGAATTTTAACAATACGACACCCAGCATATCAAATCGAGCATTAAGGATGGACAAAGCACTACAACAACAAATAACTGACTTGATAACCTCAACGATACAAAATTTGAATAATCCTTTGTCGAATGACGATAGCACGGATTGCCAAGTAGAATTGACAAGAGAAAATATTAACGAGCTAGACAGGATCCCAGACATAGTGAAATGTCTTAGGGAATTTTCAGGGGCTCCGGGAGAATTTAACTCCTGGAGAAGAACCACAGATCGCATATTTTCCGTATACGAGAACCTAAAAGGAACTCCAAAGTATTATGCGATACTCCATACAGTCAGGCATAAAATTGTAGGAGAAGCAGATACCGCTTTGGAATCCTACAAAACTCCATTAAAATGGGTAAAAATAAAACAGTGCTTAATGATGCACTATTCGGATAAAAGGGATATTGGTACCTTGGAGTATCAACTCACCACCCTAGCTCAACGAAATAATTCAATTCAGGAGTTCTATCAGAAGGTGTATCAACACTTATCGTTGATACTAGACAAAATTTCCTGCCTTGACATAAGTGAGGACTCACTGCAGGCTATGACCAATTGCTATAGAGATAAGGCACTCGATACATTTATTCGAGGACTTAACGGAGACTTAACCCGTTTGCTTAGCATAAGAGAACCTACTTCTCTTCCGCAGGCTCTTAATTTATGCCAAAAACTTGATAATATGACTTTCCGTATGAATTACGCACAGAATAGCTCAGCAAATTACAAAATGGTACCACCTAGACCACCAAAAAAATTTAATTTTCCCACAAATAGAAATAATTTTCATCCTGAATTAGTTCATTGGCCACCTGCCAAAAATACTAATCCTTTCATCCAAAATAGGGCAAACCCATTCTTAAATAATACTTGGAGAACTCAAAATTACCAGAGCACAAACCCTTTTATGCAAAACGGTAACCCATTTAAACAAAATAATACACTTCAGCCAAACTTCCAATTTCCAAGACCAAACCAAGCATTTAATTCCAGACCAAACATGCCTCCCAAACCCCCACAGCCTATGGAGATAGACCATTCGATACAAACCAGAAACGTAAATTATCAAAATAGGCCTAATTTTCAACACAATAACAATGGTCAAAAACGACCAATGACTTTCCAAACACACACTCCAAACAAGATGCAAAGAAACTTCTTTGTCAGCACAGACCTTCATAATTGTTACGAAGTTGAACATCCATATTTGAATAACGAAACTTACAATTACGACAGATATCAGCCAAGTCCCAACGACGTTGAAACTGGATATCAATATCCAGACCATGATGCAAATGCTTATGCTGAGTTTCAGCAAAATTATTTCCAGGAAACTTTCCAATCACCGTCTTACAACGACCCTAATGACATATTTTCACCACACTTGGATGAAGCAAACCAAACATCTTCCGATACTCTACAAGAAACTCAGAGTGCTGGTTCAATTTTAAAAGAACAATATTTTAATTCTATTCCTAAACAATTAGACAATATTAATTTTTTAGAGTAAGATCGTCTTCACTACCTTATTTTGAATATATCACTGGAAGTGGAGACACCCTTAACTTTCTAATAGACACAGGATCGAATAAGAATTATATTCAATCTACAAAAATATCAAATCCCGTAAAAAACCAAGAATCATTTTTCGTTAATTCAGTAGCGGGAAAAATTGAAGTTAATCACCATACATTTGCAAACATTCTTGGACCACAGACACCACATTTTTATTTTACCTGGACTTGAATCCTTCCATGGTATAATAGGTAACGACACACTTAAACAGATAGGAGCGGTAATACATACAGATAAGAACGTTATGATAATTCTACAAAATTTAGTTATTCCTTTAAAACAGCAAGCAGCACAGGATGTGAATAATATCGATTTACGCGTTTCACATTTAACAGAGAATCAAAAAGAAAAATTAATTAATTTAATTAAAGATTGTCCACATCTGTTTTCTGACCCAAATAGGAGTTTAACATACACTTCAATAGTTAAAGGAGAAATTCGAACAACCAACGATACTCCAATTTATTCTAGATCCTACCCTTACCCTTTAGCCTTGAAAGAGGAAGTAGAAAGACAGGTCGAGGAACTTTTGGCCGATGGTATTATACGACCATCACGCTCACCATACAACTCGCCAGTATGGGTCGTCCCGAAAAAGATGGATGCATCGGGAGTGAAAAAATACCGGATGGTAATTGATTACCGTAAGCTCAATGAGGTGACTATCCCTGATAGGTACCCGATTCCAGAAATCCAAGAAGTACTTTCCAATCTCGGAAAGAACAAATTTTTTTCAATTATTGACCTAAGAAGCGGTTTCCATCAAATTCCGCTAAGGGAATGCGATGTCGAAAAAACTGCATTTTCCGTCAACAACGGAAAATATGAGTTTCTCAGATTGCCGTTCGGATTAAAAAACACCCCGGCGATTTTCCAAAGAACGCTAGATGACATACTTCGACAGCACATCGGTAAAAGATGTTATGTCTACATCGATGATATAATTATCTTTGGAAAAGATTTACAAGAACACCTCGAAAATCTGAGAATTGTTATGAAGATACTTGAAGCAGCAAACATGAAAGTGCAGCTAGACAAGTGCGAGTTTTTAAGGGAAGATGTAGAATTCTTAGGGTATGTAGTGGGAATAAACGGAATAAAAACTAATCCATCCGAAGTAGAAGCGATAAACAAAATGCCAGAACCAAAAACATTGAAAGAACTCCGTTCATTCCTAGGAATGTCTGGATATTACAGGCGATTCATTAGGGATTATGCGAAAATCGGTAAACCCCTAACAAATCTTTTACGAGGGGAAGATGGACGAGTGTCCAAACATGCTTCCAAAAGCAAACCGATTGTTCTTGATAAGGATGCAGTTGAATCTTTTGATAAAATAAAAAATGCATTAATATCGAAAGAAGTAATTCTTTCACATCCAAATTTTGAAAAAGAATTTGAACTGACCACAGATGCCTCGAACTATGCGATAGGAGCAGTGCTCTCGCAAAATGATAAGCCGATAACATTTATTTCAGGATCGCTATCAAAAACAGAGGAAAATTATGCCACAAACGAGAAAGAATTGTTGGCAATAATATGGTCACTGAATTCACTCAGAAATTAGTTGTACGGTTCCAAAAAAATTAAAATTTATACAAATCACCAACCACTCACCTACGCCTTGAGTGCAAAAAATTCCATAGCAAGATGAAAAGATGGAAAGCCATTTTGGAAGAACATAACTACCAACTCATCTACAAACCCGGTAAGGCAAACATAGTGGCTGATACTTTATCAAGAATACCGGCCCAAATTAATTCACTAACTCCTTCAGTGCATAGCGATGAAAGCTCTAGTCACAATTTGATACCTTCCACTGAAACTCCAGTAAATGTTTTTAATAATCAGGTTGTTCTTAAAATCGACGAAACTTCCACTTATCAATTTAAAATAGTTTTCCCAGGAATCCATAGAAACATAATTACAGAGCAACAATATACAGAAGAAAAACTTTTACAACTTTTCAAAAGATATTTAAATCCCTCAGTTATAAATGGTATCCTTACAGAAGAAAGAATTATGGGAATGATACAGAATATTTACCCCCTTAATTTTTCCAACTACAAAGCACGCTATACTCAAAAAATGCTTGAAGATATAATTAGCGAACAAGAACAAGAAAATATAATTCTTGAAATCCATAACCGCGCTCATCGAAATGCCCTTGAAAATAAATCCCAGATTCTTGGAAAGTACTACTTTCCCTCAATGATAAACAAAATAAAAAACATAACAAAAATTTGTCAAATATGTAAGGAAAATAAGTACGAAAGGCATCCCAATCAAATTAAATTAGGAGAAACGCCCATACCGTCCTTTCCAGGACATACAGTTCATATAGATTTATTCCTAACAGAAAATAAAGTTGTTATGACAGCTCTGGATAAATTTACGAAATATGCCATGACAAAAATTCTTAAAAGTAGATCAATAGAAGACATAAGACGACCACTTAGGGACATAATTTTTGCATTTGGAGTTCCGAAATCTATTATCGTCGACAATGAACCATCCCTTAACTCAGCCTCGATGAAATTCATGATGAAAGATGAATTAGGTATTGAAATTTATACATCGCCACCATACCGAAGTCAGGCTAACGGACAGGTTGAACGCTTCCATTCAACTTTGGTAGAAATTATGAGATGTCTCAAAGAGAATGGAACCCAAAGGAATTTTGAAGAACTTCTGGAACGCGCTGTTTCCGAATATAACCACTCGATACACTCAGTTACAGGAAAAAAGCCTGTCGATTTATTTTTTGGTAGAAACATGGGCTTTACACCTGACCATTATGAAAGAGTTAGAAATTCAAACATTGAAACCCTACAGAAGAAACAACGGAAAGATTTAGAATACCACAACAAGAATAAGCATGATCCTAAACAATATCTACCAGGACCAATAAGTTTTGTTAAAAGAAATAGGCGATTAGGGACAAAACTTTCGAAGCCGTTTGTCAAGGAAATAGTCAGGGAAAACCGAAATAGCACAGTTGTGACCGATACCGGTAGAATAGTACACAAAAGCTTGATAAGAAATTAACAATTTCATTCTTTACTTTTTTTACAGTTATTTGTTTGTTTCTTTGCATTATGCAAAGCCGATGTTCAAATATTGGATTACTCAAACTCGCAACTAGTGACAATAGAGACTGGATTAGCTAAATTACAAACAGGAACGTTCAAAATCATTCACATCATAGACTTAAAGAAATACGAAGATTCAATTAGTAACCTCGAAACAATATTTAGAACCAAAATTAATACGGACCACTCCTTATACCCATTTATTTCCGATGAGATTGAAAAAATAAAAATCCATTTAAACAGACTCAGTATAAACAGAAGGACCAAACGATCACTCGACTTTATCGGCAGTGCATGGAAGTGGATAGCCGGAAACCCGGACCACTCTGACCAAATTATTTTGACGGAAAAAATTAATAATGCTCTCGAAAATAACAATAAACAACTAATAATTAATAGAATGACAATAGACAAAATGAATGAAATAACTAACAAAACGAATACAATTTTAAAGGTGATGCACTCAGACAAGAATAGTGATGATAAATCTTTCACGCAACTAAAATACAAACTTGACCTCATGAAAGAGGAAATAATCAATATAGAGTATGCCATTCATTGGGCAAAGGCTAACGTAATGAATTCTTATATTTTATCAAATACCGAAATAAATATTGCTAAAGAAATTTTCAATAAAGAAAACATACCTTACATTAACATTGATGAATTGCTAGAATTCGCGGATATTAAAATAGCCACGAATGATGAGACTATTATTTATATAATTAGTTTGCCAGAAACCGATACAGAATATTGTAAAAAAATTGTTGTAAAACCAGTTAAATTAAAATACAAAAATTAACAAAATCAATTATATCTCAATATTACAATGTAAAAATCAGTTTTACGGAATTAAAAACAATTGTAAGACATATAATAAATTATCCATTTGTTTACATAAAAATGTAATAGATCTAAGAAATTCAACATGCATTCCAAATTTACTGGCAAGCCAAAAGTCTTCCTGCCAATTAATTAATAATCAACACATACCAGAAATAGAAGAAATTTCAACAGGGCTAATTTTCTTAAATCAATTTAATGGATCCATCATTATAAATAACGAGACAAGCATTCTAGAAGGAACATTCTTAATAAAATACCACAATGAAACCATAAATATCAGGAACATAACATATACTTCAAATGAAACCGTCGTCTACGCACCATTGCCCGCTTTACTGCAACCGAAAATTTTACCAAGAGATACAGAAGAAGTACTTTCATTAGAAATGATGAAAGAATTGAATGTGAAAAACACTGAATTCATCAAATCTTTAGATGTACGCAACAAAATATCATTAACATCTGGCACAGTAGTAGCTATTCTTATAGTACTATTTGGGATAATTATGGCTGTAAGTCACATACGCAGAAGAAAGAAAAGTTCAAGTAACAAATACAATAAGCCTAAAGGAACGACACCCCCAACTTTCTGAATCGGCCATAGAAAAGCTTAACCAAATCTTTAACGGGTCAACCGAGGACGGTTGAAATCAGGAGGGGAAGAGTTAAGAACAAATAAGTTGCAACTTAGAACCAAAATTCCATTCCCACGAATAAGAATGCTGACGAAGTGTCTGCAGTACCCACAGTCACGTACTCGAAAACAACAACAACGAAAATAGTATAAAAACTTCATATGGAATATGATCCACGCGTCCGGCAGAGCAGTTGGTGAATTTGGCTTTTGCATTTATTTAATTATGTTAGATTAAATTCAGTTGTAAATTAGAAGTGAAACAATAAAGTTGGCTTCGGCCTTTTTTTAAAAACAACCAAAAGAAATAAAAATCTTAACTTATATACTCTTGGGTATAATTTACCAATTTAGTATGATTTTTGTTTTTTTTTATTATAACACTTATTTCATTACAAATTTATATTTTAAATAATTAATTTTTTTAACTCTAATTATTTTCTAAACTACTTTTGTTTCTAATGTGAACTTTGCACAGATTGTAATTTTTTAATTTATAACTTTTCCTAAACATACGCTATTCCTGAATATATTAAAAGAAACAATATTTCTATAACATGCTTATTCTATAATTGAATGCTATATCATTCAATTTGCATCCACTCGTCTTTTCCCCTTACATTATCGGATTCGCTACTGCATCCTAGAGGAAAAGAGGACTGGACTATGTGTTACTATTGCCATATAGGGCAGCAATTTTGCTTCGATTTATTTTCCGTGCTCTTTTTCAACACGTGAACCATTACTTATTTCAGTATTGAACGAATTCATTCGTCCTCCGACAAAAACCAGATTATATAAAATAATCCCGTTCGTGTCAAAACTTTGTCCATTGCATGACTATATCTTTCACCGCATACAATTACTTTTTATTTAAATTTACTTCTAGCCTGATATGTATATATCCATTAACGATTCTATTTTCCATCCTGTAATTAGCTCGTATATGGCTACATACATACATTCGAGGCGCTTTAAATTACCTAGAATTAATTGCTAACGTTATTTTCCCCAATTAACTATACATTTTTTTTTATATCCCAACATATACATTTATTCAAATTTCTATACGCTAATTTCCTAATCAATAAACAGTTAAAACCTATGTATATCTACATATAGCCTGCTGCAGTATCTGCAAATTCCCAATTCCTAATCATAGGTCCCTACATACTTACTTATATGGCCATACCCATTCCTATAACTAGAATACTTACTTCTTTAAATATTCCCTCGTACATTCATTCTGTACATTATACAGTTACATACATATATATTTGCTTCAACAATGGCGCCGGCGCTATTGCTTTCATTTCATTAACCGCCGTATGTATGTATGTTAAGTTTTATATTACTTACCCACGACTGTCTTACTATTTTATTTTTTTTTTAAATACGTGCAATGAACCAGTTTATTATTATTTAATATGTAAAAAAAAAATATTTTTCTCTACTGTCTTCATTCGGCAATAGTGCTTAATAAGCAGATTTTCATTACGTCAATTTTACTTGCCCGAGTTTAAGTGGCACACTTTTACTGGCATTGACTCTGAAAATCGGCGCTGCGTGTGTTATTTGATACACACACGTACATGTTTACATTGTTACTCTTGTGTTAACATTTGTAAAACACTATTAACACATGTTTTTAGTCGCGTGGCCTAATGTGGAATAATTTCAACAAATTATTATGTAGCTTTTTATTTTTGCCCTTAATCGTTACGACTGTTGTAACTGGGATTCGGATCTCTGCTACTACATACGGACCTAACCAATTCGTGCGCTCGCTGTAACTGATACTTTTGCACTTTATTCGGGTCATCAGCATTGTATACAGGTGCACATTTGCGCTTCAAATTTGCTGGCATGTTGAAATCAAACCCGTAGAGCGTCCTAAACGGAGTTTGCTTCGTTGATACATGCACAGTATTGCTGTGTACATGCATTGCAGTGGTCAACGATTGATCCCAATTCGAGCCGTCTTCCTTGGCAAAACTGCGCGAGTACTCGGCCAGAGGTCGATGACAACGCTCCAATGTGCCATTCGCCTGTGGATGATGTGTTGTTATATGCAATATCTTGATTCGCAGCATTTTACAAGTTTCTGAGAATAATTTCTATACAAAATTGGAACCATTGTCGGTTATCAAAACCTTAGGTATGTTGTACCGTGCTATTATTTCATCAAAGAATGCCTTGGCCACCGTACTTGCTTCAGCATCGGATATAGCCACGCACGCCATATACTTTGAGAAATCATCTTGGAACGTCAAAATTTATTTATTTCCCGAAAATGTCTCAGGTAAAATACCTACAATATCCATATGAACTTTATCAAATGGCTGTTTTGGTGTGTCAGTTAACACCATTGGCATCTTTGTCAGCCTTGAACTTTTGTTGGCCTGACATTTTGGACAACTCTTTATATATTTTTTAATGTCCTTGAGCATACCTTTCCATCCGTATACTCGCCTAATTCTGTCATGGGTTTTCCAGAATCCCTGGTGTCCACCTAGAGGTGAATCATGGAAACCCTTTAACACAGCCTGGATATCTTTTTTATCCTCCAGCTATTCCACACTGCTGGCTGTTTGCTTATTGGCATCGAAACCCGCATTGCTAACATCTCTTGTAGCATCCGTTTTATCCCCTTGAATTCTCTCGGCCTTCTCCTTATCTGACCGTGCTTTGGCCCTCGTTTGTACTACTGATACCTTCTGCGTGCGGTACTCTGCTGAGTGCGTCCGCATTCAGATTCTTCTTCCCAGGTTTATATACGATTTCAAAATCATACTCAGACAACTTGTGTCTGAACCTGGCTAGCCTAGACGTTTGGTCTTTCAAATTGGCTATGCCTCTCAACGGCTGGTGATCAGTGTATATCTCAAATGGGCGTCCTAGCAGATATGCCCTAAAATTCTTCGTAGCCCACACTATGGCTAGGAATTCCTTCTCTATTGCGGAGAATCTTTTCTCCGTATCGCTAAGCGCTCTGCTTGCGAATGCTATTGGTCGGTCATTACCGACTTCCCCTTGTGACGATACTGCCCCTAATGCTTCATTGCTAGCATCAGTGCTCAACAAAAAAGTTTGCTCAAAGTCGGGGTACGCCAAAATCGGTGGCGAGCTAATTATTTCTTTTAGCCTCTCGAATGCTTGCTGACATCTCTCTGTCCATTCGAACTTTGCCTCTTTTCGTAGCAACTTGTTAATTGGCAACGTAGTTCCGGCTAGTCCTTCCACGAATTTGGACGTGTATCCATTCCCTAACTCTTCGTGATACTGGAGAGCCTCCTGCTCCTCCTTCTCCTGGACTGTAGTTCCTTTATTACTAGTCCCACGGCCTTTTTATTACTTCCTTTCTTTTGGCTTTCCAGTCTTTTGGCCTCGACTGGGCCGCTGGAAGTTTCCCTGGTTCCTTTGTTGGGATTGTCTATCCCTGCATTCCGCTGTCCGATGTCCCATCTGTCCACATGAGAAGCATCTTAACCCCTGTTTGGTGTTGCTTATCCTTTGTTCACTTCTGGAATCCCAATTTGGTCGCTACTGACCACTCCCAGTTTTGAAATGATTTCTTCCTTGGTTAACGCGGGGCCTACTGAAGTTACCCCTGCTGTCCCTCAAGGGTGGAACCGGGCACCCCGTAGCTGGCTGCCTCCTACTTTGATCTCATTTAGTGTCTACTTGGCACTGTCTACTTGCCTCATGACCTTATGTTTGGCACTCCATACAATAGGGCGTGTTTTTGCGTGTAACACATTCATCCCTTGTATGACCTGGCTTATGGCAGAATGAGCAAATGGGTTTCCTTGACTGAAACCTCTCAACCAAGAATTCTTGGTCTCTTTGTTGCGGAAATTGGCCCATCAATCTACCGACTCCACATCTGTTTTGCTGCTGTACTGTTCCTACCTCTGCTGGAACATTCGTCCAGCAGATTCCACCTGTTGTCGTTCGTTGTTGTATTGCTGCTTCAGCGGAAGAGGCCGCTTCCACTAGCTCTGCCATACTCCTCGGCGTGAGAGTAAGAGTATAATTAGCTAAATCCCTATTTATCAGGCCTGCCTTGAACACAGAAATCATAGTCCATTCTACTTGAGCCTTGTATGCTGCAACATTTTTTGGAAACTGCCTGTTGGCTGCCGTCTCAGCAGCGCTCCCCAGAGACTGGAGCCTTCGTCCCCAGGCTCTCAATTCCTCCCCCGGTGTCTGAGTTGATTCCTGAATTTCCCGAACGAGACAGTCGTATGAATTTTTGTTTTAAATACGTCCTATCCAAAAGTACATATAATTCTGCCAGGGTGTTTACTGAACTATGCACCAGTAAATCAAACGCATCACCTGTGGTTCTTTGCCTAATACACTTTATTAAGTGTTCCCCGTCCGCTTCCGGAACACTCTGTTGCGCTAGCTCACAACCTTTTTTGAAGCGCCGGATCTCAGTTCTCAGATCATACAACTCGACTCCTGAGAACATGGGCACCAACGTCTTCACCGCATGAGCAACTTCCAGAATGCCCATTTTATTCGTTTGTGTTTTCTCAATTTCTGGTAAAACCTTAGCTTTATTAATCTCTTTGGGAGTTTCCAAATTCTCTTCTCCCGGATCTGAGAGGTAATTGGCCAGTGACGGACTCAAACTCATTAGTCTTCGATCGTTTGTTCGTACAGGCGAAATACTGTCCACAGTATCGGGACTTTGCTGCACTGTTACTGCTTCCGGTTCCTTTGGCGGATATCCCTGATTTTTATTATTTATCGGGCTTCATTAAGTACTAATTTTGGCTTTACCATGCGGCTTATCCCTTCTGGTGTTAAATATTCCGGCCAACGTACTTCCGGAGGCAATGTCAATACTGTCTGCGTAAATCCAGCTGATGCTGATTTTGATCTCTCCCTATTCAGTGAGGTCCTATTGGTCGCCCGTCCTATTTTCAATTCCGCACACTCCTTTTCCAACAGCGATGCTGCTTCTTCTGTTTCCGTCAATCTCTGAGAAAGTTCCTTTACTTTATTCTCAAGATACTACTTTTGTGCTCTCAAATCTTCTTTTTTCTTATGAAAACTGAATATCTTTTCTTCTGTTCTTCTTTGGATTGCCGTAAAGGCTTGATCTGCTACTTCTAATGGTGACACAGCTCCCCCGGCATTCGCCTGCTTCCACAATTCCTGAGCTTCTTCCCTGCTCGTACTCGCTTCGAACTGGTCAACAATTTTCCCAGTAAACAGCTCCACCTCTGACTGCATTGATTTCAATCTGTTCCTTATATCCTCGTCTGGCGAAACCAAACTCACTGTTTGTTGCCCTAGTCCTTCTAATTCAGAACTAAATGTATCTGCCCATTCGTTGACCAGACTATCTATGTAGTCTGGATAATTTTCCGTAAAATATTTTCCTTTGCCGTACTCAACTGCGTGAGGCAACAACAGTCCGTTATTCGCTTGCGGTAATACACGTTGTCCTTAAGTAACCTGCCGTCTTTCTTAAAATTACGGACCAATTTTTCAATCGCATCTCCACTCTGCTCCTGCATCAGCAATAATCCTTGCGCTTCCTTCGTCATATCCCAAATACCAGAACAGATGGCGTATCCCAATTACAAATAAAAATCCAATAATTGTTAAAACTTGTTACAATATTTTATTCGATCTTACTTAATGATTCAAAACAGAGTTAATAAAAAAAAGCATTCCACCGTAAATTCTATCTTTATATACATATTCTGCTATACTTGTTTTCCATCACAAAGTTCCGCTGTCTACCGGCGTCCATTAAGTCCTTCCATCAATGCAAATTGGTCCTTGACTTCTTCACAGATACTCCTTGTTTTCCTCGCATGTATCCCCATATCCAATCACCAACTTGAATACTCCCAAAAATCCTCCAAATTTGCCAAAACCGAAATTGGATTTACAGGCAAAAAATGTCTTGATTCATTCCCGGAAATTTGAATCCATATTTAATTTAAAAAAAACCCGTAACGTATGCCCCACGTAATAATTGCATTTAAATGTTTTCTTCAACATTGCTACGCAAATTGTAGTTTTGGAACTACACAAACTTTGATGCAACAACACGTGTTGTATGCACCTCTTCACCTAATACCCTAAACTCAAAATGCCAAATATTTAAATCAATCTTTATTTTGATTTCAAAACAATATAAATTGAATCGTATAAATGTCCCTACCGACAAACAAACACAAATCCCCTATCATAACCGTACGAACCCTATACCGTGGCACGTTCTTTACGAACCAAACCAACCGGTATACACAAGTTCGCAATTCAATAACGCAAAATCCGTGAATAAACAGACACGTTCCACATCCCCCGAGAATGCTGAAACAAAATGTATTAAAAAGTATGAGCCTAATCTCAGTGGAACAACCCTATACAACCTGACCGTAAGTAAAAATTTTTCTTTTGGATCGACCTATTGTCACCTAACCGCAGCAACTAACCGCAGATGCTAAGGATCATGGAAACCCAAACTTGGGTAAAAGGAGGCGGAGTCGCGACTCTATTAATAGTAGTCGCTATAATGATCTATCTCGCGATAAGAAGTCTAATACGTAGAATTTCCCACGACAAGAGCAACCACCACGAGCGGACGGCAGCATTCATCGAGGGAATGCAGCACAACAGGAGAAGGAGGACGCAGGAGTAGTATAAGAATAAATTGTATAAATAAATTGTAAAATGAAATAAAGACACAAAATTAAAAGAGTCCAATACTTAAAAAAAAACACAATATAAAAAAAAAATATATATATATATACGAGTATAATAATAATAAAAGATAAAAATATAAGGACCAAAATGCAAAAAAAAAATTATAAAAATTAAATTAAAAATTATGACAAAAAAAAACAACAAAACACAAAAGGAAACAAAGAACAAAAAAGAGAGAAAATAATACAGATACAATAAAAGATAAAACAAACAGTAAAAACCCAAAACATGGTAAAAATAGATACCAAATAAGTAAATGTATTGTATAGTATATAGGACGCACAAATTCTTTTTGCTGCAGATATATAAGATGAATTATTAACTAAGAGGTAGTTGCACTACCTACTTACGAGTAGGTATATATATATATTCAATTCTCTTTAATATTATTGATTTAGTAATTTAACTTACTTGCTACGCCCTCTTTATCCTGTGCTCACGAGGAAGGGGCCAGGGTCTCCTTCGCGGGTTCTCCTTCTTGTCTTCCTTTCCGAAATTCGACCAATTCACTCGTTTTTACCGAACCTATTCGCCAAACATGGGCACGCACACAGCACGATGTGAATACGATTGTCGACGATCCGAGCGTAGAGGTTTAGAAAATTGAACTCTTGCAGTCACCCTCAAATAAGTTCCAAACACATACACGATGACTGCGAAATCCTTTTGTTTATTTTTCTATATTCGTAAAAATTCATACATATATATATATAGAAAATATAAAATATAAAGACAAATTAACTTACTCCTTTTTTGACCTCCGGCGACTTGCTCGATTGGCTACCTAATAAAGCAAACCCGTTTAAGCAAAACGGATTTACTTTACTTGGCGAAAAAATGTCTGTCCCAAAGGTCAAAGTACAAACTAAGTTACATTGAGGTGCAAACGAGACAAAAATACAATACATTTTACTTATGATTAACGAATGCATTAAGCCCCGTTCACATGAATATAACCTACATATAAATTTCAAATAATAATTCAATTAATAACATCCTCTCCTCCGTAAAGTGACCACTATGGGGAAGCTTTACCACCAACCTCGACGTCCAAAAAAGCAAGCTTTGACACGGGTCTCCTCAGGGCACCAGAATCCGTTTTGACTTCATCTGATCGTGCAATTCCATCAGACCCATGAAACAGTTGAAACATGAATCTCGCGAATATGTAGCCGAACGCATTCAAAGTAATGGTGAAACAGATCTAGTTCAACTACAACCACTAATTCGAACGTTGATTAATATTACCGATTATAAGCATAGACTTGAAATGGATATTTCATAAATTTTAACAGTATTTGTTCTCATGTTTATTTGCAAAAACAATATATTTTGTGAGAAAACCGTAAAAACAAAACGCAATAAATTTTACTATAATATATACATTTTACTATAGTATATACATTTTGTGTGTGAGAAAACCCCAATGCAAAACGCCACATAATTAACTATAAATATATAGTATTAGAAATAGTATATATACTATTTCAAATTCCGAAGAGGTATAAAAAGGCTGTCTATCAAACAATTATTATTCAGTTAAAGTTCACTTTTCAAAAATTTCTCTTATTAAACAACAAAAAAAAAGATCAAGTTAAACAGGTCAAAAGCCCTAATGATTTTAATAACAAAAATATAAAACGCATTCTATCCGTTAAAGACATGATCAATAACAAGTCGTATCACATAATCAAGATGGAAATGAAGCTCACCAACTTCGGAATGAAAATTATGGTTAATCTAACAGACTCCATACTGTTTTTACTGGAACGCTATATCAACATTACCGATGAAACAATAGAAGAATTTTTTAATGGAAGCTATTACCTACACAAAATCTGTGGAGAAAATTAGATAGATTGCAAGCTGGAAGTATGAACAGATTTAAATGATGAAGATGAAAATCAGTCATCACCATTTTTTATGAACAACAATTTGAATAAAAAAAAAATGAAATAAATCATAAAAATAAATAATCTATATTCTCTTTATTTCAAATTAATTTCAACATTTGTTTTCCATTTTTATGTTATGTTTTTCAAATAAAGTCTTTTTTCAACATTTTGTATTACATGTTGATATTGTTCCATCATTTTTTAGCTCTTTTACATTTTCCTTCATATGTTATACATATACAGCTGTCTAGTCCTTCTATGCAGTTTTTATTGCTCCATACGCATTTAGGAGAATGAGCATTTATCATTTCCACTGCCCCAATTTGTTCTATTGCTCTTAAATAATGTATAAAAAATGCTCGTTGTTCATCAAAAAGCATAAACTCAAAGACTTTTATAAATTGCTTTATTTCATTCGTTATTGTTATGACTTCTTTAGTTCTTCCACATTTGTTTTCAACTAATCATAAATATATTCATAGTTTCCTATTAATATTTGTATAACAATAACGAGCATACAAGCTTTTGTGGTTATTGAAAATAAAATGAAATAATTTGTATATCTAAAATAAAACTAATGTGTTTAATTCTACTTTTTCTTTCTTTATTTATTTTTCAATTGATATATCAGTAACATCATCAATAATTTTGTAATGACCCCATATGTATTCATATCATTGGGTTTTATAAACCTCTTATCATCATAAGAACTTAAAATAATTTTATGGAATTGTTCTGTGTATATTTGATGAACGTGTGATCTAAATACACACATATCTCCATAATAGATTTTTCTTGATAACAAACACTTTCTGTAATGATCTATACTTAAATTTTTTAATAAATACTTTCTAGCAGCTTTTGATTTTTTCATTTGTTTTGAATCGTTTATGTCTAACGAATACATTTTAGAGCGAAGCCCGATGAACTCTTTAATAAATTTACCTTTAACTTCATCTTTCATCATACCTAAAACTTTCTTATTTTTAATGGAATATTATAAATATTTAAATCAGATCTATCAGATTTTGAATCAATATCAGGTAATGTATCCTTATACATATCATAAGTTTTTTTGGTTTAAACCAGATAATTTAAAGTTAGATTATCTCCAAATTTCGGTTTCATATAATTATAATGAAAATCGTACATTTTCTGCTTCGAAAATTCTAAAACGGTGAAACCTAAATAAATAAATTTGTCGTAAATTGTATGAACTCGTTTCATTTGAATTGCGGCCAAATCAACATTAAATTTTATACTACTATGAAAATTTGGTTTGGAATTAATGCACGGGCACCTAAACATCTCCCCCTGCTTTCCCAACTGGTTACAATTTTTACATATTCTCTCTTCTCAACATTTTCCATGGTTTTGCCGTATACAGCATTATTCAGAAGCTGAAAGAAATATTTCTGATATTCATTGTTAGCTAGAGTTCGATACTGTGTATTTAAATTATTAAATTGCTTTAACCACTTTGATTGATTGAACATTAGACTTCTATGAATCGTTTTTAATTTAAGACCATTTAAAATGCATTGTTGAAGGGTTCTATAATTAAGATTTAATTTCTTAGTTTTAGAATTATGACTACCTTTATTTTCAACGTAAAAGGAAAATCATTATGATCGTCCTGTAGTGATTTATCATATTCTAAGTCGACTTCCAGAATGTAGCAAAATGAAGAATTATAGATTATTCACATCTACATATGTTATATATTCCGAAGGTTTCTCACTATCATAATTCGACATACTCGTATATTTATTATTTGCCACTAATTGCCTCTTGCTACACTGAGCAATACCACCACGTATACCTTTCTGTATGAAATTTCACACATTGACAGCAGTTTGAGGTTTATTTTAGTTAATTTCAATATAGCTTCCCAAGACAAACCAGGAGTTGTACAATAGTGACATGCGTCTAAGTCATATATAGATTTACATACTTTTCGGACATTTTTAAAGATGTCTGTTAAGAGCAATAATATCAGCGAGGGATCCTTTACACTCAAACGTATTCCAAACATTGTTTGCATGCGTATAATTTTCAACATTGTTACGTCCCCCTGTTTGCCGCAATAATGTGGTGGCCAAGGCTAGCTAAATGTAGATGGGCGCTGTCCTCAACCCGCCACACTGCGCCAGGGATCAGCAATAAAAATTTATATTTTTGTCACTCTCATAACCATCACACACCTTAGCACTCCAGTCCTTTCCTCTGCATCCTCCATCCCAATGATAGCCCCCTCCCTCCAACCAAGTCCGCTCTACTCAAAAATTACTTTTATTATCTATCACTTTATTAACACCTGAACTGTCTTCGTAAATTTTAACAATAATTCTTAATCGATTCTTTTCTTTCTTATCTACCTTTTTTTTCTTGCCTACCGAGCGATAACGTCGTGATCTTCACTGCGAGCATAATCTATCTCCCCTGTCGCCTACCTAAAAGAGCTCCAAGGCCGGGTCTCACGTAGAACGACTAACAACACCACGCTCGGCCGACACCGTCTAAATCTTACAGCAAAAAAAAAAAAAGATATATCTATATGTACGAGTGGGGTGTTCAATAAAAATACAATAATACTACACAAGAAACATAAAAATCAACATTTCAACATAACACTCGCAGAAATGGGGACCACCAACACGGCATCAGAACTCCGTGGTATACCTTCGACCCTCCAAAAACCAGCTCGTACACTCCAGAAACTCGCTACTGCCAACAACACACAATATTCCTCAATAATACACCTTAACTATCATTCAGAGTTGAAACTACTGCTACCGTCCAACATAAGGTCAGTAGACGAACTTCTGAAAGAAGCGGAAAAGATGCTAAGAATCATGGAAACCCAAACTTGGGTAAAAGGAGGCGGAGTCTCGACTCTATTAATAGTAGTCGCTATAATGATCTATCTCGCGATAAGAAGTCTAATACGTAGAATTTCCCACGACAAGAGCAACCACCACGAGCGGACGGCAGCATTCATCGAGGGAATGCAGCACAACAGGAGAAGGAGGACGCAGGAGTAGTATAAGAATAAATTGTATAAATAAATTGTAAAATGAAATAAAGACACAAAATTAAAAGAGTCCAATACTTTAAAAAAAACACAATATAAAAAAAAAATATATATATACGAGTATAATAATAATAAAAGATAAAAATATAAGGACCAAAATGCAAAAAAAAAATTATAAAAATTAAATTAAAAATTATGACAAAAAAAAACAACAAAACACAAAAGGAAACAAAGAACAAAAAAGAGAGAAAATAATACAGATACAATAAAAGATAAAACAAACAGTAAAAACCCAAAACATGGTAAAAATAGATACCAAATAAGTAAATGTATTGTATAGTATATAGGACGCACAAATTCTTTTTGCTGCAGATATATAAGATGAATTATTAACTAAGAGGTAGTTGCACTACCTACTTACGAGTAGGTATATATATATATTCAATTCTCTTTAATATTATTGATTTAGTAATTTAACTTACTTGCTACGCCCTCTTTATCCTGTGCTCACGAGGAAGGGGCCAGGGTCTCCTTCGCGGGTTCTCCTTCTTGTCTTCCTTTCCGAAATTCGACCAATTCACTCGTTTTTACCGAACCTATTCGCCAAACATGGGCACGCACACAGCACGATGTGAATACGATTGTCGACGATCCGAGCGTAGAGGTTTAGAAAATTGAACTCTTGCAGTCACCCTCAAATAAGTTCCAAACACATACACGATGACTGCGAAATCCTTTTGTTTATTTTTCTATATTCGTAAAAATTCATACATATATATATATAGAAAATATAAAATATAAAGACAAATTAACTTACTCCTTTTTTGACCTCCGGCGACTTGCTCGATTGGCTACCTAATAAAGCAAACCCGTTTAAGCAAAACGGATTTACTTTACTTGGCGAAAAAATGTCTGTCCCAAAGGTCAAAGTACAAACTAAGTTACATTGAGGTGCAAACGAGACAAAAATACAATACATTTTACTTATGATTAACGAATGCATTAAGCCCCGTTCACATGAATATAACCTACATATAAATTTCAAATAATAATTCAATTAATAACATCCTCTCCTCCGTAAAGTGACCACTATGGGGAAGCTTTACCACCAACCTCGACGTCCAAAAAAGCAAGCTTTGACACGGGTCTCCTCAGGGCACCAGAATCCGTTTTGACTTCATCTGATCGTGCAATTCCATCAGACCCATGAAACAGTTGAAACATGAATCTCGCGAATATGTAGCCGAACGCATTCAAAGTAATGGTGAAACAGATCTAGTTCAACTACAACCACTAATTCGAACGTTGATTAATATTACCGATTATAAGCATAGACTTGAAATGGATATTTCATAAATTTTAACAGTATTTGTTCTCATGTTTATTTGCAAAAACAATATATTTTGTGAGAAAACCGTAAAAACAAAACGCAATAAATTTTACTATAATATATACATTTTACTATAGTATATACATTTTGTGTGTGAGAAAACCCCAATGCAAAACGCCACATAATTAACTATAAATATATAGTATTAGAAATAGTATATATACTATTTCAAATTCCGAAGAGGTATAAAAAGGCTGTCTCTCAAACAAATATTATTCAGTTAAAGTTCACTTTTCAAAAATTTCTCTTATTAAACAACAAAAAAAAAAGATCAAGTTAAACAGTGAATACAGGTCAAAAGCCCTAATGACTTTAATAACAAAAATATTAAACGTATTCTATCCGTTAAAGACATGATCAATAACACGTCGTATCCCATAATCAAGATGGAAATGAAGCTCACCAACTTCGGAATGAAAATTATGGTTAATCTAACAGACTCCATACTGTTTTAACTGGAACGCTATATCAACATTACCGATGAAACAATAGAAGAATTTTTTAATGGAAGCTTTACCTACACAAAATCTGTGGAGAAAATCAGATCGATTGCAAGCTGGAAGTATGAACAGATTTAAATGATGAAGATGAAAATCAGTCATCACCATTTTTTTATGAACAACAATTTGAATAAAAAAAAAATGAAATAAATCATAAAAATAAATAATCTATATTCTCTTTATTTCAAATTAATTTCAACATTTGTTTTCCATTTTTATGTTATGTTTTTCAAATAAAGTATTTTTTCAACATTTTGTATTATATGTTGATATTGTTCCATCATTTTTTAGCTCTTTTACAGTTTCCTTCATATGTTATACATATACAGCTGTCTAGTCCTTCTATGCAGTTTTTATTGCTCCATACGCATTTAGGAGAATGAGCATTTATCATTTCCACTCCCCCAATTTGTTCTATTGCTCTTAAATAATGTATAAAAAATGCTCGATGTTCATCAAAAAGCATAAACTCAAAGACTTTTATAAATTGCTTTATTTCATTCGTTATTGTTATGACTTCTTTAGTTCTTCCACATTTGTTTTCAACTAATCATAAATATATTCATAGTTTCCTATTAATATTTGTATAACAATAACGAGCATACAAGCTTTTGTGGTTATTGAAAATAAAATGAAATAATTTGTATATCTAAAATAAAACTAATGTGTTTAATTCTACTTTTTCTTTCTTTATTTATTTTTCAATTGATATATCAGTAACATCATCAATAATTTTGTAATGACCCCATATGTATTCATATCATTGGGTTTTATAAACCTCTTATCATCATAAGAACTTAAAATAATTTTATGGAATTGTTCTGTGTATATTTGATGAACGTGTGATCTAAATACACACATATCTCCATAATAGATTTTTCTTGATAACAAACACTTTCTGTAATGATCTATACTTAAATTTTTTAATAAATACTTTCTAGCAGCTTTTGATTTTTTCATTTGTTTTGAATCGTTTATGTCTAACGAATACATTTTAGAGCGAAGCCCGATGAACTCTTTAATAAATTTACCTTTAACTTCATCTTTCATCATACCTAAAACTTTCTTATTTTGAATGGAATATTATAAATATTTAAATCAGATCTATCAGATTTTGAATCAATATCAGGTAATGTATCCTTATACATATCATAAGTTTTTTTTGTTTAAACCAGATAATTTAAAGTTAGATTATCTCCAAATTTCGGTTTCATATAATTATAATGAAAATCGTACATTTTCTGCTTCGAAAATTCTAAAACGGTGAAACCTAAATAAATAAATTTGTCGTAAATTGTATGAACTCGTTTCATTTGAATTGCGGCCAAATCAACATTAAATTGTATACTACTATGCAAATTTGGTTTGGGCACCTAAACATCTCCCTCTGCTTTCCCAACTGGTTACAATTTTTACATATTCTCTCTTCTCAACATTTTCCATGGTTTTGCCGTATACAGCATTATTCAGAAGCTTAAAGAAATATTTCTGATATTCATTGTTAGCTAGAGTTCGATACTGTGTATTTAAATTATTAAATTGCTTTAACCACTTTGATTGATTGAACATTAGACTTCTATGAATCGTTTTTAATTTAAGACCATTTAAAATGCATTGTTGAAGGGTTCTATAATTAAGATTTAATTTCTTAGTTTTAGAATTATGACTAACTTTATTTTCAACGTAAAAGGAAAATCATTATGATCGTCCTGAAGTGATTTATCATATTCTAAGTCTGAGTCCTGTAGTGATTTATCATATTCTAAGTCGACTTCCAGAATGTAGCAAAATGAAGAATTATAGATTATTCACATCTACATATGTTATATATTCCGAAGGTTTCTCACTATCATAATTCGACATACTCGTATATTTATTATTTGCCACTAATTGCCTCTTGCTACACTGAGCAATACCACCACGTATACCTTTCTGTATGAAATTTCACACATTGACAGCAGTTCGAGGTTTATTTTAGTTAATTTCAATATAGCTTCCCAAGACAAACCAGGAGTTGTACAATAGTGACATGCGTCTAAGTCATATATAGATTTACACACTTTTCGGACATTTTTAAAGATGTCTGTTAAGAGCAATAATATCAGCGAGGGATCCTTTACACTCAAACGTATCCCAAACATTGTTTGCATGCGTATAATTTTCAACATTGTTACGTCCCCCTGTTTGCCGCAATAATGTGGTGGCCAAGGCTAGCTAAATGTAGATGGGCGCTGTCCTCAACCCGCCACACTGCGCCAGGGATCAACAATAAAAATTTATATTTTTGTCACTCTCATAACCATCACACACCTTAGCACTCCAGTCCTTTCCTCTGCATCCTCCATCCCAATGATAGCCCCCTCCCTCCAACCAAGTCCGCTCTACTCAAAAATTACTTTTATTATCTTTCACTTTATTAACACCTGAACTGTCTTCGTAAATTTTAACAATAATTCTTAATCGATTCTTTTCTTTCTTATCTACCTTTTTTTTCTTGCCTACCGAGCGATAACGTCGTGATCTTCACTGCGAGCATAATCTATCTCCCCTGTCGCCTACCTAAAAGAGCTCCAAGGCCGGGTCTCACGTAGAACGACTAACAACACCACGCTCGGCTGACACCGTCTAAATCTTACAGCAAAAAAAAAAAGATATATCTATATGTACGAGTGGGGTGTTCAATAAAAATACAATAATACTACACAAGAAACATAAAAATCAACATTTCAACATAACACTCGCAGAAATAGGGACCACCAACACGGCATCAGAACTCCGTGGTATACCTTCGACCCTCCAAAAACCAGCTCGTACACTCCAGAAACTCGCTACTGCCAACAACACACAATATGCCTCAATAATACACCTTAACTATCATTCAGAATTGAAACTACTGCTACCGTCCAACATAAGGTCAGTAGACGAACTTCTGAAAGAAGCGGAAAAGATGCTAAGGATCATGGAAACCCAAACTTGGGTAAAAGGAGGCGGAGTCTCGACTCTATTAATAGTAGTCGCTATAATGATCTATCTCGCGATAAGAAGTCTAATACGTAGAATTTCCCACGACAAGAGCAACCACCACGAGCGGACGGCAGCATTCATCGAGGGAATGCAGCACAACAGGAGAAGGAGGACGCAGGAGTAGTATAAGAATAAATTGTATAAATAAATTGTAAAATGAAATAAAGACACAAAATTAAAAGAGTCCAATAATTTAATAAAAACACAATATAAAAAAAAAATATATATATATACGAGTATAATAATAATAAAAGATAAAAATATAAGGACCAAAATGCAAAAAAAAAATTATAAAAATTAAATTAAAAATTATGACAAAAAAAACAACAAAACACAAAAGGAAACAAAGAACAAAAAAGAGAGAAAATAATACAGATACAATAAAAGATAAAACAAACAGTAAAAACCCAAAACATGGTAAAAATAGATACCAAATAAGTAAATGTATTGTATAGTATATAGGACGCACAAATTCTTTTTGCTGCAGATATATAAGATGAATTATTAACTAAGAGGTAGTTGCACTACCTACTTACGAGTAGGTATATATATATATATATTCAATTCTCTTTAATATTATTGATTTAGTAATTTAACTTACTTGCTACGCCCTCTTTATCCTGTGCTCACGAGGAAGGGGCCAGGGTCTCCTTCGCGGGTTCTCCTTCTTGTCTTCCTTTCCGAAATTCGACCAATTCACTCGTTTTTACCGAACCTATTCGCCAAACATGGGCACGTACACAGCACGATGTGAATACGATTGTCGACGATCCGAGCGTAGAGGTTTAGAAAATTGAACTCTTGCAGTCACCCTCAAATAAGTTCCAAACACATACACGATGACTGCGAAATCCTTTTGTTTATTTTTCTATATTCGTAAAAATTCATACATATATATATATAGAAAATATAAAATATAAAGACAAATTAACTTACTCCTTTTTTGACCTCCGGCGACTTGCTCGATTGGCTACCTAATAAAGCAAACCCGTTTAAGCAAAACGGATTTACTTTACTTGGCGGTAAAAATGTCTGTCCCAAAGGTCAAAGTACAAACTAAGTTACATTGAGGTGCAAACGAGACAAAAATACAATACATTTTACTTATGATTAACGAATGCATTAAGCCCCGTTCACATGAATATAACCTACATATAAATTTCAAATAATAATTCAATTAATAACATCCTCTCCTCCGTAAAGTGACCACTATGGGGAAGCTTTACCACCAACCTCGACGTCCAAAAAAGCAAGCTTTGACACGGGTCTCCTCAGGGCACCAGAATCCGTTTTGACTTCATCTGATCGTGCAATTCCATCAGACCCATGAAACAGTTGAAACATGAATCTCGCGAATATGTAGCCGAACGCATTCTAAGTAATGGTGAAACAGATCTAGTTCAACTACAACCACTAATTCGAACGTAGAGCTTATTAATATTACCGATTATAAGCATAGACTTGAAATGGATATTTCATAAATTTTAACAGTATTTGTTCTCATGTTAATTTGCAAAAACAATATATTTTGTGAGAAAACCGTAAAAACAAAACGCAACAAATTTTACTATAATATATACATTTTACTATAGTATATACATTTTGTGTGTGAGAAAACCCCAATGCAAAACGCCACATAATTAACTATAAATATATAGTATTAGAAATAGTATATATACTTTTTCAAATTCCGAAGAGGTATAAAAAGGCTGTCTATCAAACAAATATTATTCAGTTAAAGTTCACTTTTCAAAAATTTCTCTTATTAAACAACAAAAAAAAAGATCAAGTTAAACAGGTCAGAAGCCCTAATGATTTTAATAACAAAAATATAAAACGCATTATATCCGTTAAAGACATGATCAATAACAAGTCGTATCACATAATCAAGATGGAAATGAAGCTCACCAACTTCGGAATGAAAATTATGGTTAATCTAACAGACTCCATACTGTTTTTACTGGAACGCTATATCAACATTACCGTTGAAACAATAGAAGAATTTTTTAATGGAAGCTATTACCTACACAAAATCTGTGGAGAAAATTAGATAGATTGCAAGCTGGAAGTATGAACAGATTTAAATGATGAAGATGAAAATCAGTCATCACCATTTTTTATGAACAACAATTTGAATAAAAAAAAAATGAAATAAATCATAAAAATAAATAATCTATATTCTCTTTATTTCAAATTAATTTCAACATTTGTTTTCCATTTTTATGTTATGTTTTTCAAATAAAGTCTTTTTTCAACATTTTGTATTACATGTTGATATTGTTCCATCATTTTTTAGCTCTTTTACATTTTCCTTCATATGTTATACATATACAGCTGTCTAGTCCTTCTATGCAGTTTTTATTGCTCCATACGCATTTAGGAGAATGAGCATTTATCATTTCCACTGCCCCAATTTGTTCTATTGCTCTTAAATAATGTATAAAAAATGCTCGTTGTTCATCAAAAAGCATAAACTCAAAGACTTTTATAAATTGCTTTATTTCATTCGTTATTGTTATGACTTCTTTAGTTCTTCCACATTTGTTTTCAACTAATCATAAATATATTCATAGTTTCCTATTAATATTTGTATAACAATAACGAGCATACAAGCTTTTGTGGTTATTGAAAATAAAATGAAATAATTTGTATATCTAAAATAAAACTAATGTGTTTAATTCTACTTTTTCTTTCTTTATTTATTTTTCAATTGATATATCAGTAACATCATCAATAATTTTGTAATGACCCCATATGTATTCATATCATTGGGTTTTATAAACCTCTTATCATCATAAGAACTTAAAATAATTTTATGGAATTGTTCTGTGTATATTTGATGAACGTGTGATCTAAATACACACATATCTCCATAATAGATTTTTCTTGATAACAAACACTTTCTGTAATGATCTATACTTAAATTTTTTAATAAATACTTTCTAGCAGCTTTTGATTTTTTCATTTGTTTTGAATCGTTTCTGTCTAACGAATACATTTTAGAGCGAAGCCCGATGAACTCTTTAATAAATTTACCTTTAACTTCATCTTTCATCATACCTAAAACTTTCTTATTTTTAATGGAATATTATAAATATTTAAATCAGATCTATCAGATTTTGAATCAATATCAGGTAATGTATCCTTATACATATCATAAGTTTTTTTGGTTTAAACCAGATAATTTAAAGTTAGATTATCTCCAAATTTCGGTTTCATATAATTATAATGAAAATCGTACATTTTCTGCTTCGAAAATTCTAAAACGGTGAAACCTAAATAAATAAATTTGTCGTAAATTGTATGAACTCGTTTCATTTGAATTGCGGCCAAATCAACATTAAATTTTATACTACTATGAAAATTTGGTTTGGAATTAATGCACGGGCACCTAAACATCTCCCCCTGCTTTCCCAACTGGTTACAATTTTTACATATTCTCTCTTCTCAACATTTTCCATGGTTTTGCCGTATACAGCATTATTCAGAAGCTGAAAGAAATATTTCTGATATTCATTGTTAGCTAGAGTTCGATACTGTGTATTTAAATTATTAAATTGCTTTAACCACTTTGATTGATTGAACATTAGACTTCTATGAATCGTTTTTAATTTAAGACCATTTAAAATGCATTGTTGAAGGGTTCTATAATTAAGATTTAATTTCTTAGTTTTAGAATTATGACTAACTTTATTTTCAACGTAAAAGGAAAATCATTATGATCGTCCTGTAGTGATTTATCATATTCTAAGTCGACTTCCAGAATGTAGCTAAATGAAGAATTATAGATTATTCACATCTACATATGTTATATATTCCGAAGGTTTCTCACTATCATAATTCGACATACTCGTATATTTATTATTTGCCACTAATTGCCTCTTGCTACACTGAGCAATACCACCACGTATACCTTTCTGTATGAAATTTCACACATTGACAGCAGTTTGAGGTTTATTTTAGTTAATTTCAATATAGCTTCCCAAGACAAACCAGGAGTTGTACAATAGTGACATGCGTCTAAGTCATATATAGATTTACATACTTTTCGGACATTTTTAAAGATGTCTGTTAAGAGCAATAATATCAGCGAGGGATCCTTTACACTCAAACGTATTCCAAACATTGTTTGCATGCGTATAATTTTCAACATTGTTACGTGCCCCTGTTTGCCGCAATAATGTGGTGGCCAAGGCTAGCTAAATGTAGATGGGCGCTGTCCTCAACCCGCCACACTGCGCTAGGGATCAACAATAAAAATTTATATTTTTGTCACTCTCATAACCATCACACACCTTAGCACTCCAGTCCTTTCCTCTGCATCCTCCATCCCAATGATAGCCCCCTCCCTCCAACCAAGTCCGCTCTACTCAAAAATTACTTTTATTATCTATCACTTTATTAACACCTGAACTGGCTTCGTAAATTTTAACAATAATTCTTAATCGATTCTTTTCTTTCTTATCTACCTTTTTTTTCTTGCCTACCGAGCGATAACGTCGTGATCTTCACTGCGAGCATAATCTATCTCCCCTGTCGCCTACCTAAAAGAGCTCCAAGGCCGGGTCTCACGTAGAACGACTAACAACACCACGCTCGGCCGACACCGTCTAAATCTTACAGCAAAAAAAAAAAAGATATATCTATATGTACGAGTGGGGTGTTCAATAAAAATACAATAATACTACACAAGAAACATAAAAATCAACATTTCAACATAACACTCGCAGAAATGGGGACCACCAACACGGCATCAGAACTCCGTGGTATACCTTCGACCCTCCAAAAACCAGCTCGTACACTCCAGAAACTCGCTACTGCCAACAACACACAATATTCCTCAATAATACACCTTAACTATCATTCAGAGTTGAAACTACTGCTACCGTCCAACATAAGGTCAGTAGACGAACTTCTGAAAGAAGCGGAAAAGATGCTAAGGATCATGGAAACCCAAACTTGGGTAAAAGGAGGCGGAGTCTCGACTCTATTAATAGTAGTCGCTATAATGATCTATCTCGCGATAAGAAGTCTAATACGAAGAATTTCCCACGACAAGAGCAACCACCACGAGCGGACGGCAGCATTCATCAAGGGAATGCAGCACAACAGGAGAAGGAGGATGCAGGAGTAGTATAAGAATAAATTGTATAAATAAATTGTAAAATGAAATAAAGACACAAAATTAAAAGAGTCCAATACTTTAAAAAAAAACACAATATAAAAAAATATATATATACGAGTATAATAATAATAAAAGATAACAATATAAGGACCAAAATGCAAAAAAAAAATTGGCTACCTAATAAAGCAAACCCGTTTAAGCAAAACGGATTTACTTTACTTGGCGGTAAAAACGTCTGTCCCAAAGGTCAAAGTACAAACTAAGTTACATTGAGGTGTAAACGAGACAAAAATACAATACATTTTACTTATGATTAACGAATGCATTAAGCCCCGTTCACATGAATATAACCTACATATAAATTTCAAATAATAATTCAATTAATAACATCCTCTCCTCCGTAAAGTGACCACTATGGGGAAGCTTTACCACCAACCTCGACGTCCAAAAAAGCAAGCTTTGACACGGGTCTCCTCAGGGCGCCAGAATCCGTTTTGACTTCAGCTGATCGTGCAATTCCATCAGACCCATGAAACAGTTGCACAACTCTGCCACGCCTCCAGTGAGATCGTGCTGCATTCACCTCATATATCAGCACAAGATCACCAATTCTCAGTTGCTTCGTAGGCAGGCACCAGTTTCGTCGCCGCGTCAAATCCGGAAGGTACTCCTTTAGCCACCGGGACCAGAAATTATTTTTTAAATTTTCTGCCACTCGCCATTGCTTTCGCAGACACATCAGCCTCGGCTCGTAAGTTGCCGGCGTCTGTGTAGAATTGATGCAGCCCAACAGAATATGGTTCGGCGTCAGCGGTTCAGGTTCTTCCGGTGTAACTGGCAGATGAGTTAACGGTCTAGAGTTCATAATGTTTTCGGCTTCAATTAAGACACTATATAATGTGTCTATTCGCGGACAGACTGAACCAGTTGTTCCCATGCACCTCCTTCACTAGGATTGGCTGGAGTATCAAATATCCACTTAATTCCCATTGGCGCTATGTGTAACTTAATGGCATCTTCATCTAGGGCTTTCCTCGCAAGTTGCAGCTCCTTTGATAGGCCATCAAAATTGGTGCCGCTGTCGCTGCGAATTTGCACTGGTACTCCTCTGCGGTTAAGAAAATTGCGTATGCAGATCAGACAGGCATCACTTGATAAATCAGTGGCAAGCTCCAAATGTATTGCACGACAGGCTAAGCACGTAAATAAAGCGACCCAACGCTTCTCTGTTTGTCGACGAACAGTTACGTTTAAGGGGCCAAAGAAATCCACTCCGGCGTAAGAGAACGGACGTACGTAGGGTGTTAATCTGTCTATCGGCAAATTACCCATTTGCGGCTGTTGCGGGCGGGCTTTTCGCAATCTACATAACATACAATCTGCTTTGACTCCATCCACTACTCGTCTTATCGACGGAATCCAGAAGCGTTGTCTTATTTCATTGATAGCCGTTGAGACGTTAATGTGATTAAACTTCCGATGATAGTAGTCAGCTATCAAGCGTGTGAGCGGATGCTACTTTGGAAGTATTATCGGGTGCCTGGCGTCGACGTGTATCCAAGTGGCTCTTTCGATCCTTCCTACAACTCGTAACAGACCATCTTCAGCAACAAATGGGTTTAACGCTTTGATTTGGCTCGTTACTTGAACTATGACTTTTTGAGATAGACTAGCGTGCTCGTCCGCAAATATTTTTATTTGAGCAACTTTACAGAGATGATTTTCAGCTGCCAACTCTTCTTCGGCGATGAGTTCACCCTTCTGTAGTACTCGTTGGGTAGCCTTTGCTTTTAAGTTGTGGACGTAGCGAAATATCCACGCCATAGTTCTCTTCAAACGTCTATAATTTGAAAATCGATTAATACTTGGTACAATTGTTTTTACTTGCCTGGCTATCAATAAGATATGGTTGGCTCGCAATTCATCTTCGCTTCTGTCCATAGTATTTTTCATAAGTAGTTGACTCGGCCATTCTTCTTTACTTTTTAGCAAAAATTCCGGGCCATTTTTCCATCTACCTGTTGCCTTGCTTCGCCTTGTAAATGATGCACGCGTGGTTTCATCTGCTGGGTTTAGTTCCCCTGGGCCCCAAAACCAATCTTCCACTTGACTGTTTTCCAATATCTCGGCGACCCTATTTGCAACTTATTGTTTGTAAACCCGATGATCAACTCTGATCCATCTTATTACAGTGTGCGAATCGCTCCAAAAAAAATTTTATTAAACTGTATTGAATGGCATTTTACTACGCTATCCTTCAGTCGTACGCCCATAACGGCTGCTTGCAGCTCCAACTTCGGGACTGAATGGTATTGTGTCGGAGCACAACTATTCTTTGCTGCTACGAATGCAAGCTCTATAACTGTAGGCGTTTGTGCTCTCACGTACGTTACGACTGCACATGCCTCCTCACTTGCGTCTACGAAAACGTGCAGGTCCAGGGCAATATTGTCGAAATATGCCAGGTAACAGCGTTGAATCCGACAGTTTTCCACTTGTTTTAACTCCACCAGCCAGGCCTTCCATCGCTCAAACAGTTCGTCGGGTATTGGATCATCCCATCCTATGCCCCTCCTCCATATCGCTTGCATAAATAATTTTCCTGTCACCGTAAAGTTTCCCAGAAATCCAAGTGGATCAAAGATGGACATTACGACGCTAAGTACTTCACGCTTGGTTGGTTTCCTATTGAAGTTTACTATTTGTTGTGGCACCTTATCCAGTTGGAATACGAACACCGGTTCATCGGCCTTTGAACACCAAAACATGCCCAGTATACGGTCCACACGGCCGTCAATAGCCACATCTTCCTTTATGGCAGTGTTCGTGCTACCAAACGCTCTTTCAACTTTCGGTAAATTTGAAATTATATTTCGCAGCTCGAATCCTCCAGCGTTGTGAATACGTATGACTTCGCCGACGACCCGGATTGCCATTTCTTCTGTCTGAAAGCAATCTACATAATCATCAACGTAGTGTCGTTTTATTATTCCTTCAACGGCTCGTGGTATCTCACTGGAATAGTCTTCAGCATTTTTGTTTTTTATATATTGATCAATTGTCGGAAAACACTTAGCACCAAATATCATCCTCTCCATCACAAACACTTCCACGGGTTTTGTGGGGTTTCCATCTCTCCATAGAAATCGCTGATATTGTTGATCTCTTTCATTTATTAGCACCTGATGAAATATCTCTTTTATATCGCCACATACAGCAATCGGTGCTTCTCTGAATTTAAAGAGAATAGCTATCAATGGTTGGTTTAAGTCTGGGCCGGATAATAAAGCTTTATTTAAAGAGATATTATTTATTTCAGCTGCGGCATCAATCGATTGTTATACCATTACCATACCAGCATCATACGATTGTTATACCATTTTTATTTGGATTTCTAACTCCGAAATGTGGTAGATAAAATGATTTCGATGGATAGATTTTTTCTTCTCCCGGTTTAAGTCTTTTTGCATATCCATCTTCTATATAATGGTTTATTTTCTTTCCGTATTCAGTTGCATATTCTAAGTCCTGTCTCATCTTTCTTTCAACACTTTCTAATCTTTTCATTGCCATCGCCATACTGTTAGGGAATGAAAAAGAATCCTCTTTCCACAACAAACCCGCCTCATATCGATCGCCCTTCCTTTTTGTTGTTTTTTGTAATATTTCAAGTGCCCTCTTTTCATCTTTGGATTGCATCAATTTCGTGTCTGTTTTTATTCCAAATGTTTCCATGTCGAAATATTGTTTCATCCTATCATCCATCTCTTTGACTGCATCAATTTCAGCATAAGAGTAATTTTTTTGTATATGGAATGACCGCTTAATGCATGGCTTATCATTGGTGTTAACTGGCCCATACACCATCCAACCCAATCTGGTTTTAACGGCAATAGGCCCAGGACTCTGTTGGCTATATGGGGTCTCTATTGGTACTGTTAAAAATGAGTGTATGAGACTGATAATGATTTTTGGCTAACCATTATAGCTTTCGATCGGCAAATTGCTAAGATACGGATTCTCTTTTATCACTTCACTGGCTTTGAATCTTTGGGTAGGCAATGATAGACTTGATGAGGTGAACACTTTGCTAATCTTGTATTTTATAGAGTCCTCCGCCACTCCGCCACTCCACTAATGACAGTGTCTACTATTTCAGTTTTTTCGCCTATTGTTTCATTATTTAACCAATGCAGGTCTAGGGTGCCCTCACGACCATGTATATCTAATTCTTCCGCCAGGCTCCTTTCGATCATGCTAACGTTCGCTCCATCGTCCACGAAAGCATATGTGTTGATTATTTTATTCTTCCCATTTATTTTCACAGGTATAATCTGGAACAGAACCCCGTCGCTAGTTTTTTCGGAATCCGCACGGCAATTTCTATTCTCCTGTTGTGAAGTGGCTATTGTTGATGCTGATGGGTCCGATACGTTTGACTGTACAATTTGCCTTGACTCGCCATGTAGCAGTGTATGATGCATTCTTTGCCACATCTTTTACGTGTAAAGCATCGACTCATCTGATGTTCCATTTTCAAGCACGCGAAACATAGTTTTAATTCTTTGATCTTGTTCCATTTCTCTTCTAAGACCAGTTGTGCAAATTTACGGCAGTTACTTACGTTACTGCATTGGCCGTCGCATATTTTACATCTTTTTTCAGCTACGCTTACATATGCGATACGACGATTTTCATTTGGCTTAGAGTTGAATTTTTTATTTAAATTTAAATTCTCAGCTGATCGTGTAGAAGTACTTGGTAAGGCGTCTGATACCATGTTGGCCATTCTTCGTAAATTGTTAAGCCATGAACTGAATTCGACTAGTGTTGGCGGCAGCTGCAGCTGGAGACATTTCTCAGCCCATTGCAATTGCTTGGGCGTTGAAAGCTTCGCCACCAGCTCACTTAACAATATGGGATTAGTTAAATGGTGCTCGCCCTGAACGTTTCCCAAAAAAGTGGTCATATTTGTAACTTTTGTTGCGAAACTCACCAATGCTTCCAGACGACAATCATTGACAAGAGGTAGTGCGCGGACCTTTTCTATCTGGCTTTTTATCAGAAGTTCTGCCCGTCCAAAGGTTGCTTTTAATGTGGATATAATAGCAGGTACGTTCCTCGCATTAGACAAAAGTGACTCAACTGCTTCTTTAGCTTGGCCTTTTAATGCATCTCTCAAGCGCATTATATTATGCAAATCGGAATATTCAAACTCTCTAGTGGTACTTATAAAATATTCATAAAATATTTGCCACTCTTCTGGAGAGCCTGAAAAGAGTGGAAGTGGATATAATTTCTTCTGACGATGTACTGATGCCCTTTGGGTATCATATATATTGCTTTCAGATGCAGCGGTATGTGTTTGCATCGGTTCCTGCAACGACTGAACCCACGGTTGTGCAGGCGGTAAAAGTGGCTGAAGCTGAGCAGGGGTGGAGGGCTGCTCTGTTGCAGGTGACAGCTGTGACGACTGCGATGACTGTTGCATCTCTCTTCTAAGTTCGAGTACACTACATTGAATTCGCTCATTATTGGCTATCAGAATTGCCTGTATGGCTTCCATCTGTTTCTGGAACTCATTTCTCATATCACTTAATCGTTTATCCACTTGTTCCGAAATCATTTCACCATAACTTTTATTATTTATCACGTCATTGCTGTTTTCATTTTGTACTGACGGCTCTGCATTTCTGCTTGTACTTGTGTTAGCCGCCTGTAGGGTGCTGGTTATTGGCGTCGCGACTGCGGTAGCTGCTGACGTCGTGGCTGCATTTTCTGCTGACGTCGTAGCGGCACTAAGCGCTTGCGACGACGTATTTGGCGGCGTTCTATTTAGGGGCATTCTTGTAGCGTCAAAACGTACAGGTGCTACACCTTTATTTATGCGACTACTGGTTCTGTTTGGATGTTGAAATCATGAAATCAATGGCGACAGAGAAATCAGTGGCTGACCCTTCTACTTGTTCAGTTATTGCAGTTGCGGTTAACGACATAATTTTGGTAGCGGCAGTGACTGTAACGGCGGCAACTGTATCAACGTGTGGAGTGCTATGCAGCATCGGCTTAATATTTAGGCTTCGGCAATAGGCGTCGCAGCAGTGGCAAGAAATGTTTTTTAATATTATAAAACTTCCTTGAAGAATATATTGCGGGACGGCAAATTTTCCACATAAGAAAAATATGAGTTTCACGGCAGTGATGGTTGCGGCAAGTAGGTATGACAGCAACAGCTATTTCAGTAGAGGCTTAATACTTGGTGTGGAGCATGGACTGAATATTTAGGTTTATGATTAATGTTTTATGGCACAGCTAGATTTCCAAAAGGAAAAAATAAAGTTTGTCGACGATCCGAGCGTAGAGGTCTTGAAAATTGAACTCTGGAGGTCACCCTCAAATAAGTTCCAAACACAGGCACGATGAATGCTAAATCCTTTTGTTTATTTTTCTATATTCGTAAAAATTCATACATATATACGAGTATATAGAAAATATAAAATATAAAGACAAATTAACTTACTCCTTTTTTGACCTCCGGCGACTTGCTCGATTGGCTACCTAATAAAGCAAACCCGTTTAAGCAAAACGGATTTACTTTACTTGGCGGCAAAAACGTCTGTCCCAAAGGTCAAAGTACAAACTAAGTTACATTGAGGTGCAAACGAGACAAAAATACAATACATTTTTACTTATGATTAACGAATGCATTAAGCCCCGTTCACATGAATATAACCTACATATAAATTTCAAATAATAATTCAATAAATAACAACGATGATTGTGCTGGTGGAATCGTCGCACAGTTGGCTTAAAGAAATTAAGTATCCATCACACTCAAATTTGTTGCTTGCACATTTATTAAACCAGTTTTTTATATTTTTTTGACAATTTTTATTGCCACAATCAGCAAGCACGCAATATGGCTTTAAAGAAGAATGTGACGACAAACCAAATGCGTGTATAACTTCACTGTCAAATTGTTTATAAATTCATTAAACTTTAATTAAAATTTTTGTAAGAATTGACACAGAACTTATTACAATATATATCGCAATTTGAGGTAGTTTCCCTTATTATCTTTGATATGTACAATTAAATGCACACAATATCTATCACTCAAAAACAACTTCTTCCCCGTATTTTCTTCACCACCTCGTTTTATATTTTCGGGGCCTCCGTTCTTTTCCGTTTTATTTAGCTTTTAACGGACTCCCAGTCCCGCTAATCTACCTGTACTCTGTTCTCTGTCTGCCCACACACCTCTCTTCCTACATCTTCTATAACATCCCTGTCATTCACACTCCCGCCGTACCATTCACGGCGAATTCCACCCAAATATCATCCACTCCTCAAACACACAGCTGACCGCAACAACATTGCATTCTGTATCAGTTAAACGATAAAAAAAACTCGCGCGATTCGGAAGAATAGTCTATTTTAAACGATCTACGCAATTAATGTATTCTTACGGAAACACACCTTTTCTCTTAACCAATTGAAATTCATATTCATTCGGAAAAGACTATTGTATGGCATAAAAATCAATTTCTGTCAAGTTTTTTGCTAATGCTTCAATGCTGCATGGCATAAAGGAGAAAATAATCTAAAAATCTCATCTCCAAAGTATTATATTTGTTAATCCGTATTATTTTCGATATAGAAAAATATGACTCTTTTGTTAAGGGAATCACTTAAATATCACACTGGATAATGCGAAGAAAAGATGCGAATACGTTTTTACTCAACAAGTTTTTCTCAAAAAAAGAGAAGAAAATGGAAGGTTTTACCTGCTTGTTTGTGGGTCGAAGTATTCTCGGAAATGGAATCTAGCATTTTGAAAATGGTTGTGAAGTGAAAAATGTAAAAAAGAGAAAATCTGATGTGAGTGCTAAGAATTATAATAATAATAACGATAACAGTTGAAAAAAATTTAAAAAAATAGCCGCCAAATTAATGATGATCATGTAGCAGGTTGTCCAAAATCTAATAATGACATTTTATGTAATTGGTGTAATGTAAATGTGAACAGTAAAAATCATCATGTTAGAACGAATTTACATAAGAAGAGTAGCGCAACAGTTATATTCTGCAATCTGACGAGAATCAATAGTCTCTTCAATAACAGAATTGAGACATTTATTTTTACGAATATTGGGGACAGTGCGGGAAATGTAGAAACATTTTTTGAAAAAGGAAAAAATAATATATGATACATTAAAAGACGTATTGTTTAAACACATATCGTTCAAAATAAACTTTGAAATATATACTGAGTATGTAAAAGTGTCTGATGATGATGAACTAAAAATAGACATCAAATCTTTTCAAACACAAATGAATACAATTGTATGTACTGACGATCGCAATGGAGTATTTGAAAGAATGTGTGAAGTGATAAAAAATAAAATGGATGGTCCTTGATACGAATCTCGCATTTGGAAATAAACATATAAAGGGTTTTCCAATAAGAGGTGTTATTCTGGTATTCAAAGAATTTGAGATATATGATCGGATGTTTATTTCATAATAAAGAGGAAGGTATGCCATTAATAATGAAAAACAACATCAGCCAAATGGCCACCACGACCACGCTTACAGGACCATATCCTTTTCATGAAATTTTCCATAACCAAACCGCAAAGTGGCTGCCCTATGTCCTCGATAGCCTCACGAATTCTATCTTTGATGTCTTGAATCGACGCTGGGCTGTTGGCGTAGACCTTATCTTTCACGTGGCCCCAAAGGAAGAAGTCGCAAGGTGTTAAATCGCAAGATCTCGGTGGCCAATTATGATCACCTCTTCGAGAGATAACACGGTCCGCAAACTTTCCCCGCAAAAGAGCAATGGTTTCGTTGCTTGTGTGGCACGTAGCGCCGTCTTGTTAAAAGTAAACGTTGTCCAGATCCATACAATCCAACTCCGACCATAAAAAATCATTAATCATCTGTCAATAGCGCAATCCATTCACCGTAACTGTTGATCCAACCTCATTTTCGAAAAAGTAATGTCCAATGACCCCGCCGGACCATAAACCGCACCAAATAGTCACACGTTGAGGATGGAGAGGCTTCTCAATAATAACTCTTGGGTTTTCCGAGCCCCAGATGCGACAATTTTGTTTGTTGACGTAGCCACCGAGGTGGAAATGGGCCTCATCAGTCAAGATGATTTTTCGATGGAATTCCGGATAATTTTCATTCATTTCAAGGACCCAATCAGCAAAGACACGACGTTGTTGATGATCGGCCGGCTTGAGTTCTTGTGTTAACTGAACTTTATAAGCCTTAAGACCCGAGTCTTTATGCAAAATACGGTGTGATGACGTTCGTGGAATCCCCAATTCCAAAGAACGACGAGGAATGGACAAACCTGGGTTTTCTCTAATACTTTGGGCTACAACAGCAATATTCTCAGTTGTTCTTGAGCGACGTGCACGGGTTTTATTCTTCACATCACTAACTTGTCCCAGCAGCTCCAATTTTTCCACCAATTTCTGTATTGCGGTTCGACAAGGTGCTTCACGACGACCCAAAAATGCTTTAGTTTTGCGAATTGTGACTGCAAGATTTTCACCATTTTTGTAGTGAATTTTAGTAATTTCAATGCGTTGTTGAAGCGTGTTTTGTTCCAGTTTTAATAATGGCGTAATTTCTACTTGTCAAATGTCAAAGAATAAAAGATTCAAAAGTTAGAGCTGCCGAAATACCGGATGATTCAAAATAACACCTCTTGTTGGAAAACCGTTTATCAATATAAACCAATCGGAGTCTCACAATACTACCGAAAGAAATAAAATATAAAAAAGCTTGTATAATTGTACAAAATAGTGATGTTTATTATTTTAAATGGGCATTGATTGCAGCATTTGATAGTAATAAGGTCATCACATCTGATAGATGTAGCACCTATAATATTTCGAGTATTGAAAAAAAATGAAATTGTAATTAAAAATGGATGAATGTTGAACTTGAGAGAATAGGACAATTACCCGTTCAACAAATAAAAACTTTTGAGAAATATTATATGAACATTAGTATAAACGTGTTTGGTTATGACGAAAATTTAAAAGCCAATTTTTGGGCCTTATTACAAAATGTTAATCTTTTGCTGATCCAGGAATGATACAATATGCATTATGCCTATATTAAAAATATATCAAGGTAAATTTATTTAATTTTAATAAATTCATACAATTTTTTTATTTAATTAATCAGATTGATGAGAAGTCAAGTAACCCACCATAAAAATTCAATGAAGATGTGTAATGGATGTCTAAAATACATGCAATCAGAAAACGCATTCGCAATGCATAAGCAGGAATGTAAGGGAGTTATCAATGAGATGCCCGAAGGTGAAAGAGCACAACTTACACTTAAAAATTATTTATGTACCTTTTGTAGTTTATGCAGATTTTGAGTGCATTCTAGAGAATGAAAATTGGCAACTACCAAAGTGTGTAAAAAGTGAGGTAAAGCATAATCGCTTTTAGTTATTACATAAAATGTTCATTTAATTATAGTTTAAATAAATTAGTAATATTTTCAAGTGATTGATTGAGGTGGTTCCCTTAACAAAAGAGTCATTTTTTTCTATAAAGAATATAATACGGGTTAACAAATATAATATTTTGGAGATCTGATTTTTAGATTCTTTTCGCTTTATGCCATCCAGCATTGAAGCTTTAGCAAAAAACTTCCCAGAAACTGATTTTTATGCCATACAAAAGTCTTTTCCGAATGAATATGAATTTCAATTGATTAGGAGAAAAGGTGTGTTTCTGTATGAATAGACTATTCTTCCGAATCGTGAGAATTTTTTTAATCGTTTTACTGAAACAGAATGCAATGTTGAAGATAAAACGCAAACAAAGTTTGGAATACATTTGAGTGTAAAAGATTGTTCGCTGATATTATTGCTCTTAACAGACATCTTTGAAAATTTCTGAAAAGTATGCCTTAGACGCATGTCACTATTATACAACTCCTGGTTTGTCTTGGGAAGCTATATTGAAATTAACTAAAATAAACCTCGAACTGCTTACAGACGTCAATGTGTAAAATTTCATACAGAAAGTGGTATTGCTCAGTGTTGCAAGAGGCAATCAATAGCAAATAATAAATATATGTCGAATTATGATAGTGAGAAACCTTCGGAATATAATATAACATATTTAGATGTGAATAATCTAGAATTCTTCATTTAGCTACATTCTGGAAGTCGACTTAGAATATGATAAATCACTACCCGACGATCATAATGATTTTCCCTTTTGCGTTGAAAATAAAGTTAGTCATAATTCAATTTAAATGGTCTTAAATTAAAAACGATTCATAGAATACTAATGTTCAATCACAGTCATCGACTAGCTCTCTCGCCGATAAGACCACTATTATTCGCATACGGAGTGTTTTGATTACTTCACATAAAGTCAATTCCGATTACCGCTATTCGCTCATTTCATTTTTTTTCTCTTCCCATGCATATTTTGTGCCTGTACGTTCGTTTCATACCAGTAATATATAGTTCACGTGCTGGATGGTCCCGGAGCCACCGAACATTGAGGCAAATCGTTTTGCCTTGCTAACTGCTCAGAACCTCATTCCTCCTCCTCCAAAGAGTGTACCAAATTCTTACAAGCGAAAGAGATTATAAAAATTAAAACAACAAAAAAGTGTTCCATGCGGGATGCTATTAAAATTCACAAAGAACAACTAGTTCCAACTAGCTCACCCAGTTGCTCATACGCTGCTATAACATCCAACTCTAACGCAAATAGCAACAATACCAGTTCTACTGCAACAACAATAAACTATAACATCGACAACAGCTATAAAAATAAAAATTCTATTAACAATCCAATAAACAACTCACACACAAACGGCAATATTACTAATTCTTCATCAAACTTGAACTTGAACTTCCTCTCCAGTTCTACAAAAACAGCTCTCCGACTTTCCCATAGTAAAATGCCCTCAAACACTAGGAAGTAATACCAAAGACAATATACTATAAAGACATTACATCGTTCTCTTCACTCAGCGAAATGAGTTAAAAAACCGTGGCTGCCTATTGGGCCAAAACCCGAAATGTGCTCGGCAATGCAAAGGCAAAACATGTACGAGTAAATACACATTCTGGTGTTTGCGTTCTATATGAGCGTGTGTGTTTACTACATGTGCGAATGTTTTTATGCTTGCTTTCATATGTTTACGGCATGAATATGTGTGTATGGATATGAATGCAAGAATGTAATTTATTTATTTGTTGGAATTGGAATGAAAACGAATTTCAATCATAGCAATCGAAGACGAGGCATTATAACTAATTATGGGAATATTTTTAAAATTTATATTGTAAATTAGTAAAAAAAGAAAAAATTGGTGTATAAAATTAATAAATAATAATATGTATTTATTTAATTTATTGTTTTATCCCCAGGAAAGCCACCATCGAATTGCACAGCAAAACTTCATGGTTGCACCAGCAGAAGAATAAAAGTTATTTTTTGCGGAATGTTATGTACAGAATTATAGAAATTTTAGTTAATTCAGAATTGCACCAGCAAATACTTTGACTCTCTAATGTACTCCAAAATCAATAAATATAGTATGGGTGTCTTTAGCTTAATGGTTCACGCGTTGGTCTATAGATTTTGTAGCTTAGGGTTCGAGCCCCAGCAAAATGCTGTGTTTTATCGGATTTTTTTTTTATATTAATCATTTTTATAAATAGTAGTAAAAGTATTTTACTATCTTCCATAAATTAACCAGTATTATATCATTTTACTGGACCAAAACTAGAGCAGAATTATTTCATGCCTGTTATAGAAGATGGAGTATTATGAAATTCAACCTTGACAAATCATATACATCCATACATACATATGAATGTACATATGTATGCACATATTTGTCTTTTGATCATTTGTCAGGTAGAGAATTGTGCCATAAAAAGAATGAAATTAACATAAAGCGCCTTTATGTCTCGATATGAGTTTTTGTTGTATGATGTGCGGTGTGGCTTCTTTAAATATAAAGTGAAGCAGAATTAGAATTCAATTTGTCATGAAATTTTGGATATGTCAATATTTTTAGTATGGACAAATATCAGCACAATTTACTTTTTCGATCTTATATTTCATATTTTCGCGATAGCAGCATGTGATCAAACATATTTTTAGTCTATCCGAAGAAAGAATAATTATGCACAAAAAACCAATTTTGATAAAATTAGTGTTAATATTCTAATATTCTTATGTTCGTCTTTTACCTATTCCATCAGAAAATTTATCTAAATAATTTTTAGATTAAGGGTACAGTCAAAAAAATCAAGTTTTTAAACCTTTTTCTTTGTCAGATCAGCTTGAAATACTATAACCACATTCTATAAAAAATTAAACCACTCATACGCACATGAATATGTACATATGTATGTACATATCAATGAACACTGATTCTCCATATTTACATAGTATATGATGTTCATGTTTGAAGTAAATTTTATGAACTTCAATATCTAGTATTAAATGCATCTGTTCTTGTTATACATTGATTTACAAAGTTTTGTAAATAAAACAGTATATAATGCAATAACCTATATATAAACATTTATTTCCTATGGAAAAATGTAGTTCAACCATGATTTTGTTCCAATGCATTTCACCACTTCATAATCGAAAATTATTATAAACAAAAATCTAAAAAAAATATTTCAAGTAAAAATCCAAGAAATTTTAAATTTATATTAGGATAAATAATGTTTAGTAAAAGAATTTGTAATATAAGGTGCGTCTTTTTGCCAATTACATTTGACATTCACTTCCAAAAATGTGTACATGATGTGTGCAGGGCTTACCCAAGTCGACTTGCTTGCATGTTTTTTCATAAACGCCTTTCGAAATACTACAACCGGCAGTGTATCAAATGCAACCATGCGTTTGAGTTTTCGCACATAGCGAAAATAGGTTCAGCGAGTATTTTAAAGTTTAGTTCGTTTCTGACGATGGAGATGTGCGGTTGTGCCAATGGGGCAGTGCGTGAGAGCACAAGGAGCAGTGCGGTGCAATCTATGTGCAGGTAGCTGAGCCAGGAGAGCGGTGCGGAGCAGGGGAGCTTATACAGAGCCTATACACAGGAGCAAGTATGAGCGGTGCCACAGGTATTCGAGAGCATAGTCACGTTTAGATTATATACGCTGACTATATTTATGTTCACATTGCATTATACATTATTGTTGGGGATCTCGAGTCCTTGCTTGGTTGGGGACGTCCTGTCGCAGTTCTTCGGGCGCGTGGCTGAAAACTTAAGAGCCCTAACGTTGAATTTAAACACTTATTGCTTTACAGTTTCAAAACACCAGAAGAGATTTATTCTTACGAAACCTAATGCTTATATACTATTTTTTAAAAACCTATCTCAGTCTGTGAACTGCCCTTTCTGGTGTTCCAGTTCTGTTAATTGGTGTCAGTTGGTCAAGCCAACTTGACCCACTTCAAAAGTGGCGACGGTGCACTATGCTGCCCTCGTCGACTCGACTGCGGAACTGTAACACCCTAAAAGCTTACATAATAACGTTGCACAGATCACATTAACTTGAAATACTTAAACCCTAGAAGTATGCCTTATTATAGCACCGTTTTAGCACATGCTAATTTAACATAGTGTGGCATCTATTAGGAGTCGGTGCTGTGAGTAAACTACACGTAGGTAGTATGGTTCTAACTCACAACATTATATATATACATAAACGTACCTATTTACACATACATATGCAGGTCCGTTCATGCACATGAGAGCAATTGAGCTAAACGCGCAAGAGCTTGTGCATATTCACTATCTGTATATACTCGTACATATATACATGTATCGCATACATGCCGATTTATTGTTGAGCTACATATGTATGTGCATGATTATAAGAGCAATAAAAAGTGGTTTTTCGTATGCTTTTCCACTTAAAACAATTGTGTTTTTATTTAAGTCGGATTGCAGTAAGTATTGCCATAGTTTCATTGTCGATTCGATACAGGCAGCTCATTCGCTTTGACGTGGAGACTTGAGTTATGGAAACTATTAAAAATGAGCAAAAACTTCTTACTGCTTCGTGCTTCTTTGTGCGTGTGAACTTGTCTTTGGATGTGTATCCACTTACATACATATAGAAAATATGTACTTTGAATCAAATAATCTGTCTTGACCTGCATTCGTGAATAATATTTGGGACTTCTTTTTGGTTTTATTTTTTAATTATTTGCTGTCTAAGTTCTTCTATGCAACTGCATGTTTTTTTATATATTATTATGATATTAATTTAATTATATTAATTTAAGTTCATTATACCCTTTACCTTTAAAAAAGGTAAATAGGGTATACGAGTACTAATTTTGTGCTTTTGAGAGGGGTTGCAATTTCGAGAAGGAGGCGTGGTAGATATGGACATATATATACAGATATGATCAGAATCACTTTCTAGGCAATTTTTATTTTGTTCGTCCGTCTGTCCATCTGTCCGTCTGTGGCCACTTTTTTTCTACACCATTAGAGCTATCTTTGCAAAAGTGTAGCCTGCACAAAGATACAGAACCAGATTGCTATATGGACCGATTTGGACAAAGACCACGCCTACCTCCCATATAAAGAACTTTTTTCACCTTTTTTAAAATGACTATAACTTCGGCCCAATTGATAGAATTGTGACGCAATTTGACAGATATGGGGATGTGTCCTACTAAACACTATGCAAAAAGTGGGCGGTATATATTAACTGCCACGTCCACTACTAACAAATATTAATAACTTAAGATCTGGTAGAGATTTACGGACGAAATTATACGGGAAGGAACATCTGGACATCATAAAGCTATCTGCAACAAATAGGTTGATCAGTTAAAAGCCACTTTTGATATAAGGATCTTTCAGGTTTAAAAAAAAATTAACCTACCTATGCTTGTATTGATGCCAACGCAAAAAAAAATTTTGTAGAAATATACTTGGGGTCGATAATAGTGTGTGTGCATAATATTTAGATAATGATACTACTGCCACGCCCACAATTAATTAAATATCATTACTAGGTTCCTATTAACGATTTATCAACGAAATTCCACAGGAAGGTTGTGGGTACTAACATTAAACAGCCACGCCCACTATTGACATATTGTTATAGCTTACGACCTATACATTATTTTTGGTCGAAATTTTACATTGGTTCATACATAAATGAACCCTAAATTCAAGGTACTGTACCGAAAACTACCGTATGCTTCTAATGATCCTTTATGAAGAAAACATCCCGATTCTTCAACTCGCACGCACAAGGAAAGGTAAAGGGTATTTCGAAGCCGGACTAACCCGACTTCAGACTTCTGTACTCGTTTAGATTAATTTTGCTCCTCATATGTCGCTCGCGTAATTTTTTCCGCATGTATAGCCACAGCTGCTCTATTGGGTTAAAGACAGGGCTCTGTACTTTGAAAATGGAAGCTTTTACTCTACGACTTTTTGTTGTTTCACTGTACACTTCGACTTTCTTTTCTAAGAATACTTCGTTTCCTTTGATGAGTGTATGTTTTTGTAAGCTTTTACTCTACGACTTTTTGTTGTTTCACTGTACACTTCGACTTTCTTTTCTAAAAATACTTCGTTTCCTTTGATGAGTGTATGTATTTGTCTCATTTGTTTCAGAACAGCAAAATGCCTTATAGCGAAACCTAGAAAAACAAATGAGACACAAAAATGTATTTACTTTTTTTAAACAAAAACCGCGTGATTCTAGTTTTGTAGAAAACGAATTCAATGTATTTAGTATATCATTGTATGTGTTGTATATCGTTTGATGTTAAGAACAAGAATAAAACTACTGAGAGTGTGCAATTATGACAGAAGGTCCAAGGAAGACAAAAGAATGTCGCCATGTAACTAGAAATAAAAAATTATTCAATACTCCCACTTTTTAATTACATTGCAAAAGATTAACAATTCAAAATCAAAATGTAGTTAAATGAAATCTATGCCAATACAAAGGTTGTAAACCTATCTCGTTCCTAAATTTTAAAAAACTTTGCTTCGGTAATGCCTTTGCTAAACCATCAGACAGCAGATGATGCAGCATATTCCAATTCAAATACATGGTCTACATACATTCTCTTATAAAGTGGTAACGATCGTCGATATGTTTCGTTCTTTTATGAAACTCATGATTCTTTATAAGACGTATAGCGCTTTGGTTGTCAACATAAAATTTCAACATCTCTGGATTCCCAAGATCTGTCCAGAAATTTTTGCGCAAAACCACTTCCTTTATTTGAAGCCGCAATATAGTCAATATAACAGTGCTACCTTTGAGTAAAAAGTGAAACACTGATGCAACTTCAAAATTCACTAGCTTTTATACTGTGCGTAATTTAACTATGAAAGTTTGCAACATTGAAATGCTGTAACTTTTTACTGGAGCGTCTTAGGACCTTGAAATTTTGTGACAATAAAGTACTATTGTCAATTTGAGATATCGGTATAACAGTGCTGCCTTTGAGTAAAAAATGAAACTCTGATGCAACTTCAAAATTCACTAACTTTTATACTGTGCGTAATATAACTATCAAAGTTTGCAACATTGAAATGCTGTAACTTTTTACTGGAACGTCATAAGACCTTCAAATTTTGTGACAATAAAGTACTATTGTCAATTTGAGATATAAGTATAACAGTGCTACCTTTGAGTAAAAACTGAAACACAGATGCAACTTAAAAATTCACTAACTTTTATACTGTGCGTAATATAACTATCAAAGTTGGCAACATTGAAATGCTGTAAGTTTTTACTGGTGCGTCATAAGACCTTGAAATTTTGTGACAATAAAGTACTATTGTCAATTTGAGATATAAGTATAAAAGTGCTACCTTTGAGTAAAAAATAAAACACTGATGCAACTAAAAATTCACTAACTTTTATACTGTGCGTAGTATAACTATCAAAGTTTGCAACATTGAAATGCTATAACTTTTTAATGGTGCGTCTTCAAAGTCACTGTTTCCTGGATAAATTTTACGTCACAAAATTTCGATCTGTCGCTGATCCCGGTTCCAAATCCTGCAAGCTCTGCTGTTATCAGCATAACCAACAAATACACCTTTCTATGACTTTGCATCCAATTTTCTTCGCTTTTCCTTCGGTATGTGTACATAGACTTCTTCGCCGAAATTTCGAAAATTATCAAATTTTACCGGTTGTCCATACCATAACTCATGCGGTGCTCCTTGTGCCACTGTGCTAGTACCAGTCCGATTTGAAACATGTACTGCTGTGTTTGTAGCTTCTGCCCAAAACTTTTTGTCCATACTTCTTGCATACAACATCGCTCGAGATAGTTCCATCACTGTTCTCATTTCTCGTTCTGCACCGCCATTTTGTTGGGGAGTATACGGTACCGTACGCTCATGCTTGACTCCAAATTCATTCAAAATTTTTATCACACCTTCGATTATTCGCCTTATTTTCTTACGATCAACTTTCGCAACTTGCATCAAGAAATTTTTATTAGCATTTGTTACATCTGATTTTTCTTTCAGAAAATAAACAAAACGAAAATGAGAGTAGTCATTTTTAATTAACAAGAAATACCTTGCACCTCCATTTGATTTTACTTGCATTGGGCCGCATACATCTGCAAAACACAGCTCTCCACAGTTTAAGGATCTTGCTTCGCGCTATTTAAAGCTGATTCTGTGCTGTGTGCCTAAAATGCATCATTCACATGTAAATTCCTCCTCAATGAAATCCACATTCACTTTCTTGAGGAACTGCCTAACATGTCCCACATTTTTATGCCCCATTCTTTCATGCCATGTTCGCAGAGTTAGCTTTTCTGTTGTCACTATATTTGCCTTGCCCCATTCTTGAGTTTTTATTAGCATTTGGAAAAGCTTTTCTCGACGAACTCCCACTGCCACAGTGCTTCCATCTGCTCTTTTGAATCTACAGCTCCTACTGTCAGATTCAAACTCAAACCTTCAATCCAATGCCTTTGTTTGAGGAAATAGATTATAGTGGATGTCCGGTATATAGCACATTTGTCAACACTTTCCGCACCCATTCACGACCGTCGTTTACTACCACCGCAATATCACCTTTTCCTACAGCCTTGATAGCACGTCCATCGCCTACCCTGACGATTTCATTACAGTTGGTAAAGGTAACAAACCAATCGCGTTGATTACTCATTTGGTCCGTTGCGTCTGAATTGAGAACCCACGTTTCCAATTTGCTACTGACATTCGCTCCACATACCGTCGCCTCAACGTTTCTACCATCAGTCTCATTCTTAAACGATTTACACAACTGCGAACAATCTTGTTTAAAATAACCTTTTTCACCACATTTAAAACATCCGCCTCTTTTTGTTGTTTTACCGCTTTTCCTTTGCTGCCCTTTCTTACCTTGTCGACTTTGTATCTTTGCTATAAAAACTTTGGTCTTAGCTTTTTCTTGGGCACCCAATCGAATTTCTTCAGCCATTAGCCTTGCCCGTAAGTTGTTTAGGCTCTGATCCTCTGACCGTACTGATTCCCAAGCACTATGGAAGTGATTATATTCTGGTGGCAGTGACATCAAGACTCTTGTCATGATCATCTTATCCGATATTGTTTCACCTTGGTCACGTTGATGCTGCACAGTCTCCATTAACTTTGACAGGTAGGTAGTAATGTCCTCATCTGGATCTTTTGCATTGAAAACAACACGTTCGACTTTGATATCTGCTCGTAAGCACTCTTTAATGTGTCCCACATGCTTTTGGCAGAAGCACAGTTCAGGATTTGTAACAATGGTTGCTTTCCTAATGCGATACTAATTGTTCGTCGAGCTTTCGCATCAATTTTTCGCCAAGTTTTTTGCTACTTTTCTCCCTGACTTTGTAACACCTGGTCCCCTGCGACCACATCGAACATGTCATCAGATTCCAAGATTTGAACCATTTGGAATTGCCACGTCAGCCACTGCGAGCTCTCTTGGAGCTGGGCAACTTATATTTCACCGCCTGATGCCATTATTAAATTAAATAAAAGTCCACTCTTTTCTTTTATTTATTGAACGACTTGAGGCTTTTATAATAATTAAGGGAATAAAAATCAGAAAAAAATCGCACTAAAATACACTTAATTTGCACAGCAGAATACGAGTGATTCTGGGCCCATAACCTTTTAAACAAAAACCGCGTGTTTCTAGTTTTGAAGAAAAAGAATTGAATGTATTTAGTATATAGTTGTATGTGTTGTATATCGTAAGCTCCTAAAATTACTTTGTTATTGTAATTCATCCCTCGCATTACGTTTGTTGAAAGAACTTGTAAAGATGCTCCGCATTCGAAGTATGATACGGAAATTAAAAAAAGTGTTTCTGCTCCTTAATTACAATAAATATTATTTTTTATGATTTAAACCAGAGCTCCGAAATCTTCGGCGGAGCGAGTTTCACTCTCTACTCGAATTCGAGCGCGAGTACTCCTGCGAGTGAAAAAAAAACGAGTATACTCTATTTTTCTATGCCACTCGAATAAGAGCGCATATGCTTTGCTCGATTTCGAGTGCGAGTAAAATACGGTCGAAATCGAGCAGATTATACTCTTGCCGAGTACTCTTTCAGTCTTTCTCATACAGTGGAAAAATAGAAGTTGTTTGTTTTTGCCGATTTGTGTGTGCGTGTGTGTGTGTGTGTAGTAGCAAGTATAGTAACTCAAACGGTTGTTGGTGTTGCTATGGACTGCGGTGGGGAGACGTGACTGACGAGGGAGGACTGGGAGGCCAAGAAGAGAAAAGCAGCAGAATGTATTGTATTGTAAGGGACAGGTGATTTTGTGTACAAAAATACTCGCGAAGAAGATTACGAGTGTTACAAAAATTGTTTATTATTTATTATTGTTTATTAAATTTATTTATTACACGAGTAATAAAATAAGGAAAATGAAAAGAGTATATGTGTAAAATGCAGTGATTTTTTAATATTTTATATTTTTAAGTAGTTCATTATTTAATTTTAGTATCAAAATATTGTCGAGTGTTTCTTTTTTAAAGCTGGTTCGTCTTGATGTCACTATTAATGCCAATGCGCTAAATGCTCGTTCTACGGTGACTTGTGTAGCCGGGACTTGAAGCAGTTCATATAATTGTGGCTCGTCAACTGTTTTACATTGCATAATATCCGTACTACAAGACTCCCGCCTCCATAAAATTAATCTAGAAAAAAATATTTTTTCCACTAACATAAAAATGTTAAAATTTTAAAAATAATTTACCTTCTTAACTTTTGCTTTATATTAATTGAAGTAATTAGTTCAGCAGATGGTTCGGTTGCACATTCGGCATCTGCCTGAATAAACATGTCTAATTCTGATGTCGGTCGAAGAGGTGATGGACAATTTTGCACTACGAAGTGGGATGGGCCAATGGTTTTAATGATATTCCATAACTTAACAATGTGTATCTCTGCGCTCTTGCGCTGTTGAGCCGTAAAGTAAGCTGATCCAAAAAAGTTAAATCTTGGATCAACGTACACTGCAGAACGAAATGCATCATTGTCAAGTAACTTGTGTGTACGCTTGTCCATATAATGTATAATATCATTCGAGTATTGGTTATTCTCCAATTTACTCAAATTCATTTTCGCTTCCAACCAACTTCTAAAAAAATCACCTAGAAAGTTTGTTTATTAACCGATTTATATGAAAAATAAAGTTCAGGTGCTTGTACTCTTCTTACCTATTATTAGTTGTTCCTCTTGCAATTTTTTTGTTAAAATGAAGAGCGGATGAAATCCTTCAATAAATTGGTCAATGAATTGCCATCCATCTTCTTCAATATTCATTTCTACATGGGACTCAGCAAGGTTTATGTAAAACTCTTTGTTTTTCTTTAGGCTGGCTAACATGACATAAGTCGAATTCCACATAGTTGGTACGTCAAGTGGTTTAGTCGCGTTGCTATAAATGAACGCTGACTTGTAGCCCTGGGATTTACTTTTCTTTACCACATCACGGATATTTTTTATATGTTGCATAAAATATTCATTTCTTTTCAACACGTCATGGACAACAAGTTGTGTGGTATGGGCCGCGTATCTTACTGTAGAAAATATTTTGCTGCAGGCACTCTCAAAGATCAAAGATAAGATCAAAAATTCTTACATCGTCAGTAAAATTGTCATTCTCATCACGATCTACTTCAGAAGCAGAGCTATTGAATTCATTTTCTGGTAATTCAATTTCTTTTGATGAAAATTGGTTTTCAAAACTGTTTTCAAAAGAAATTTCCTGCTCTTCCTCCAACAGTTTGGAAGCCTTTATCATATTTGCTCCATTATCCACTGTGCAGGAGTATATGTGGTCAATTGGAATGGAGTATTTTCGAAGAGTTGTTAATATTTCTTCCTTCAAATTCTCAGCAGTATGTTTCTTGAGAACTTCTATCATACCTAGTGTTCGTATGATAATTTTTCCTGATAAGTATATAATAAATTTTAATTTAACATTTCTAACGAAAATTCCAATTGACATACCATTCTCGCAATATTGTGCGTCAATTCCCAAAACGCTCTTTCCAAATCTTCTTGCGCTGTCTACTTTTATAGATAACATTTTCAGTTTGACATCTTGTGTAATTAAATCCCTTACATCTTTCGCAGCTTTATCAATTTTTTCAACAATGTTAGTCGAATTAATATGAATTCCAAGTGCATTGCACATTGGATCAACAATTGTTTTAAATCCCCTTGAATCAAACAGTTTAAATGGAACATTATTGATTGATATCAATTCTACACAACCACGGATTCATGTTTTTTCATCCATACTAATTTTAATTTTTTTATATGGGTTTTTAATATTTTTTCTTCCACAATTGTTAATTTCACAAATTGTGTTTTTTTTCTTCACTGTCATAACGAAAATATTTTCGCGTTTCAATTCTATAAGTTCTTTGGTTTAAGCATGGAAGCAAAAAAAAGAAAAATTGATGCCAAGTGCCGCGTTTTTAATGAAGAATGGGAAGTAAAATACTCCCTTGTCCAATCACAGTCATAGAATGGCAAATGTGTAATTTGCAGTAATGAAGGAATATAATTTAAGTCGACATTATGAAACAAAATATGCTTCAACTTACTCACAAGGAAAGCAACGTACTGAAAAATTTGAAAGAATGCGTCGTAGTTTGTGTACTCAGCAGAATTTATTTTGAAAGCAAACTCGGAAAAGGAAGGGTTGAATTTATTTAGCATGAAAGTTGCTTATTTGTTGAATTGATGGAAGAAGAAACATGTTTGTGGCAAACACCGGTGTGGTTGGGAAAATTAGAAATTCTTGTGAAGTTGGAGGACCATCAGTGCCAATTTTTCTGCACTGTATTTTTCATCAACAAGCACTATGTATAAAACATATCGATATGACCTGCATTTTGAAACCATTTGTTTATGTTGTAAATTTTATTCGATACATACACTCAATCATCCTAAATTTCGATACATTTTCAAATAAATTGAATCCGAGTTCGTTGACTTGTTCTATTATATAGCAGTTCGATGGCTTAGCTGCGGAAAAGTGATATTGCTTCTTTAAGCTTAGATATGAAATTAATATATTTCTTGTGGGTAAAAATCGCCCAAAACTAATATTGCTAGAAAGTTAAATACCCGTATATTAATGTAATTCCATTTCCCGTGCACACAGAAACTGATGAACAATATCCGACTAGAATTGCAGTAAAAGTCACCGCGGATTTAAAACATGCATTCAAAGAAAATTCGGTTGTTTCAAAATCCATTTGGACTTTGCCGGCATTTCAAGTGAGTTTCATATGCAAATTATTGATCTTCAAGCTAACGATCAAGTCTAGAATAAATATAAAGAGGGAAACTTGGCCGATTTTTATAAATTTCTGGATGCAAAAGAGTTTTCAAATTTAAAGCAATTTGTTTAAGCTTTCTTTTGAAAATGTGCACAAAAATTTCAGCACAGAAATAAGCTTCACTGCCATGAAGAGTATTAACAATTTCTGGCCTTTTCGGATTACACATCATAGTAATAAATAATAATGGTTTCCCAAAATGTGGAACAATAGACATTCCGACTAATTAATTTTGATACATATTACGTGACGGACAAAGATGGTAAAATTATTTGATGGCCTGCTCACTGACATAAAATTACTCACTGACATTGTACATAAAATCAGTTAAATTATTATACAGTTCAGTAAGAAGCATTTTCTGATTTTGTCGATTAAAATATAATCGTATACCTTCAAGACGAACATATACATCGACCAACCATTGAAGATATAATTTTTGTGCACTATGCAATATACTAAGCCGGTAGAAAATCCTTCGACTGAACCCGGCCGATGGTACCGGCTAGTAATAGTTCCATAATGGCATCAATTGTCTGATGTTGCTGGATCTAGCTAAGGTCAGGATGTAGCGCTCAGTGTTTGATACTCCTTAATAGTTCAGCATTGAGGAATACATCTTAACTATTGTTCGAAGGTAAGGACTGGATCAAGGTGTCACGCGACCCGTTCTGATGATCTGCCAGGCTAGAGGCCCTGTTAAATAGTCTAGTCGTTAATGGATTCGCCGAATAAAAGGCGCCCTTCAGTGGTAACAGCCTAGCTCGGATATTACGGATCTCTGCCGAGTGGTCTTTACATTCTCCGCAAGAAAGAATTTTCATGAAGACAAATAAATGAAATCAAAAAATTCCGCGGACATCACCGCAATTCAATTGGCAAATCAGATGGAGAAAAGAATCCTTGATGAGTCAATGCTTGGTGGGTAAGATCACCCGTTAATCCCAAATCAAATGCTGCTGCGGTCAATGAACGGAGATCTTCATCCATGACCAAAACAGTTGTTAGGCCTATGGGACCTCCAATGACATTAGACGGGATGGGTGGTGCAGGAATTCGGAAACTTTCTTCCGATGATGTGCCACCGACTTCTGCTGCTGTCAGGGCAAAAATGGGACCAACTCAACAAGCTCCCATTTCCACTAAAGAAAGATTGTTGACACTGGGAGGAAAACTGGGGGACAAAGGGTGTAATCCATCCCGACGTAACACCTCGGAGAAAACCTCCAGGATGGCCAAGAGAGGAATCCCTCTTCCTGATCGTGGTCAACCTGGGGGTTTGGATGACCCGAGAAGAAAGGAGCTAAGTGGAGCTGGAATCAGATGGTACCTCACCTACCTGTCTCAGGGTTTGGAACCAGATTATGCTCTTGCCAAGGCAAAGAAGCACAGGGTTGTAAAGGATTCGGTTGGCACAACATCACAACCGAATGTAAACAAGAACCTGAAGAAAAGGCTACGAAACACCTTTTCTCCTAATCTTGACCCAGTCAAAAAGAGGAAGACGGCAACACCGTCAGGCCCACTTAGTCGTGGAGGGTCCAAAGCAGCAGGTAGCTACGCTAAGCTGACATCCGTCACCAAGGTGGCTGTTGTTGCTGCGGACTATCCGAACACCATCCTGACTAGTAAGTAGCTGACAGGTGCTGAGCAGATGTTGCTTGAGAGGCTGGTTGGAGAGTGGACCAACGAATTGTCTTTCGATGATATCCACTTCAAGCCTGGCTTCCTGAGCATCGACTGCTGTTCGACGGACTCGGTGGAATGGCTGAAAGGGGTCGTGACGCAAATTTCAGTGAGAGAGGGCGTCAATTTGGTCGCCAGAGTGGGAGACAACATCCCACGGTCACACACAGTCTTCCTCTTCCTCCCTCGTAGTAGTGGACAAGTGGTAGCTGTGTCACTTAAGTTCCCCTCCAGCAAAAATATTGGGCTGACAACAATTTCTGGAGAGTATGGAGTTGCAAGGACGAGGGCAACGGACAGTTGTTTTCAGTAGAAATAGATGATGGGTCCATGCAATTAATAAAGAGCTCGGGATATGCGTTGAACTACCGATTTAGCAAAATCAAAGTCGGTTGTTCCAAACGTACTCAGGAAAAGCCCAAGGCAGAGGAAGTAAAGGAGACAAACATCCCACCTCTGTCAGAGGTAACTACGAGTAGTAGGCTTCCCCCAGCTGAACCGAAGACTGTGGTCCCGGAAATCTCTTCCAGCGCCCCCAGTGTTGAGATAGGGGTAGATGCCGCATACTGCCCCTCACCGGTACACAGTCTGGAGGATGTGTCTATGGACGAGGAGGATGAAGATGGGAATAACAACATCCCGTCACTACCTGTTCCATAAGATGACGAGACTGAAAGTGGTTTACGCAAACATCCATCATGCCAGAGCAGCCTCGGCTGTCATTGGGAGGGTGTTTGCCAACAACAACATGGGGCTGGCCCTTATTCAATATCCATGGTGTCACAAAAGTCGAATTTGGGGCCTTTCTAGTAAGTTTATAAAGGTAATATGGGATGCCAATGCTGACATTCCCCGCACCTATATCCTGATTAGAAATGATATTAACTACTTTTGTCTTTCTGAATTCATGTCGCGAGATCTCACACCCATCATGGTAAAGTACATAGATGATGGGATCTCTCGCGACATCCCCACTCGGCCTACTTTCCGGGAGATATGAACGACATCCCGGAAGAAGGCTATAAGCTGGCGAGGTATTGCCTATCCAAAAGGATTCCACTTTTGGTGGGATGCGACTCAAACGCACACAATACTATCTGGGGTAGCAGTGACACCAATAAACGGGGTGAGTCAGTACTAGAATTTTTGTTATCACTTCATTTATATATATTGAATAAGGGGAACACACCCACTTTTAGAAATGTAATTAGGGAGGAAGTTCTTGATTTGACTTTCGGTAGTCCAGAGCTAACTGATATTGCTAACAGTTAGAAAATTTCGGAAGAACCCTCTCTGTCGGACCACAATATAATTGAGTTCGATATAGGAGGTATCGTCACAAAACGGTAGTTTTTAGAAATCCCAGGTATACTTACTGGGAATTCTTCGATAGTTCAGTGCATTCACTACTCTCATCCTCAAACATCCAAAGAAAATATAAAAATCCGGTGGAGCTAGAGGAGGGTGTCAATGAGGTGAATAAAATTATTTCCAAATCCTATGTTTTATCTTGTCCTCTAAGAACAAAGGAAAACAGCAGGAATGTTCCTTGGTGGAACTCTAGTCTGTCTACTAGACGTACTGGTGCCGTAATTTTAACAGTGTCTTTTTGAAGATTTCCACCTCCGTTCCAATATTGGAAAACTAGAAAAAAATCCTAAGAGTACGGGGGACTGTGAAGAATATAAAAAAGAGTTGACGATCTATAACAAAGAGATCAGACAAGCCAAAAGGACTAGCATTTGATCTATTTGTGAAAGTGTAGAATCGACTCCTGAAGTAGCACGACTTCATAGAGCTCTTGCGAAAAACAAAGTCGATTTAAAGGCATTGAGATCTGAGGATGGGACGGTCACGGCGAATGAAGAGGATCGCACTCTCCTTTTCCTGCGTGTGCACTTTCATGGGAGCTCGATCTAGTTACCGCCATCTTTGCAGATGGATGCTCTTCTTAGAAGAGCAAGCAAGATTAGCTAGAAGGTGGCCAAATCATAACTACTGAGAAGTTGAGATGGGCCATCAACTCATTTCAGCCATATAAATCACCGGGTGCGGAAGGTATTTTCCCAATCCTTCTCCAAAGGAGCGGTGAGGTACTGATTCCGCGCCTGGTGAATATCACTAGGGCAAGTCTTCCTTTTGGGTATATACCGGAAACATGGCGCACGGCTAGAGTGGTATATATCCCCAAGATAGACAAGAAGCATATGGCCCATCCCTAATCCTTCCGGCCCATCAGTTTGACATCCTTTGTACTAGAAGCAATGGAGAAAATAGTTACTATATATCTCCTTGAGACCGTATTGAAAAGGGATCCTTGTCAGTTTGCATATATTGCGGGAAAATCGACTGAAACCGCACTATACCATCTGACTGATTTTACACAGGTAGCATTGGATAAAAAAGAAATAGCACTTTGTGCCTTTCTCGATAATGAGGATCTTTAGACAATAGTCCTCATGAATATGTGATTAGGCCTCTTAACAATAGAGGTATAGATAATACCACTTGGATACGAGCTTTACTCGAAGGTACACTGACTGAAGCTGAAGCAGGTGAAATGTTAAAGTCTGGACTAAACACTGGAGCTATGGGTACCTGTCCAACGACTGCAATGGAAGTGCTACTGGATCTAACACCCTTACATCTGTAATTCAAGGCTCAGCTAGGAAATATCTTCCCAGAATACAAGAATATATTTCGAGAGAATCAAATTACACCCAAAATATATGGGGTAAAAATTCAACTCAAGAATATGGTATACTAAAATATCACAAGGATTTAATGCCAAGAAAATTCATTTTGCACACAAATACTGGAAAGGTCTAACTGAGACGTATTAAATTATTGCAAATTCCCTCTTATGGTATACTGACGGTTCTAAGACAATGGACGGAACTGTGGCAGGAGTATTTGGCCCTAGAACCAACTACTGGGGACCAATGGGCTCTATCCGAAGAATTTTTCAAGCGGTATTTCACGCTATTGAAAGATGTGCCCAGATGAACATTGACAAGAAATATCGGGGGAAAAACATTGTGATACTATCTGATAGTCAAGCAGCACTCAAGAGTCAGAGCTGACGCTTAGTGAGGTCTAAACTTGTGTCGGACTGCATTGGGATGCTAAACTCCCTAGGCAGTATGACCAAGTTATCTCTAATGTGGGTACCAGGCCACATAGGAGTAGAGGGAAATGAGAAGGCTGATGGCTTAGCTAGGAAGGCTGTGGCCTCTCAGTTCCGGCCTTGGAGGTCTCCAGAAGAAGTGTACAGATGCAAAAAGAAGTCAAATCTGGAAAACTCTTCTGGGATTAAGACAGTCCTAAGCTCTTCTGGGAGATTTTAATCTTAAAAGGGCTAAGCAGTTAATAAATATGCCTCGGATTAAATTTAGAATCATCACAGGCATTTTAAGCGGACATTGTAGACTCAACTACCATTTGAACAAGTTAGGTATATCTTCAGATGCCATCTGTCGATTGTGTGGAGAAAGCGACGAAACCTCACTACACCTGATCACAGACTGCGGACCATTAGCACACAATAGACTCAGGTGTTTTGGAGATTATATCTTAGATATGAGCAAGATCCCTCATCTTGATTCCTCCAAAATATATGAATTCCTATCAAAAATTAACCTGACAGAATATTTATAGATGAGACTATCCTCATCTTTCAGATAAATAGGGGCATCACAATAGATCTTTCGGGTCGCGGTGTATCACACCCTTAAAGATATCTATCTATCTATGTAATATACTAAAATCGTCAATGATGGCGATAGCAAATATATTGTAGCATTGAAACTTTTATTCGTGGTGGATTAACAGTAGGAGTGGAAGCTATGTTGTTAGATAGATTTATATGCCACACTGTGTCGCCGTTTAGAAATAATAATGGATAAGCCAATGGATCCAGAACTGTATCCAAAACAGAAATGTTACGAACTGCATCGATAATTTAGAAAATAGAACCATATTTCTTTCAAACGGTGGCTCTCCGTCAATAGAAACATTAGCCACCTCAGCTGTCGACAATAATCGGCCATCGACTTAAAATATCGAACAAAATTATTACAGCTGTCTAATTTATTCGCTAATTCACGCATAAAATTCACATTACATATAACATTTGCTCCTTCAAACATTCTGTATCTTACCGATGTATCCACATCATAAAAATACAACAGTGCATAACACAGCTGACGACCGTATTTAGAAGTTAACGAACCAGCACGATGGTAAAATAAGTCATGTACTTTAAAATGACAAACGCCATTCAAGTTCTATCAGGCAATTTGGCCTCAGAACTAACCATTGCAAACGAATATTTGAAATATAATTTTTGAAATGTTCATTAATTTTTGGGTCATCTGAATTAATGCCGAACAAAAGATTTTGAACCATTTTGATTAAAAGGTGATAAGTGAACTTTACCTTTGTAAATGTTTCATTCTTACCTGATGTAGTCTCTGAATGGCAATGTAATGCACCACAGAATGGACAACATAATTTCGCGGAACTAAATTGAACGTTACCTTATTGGAATCAATTAAGATATTGTTAGAACTATTATTCACTTGAACGTGCGAAACTACTTCTAAATAATCTCGCATTATTTCGATCGCCTCTACGTTCTAAGCGATCTGTAATTGTTTTTTTGCCCGTAAGAGACTAATCGATCAAATTGATTTACATACAGTTTGAAAGCAGTTGCTCGTTTCGGAATTTTTATTCTGTTACGGTACGTCTCTTTCATCAAGACTAAACGAAACATAGTGCGCAACTACTGTGTGCATTTTGCTTCTCAAATATTCATATTTCTTTATTCCATGACAACACAGAGGATTCAAACCATTAACTTCAATATTTAACTGAAGTTATTCATACTTTTGCGTCGCATATATTGTATATTTGATACTTCCGAATTTTAAAAATATATAATTTCATGCTTGATATACATTTTATGAACTTCCATTGCTTGTCATTATTGCATATATGTTTTATTAAATTACTAATTTACTAATCTCTGTAAGTGAAGCCACATATTATATAATAATCTACACTTAAACATTTTTCACTAGTAAAATATTGTTCCAAAATAATGATATTCCAGCCTCATTGCTACCTAAAAACATATGTATATACAATTTTACTTTTTGCCTAAATAACAGGAAGGAAGGCTGCTAAATTTGTTGACATATCGGCATGGAACAATTTTATAGAATTGCTGTCTGTGGGGCAAATAAAGCTGAGTTATGGTTTCCCACGGTTGCAGAAAACGACACTGGGACGTTCTATCTGGCGGAACGAAAATGCATGAAGATGATCATGCGACAACTCAAAGTTTAGTACGAGCAGACGAGAGAAAAGATGAGCTTAATAGTTTCGTAGAGCGTTTCTGGGAGCTGGAGAAAATTTCTAACAAATCAACTTTTGTTACGAACTAAGAAGCAGAGTGCGAGCACATATTTCAAAACAGCGTGACTATAGATGACAGTCAACAAATTAGGCGAGACTTTTTATGCAGTTGAACTGCGCTTTCTAACGTTAGAGAGACGACTCAACAAAGTTCCTGTAACGAAAAAAGCGTATGCAGGATATATGGAAAAGTAGAAACGTTGGATGTCGGCAAGCTGAACTATTTTTCCCCGCATCAACATGTGCTTCGTCCGGGTAGTCTTCGATTGCAGTTTTAAAACTAGCAGCGGCTTACCTCTGAACGACGTGAAGTGGCCTGTAATGCAGACATGACTTAAATATATCGTGAAGGCTGGGTTACCGAAGAAGACAACAACTATCAGGCGCTCTCTAGTGAAGACAAACTGGAGACGTACCGGTTGCTAGCGATCACATATGGAACTACTGCAGCTCCATATCTAGTCACACGCTGCCTAAAGCAGTTGGGCGAAGGTAATGTTAAGATAGTTCCATTGACATCGCAGAAATTGCAGTCCAATTTGGATGATTTCTGTAGTGGAGCTGACATCGAAGAAGTGTTATTTTAAATCTACGCGGAAGTGTCAACGCTCACAAAATCTGCAAATTTTACATAACTCAAGTGGCATTCAAACAACCACAGTTTGCTGCGGCAGGTGCCAGAATCCGAAAAAGAAAAGACGCTGCGAGCTGCCGATGGTACGCTAGGTATTATTTGGGAGCCAGCATCGGACTTGTTCAAGTATGTTTGGAAAGATATATCCCATACCAAATCCATAACCACAATGGTTGGACTAGTGAATCCGGTTATCGTAAAGGCGAAATTTTTCTGCATGACCTGTGGATTTAAATGGTAGCTTGGGATGAGTCATTAACCATGCAGCAGTCAATGGATAGAGTTTCATAACATGTTGAAGGCCATGCAAGATGTCAGGGTTCCGCGTTATATTTGAACCACAAAAATTTCGCAAGAGCAAATAAAGGGTGTGCAAGGGGAGATATCGACTCTCAGCGTCTCAATGCTGAACGAAGCGTTAATTCGAATTGTAAATAGTTTGCAGCTACACTACTTCGGCAGAGAGTGCTGAGAGCTATAAAGAAAGGGCGAAGTGCACTTATCCAGCAAGGTGAAGGGTTTGAGTGTGTTCATCCAAAGCTCCAATTGCGTCGAGTGGGTGTTTACAGAACGCAAGCTTGTCATATGATTAAAAACATACTATTTTGCTACCGGACGACAGGAACTTCGTTCGTTGTTTTGTGCGATATGTGCATGAGAAACATATGCATGTTGGCACCCAAGCTTTAATGGCGATTCTGCAGCAGCGATTTTGGATTGTACATGCAAGAAAAGTGGTACGATCGGTGACGACGAAATGCTTTCGGTGATTTCGATGCCGCTCGCGTTTCGAGCAACAAATTATGGGAAATTTGCCCCTTGAACGAGTGAATGGTGCCAGACCGTGCAGGACGATTGGTGTATCTCTTATGACTACGTAGAAGCCTAGGGAACTACACGTCACTAAAAGCCACATCGCATTATTCATATGTTTCGCAACTACGGCTGTTCATATGGAGGTGGTCAAGGCAATTATCGCAGCACTTAAGCGGTTTATCTTACGCCACACAGTTCTCTCGACAGCGGCTCCAATATTATAGGTGCTCACCGTGAGCTGAAATAGTTCAGGGAATCCGTTCAAGAGAAGCAGTTACAAGGTGAAATAACGGAATTTTGCGTCACCGGCAAGATCGGCTTTCGTCACATACCGGCGCTCTCCCCACACTCTGGGGGACTATGGGAGGCGGCGCTAAAATCTGCCAAATTCCATTTGACTCGCATTTTAGGTGAGTCGTTTCAGACGATTGAGGAACTGTGCACAGTTGTTACAGAAATCGAGGCAATACTAAACTCGCGCCCATTAACAATAATCTCTACTGATCCCAACGAAGATGCAGTTTCCACACCAGCGCATTTCCTAACAGGTGGGCCTCTTATCGGCATTGCGGAGCCTACTGTCGACATCAAAAACACGACATCGTGGCAGAAGGCGATTTACTTGTGGCTACTCGGAAGAGTGATGAAAACCATAGCACATGCAGCAGGCGTGGTGTGCGTGATCGACATGAATATCAGAATTGGGTATTGTGGCTATTCGGAAGAATGACGAAAACCATTGCAGATGGAGGAGGTCAGGTGCGCGTGATCGACATAAATACCAGAAATGTATACATTCGGCTCGCGATACACAATGTTGCACCAATACTGCACTATCTGTTGACAGACACATGAAGTGCGCCGGCATGTTTTGTATTGAAAAGCCAGTAGTGAAGTTTTTAAGTATTTGTTTAAGAAAAATTGCTTTGACGTACCAAAACTTTTGTAATACACTCTAAATTAAAAGCACGAAAACTTTTGGTGTGCAATGTATTATTTGTGTTTTTACATATGCATTATTGTAATGGTAAATGAGATTTTTAGTAAAAATGCTAAGAATAAGAATAGTTACAATTGAGAAAAGAATAAAGTCGGTAGCAACCCCCTAAATACAGTAAAAGCGAAAGTTTTTTTCCTTAGAAAATGTTTGTGTTACAGCTCATTAATTTTTAATATTATATAATTATTTCCTTTTATATTCCCATATAAATATTATCATAAAATGCAATAAATATTAAAATTTTCAATACTAAATACAAATGATCACATTTCAAACACATTAATTTATGCATTTTGCTGTTCTCTCATTTCATATGTACCTTATGACGACATGTTCAGAGAGAGGAAATTTTAATAGCAGCATTGGTGAAATCTTCTATTTTATCATTCTTGGGTAAGCGGATGAGCGTATTACGCTTTCCCACTCAGGCAGCGCGCTCTTCTCTATAGCGCATGCGCACTCAAAACAAGGATGATAAAATAAATGAATACTCCATGCTGTCACGAAAATTTCCTCTCTCTGCGCATGTCGTCATAAGGCACATACAAAATGAGAGAGCAGCCAAAATGCATACATTTATGTGTGAGAAATGTGATAGTTTGTGATTGATATTAAAAATTGCAATATGCAATATTTGTCATGAACAGTTTTCTTTTATTCAGCAATTTTTTGGTTAGATAAAAGTTGTTGATGTAAGTTGTCATTTGGTGTTTTGGTGTGACAATGGGAATATAAAAGGAAATAATTATGGGAAGTGGTATAAAAAAACACATGTACATATGTACTTATCTTATAATTTTAGATATTTTATTTTAATATATGTGTTTATAAATACAAAGGCTAAGCCGAAAAAATAATTTTGTGAATTTTTTATGATGTGTTTACAATAGATAAATAAATATTTTAAATTCTAAAAGTTTGATATTTTATAAAGGTAAATAAATTAAATACAGAATAATTCAGTCAATGGTTTTATTAAGTTTACAAGTCATTTTATATGAATTTTGTAGAACTTCTTTGTTAAGTGGGTGGGCTTTGATAAACCATATTTTCTCAGATGGGCTACGCACGTGTAGTCTGTTTCTATTTGCTATATTAGGCACCTTGTATTTCATCTTATGGCAAATATATCCAGCTAGATTCTCTGTAATTCTTCTTCGTGGTAGGCGGAAGTTAGAGTACCGCAAAAACTTCTATGAAAGCAGGTGTAAGAAAATGCACTGTTTATGAACATGCTAAAAGTACCTGTAAAAAAGTTACGCGATCGTTCTAAATATGGTGTATCGTTCTTTTCTGCGTTTGCGCTGGTTGACAAAACTCCTTCTCCCCAGCGTTAATACTTAAATATTTCATATTAAATTGATTTTTTAAATCGGTGAATAACATTATTAACGATATTGTCGACATTATGATGTATTTTCAACAACAAGAATAGAATTATTATTATAATAAATCTGAAAATAAATTTAGCCTTTTGAAATGGTAGCATGGTTCCTTTGTCAATGCATTTGTTAACTTATATAATTCAAAATAATTAGTCTTTTCAATATACAAATGATTGCCTTTGCACAGACGTTTTTCATATCCCCAAATATATTAAAGCAACTTATGACATGTTTCATAGTGTGTCAGTAATATCACCAAAATCTGACTTGCCGTCAACTTTACCTCACACGCTTTCTGAACAGCATCGCGTTATCGTACATGTGAGTGAATACGACACGTTTCCTTCTCTCCCTAAAGGAAGGACTGACAACGTCAGCATTCCTGTGATAAAAAATGGTCCATATTTATTTAATAATATTGGCGGTTGTCTCGTTCATATCGGCACACTGCGTCTTAAAATTCGCGCTGTGATTGTACACTTAGCTCAGCGATCCTCGAAATCTCAATGGGCCCCATCGTACAAAACTGAGCAAGAAAACATGCGCAGACAGAATACGAATGTATTGAAAACATAGGATCGTAACAAAAAATACATCTACGAAGGAAAATAAAATATCTCTTCAGCGTAATATATCTTTCTGATAAAGAAAGTCAGCGTACTTATCTCGGGTGATCAAATTGCAGCTACGGGGACATTACAGACAGGCATATATCGTAACATGCATATAAAGCGAAAGTTAAGTCCTCAAAAAAACAAGCAGCAAAAGTCACATGGTAATTGCAATAACTTCTCAAACTAAATTTGTTTTGCTGCTTTGTCAATCGATGCTTCAAACTCGGGAAAAATCTAACAACTTCCAAATCTTATCCGCCTCCACCTACGAGAACGCACCTACAACGCAATAGTGGAAAGTTTGAGCTATCTAATGGGTAGGAATAAATTCCATATAAAATCATGAATGAATGAAAAGATTGCGGAAACAAAAGTTCAAACTAACGAAGAATTTCAATACCGTGTTATAATATCGCACTTCGATAAAAACAAAAGAGAGCAAATTTATCGAAGGCATTAAATCTGATGTAGATTCGAACGAAATCAAAGAGGCTCTTGAAGATTCCGGTTTTAAATCGAAGTCCGTTTAGAATATAAAAAGTAATGATAAACTACCACAACTACTATTCCAAGTCGAGCTGGAACATGACACGCAAAAATTACAAACAATGAAACTCACCCTATATGCGGCGTTTGTTGCCTCAAATTATCAAGCGAGTGGCCGTACAAGAAATTTCGTACGCAACATTCAATACGTTTTGCCTGCGGTGATCTTTATAATTTGTAACAATTCTCTTCAGACAAAACATACATGATGCAAATGTTCATTTCCAAAAAATTTACTTAATTTCCATTTGTCACTGGAAAGGCAATGATATCCGCCAGCGAAAATTCGAATTAAAAAACTTTTTGTCTTCCAATAAAACTGATGTAATACTTGTCTCGGAAACTCATCTTACAAATAAATTATACTCTTTCATTCCGGGTTATAAACTGCATATGACGTGTATCCCTGATGGGAAGGCCCATGGTTATACCGGGATATTAATAAGAAATCGAATGAAACAATTGCTATTCATGGTTATGAAAAGGAGTACCTACAAGCCATTAATGTAGGAATTTAATTTCTTGAGGAGAACATCATCCTAAGTGCGGTTTACTGTCCCGCTAGATTTCCACTCATTGACTTGCAGTTTATTTAATTTTTTAAAGCAATTGGGAAGAAATTCGTAGCAGCAGGAGATTTTAACGCGAAGAACACTTTCTGGATTTCTAGGAGATTAATCCCACAGTTAAGCAATTATTCTCTACTCTTATCGTCGCAAAAACTTGATTTCGTATTCTCTGGCCATCCAACATTTAGGCCTACAGATCCTGGAAAAATACCAGGCCTCATTTGCTTTGGCATTGTAAAAGGTATCAACAATAATATGGTTTTAGCGTTGCCTGGTCTTATCTTTGATCATTCACTGGTAATGATTAAATTATTTAAAAAAAACTACAGTTTACGACTCCTATTGCTTAACCTCTTCAAAAACTAACTGGCTCAAGTATTGTAAGCAGTCGCTTTCCACCTTCCGCGAATCTCAGCGATTCATCGTTCTTGCCAATGGTGAACGGTTTGCTGCATTATATCTTGCGCAGTTTCTCTCGTGTTTTTACCCATCTTGGCTTCTCGTTGGTGTTTGCTTTCGAGGGCCAAGAGATCGATAGGGGTTCAACCGTTAATACCAGAATTGCCGGCTCCGATACAGTACGGTACGCTGAAGCTACTCGCAGAGCTTCGGTTCGTTGCACGGAGGATAAAACTTTTCTTCGGACATGCACCTTTAGCTTATCAGCCAACAATTCGCTACCATACAGTAGAATTGAGTGCGGTATCATCACAAGAAGCATCCTCTTGGTGGATATCGGTCCTCCAATGTTTGCCATTAGTCTGCTGTATTATATTATATAAAATATAATTATATTTGAAAGCTAAAGAAAGCATTTAATCCAAATACTTGACGAATTTGCATGGAACATTTTGATGAAGAGATCATAGAAACGAATTTGGTGGCTGAAATAGGCAAATCATTTTTTTTTAAATATATTAAATCAATTTTAAAAATATTAATTACAGGGTTTAGAATGAGAAGGTCTTTAAGGCCGGGTATTATTCCATCTTTGGACACAAATATAGAGCCCATAGTACAGGTTCGACTGAAGCGGCTGCAAAGGCTCAATAAAAAAGTGGTTGCTTCACTTCTATAGGAGTCAAGTTTAATATTTTATTTATCTATTGTAAATATCATAACAACTTACCAAAAGTTTTTTAGCTTAAATACAAAAGGCTTAAACCGTTGTACTTAGAACTACATATATATGCATGCATATCTGTATGTCTACCGTGTGACGAGATACGCAGAGAGAGCAAGTTTTCGTGCCAGCATTGGTGCAATCTTCTATTCTATCATTCTTGCAAGACAACGTTCAAAAAAAGGGCACATATTTCTTGTGCGTGAGAAAGTAGTAGTCAAGAAAATATGACATTTGAAAGACCATGGCCTCATTGACATTTCATTTATTTCATTCGTTTTTAATTAAATAAACATTCAACAGAGAAATTTTTCACACTATATTTACTTTTGTTCAGGCAGCTATCAGTTTTTATGTTTCTCGCAAAAACCAGTGTTGTCGTTTTACATTTTCAATAAAAAAAGGTAGGAAAAAACCGAATCAAATTTCTTGTGAGGTGCGTACAGCTTAAGAAAAAATGACTCAAGGAATTTTCTTGAGTATTTCTTTAGCATTTTTTTTTGTTTTTGAAGTTTTCGCTTTTCTTGAGAGGTCCATAAGGGTCTTGAAGCAAAGACTGATAATGTCCGCATTCCTGTGAAGAAAAATAGTCCACATGTATTGAAAACAGAGGTGTGTAAAAAAAAATACATCGTACACATCATACACGTAACAAACGAAAACAAAATATCTCTTCAGCGTAATATATCTTTCTGATAAGCAAAGTCAGCGTACTTCTCTCTCGGGTGGACAATTGCAGATACGGCGATATTACAGACAGGCATATTTCGCAACATGCATATAAAGCGAAAGTTAAGTCCTCAAAGTAACAAGCAACAAAAGTCACATGGTAGTAATATTTCCAATAATTTCTATAACCAAAATCGTTTTGCTGGTTAGTCAACAATCGACTCTTCGGACTTGAGAAAATTGTAACAACTTCCAAATGTTATAAGGATCCACCTATTTCTCTACGAGAACGCCGCTCCAACGCAATCGTGGAAAGTTTGGGTCAGCTAATGGCTAGGAATAAATTCCATATAAAATCTTTAATGAAAGATAAGATCGCGGAAAAAAAGTTTTATAATATCGCACTTCGATAAAAATAAAAGAGGCAAAATTATCAAAGGTATTAAATCTGATGTAGATTCGAACGAAATCAAAGAGGCTCTTAAAGATTCTGTCTTTAAAGCGAAATCCGTTTACAATATAAAAAATAAGATTAAACTATCACTATCACTATTTCAAGTCGAGCTTAAAGACGGAAAATTAAAGGCGGTATTTGTAGCATCATCGAATCATTGTGAGGAACCACACATGCAAAAAGGACCGGTGCAATGCTCAAATTGTCGCCGTACAAAAATATATTGTGCGCAACATTCAATATCTTTTGCCTGCGGTGATCTTCAGAATTTGTCACAATTCTCTTCACCCAAAACGTACATGATGCAAATGTTCATTTCAACGAGTCAGTTACTGCTAAACTGGTAGCTGAGTTACCTGATATTGGTTTCAAAATTCTAACACAGCTGTTAGATGCTATATTTCTAACTGACTATTTCCCTTCAGCTTGGAAAATATCAGAGGTAATCATGATTCCTAAACCCGGTAAATTTAAACATAACTGGCTAATAAGAAACGGGTTCGAGGATAACAAGGACTGCTCGGCAATTTTAATTTATATTGCTCAGGCATTTGATAGGATCTGGCACGATGGTCTCATATTCAAAATCCGCAAATTCTTGTTTGCAAGCGTGCACCAGATACTAAAATCGCTGGTATAGAGTTAAGTACAAGGAGTACGTTGCTCCAGACTTGAACATTAAAGCAGTTGTCCCACAGGGAACCGTACTCGCACCGATTCGGATCTACCCATAAAGAATCGTCTTAAGACATCAACGTTTGCGGATGATACGGCCATCCTAAGCTCTCATAAAAATCTGCTAATCGCCTCGATATATCTCAGTGAGCACTTAAAAGTCGAGAACTTGGTGGCAAAGTGGCGTATTCGTGTAAACGAAACCAAAACTTCCCACTTAGCGCTAGAACAGCAAATCAAAACGCACACAAATGAAACTGAAAGCACGAGAAATTAATTGCTTATTTAATAAAAAATCAAGTTTGCGCCTAGAACACAGAGTTCTACTGAACAATGGAATCATAAATCAAATTGGATGTAAGGCCGTAAGGACTGTGGAGAAAAGCTAGGTCATCTCCATCCTTCGTGAGGAGCAGCCACCTTGTCGGGGTACTAAGGTTTAAATGATTGCAATCACGCAATGGGTTCGGATGGTGGAGCTTCGACTTTTATGGTATTACCCTAGCCGGGCTGATGTTGGGGACCGTATTTGTTTGTCCACGAGAGCGTCCTCTTGCTGCTTGTACTGGGCGCGCGTGTACCTGCAAACCTAGAATCACTCTTTAAATTGAAACACTACATTACACTTTTAGTTTTAAAACACCCAGAAACTTTATTCTTAAAATACTAATTCTTATATACTATTCACATGAAACAATTACAGTCTACGAATTGACTTTTCCAACTAACCTACTGAATGTAGAAGTGTCGTCGGTTCATTCAAAATTCCCTTCGTCAGCTTGACTGCGGAACTGTGACACCCTAAAAGTTTACATAATAATTAATACATAAATACTATTCATTTACAATATTTGCACCCTAGAATTATGTGCTCTCTTAATGAATTTAATCGCGTAAAGCTAACCACACCAAATGTGTAGTATCTGTTGGAAGTCGGTGCTGTGAGTCAACTACGCGTAGGTAGCTTGATTCTAACTCACAACATCCCTCCCCTCTTTCTAAAAGAAGTTAATGCAACTATATTAAATCTTTACAATATTTTGCTTGCACTGCAAACAATTATGTGCATCGATTTAACTCTATAGTATATACATATAATGTGTTTTATTTTTTTTTCTTCTTAAAATCGCCTTATTTGGGTTCTACCACGCTTTTTTTCTCTTTTTATTCTCTTCTTTTCCATATTTTTTTCACTAGCTTTTCTTTTGCAGTTTTGTTTTTTCGTTACTTTATTTTTGTTCTTTTATTTTTTTCTATCATTTTTTCCTTATATTTTTATAATTTGGTCTTTTATAGACTCTTTTCTCATTGCCGTATATACAAACATCTATACAATAGCACAATTCTATTTTATACCTAAAATCTCATATTATACTGCGATCTCTGCTACGTGCTGGTTCAGTTGACGGCCGCTGTTGTCGGAGTGAGATCCTTCGATGAATTCCGCATACCCCTCCCTTCTTTCTGGACCGGTACGTATGATATTCGAGGCTGGCCATTTTGTTTACCATTAAAACTTCGTTTGTAGTGGCCTTCTTCTCTCGATTTATATATCGTGAGTCTCGTGCTTTTTGGAATTTGACTTCGTTGACCTCGATATGTAGACTATCGGTATTTCTCCGAGATACACGGTTAATGACGCAATTAGCGTACTCCGATCAGATAACAGTCTCTGTGTCTTCTTCTAGTAAATCAATTTCATAAGCGAATAATCTTTCTTATGTTCATCCTCTAGATTGAACATATACTTTACTGAAGCAATTTACTTCCGTAAGACAAATTTCCTCTGCTTATTATATTTGGTGGTGGTTTCAGTCACCTCCTTATGCTTTTGCCCATATTCAACTTATTCAAAAACAATTCTGGTCAGATTGTGAGCTACTGGGTGGACATTATAACTGTCCAAAGCAAAATGTGACACCGCAAGGAAACTTGTTAATTTTTCCATTGTTTGTCAATAAACCCATCCAAAATGTGGTCAAACATTGCGGCCATATGCTGTTTCGAGAATATCACATTAGTCGCCATTCATATCCAATCCATCGAATAATACGTTGGTCCTTTAGTCCGCACCGTCTTCCGATATACGCTGTTCCCGGAACTTCCTGCTTCGATTCACATCATCAGAGCTGAATACTTATAAGAATTTTCTTAAATTTTTAGTTAATATTTTAGTTTGATATCTTTCTATGTGTAACTTTTGTCGAACATTTCATAAGTTAATTTAGTAAATGAATTTCAAAATTATATAATATTTAAATAAATATCCTATATATACTATATATACTCTTGGGTATAATTTTCCTATTTAGTATAATTTATGTTTCCTTTGATTATTACACTTATTCCATTATAAATATAGATTTTAATAATTGTATTTCTGTGACTCTAATTATTTTCTAAACTACTTTTGTTTTTAATGTGAACAGATTATAATTTTTTAATTTAAAACTTTTCTCAATGCAACTATATTTTGAATATTTAATATGTAATAATTCGTTCTTAATTTGTGAAATTGGTAAGAACCAAAATTCGTTTAGCCGTCAGGTACACAGGGGGACTAACATATAACACATTGTGTACATGCCGTAACTGTGTATACTGATTGCAGTGCGACTACATCCTGTTCGCGGGGGCGGCTAGGAACAGGTTTTCAGAAATATTTTCTGAAAGCGCTGGCTAATCGTAGTCGGGCGGAGAGTAAACAACTCTCTTAAATAAAATATTTTTGTCTTTCCTCAGACATAAAATAGGTTGCGTTGGGCCAGTGACCCGACCGTAAACCAAATTCACTCAAAAAACGGAAACAAGCCTCTGAAATAATAACAACCACACGACGACCACCATCAGCTTTAAATCAATGACACGAATTGGAACATGGAACGTTCGCTCTCTCTCTGAAACTTCAAAGCTCGCACAGGTTTGCAGGGAGATGGAGCGTTATAAAATTTAAATTCTCGGCCTATCTGAAACCAAGTTCGGGCAAGGAGAATTTCACACCCTCGAAAGCCACTATTTTATCTACAGTGGCAACATACAAAAGCGTGCAAACGGTGTCGGCATTCTAATATCAAAGAAATTAAAAAGCGCATTAATGGGATACAAGCCGATCTCCGAACGTATAATAACTGCCAGATTTAAGAGCAGATTTCGTAAAATCACAGTAATTCAATGCTACGCGCCTACGGAACCAGACACATACGATGCCGAAGAAGCGTTCTACAACTTGCTAGACTCTACCATAAATTCTGTCCCAAAAGGCAATATCATCATGACATTGGGCGATTTCAACGCAAAAGTAGGCAACGACAACAGCAATGTCGAAACACTCATGGGTCGGCACGCCTTAGCATCAGGTAGAAATAATAATGCAGAATGATTGATTGAACTTTACTCCAACCACAATCTCTTCATCGGTGGCACAAAATTCCCCCATCTAGATATCTATAAATACACATGGAATTCTCCCGACGGCCGAACTCGCAACCAAATCGACCATGTTTTAATAAGCAGACGGTTTCACAACTCCCTCCTTGATTTGCGCACACGCAGAGGTGCGGACGTATTCAGCGACCATAACCTAGTTGTATGTCAACTCCGCTTACGCCCAGAAGGCATCAGGAAGCAACAGAAGCGAAAGATGACACTTTATCTGGAAAACTTCAAAAACCCTGCAACGCTCCAACTTTACCAGGACACACTGTCTACTACCATGGCACTCTACGAGCATGGACCGTCCTGGCAACAAATTCAAAAAGCCTGCACACAAGCTGCGGAAAAAACAGTTGGCCTCCAACATCGCAAAAGAAAGCCATGGATAAGCAACACCACCTCGCAATATATCGAAGAACGTAGAAGGATGAAAACCAAAGTAAACACTGTTTCATTATCCGACCGCAACAGCTTTCTCAGCGCGTATAATGCTTTGCATCGGCAGGTCAAAAATAATGTAAGATTTGATAAAAGGGCATACGTGGAGGGAATTGCTGGTGAAGCAGAGCGATCAGCAAACTGTAACAACTTGCGGGGCGTATATGCAGCCATAAAAAAATTGAGTAATACGAAACCTAACATTCCGCCTATCAAGGCTAGTGACGGTAGCATCCTAACCTCTGACGAAGATCAACTCGCGCGCTGGAGAGAATTTTTCGTGGACAACAGCGTAGAAGCGGAAAACAACACTGCACCCTTCTTTGCTGAACAGCGAAGAAGAAACGCAATATGGCGCTCTCTACAAAATTGCGGAGTTCCGGACAAGGTCATCGAGCTCATTAAGAACCTATATAAAGACGCGAACCTTAGTGTGCGTTATAAATCTAAAAATAGTGCCAACTTTAATATAAAGAGAGGCGTTAGGCAGGGGTGCGTTCTGTCACCACTGTTGTTTATAGTGGTCTTGAATGATGTCCTTAGGCGTACTAATGCGGAGACGGAGGAGGGGTTACAGTGGAGATTAAACCATAAACTCAGCGATTTGGACTACGCTGATGACATCTGTTCCATGACGCACACTTTAGCAGGCGCCTCGTCAAGAATACGCCAACTAGCCGTAAACGCTCATGCAGTTGGCCTCAAAATCAACTTCTCCAAAACTAAACTTTTGCGACTGCAAACTGCAAATACATCTCCACTCACTGTACTGACAAATGGTAACTCCACCATCAACATTGAGGACGTTGACAGCTCTGCTACCTTGGTAGCTACAAAACAAAATATGGGGGTGCAACATCTGATGTGGCAGCACGCATAAACAAAGCACGGTCTGCATTCCGGAATTTAGATCGAATTTGGCGTTATCGTGTGATATCGCTGCGCACAAAAATACGAATATTTAACACCAGCATAAAACCTGTTCTGTTGTATGGGTCTGAAACATGGTTGGTCTCAGAACAAATAACAAGACAACTTCAAACTTTTGTCAACAATTGTCTACGAAGAATCTGTCTCATTTTCTGGCCGACAACGGTCATGAACGAAGACCTGTGGCGCCTCACCAATAGCGAGCCTATTGACACAGAAGTTAAAAGACGCAAGTGGAGCTGGATAGGACACATTCTGCGTAGAGAAGACACCAACATTGCAAAGATGGCCTTTCAATGGAACCCACATGGTAGTCGGAAAGCAGGACACCCACGACAAACCTGGGTACGCACTATCCACGCCGAAAGTCACCACAGAGCCAGAACGAAATAAGACACCTGGCTGCTGATAGAAACCGTTGGAGAGCTTTTGTGACCGCCCTATGCTCCGACTAGGAGCGACATTTGACTATTTTATAATTATGTCTTTTAGTTAACTTTGTTAGCATAAGTATAGTTTTATTGTGTCAAATGTCATGGAATTAATAATAATAATAAAATTCGTTTAGAAAAAATAGAATTTCTTTTAAATCATAGTCATTCTTTTTCAATTTATTTGTTCCTCATATATTGGTTTCTTTTTATTACATTTTGTTTTTTGTTTAAATAATTCATAATTTGTTTCATATCATTTCTCTGTGTATATAATATCTTTTTAAATTTTCCAATTCTTCTGCCCTCTGACATAAACAAAATTTTATATCAATTCTGGGAAAAACTAGTTGCCCATCTTACACAAGCGAGTGTATAAAAGATAAACCCGTTCATGTGAAAAAATTGTCCATTGAATGACTCAATTTTTTATTGCATCTAACTACTCTATATATTTGAATTTACTACTAGCCTGGTATGTATATATACATTAACAAGTGTATTTCCCTACACCATCCAACCTCCTTTTATATGAATACATACATACATTCAAGGCATTTTACAATTAATTGCCAACGTTATTACCTACTTTGTAATGGTAAGCTAAATATATTGTTCTAATTCAATATATATATATATATATATATATATATATATATATATATATATATATATATATATATATATATATATATACGAGTATATATATATATATATATATATATATATATATATATATATATATATATATATATACGAGTATATATATATATATATATATATATATATATATATATATACTCGTATATTGTAATGTTCATTGTTTAAAAGAGTGAACAATATATTAAAAAGTAAAGACGCCCTGATATGGAATATATTATGGGTTCGCCCTTAACGTTGCAGATATCCTTTTAAGGCGTGGATAGAACGCCGAGAAAATAGGCCAAAGGCCGCTCTTGGAACATAAGCCTCAAGGCTCAGATTATTCTTTTTCCCCAACAGGGCAAAGATAAATAATGAGACAAGTGTTTCTATTGAGTGTCAGCACAAGTCTGATTTTAATTTTTCATTTTCGTTTACAAGAAACTTCTTACGAACTATTTCTTATTCACCAATTAATATCAATTCACTTGCTCTTGCATAACTTATTTAAATACATAATATGCAAGTAAAGGAAAGGTATTGATTGGTTCTTATTAATATTTACATATTCACTGCAGGGGAAATCCTATGTATTTTCCATATGCCTGCTTATCATATGTTTGCTGCAGCACCGACTGTCAATTCTGCATCGACAGTTATTTCAACTGCATTGCCCGTGTGCCATTTGACACCCTTGCACATTAAAGAGTGCAAGCGCGCCGCACCAGGCAATTGAACTGCTTTGCTGGTCGCACAAGGCAGCACGCTACAGCTTGCATACTCCCGCTCAAGTTATGCGCTATGATGAGCATGCATGCATACATACACTACATCCTTCCCCTACAAGATTTATTTATACTAGTTGACAATAAAAGGCAAGCTATATAAATATGTAATTCTTCTTTTAAAATTTCTTATGCTTACATTTAATTAGGTTATTATTATGTATTTTTACAATATTGTTATTTAATTCTATGTAACTATTTGGACCTTTTTGTTTTATGATTTTGTATGGTCCCTTATATGGTAAGTCTAGTTTCTTTCTATTACAATTTCTTAAATATACATAGTCACTTTCTTTAAATTTAGCTTTGCTTACATGTTTTTGGTTCAGATTTTGCACAATTTTATTTTGTGTTAACAATGTGCTAGCTTGTTGCTGAGCGAATTTCAATTTTAATTTCAATTCATTGCAATAATTATCAATATCATATATCATCTCTTCATCTCTAAATATTTCACATGGTAATGTGCATAATTTTCCGTAAACCAATTCGAAAGGAGTGTAACCTGTAGTTACATGGGGTGTGGTGTTATAGAAGAATGTGTAATATGGCAAAATTTCATCCCATGTGTTTTGCTGTTGTAGGCACATAAGGTACGCATTTAGTACTCTATGGTTTCTTTCAATGGAACCTAAAGATTCATGATGAAACGGGGCTGAAACTGTTTCTTCAATATTTAAAAGTTTACATATGTTGTTTAATAACTCGTTTGTGAATTCAGTTCCCTTGTCTGTCCTTAATTTTCTAAAACATCCATTCTTCAGTATGATATGCTCAACTATTGTTCTAGCTACATTTACTGCATTTTTGGATTCTAAAGGAACTGCAATCATAAATTTTGTTAGATCACACTGAGCTGTGAGAATGTATCTAAAGGCATTTGACAGCCGTATGGGTCCTACAGTATCAATTGTCATTAGTTCAAAAGAGCTGCTCGGTGTTTCTGTGACAGTGAATTGTTCTTTTGTGTGACGTAGAATTTTAGCTCTTACACACGTATCACAATCATTTATGTATGCTTTTACCATCTTCCTCATACCTTTCCATATATATTTCTGTTTCAGTCTAGCTACGGTTCTTTGTATGCCACTATGCCCACCATATTTTGTGTCATGGTAATTTTTTATCAATTGCTTCATTTCAACTTTGTCTGATATTTCTATGGGAGGTTCATATATGAGCAACTTGAAACCATTTGTTTGAGTTCTCTTGCAGATTATTATAAATTCTCTTAAATTCTGATATTCCTATTTTAGTTAGTAGGTCGTCATCAGATGCTATGCATAGTCTTTCTATATGTGCATTGCTCATTTTTGATATGAGATTCTTCAAAACCAATTTTACTTCTGGTAGAGTGTCATTCTCATATCCTGCATTCACTAATGGTTTAACTGCTTCTATTTTTAAATTGGGCCTCTTTTTATTTATTTTCATTCCTCCATTATTTATTTTTTTTAAATTGCAATTTATTCATGTTTTTAGTATCAGATATCGAAGTTGCATGCAATATGTGTAGCTGATCAGACTGCACTGGTTCACGCGTTTCAACATCTGCTCTTGTTACAGAATCTCCTGTGTTCTGTTTTTCAGTATTCTCCGCTTTTGAACGTTTTCCCGTCATGGCTCGGTTTATAACATCTATGCTCTTTGGTAGCATGTTTTTTAGTTCATCAGACTGAAGCGTAATTCTTGATAGGGCATCGGCATTAGTATTCATTTTACCTTGTTTGAATAGGATAGTGAAATCATTTCCATGAGATCCATTCTAATTCTGGTAAGTTTTGAAAAGGGATTTTTGTGTGTGAAAAGACTCACAAGTGGTCTGTGGTCAGTGTCTACTATGAACTTTTTGCCAAATAAATATGGCCTAAAATAGTTAATACCCCAATGAATCGCCAAAAGTTCCTTCTCAATTACTGGTTTGTTCAACTCATGTTTGTTGAGTGTTCTACTCGCATAAGCGATTGGCTTATTTTTACCAACCTCTCCTCGCGATAAGATTGCACCTAACGCATGATTAGACGTATCAGTGGTGAGTATAAAAGGTTTGGTGAAATTTGGGTAACTTAGTATAGGAGGAGATATAAGTTTTTGCTTAAGTGTTTGGAATGCAGTTTCACATTTGTCGTCCCAATGAAATATGGCATTTTTCTTTAATAATGCATTTAAAGGTTTTGCAATATGTGAGAAATTGTTGACAAATCCTCTGTAATAATTACAGAATGCAACAAATCTTCTCGTGTCATCAGCATTTAATGGCTTAGGGTAGTTTTTAATGGCATCATTCTTACTTGGATCGGTAGTGAGACCGTTAGCAGTGACTAAATGACCTAAATATACTACTTCGGATTTTAGGAAGTTACATTTGGTAGGATTTAACTTTAAATTCATGTAAAGTCATGTCCAAGGTTGAGAAATATTTAGCTTTATTTAATTTATCTATCACGTCATCTAAACGAGATAGTGGAAACTTGTCATCTACTATCTTTTTGTTTAGTGCTCTAAAATCAACAAGCAATCTCCATTTCTTCTCATCATTATTACTCTTTGTAGGTACAACCAGTAGGGGAGAATTGTATGGGCTAACAGATGGTTCAATAATGTCATTTTGTAGAAGTTCATAGGCTTGTCCATCTATCTCATCTTTTTGTACATTTGGTAGCCTATAGTTTCTTATATATACTGGAGTGCTGTTTAGGGTGGATATGTTTGCTCATAAAAATTATTTACTGATAAATAAAAAATATCTTGATATTTGCGACATATGTCGACTATTGAATTTTTCAATTTGCTACCTAATTTGTTGAGTTTTAGAAGATCTTTGATTTCTGAAAATCTATCATCATTATTGTTTGTGGTATTTTTATTTCTTGCTACAATATAAATGTTTGCTACAGGTTCTACTGTGAGCGAAATATTTTCCAATGTTACTTCAGCTTGTTGTATTTATAATCGCTATGTGTTTATGTCCATCTTTGGGTCTCAAAGTATTGGCCACAAAAACACCCTTTGCTATTTCCATGCTGTATACTAAACTGTCCTCTGCCATTTGTACTAACAGAGAGTGTAAGTTAACGTAACATATGCAAAAACTTCAATATAAATGAATATGCAAGCCACTCAGTGCAATTGCACTTCATATTGCACCAGCGGTCACACGGTCTACCTGTGGTGGCATAATTGCACGCGCGGTTCGGATGACACAATTATGCTAACGTAGCGTCTGGAGCAGTTCCGCCGGTGGGAACCGAAGCAACTGGAAGGAAGACATGCAGCGGCAGCATGATCACCCCAAGACAGCGAGCCTTATATTATTTTCAACTTAAGTTAGTTCTAATTTGAAGTTATCTAAATAAAGACGTGCCAAGAGCACAATAAAAAATAAAAAAATATTTTTTATTTTAAATCGACATAAAATAATTTAACTGGCGCCCGAGCAGGGACCAGTCGCGAAATTCGGAGTCTGACCGCGAACTTTTAAAAGGATACGTTTTGAATTAAAAATAATTTTCGTTCGTACATATAATACAAAAGTGGAGTGACAAAAAAAAAATAATAAGCATTGAATGCTAAATAAAGAAGTTTAAAAACAGTGCAAAAATTAGTTAATTAACTGTGAAAACATTTTGTTGGAAAAAAATTTTTATATGCTCCGCTTCCTGTAATTAAAAATAAAATTAATCTACGCAATTACTAAAACAATATACATTGCCCAATGTTACACACGAACTAACGTAAAACAAAAAAAAAAAATCTAAAGGAAACCAAATCACTAAACTAATAAACTTCGTGGAAATCAAAAAGTTCGCTGGGAAAAAATCTTCGGAATCTGGCTGGTCCAAAAATCCTGTAGTGAGTGTTATTGGTGATCGAAAAATCTAATATCTCATAATATTAGTGATCACAAAATCCAATAAAGAGTACTATTGGTAATTTAAAAAAACAAAGAAAAATCCAATTACTAGTGCCCTCAAGTAGTGCCCGCGTATTGGTAAACAAAAATCCTTTAGCAAGAGTCCTTAAGTAGTTCGAAGCTAAAGGTCGCGGAAAAAAAATCCTTGTAGGATACTCGCGCCGACTTAGTACAGAGAAAGAGGCCCCTAGTAGCTTTTAAGCAAACGGGACGCGTTCCACGCATGCCGCTCTGTCAAAACTTTAATTGAATTAAAAACAATAATTTAAAAAAAAAGGAGAAAAACAAAACAACAAAAAAAAATAAATATTCTGAAAATATTTGAAATACTAAAAAGAATGAAAACAAAAGAATACATCAGCTAAAAATCCAGTTAAATCGCTTAATGAAAATCCCAAAAATTGGTGTAAAATAAATTTTGAAATATTGCATATGAAAAAAAATAAAAAATAAAAAAAATGAAACAAGATTTCTATACTGGTAAATGAAGAAAATATTTGCGTGAAATTTAACAATAAAAAAGGAAAAAGAGATAAGAAAAGATACGAATTTAGAAAAACTATATACTCACGCACAAATTTGAAATTCGAAAAAATCGAAAATACAAATAAATATTAAGAAATAAAATTCTGTAACATTTAAACAAAAGAGGAAAACACATTCCCTAAAAACTATTTGATAATTTTAAGAAAAAATTCAAAAGAAAATACCTATTGTAATTTTGGGAAAAAAAAAAATCAAAATGCAAAACGAATCCATTCTTAAACCCTCCCCACCTTGACCCTTCCTCAAGCTCCTCCTCCACGCAACAGCGAACAACCCAAGGCACCGCATTAGAAAGCATGGTGTCTACCATGGTTAACCGAATCTTGCAGGCCGAAGGACGGGACATACTAAGATCCCTAGTAAACCCACAGTCGGAATCAAATGAGGCAACTGACCAGACTATCAATGAGGAATATAGAAATGACATGTCGGATTTAGACAGGATTCCCGATGTGGTCAGATGTCTAAGAGCATTCTCAGGAAAAGCAGGGGAATTCAGCTCCTGGAAAAAGAGCGTAGGCAGGATTTTGAATATTTATGAGGGTTCAAAAGGAACTCCTAGGTACTTTGGAATATTAAATGTGGTTAGGAATAAAATCGTGGGAGAGGCAGACATGGCCCTCGAATCCTATATCACTCCGCTCGACTGGAAAGCTATTTCAAAATGCCTAACAATGCACTACGCTGACAAACGTGATTTGGGTACTTTGGAGTACCAAATGACATCATTGACTCAAAAGAACTTGTCAGCAGAAGAATTTTACCAACAGGTGTATAAGCATTTGTCATTGATCCTTAATAAAATAGGCTGTATGGAGATAGGAGCGGAGTCCATGAATCTCTTGACGCAAACTTACAGAGACAAAGCGCGGGACACATTCGTTAGACAACTTAAATGCGACATGCCCAAGTTGCTGGGCATACGCGAGCCGGTAGACCTGCCACAGGCTCTACATCTTTGCCTAAAACTTCAGAACCAAAATTATAGAATAAATTACGCGATCAATACACATACAAACACTAAAAGGCAGATATCTCAACCAATGCCACCACATAAGGGATACTTTGGCAATAACAATTTTTATCCTCAGCTGGCGCACTTCCCCAAATTCAACAACAATTACAACAATCATAGGCACAACCCCTAAAATCAACGCCCTTATTTCAATAATTCTAACTTCCAAAACCAATGCTTCCAAAATGATCGGTTCCACTATGCACCTCCAAGACCAATGGCACCTAAGCCACCAGTACCTATGGAAATAGACCAGAGCCTCCGGACAAGAGCAGTAAACTATGCCAACAGGCCACAATCAGGATTTGCACCCAAACGTGAGGCAAGCAGCCAGCATGCTGGAATTCCATATAAGACGCAAAGAAACTTCCATATCAATACAGCCAACGCCTATCTCAATGACTTTAACCGGACTATAGCGGAGGAGGAAAATCGTGGTAATCAACCTTCTAATGAACATGAAACAGGTGCATCTCACGAACAGGTTATTGTAGACTATTCGGACATCTATTTTTTAGGAAATCCTACTCGTCGCTCCCATGCGTCGAAACAAGGACAGAGAGCGGCGAGATACTAAAGATATTAATAGACACAGGGTAAAATAAAAACTATATTCAGAATTCACTAGTACCAACACCCACACTTAACAAGAGCCCATTCTTCGCCAATTCAATAGGTGGAGACATCCAAATAACTCACCATACCGCAGCACATCTTTTCGGCCAAAATGATATTGATATCAAATTTTATTTGTTACCTACCTTGAAATCCTTCCATGCGATCCTTGGAAATGATAGCCTTAAGGAGATAACCGCTGTAATCAAAACTGAACATGGTTTCATGTCAGTTCGAAATGGAATAAAAATTTAAATTAATCAAATGTCATCACAGGGCGTGAATGCCATTGATATTTTATTTTATTTATTTTAAAGCGTTCACATATAAGACAGGGTCTTTTAAATGCGTCAAGAAGTATCCGAATAACAATGAATTATATATAACAAAAATTACTTAAAATAAGACTAAGAATGTAAGTTAAATTAAACTAAATTATTAGATCAGACAAATAAATAAGTTAAGATCAGATAAATAAATAATTAAACATATAAATAATTGAATAAATAAATAATTAACTTTAAAAATAAATAATTTTTCTGAAATAAGGAAAAGTCAGATCAGAAAAACAATGAATAAACAAAAAGGAAACAAAAAGTAGGAAAGCAGAAAAGAGGGGGAAAAAAAAAATAAATAAATAAAAAACAAAAAATAAAAAAAAATAGCATTAAGAGAAGTAGTGAAAAACTGCTTGCTTAAAGTTGTGCTTACTTGATATACTCCTAATTGCCAAAGGCAACGAATTCCACAACCTGATGGCGTTCACAAAAAAGAGTCTATTCGAGTTTAAATACTTGTAATTAGGGACTAAGAGGTTCATATTTCTCCTCGATCTACAAAACTTCAACTTTACAAACAAATAATTAGGTGTTCGCGTGTATATTAAGTTATGTAGAAATATGCAATTTCTAGCATCCATATAATTAAAAATATTGCAACCAAGGACCTGATTGCAAAACTTACTGATATGGTCAAACTTTCTTAAACCATATACATATCTTGTAGCATTATTGAATGCCACCTGCAACTTATGCCTGGAACCCGAGTCAAGTTTACCATAAACAACCTCTGAGTAAGTCATGATCGGCACAATAAGCTGAAGCACCAACCTCCTTCTGGTCTCAGCAGGCACAAATGATGCAGTCCTCCTCAAATTCCGTAAGGTATAGTATACCTTACTCACCACTGAATTTATGTGATCCTCACAGGATAGTACGGAGTTAATGTGGTATCCAAGGTTTTTTACTTTTCCAACAAATTTAAGTTTTGTATCATTTAGTGAAATTGTCGGTATATCAGAGGAAGGGTAACCAGACTTGGAAATCGGGAGGACATATGATTTTTGGGAGTTGAGCTTCAGCCTATTAGCTATAGCCCATTCTGCTATTATGATCAAGTCTTCGTTTACCCTAGCACATAAATCATCAATGAGACCAATAGGTCTGGACAAATACAATTGAAGGTCATCAGCATATGCATGCATGGTAACATGACGACACTTACTGAAAATGGACCAAGCACCGACCCCTGAGGCACCCCACAGGTTGAATTACTGAACGCAGACACATTCTTTCCCACCCTAACCCTTTGAGACCTTCCAACCAAGTAACTATTTAACATACGGACCGCCGAGCTGGAAAAACCAAAATTCAACCGTAGCTTTTCACATAGTAATGAGTGATCTACAGAATCGAATGCTTTAGAGAAATCTAACAGACAAAGCAAGGTCAAATGTCTCATATCAAATGACTCTCTGATATCATCCAATATTTTAACAACAGCAGTGGAGCAGCTGTGTCCAGGCCGAAAACCAGATTGGAGTGGGGAAATAAGGTCAAATTTTCTGACGTGTTCTGAGATTTGCTCAGCCATGAGAGATTCACATACCTTTGATAAAGCCGACAACAAACTTACAGGACGGAAATCAGACGGTACATTAGCATTGGACTTTTTAGCTATAGGGATAATCGTCGCTATTTTCCAAATACTGGGGAAGCAGGAGCTCGTTAAACAATGGTTAATTATATGGGTCAACGGGCTTAGAATGAAAGGCAAAATAAGTTTAATAAATTTAATAGGAATTCCATCCTCTCCGACAGCATTTGACTTTATCTTGTTGACACAGCGAGCAACATCATCTTCACCCACAGAAATAAACTCAAACACAAATGGGCATTCAGAAACACAGTCCCTCGCAACTACAGCAGACATATCATCAGCAGACACTGAACTACTACCAAAACAGTCATTCAGAATACCCGGATCAATCCGACAATCTTCAGATTTCCCATTGCATACCCCAGCTTGTCTCAAATTATTCCACAGCTGCTTGGAAGGTCGTGCCAAACATAGTTTGGACATGAAAAATCTGCGCTTAGCCAATTTAATAGTAGAATTTGCATCATTTCTAGCTCTTTTGTGCTCTTCCCATCTAGATGCAGTTGGATTTCTTTTCCACTGATTGTATGTTCTATGCCGTTTTTTAATAGCCAATTGGGCATTCTTCGTAAACCAGGGACAACTGCTGTTAGTGACAGAACGAGTAACAAGTGGAACATGCAAGTCAAACAAGGCACCAATTCTGTACATTATAGAATCCAGCTTTTCATTCACAGAGCTAAACAGCCTACATTCAGACCAATTAATAAGTGACAGGTCATTAAACAAAGAGTCAAGATTAATTGATTTATAGTCTCGAAAGGAAAAAGAATTTTCAGCAACCACTGGGTTTAGATTTACATTCACTGAACAAAAAATTAGATCGTGGTCGGATATAAACGATAATTGGTCAAAGATCATAACTGAAGAAATATCCGAAACCAGAAAAACATCCAACAAACTTGGAGAAGCATTATCTGCAAAGCGTGTTGGCATACTGGTATTCAGCACTTGCAGTCCAACTTCAGAAATTTTACAAATGAATTGCTTGGCAAGACTGTCCTTACATAACATGTTTATATTGAAATCACCACACACAATAAAATGATCATAATCGATTACACAATTTGACAAAGTAGCAAAGAACGGATCCAAACAGCAGTAACGATAAGGATTATATACACACGACAGAAAAACTTTTGTGCTATTGTCATAAATTTCAACATTTAGAAATTCCACATCTGAGCCTCCAGACATATTCAACAAATTCACTCTTAAATTACTTTTACAATATATTGCCACACCCCCGCCTTTTTTGTCTAATCTATCGTTTCGAAAAAGCTTGTAATTACCTATATTCAGGCAAGAGTCACCTATACCTTCATGCAACCAGGTTTCGGATACACAAATTACATCAACAGATGAATTCTCAAAGCAGTGTCTAACATAATCCATCTTAGAATCACTTAGACTCCTCGCATTAAAATGTACAATGTTTAATCCAGAGCGCTGGCTGCATAAAACGCCAATCAATGTTTTATGAACGTCACTGGAGGCAGAAACTTCATCACCCATAATTAGCATAAAAATACATATCAGCAACACAACAATAAGCACTACAGTAATAGAAGAAGCAGATAGTAGAGAAGAGGAAAATACTTAAAAAAATAGTCGAGCACAAGGCATATAGAGAGAGAGCATTTAAGCTATTAATATATGTAAATGTGCAATTTAACACTTGAATAAAAATAAAGAAGAAACTAAATAGTGAAGTTGAGAGAAATATAGAATAATAAATTAAAATAAAATAAATAGAATAATACATTAAATAGAATAATAAATTAAAATAATCAAGTAAAAGTTGAGTTTTATGCTCCAGTATAGCTTCTGCCGGCAACTGCATCTACGCTCTCTCTGCTACTCACTACTATTGCTTCAGCATTCGGATCGGCTCTCACAAAGACTCGGCCCCGAATTGTAAACGCTGACACTAGAAGTTTTTGTCTTTTGAGCTCATTGGCCCGACGCAATATTTCACGATTGTTAATCGTTAGACTCTCATGTACATAAAACGAGCTGTCACCCTGAACCCCAATATCATTTAGCAACAGCGGCCTTTTACTGGACTTGCGGAAGCCAGCAATGTGCTTGAGCAACTGACTTCTATCACGTGCCGAGTGGAGTTTCACCAAAATCGGAGCTGTAGTGGTTTTGCTCAGGTTTCCCTTACCTCTCAGACGGAATGCCTCTCTCACTAGTGGAGTACTGACATTAACCGCTTTGCAAACTTGTGAGAAAATAGCAGATACATTTTCAGCTGCAGCATGGGGAATACCATTGATAATCAAATCAGAGGATACCGCATCGTTCTCAAATTTGGCCACTTTATCACGCAACGTGGCTACCTCACGTCCAAGAGCCCGATTATCAGCATCTATCTCCTCCACAACAGCAACCCGCTTCTCCATTTTTGCCACAGCAGACCTGACATTGATTAGCTCACCAGATAACTCACTCATTCTCTGCATAACTCTCTCTTCAGCTAGTTTGACAGCTTCAGTTATGCTTTGAGTCACCTGCTTAACAATGCACTCCTGCTGCAGTTGAAGCTTCTCTTCAAGCAGCTGTAATCAATTTCGTGGTAGTGGTGAATCACCAAGTTTTTCATGTATTTGAGTAGGAGTCAAATACTGCGGCGAAGAGACGGACGTCAATTTTTTTGGCGCGGCTTTTCGAGTGGTAGGCATTGTTTCAAACCACAAAACATTCAAGTTGAAAGTCTTATTAAAAAACAAACAATCACTTCAAGAACAAAAACAATTCCACCAATCAAACAATTCCGGCTCTCCAATTTCCAAGATAACCCGTAAGAAATGACTTCCTCAAATTAGTCCATAGACATGCTAGCCTATTTGCTGAGCCCGACGAAAAATTAACTTATACAACTCGAGTAGTAGGAGAACACCCCCGTTTATATAAGGTGCTATCCCTACCCTATGTCTCTGAAGGATGAGGTCGAGAAACAAATCGATCAACTTCTGAACGACGGTATAATAAGGCCATCGAGATCTCCCTATAATTCACCTGTGTGGATGTGGGATAGTCCCAAAAAAAGCCGATTTATCAGGACAAAAGAAATACCGAATGGTAATTGATTACCGCAAACTGAATGCAGTAACAATTGCAGACCGCTATCCCATTCTTGAGATTAAAGAGGTAATTGCTCAACTTGGGAAAAATAAATTCTTTTCTGTTATAGACTTAAGAGTGGGTTTCATCAAATACCACTTCCGATATTGAAAAAACAGCATTTTCTGTAAATAATGGAAAATTTGAATTTTCAAGGCTTCCTTTTGGGCTGAAAAATGCCCCAGCAATCTTTCAAAGACGCTTGACGACATACTTCGCGAGCATATTGGCAAAATATGTTTTATTTACATCGACGATATTGTCATCTTTAGCAAAACTACAGCGGATCATTTAGAAAATATAGAGAAGATCTTTAGGACTTTGGAAGATGCCAACATGAAAGTTCAATTGGACAAGTGCCACTAAATTCTCTCAGAAGCTACCTCTATGGTGCAGCTAAAATAGTTATTTTCACAGACCACCAACCGCTTACATTTGCCTTGAGCAACAAAAATAATAACAGCAAAATGAAACGCTGGAAGGCAATACTGGAAGAACATAACTATGAACTCAGATACAAGCCAGGAACTACGAACGTGGTCGCAGATGCCTTATCAAGACTACCCCTAACTACACAAATAAATTCACTTACTGCCTCACAGCATAGCGACGAAAGTTCCTCTCATGACCGCATACCAGCGATCGAAGTTCCTATAAATGCCTTTAAGAACCAAATTTTCATCCTTTCTGGAAACCCTGATAATTATCAATTCGAAATACCATTCCCTACGTACCACAGGCATATCGTCACTAAATCAGAATACACAAATCAGGATCTAATTTCAATCCTTAGAAGACATTTAAACCCCAGCGTAATTAATGGTCTGTTTACAACAGAAGAAATAATGGGAAAAATTCAAGAAATTTGTCCCGAACACTTTAGTAGATACAAAATCCGTTTCACCCAAACAAAAGTCAATGATGTAACTAGCGAAACAGAACAGGAAGAGGAAATTCTAAAGGAACATAGAAGGGCCCACCGAAATGGGCGTGAGAATAAAATCCAATTATTAGAAAGGCTTTACTTTCCGAAAATGAATTCAAAAATTAACAGATTGTTGAAGGGGTGTAGAGCATAAGTATGACCGTCACCCCAATAAGCCCCAATTAAAAGAAACCCCAATTCCTGGATATCCTGGTCACATTCTATACATAGATATTTATAGCACAGAAAGGAAACTAGTCCTTACAGCAGTGGATAAATTCTCAAAATACGCGCAGACAATACTGATTCAATCCAAGGGAGTAGAAGATATCCCGGAACCACTACGCCAATTATTTTTCAATTATGGAGTTCCAAAAATGGTTGTGATTGACAATGGGAAGTCCTTAAATTCTGCCTCTATAAGATTCTTATTACATGACCAGTTAAGCATACAAATTTTCAAAACACCCCCTTATGTCAGCACAGTCAATGGGCAGGTTGAAAGATTTCATTCAACTTTGACGGAAATTATGAGGTGCTTAAAAACTGATGCAACTCATAGATCTTTTGAAGAATTGCTAGATAGAGCTGTGTATAAATATAACTGTTTCGTGCACTCGACAACAAGGAAGAAGCCAATTGAGGTATTTTTTGGTAGGAGAGGGTTAGCACGGATCCAAGCAAATTCGAAAAAGCAAGGCAGGATAATATCGCACGGCTAAGAGAAAAACAAAGCATCGATTTAGGGCAACAAAATAAGAAAAGGCATCCTATTAAAAACTATGAGCCGGGAGATGTCATTTATGTAAAGCTAAATAAAAGAGTAGGATCCAAGTTATCCCCACGTTACAAAAGGGAGACTGTTATAGAAAACAAGTCAAAGACAATAATAACTGAAACTGGGAAAGTTGTCCACAAAAGCAATATTAAAAGTTAGACTCTTTTTTTTAGGTTTCTTGTGGCCTCTTGCTTGGCCGATGTAAAAATTTTGGACTATCTAAACGCAGAATTGATAACAGTCGAAACAGGATCATCAAAAGTGCAGTCTGGGACGGTTAAACTGATTCATATAATTGACCTTTCCTCTTATGAAAAAATTATTGAAGACTTAAGAGACGAAGTCAACAACATCAACGACACAAATCCTCTTCATCCATTCCTTCGACACGAACTAATCCTCATCCAAAACCACCTAAACCGACTAAAACCTAGAAATAAGCGTTCATTAAATTTTTTGGGAAGCGCATGGAAATGGATAGCTGGCAGTCCAGACCATGACGACTTCGAAATTGTAAAAGGAAATATCAATGATATGTCATCAAATAATAACAAGCAAATTGCCATAAATAAAATGCTAATGGAAAGGGCAAGTAATATAACGAAGATCACAAATAATATTTTAAAAGTTTTCAAAGATGAAAAACATGCTCAAGATGCCCATGTAGCCAATGTTAAACTCAGACTAGATATGATAAAGGAAGAATTAATAAATGTAGAATATGCCGTGCACTGGGCAAAGGCTGGGATCATAAATTTATTTATATTGTCTAATACAGAAATAAACGTTGTAAAAGAAATTTTCGAAAAAGATGATATCCCATATATAAATATTGAAGAAGCCTTTGAGTTTGCATCTGTACAAATAACATCAAATTATACCACTCTTGTTTATATAATGAGCATTCCAACAACTAAAAGTGAAGCATGCAAAACATTGATTGTCAAACCCGTTAAAAAGGGGTCATTCATTAATAAAATCGATTTTGAGAAAATTCTGCAATGTAATAAAAAAACTTTTGGCATAAAAGACAAATGTAAAAATTTCAACTTTCTATCCATTTGTAAAGAATATGAAATAATTGACATAAGTAATTCACATTGCATTCCAAACCTCCTTCGGAGTGAATCATCCGACTGCCTTCGAACCAACAATCAACACATACATGAGGTAGAAGAGATCCTTCCCGACGTAATCCTGCTAAACCAATTCAATGGCACAATTACGGCTAATAATGATCAAATTAATCTGACCGGCACCTTTCTAATTTGGCATCACAATATTACCATCAACATAAAAAACAAAACCTTCTGTAACGAGCAAATAATATCTTCGAAGCCTATGCCATCTATCCTACAAAGAGGGAGCAGCTTTAAAGCGGTTGAAGAGCTACTCACGTTAGAAATTATGAAAGAACTCCATCTTAACAATACTAAAAGTATCGAGTTGATTGGCGATAAACAAATCTATCCTGTCATCATGGGGTCAAGCCTGTGGATATTGCTACTATCCGCAATCGCAGTTGTCATTGCAAGGAAATGTGTTTCCAAGGCAAAAACAAACCACAAATTGGTCATCGAAACTAAGCCAATACCGAATCCAAGAGGGAATTCAGAGCAACAGCCCCAAACGTCTGCAGCAGTAGAAACGGTAAACGATCTCTCAAATCCCATTTTTTTGACGACAGCCGAGCACGTCTGTTTTTGAGGGTGGAGGAGTTAACGTAACATATGCAAAAACTTCAATATAAATGAATATGCAAGCCACTCAGTGCAATTGCACTTCATATTGCACCAGCGGTCACACGGTCTACCTGTGGTGGCATAATTGCACGCGCGGATCGGATGACACAATTATGCTAACGTAGCGTCTGGAGCAGTTCCGCCGGTGAAAACCGAAGCAACTGGAAGGAAGACACGCAGCGGCAGCATGATCACCCCAAGGCAGCGAGGCTTATATTATTTTCAACTTAAGTTAGTTCTAATTTGAAGTTATCTAAATAAAGACGTGCCAAGAGCACAATAAAAAATAAAAAAATATTTTTTTATTTTAAATCGACATAAAATAATTTAACTTGTAGCACTTGACTTCTTGGTTGTATAGAGATAGAGTCAGCTATTTTTAGCTGTGTGCTTATTGGTACAGTAACTTGTTCGTCATTTATGTGCATTTGTAGTGTGCACGTTTCATAGTCTAATTAACATTGATGTTTCAATAGAAATGCATTTCTTATTATCTATAGTTTTTGGGTTGACATATTCATGTTTTATCAATGAAATGTCTGCTCCCGTATCTATTAAAAACTTTATATTTCTACCTGCTACTCTTATAACTATATAATTACTGTTTGTTTCTAAATTTACTGAGTTTATTACGTGCTCAGCATTTTCGCGGTGTGCCCCGGACACTCTTGGCCGGGGGTAGGTCAGTTTCCCTGCCTACCGTTGTTTTGTCGCGTATTGTAGTTGTTGTGATTTTGATGCGACTGATTATCACGGGCATTTTGGTATCTGTTTGTATTTTCATACCGCCGTGTGTTATTGTTGTAGTTTTGGTTCGACTGTCTGTCACGTTCGTTTTGGTTTCTGTTTGTATTCTCGTATCGTCGTACGCTGTTCTTATTGTAATTTACTTGCCTGTTCATGGTAAAATTATGTGGTCTATTAAACTGTGCATATGGTGTGCTTTCTGCTTCTAATTCTGTTGCTATTTGGATGGCTTCTGTTAATTTCTGCGGCCTAGCTGCTATTACTGTAGGTTTTAAATTGTTATTCAAACCCTTTTTAAATGCTGCAAGGCCTAACTGATCACTAAGCTTTCTTACTAACTCCTTGCTTTCATTACCCTGTTCACTGATCTGTATGCTACTGAGGCCTGCAATTAAGCTCTCTGTTTTTGTAGCATATTGGAATACTTTCAGTTTTCCTTGGTAGACAGTAGTCAGATTTGCTTGAATCTTATTTGCATTACTATTCACCCTGAAGTTTCTGTTGAGGGCGTCTGCTAGTTGTTCTACAGTGACTGCTTTCGGCTCAACTAGCAACTTATTGCGGACAGAGTCCGAAAATTTCGTTGCATATATAAATTCTACCAGTGTAGGTATGTGAGCGTTTGGAATAGTCTTTGCATACAATTCAACAAGACCAATGAATTTCGATAGAGTTGATATTTTGCCATCAAAATCTGGTATGATTTTTGCTGGTGTGCAAATATCGAAAGCTGGAACTGAAAAGTTGGGAAGAGGATCGGAAGTTGCCATAGTGTGTTTGTATTTAGATATTAACAAATTATTTATTTGTTTTTATAGGCCAAGAAATTCGTTTAGCTCGGCAGTGCTTAAGGTGCAACGAATGATTTCTGATTCTTGCAGAGTGTCTGCAATGAACTTGGAAGTATATGTGCGTGTTGGATTCTTCTTTAAATTTTTCAGAATCATGGCAACTTTCTGTAGCGACATTAATTAATTATAATGCCTTGAATAGTGATTAGAGATAATTTTCAATTACTGTATTTCTTAAAGAGAAAATATTGCATAATAATTAAAAATTTTGTTTTATGTTTTTATTTCATTCATCTATACTTTACTTAGTATATCTGTGCTTTTGCGGATTTGACGCTTAACATATTTCTTATAGTATTCGTTTATTTTAATTATTATTAGAATAAAAATAGCTAATCCTAAAAATTGTACTGTACTTTTATATACCGAATCGCTGCCATACAATGTCGTCATCTGGCTGTTTGCATTATTGTTATTGGGAGCTAGGATGATCTCCTCATTCTTCGTTTGTTTCTGCCCCATTTCTCAGTTTTTTTAATTTGAGTATTAGGCTCTTCTTTAATTCGCAGTCCTTTGTGATTGGGATAATGCGATGTAATTTTGATTGCGAAGCCTTACAGCTTTTCTGGATCTCGTTTTCCGCTTCTTCTGCTGCTGAGGTGGTATATTTGCACGCTTCTGTTGGCGAGCAAGGTAGCGTTCAATGGTCAATGGCTGCGGCCCTAGTGTTAGCGGGGTTGGTGTATATTTTTCCGTGGTTGGCTGTTGACACACCGGCTGTGGGACATACTCTTCTTGAATGTCCTTCGTGGCGCTTTTTATGTACGCCTCCCCCCTGGTAAAAATTTCATCAACTTCAGCCTGAGTCATTTAATTGATGAAGTCTACTGGGACTGGATTAATTATAGTAAAGTTGCTGAATAACGCTCCGAAATCCGTTTGGGCAGGATCGCTATGTAATGTTCATTGTTTAAAAGAGTGAACAATATATTAAAAAGTAAAGACGCCCTGATTCATTAGATATGGAATATATTATGGGGTCGCCCTTAACGTTGCAGATATCCTTTTAAGGCGTGGATAGAAAGCCGAGAAAATGTGGCAAAGGCCGCTCTTGGAACATAAGCCTCAAGGCTCAGATTATTCTTTTTTCGCCACAAGGCAAAGATAAATAATGAGACGAGTGTTTCTATTGAGTGTCAGCACAAGTCTGATTTTAATTTTTCATTTTCGTTTACAAGAAACTTCTTACGAACTATGTCTTATTCACCAATTAATATCAATTCATTCACTTGCTCTTGCATAACTTATTTAAATACATAATATGCAAGTAAATGAATTGTATTCATTGGTTCTTATTATTATTTACATATTCACTGCAGGGGAAATCCTATGTATTTTCCATATGCCTGCTCATCATATGTTTGCTGCAGCACCGACTGTCAATTCTGCATCGACAGTTATTTCAAGTGCATTGCCCGTGTGCAATTTGACACCCTTGCACATTAAAGAGTGCAAGCGCGCCGCACCAGGCAATTGAACTGCTTTGCTGGTCGCACAAGGCAGCACGCTACAGCTTGCATACTCCCGCTCAAGTTATGCGCTATGATGAGCATGCATGCATACATACACTTCAACCTATTTTAATTCCCCACACGCTAGTTTTCTAAGCGATAAACCGTAGCCTGCTGCAGTATGTAAATATCTGCAAATTCCCAATTTCCCATCGTATGTCTCTATATACTTACTTTTTTTTAAATATACATTCGTACATTCACTCTGTATCTTATACACATATAAACATATATACTCGTATACTTACTTCACCAGCGGTTCCGTTGACTCTTACGCGTCGAATTTCAGTGCATTAACTGCCGTATGTATGTATGTATTTATTTTAAGTTAAGTTTTATATTACTTACCCACGACTGTTTTATGATTTTTTGTTGAATTATTATTTAATATTTTAAAAAACATTTTTCTCTACGGTGCTTAATTCGGCTATAGTGCCTAATAGGCATATTTACATTACGTCAATTTTATTCGCCCGAGTTTAATTGGCACACTTCTGCTGGCATTGACTTTGAAAGTCGGAGCTGTGCTATTTGATATACACACGTACGCGTTTACGTTGTTATTCTTGTGTTTACACTGGTAAAACTCTGTTAACACATGTCTTTAGTTGTGTGGTGTCATGTGGAACAACTTCAATAAGTTATTATGTAGCTTTTTATGCTTGCCCTTAATTGTTACGACTGTTGTAACTGGGCTGCGGATCTCTGCTACTACATACGGACCTATCCAAACAGGTGAGAATTTGTTTCTTCTAGCCTGATTCTTCATTAGTACCTGGTCACCCACATGAAAGATTACTGGGTTTAGTACCTTGTTATAGGCTTCCCTGGCTACTCGTTTAGCACAATCCTGGTTTTCCCTAACCAATTCGTGCGCTCGCTGTAACTGATACTTTTACACTTTATATACTTAGCTTCAAATTTGTTGGCATGTTGACATCAAATCCGTAGAGTGTTCTAAACGGAGTTTGGTTCGTTGATACATGCACAGTATTATTGTGTACATGCAACCATTGATCCAAATTCGAGCCTTCCTTGACAAAACTGCGTAAGTACTCGGTCAGAGGTCGATGACTATGTTCCAATGAGCCATTCGCCTGTGGATGATATGGTGTTATATGCAATTTCTTGATTCCCAGCATTTTACACGTTTCTGAGAATAGTTTCGATACAAAATTTGAACCATTGTCGGATATCAAAACCTTAGGTATGTTGTACCGTGCTATAATTTCGTCAAAGAATGGCTAGGCTACCGTACTTGCTTGAGCATCGGGTATAGCCACGCTCGCCATATACTTTGAGAAATCGTCTTGGAACGCCAAGATGTATTTATTTCCCGGAACTGTCTCAGGTAAAATACCTACAATATCCATATGAACTTTATCAAATTGCTGTTGTGGTGTATCAGTTAACACCATTGGCATCTTTGTTAGCCTTGAACTCTTGTTGGCCTGGCATTTTGGGCAACTCTTTGTATATTTTTTAATGTCTTTGAGCATACCTTTCCATCCGTATACTCGCCTAATTCTGTCATGGGTTTATCAATTCCACTGCATGCACTCTAAAACTCATACCCTTAACTCCACTGTGCCCTATTCTGAGCGACCCCAGTATCCTGATGCATCCTCCAAAGGCTCCAGTAAGCGTTCTTAAATCCATTTGATTAATATCCAGCCCTTTCCGTAAAACACTAGATTTTACGAGGCTGGTGTACGCCCCGAATCTACCAAAAACATACAGCTTTCCACTAGCTGCTTCCTTGCAGGGTATCTAGATGAAGGCATCACCTATCCTGCTCATAACGAAACAACGTCCTTTTGTTCCCAACATGGACGCGTATCCACTTCCTAAGTCTTCAAATTTGTTTCTCCATGTACCGCAGTTTTCCTTTACAATTCTACAGTCCCTATAAAATATCATAATTATCCTGCCTATGAACTCTCGTACTAATTAAAACTTAACCTATGTACTAGAATCATCACAGATACCCAAATCAAAACGCTATCAAAATTTTTTTCCCGGAGAGCCTCTTGCTCCTCCCTATCTTGAACCATTGTTCTTACATTACTCGGTACGTGGTATTGGAGAGTCTCTTGCTCCTCCTTCTCCTGGACTGTAATTCCTACATTACCAGACAACTTCCGGCCTAACTATTACTTCCTTTCTTTAGTAGTAGTCTATCCCTGCATTCCGCTGCCCGATGTCCCATTCGTCCACATGAGAAGCATCTGAACCACTGTTGGGTGTTGCTTATCCTTGGTTCACTTCTGGAATTCCAATTTGGTCGCTGCTGACCACTCCCAGTGTTGAAAGGATTTCTTCCTTGGTTAATTCCTTCAGCTGAATTAACTCGGGGACTACTACCCCTGCTGTCTCTCAGGGGTGGATCAGGGCGCCTCGTACCTGGCTGCCTTCTACTTTGATCCCATTTAGTGTCTACTTGGCACTGTGTACTTGCCTCATGACCATATGTTTGGCACTCCATACAGCAGGCCGTGTTTTTGCGTGTAATGCACTCATTCCTTGTATGACCTTGCTTACGGCAGAACGAACATGTGGGTGCCCTCTGTACAAACTCCCTGTGCGGATTTCTCGGATTCGCGGCTCTGTTGGCGGAGATACCGGGATTATACGCTCCTCTGTATATGTTTGCAACGGAATTACTTCCCTCTCTGTTCATGACAGCGGCAGTTAAACTGTCGTGTCTGTTTTCGAAAATATGTACCTCCCCCAAACGGCCGTACTCCGTTCCCCGAGGACTTGTGCTCTAATTGCTTCTTCTACTAATTGCTCCAGATTTCCTGATCTGCTATTCAGCATATACATCTTTAGAGCGGAGTTGAGGAGTCCCACTACGAAAGTTGCTAACACCGACTTGTCAACTTCGTATAATAATGCTGTATCTCCAACGCCATTGAACTTATTTTTGATTATTTCCTGGGCCATCATCCGAAGTGACTCTAGACGCCTAGCAAACGTGCGTATATCTTCACCTGCCAGCTTCTTCCCGATTCTGATCTCTTGTGAAATGTCTTCCAGAGTTCTCTCCTTTAAATAGGTTATCTTTAGAAGGCCGTAAAGCTCGTTCACACTGGCGAATTGCTTTGGCAGCACAAGGTTGTATGCATCTCCAAATAACCTTTGCTTAACACAGTCGAAGAAGTCCTGCAACTCATCAGGGCATATGCTTCGCTTTGCAAGTTCACAACCTTGAATGAACCTGTTGAGTTCTGACCGTAAATCTTCTGAAACAGCACCAGTAAACACAGGTACTAGCCTGGCCACTGCCTATTAAATCTCCTCTATACCCATTTTACTTATTATTGTTTTACTTATGGCTGGTAAAACTGGAGCGATATCATTTTGGGTGGTTTTCAAATTCACTTCTCCCGGATCTGAAATGTACTTGACCAGTGACGGACTCAAAACTGATTATTCTTCGACCGCTTGCTCGTACAGGTGAAATACTGTCCACAGTTTTGGGGCTTTGCTGTACTGCTACTGCTTCTGGCTCTGTTTGCGTATATCCCTGATTTTTATTATTTATCGTACTTCCTGGAGAAAATAGCTCGACACCGATTTCAGAAACTTCCCCTTTGAATTTCTTCAATAAAAAATATTCTTGGCTTTACCATGCGGCTTTTCCTTTCTGGTGTTAAATATTCCGGCCAGCGAACTTCAGGAGGCAATGTCAATACTGTTTGTCTATATCCAGCCGATGCTGATTTAGATCTCTCCTTTTTCGGTGATGTCCTATTGGTCGCGCGTCCTCTTTTTAATTTTGCACACTCCTTTTCCAACAGCGCTGCTGCTTCCTCTGTTTCCATCAATCTCGGAGAAAGTTCCTTTATCTTATTCTCAAGATACTCTTTTGTGCTCTCAAAACCTCTGTTTTCTTATGAAACTTGAACAACTTTTCTTCTGTCCCTTTTTGGATTGCCGTTAAGGCTTGCTCCGCTACTTCTAATGGTGACACAGCTCCTCTGGCGTTCGGTTGTTTTCACAATTCCTGAGCTCCTTCCCTGCTTGTAGTTGTTTCGAACTGCTCGAATACCCTCGCGGTGAAAAGATTCACCTCTGTTCTTAATGTTCTTAACTCGTCCTGTGCGTCTTCTTTTCTTTTTAGCGGGCACCCATTCGGTGCCTCAATCGTTGCCAATTCCGTCTCGAATACTTTAAGCCACCCTGACACTAAATTTTCCACATATAAAACCGGAACTGTCTCAGGTAAAATACCTACAATATCCATATGAACTTTATCAAATTGCTGTTTTGGTGTATCAGTTAACACCATTGGCATCTTTGTTAGCCTTGAACTCTTGTTGGCCTGGCATTTTGGGCAACTCTTTGTATATTTTTTAATGTCTTTGAGCATACCTTTCCATCCGTATACTCGCCTAATTCTGTCATGGGTTTATCAATTCCACTGCATGCACTCTAAAACTCATACCCTTAACTCCACTGTGCCCTATTCTGAGCGACCCCAGTATCCTGATGCATCCTCCAAAGGCTCCAGTAAGCGTTCTTAAATCCATTTGATTAATATCCAGCCCTTTCCGTAAAACACTAGATTTTACGAGGCTGGTGTACGCCCCGAATCTACCAAAAACATACAGCTTTCCACTAGCTGCTTCCTTGCAGGGTATCTAGATGAAGGCATCACCTATCCTGCTCATAACGAAACAACGTCCTTTTGTTCCCAACATGGACGCGTATCCACTTCCTAAGTCTTCAAATTTGTTTCTCCATGTACCGCAGTTTTCCTTTACAATTCTACAGTCCCTATAAAATATCATAATTATCCTGCCTATTAACTCTCGTACTAATTAAAACTTAACCTATGTACTAGAATCATCACAGATACCCAAATCAAAACGCTATCAAAATTTTTTTCCCGGAGAGCCTCTTGCTCCTCCCTATCTTGAACCATTGTTCTTACATTACTCGGTACGTGGTATTGGAGAGTCTCTTGCTCCTCCTTCTCCTGGACTGTAATTCCTACATTACCAGACAACTTCCGGCCTAACTATTACTTCCTTTCTTTAGTAGTAGTCTATCCCTGCATTCCGCTGCCCGATGTCCCATTCGTCCACATGAGAAGCATCTGAACCACTGTTGGGTGTTGCTTATCCTTGGTTCACTTCTGGAATTCCAATTTGGTCGCTGCTGACCACTCCCAGTGTTGAAAGGATTTCTTCCTTGGTTAATTCCTTCAGCTGAATTAACTCGGGGACTACTACCCCTGCTGTCTCTCAGGGGTGGATCAGGGCGCCTCGTACCTGGCTGCCTTCTACTTTGATCCCATTTAGTGTCTACTTGGCACTGTGTACTTGCCTCATGACCATATGTTTGGCACTCCATACAGCAGGCCGTGTTTTTGCGTGTAATGCACTCATTCCTTGTATGACCTTGCTTACGGCAGAACGAACATGTGGGTGCCCTCTGTACAAACTCCCTGTGCGGATTTCTCGGATTCGCGGCTCTGTTGGCGGAGATACCGGGATTATACGCTCCTCTGTATATGTTTGCAACGGAATTACTTCCCTCTCTGTTCATGACAGCGGCAGTTAAACTGTCGTGTCTGTTTTCGAAAATATGTACCTCCCCCAAACGGCCGTACTCCGTTCCCCGAGGACTTGTGCTCTAATTGCTTCTTCTACTAATTGCTCCAGATTTCCTGATCTGCTATTCAGCATATACATCTTTAGAGCGGAGTTGAGGAGTCCCACTACGAAAGTTGCTAACACCGACTTGTCAACTTCGTATAATAATGCTGTATCTCCAACGCCATTGAACTTATTTTTGATTATTTCCTGGGCCATCATCCGAAGTGACTCTAGACGCCTAGCAAACGTGCGTATATCTTCACCTGCCAGCTTCTTCCCGATTCTGATCTCTTGTGAAATGTCTTCCAGAGTTCTCTCCTTTAAATAGGTTATCTTTAGAAGGCCGTAAAGCTCGTTCACACTGGCGAATTGCTTTGGCAGCACAAGGTTGTATGCATCTCCAAATAACCTTTGCTTAACACAGTCGAAGAAGTCCTGCAACTCATCAGGGCATATGCTTCGCTTTGCAAGTTCACAACCTTGAATGAACCTGTTGAGTTCTGACCGTAAATCTTCTGAAACAGCACCAGTAAACACAGGTACTAGCCTGGCCACTGCCTATTAAATCTCCTCTATACCCATTTTACTTATTATTGTTTTACTTATGGCTGGTAAAACTGGAGCGATATCATTTTGGGTGGTTTTCAAATTCACTTCTCCCGGATCTGAAATGTACTTGACCAGTGACGGACTCAAAACTGATTATTCTTCGACCGCTTGCTCGTACAGGTGAAATACTGTCCACAGTTTTGGGGCTTTGCTGTACTGCTACTGCTTCTGGCTCTGTTTGCGTATATCCCTGATTTTTATTATTTATCGTACTTCCTGGAGAAAATAGCTCGACACCGATTTCAGAAACTTCCCCTTTGAATTTCTTCACTAAAAAATATTCTTGGCTTTACCATGCGGCTTTTCCTTTCTGGTGTTAAATATTCCGGCCAGCGAACTTCAGGAGGCAATGTCAATACTGTTTGTCTATATCCAGCCGATGCTGATTTAGATCTCTCCTTTTTCGGTGATGTCCTATTGGTCGCGCGTCCTCTTTTTAATTTTGCACACTCCTTTTCCAACAGCGCTGCTGCTTCCTCTGTTTCCATCAATCTCGGAGAAAGTTCCTTTATCTTATTCTCAAGATACTCTTTTGTGCTCTCAAAACCTCTGTTTTCTTATGAAACTTGAACAACTTTTCTTCTGTCCCTTTTTGGATTGCCGTTAAGGCTTGCTCCTCTACTTCTAATGGTAACACAGCTCCTCTGGCGTTCGGTTGTTTCCACAATTCCTGAGCTCCTTCCCTGCTTGTAGTTGTTTCGAACTGCTCGAATACCCTCGCGGTGAAAAGATTCACCTCTGTTCTTAATGTTCTTAACTCGTCCTGTGCGTCTTCTTTTCTTTTTAGCGGGCACCCATTCGGTGCCTCAATCGTTGCCAATTCCGTCTCGAATACTTTAAGCCACCCTGACACTAAATTTTCCACATATAAAACCGGAACTGTCTCAGGTAAAATACCTACAATATCCATATGAACTTTATCAAATTGCTGTTTTGGTGTATCAGTTAACACCATTGGCATCTTTGTTAGCCTTGAACTCTTGTTGGCCTGGCATTTTGGGCAACTCTTTGTATATTTTTTAATGTCTTTGAGCATACCTTTCCATCCGTATACTCGCCTAATTCTGTCATGGGTTTATCAATTCCACTGCATGCACTCTAAAACTCATACCCTTAACTCCACTGTGCCCTATTCTGAGCGACCCCAGTATCCTGATGCATCCTCCAAAGGCTCCAGTAAGCGTTCTTAAATCCATTTGATTAATATCCAGCCCTTTCCGTAAAACACTAGATTTTACGAGGCTGGTGTACGCCCCGAATCTACCAAAAACATACAGCTTTCCACTAGCTGCTTCCTTGCAGGGTATCTAGATGAAGGCATCACCTATCCTGCTCATAACGAAACAACGTCCTTTTGTTCCCAACATGGACGCGTATCCACTTCCTAAGTCTTCAAATTTGTTTCTCCATGTACCGCAGTTTTCCTTTACAATTCTACAGTCCCTATAAAATATCATAATTATCCTGCCTATGAACTCTCGTACTAATTAAAACTTAACCTATGTACTAGAATCATCACAGATACCCAAATCAAAACGCTATCAAAATTTTTTTCCCGGAGAGCCTCTTGCTCCTCCCTATCTTGAACCATTGTTCTTACATTACTCGGTACGTGGTATTGGAGAGTCTCTTGCTCCTCCTTCTCCTGGACTGTAATTCCTACATTACCAGACAACTTCCGGCCTAACTATTACTTCCTTTCTTTAGTAGTAGTCTATCCCTGCATTCCGCTGCCCGATGTCCCATTCGTCCACATGAGAAGCATCTGAACCACTGTTGGGTGTTGCTTATCCTTGGTTCACTTCTGGAATTCCAATTTGGTCGCTGCTGACCACTCCCAGTGTTGAAAGGATTTCTTCCTTGGTTAATTCCTTCAGCTGAATTAACTCGGGGACTACTACCCCTGCTGTCTCTCAGGGGTGGATCAGGGCGCCTCGTACCTGGCTGCCTTCTACTTTGATCCCATTTAGTGTCTACTTGGCACTGTGTACTTGCCTCATGACCATATGTTTGGCACTCCATACAGCAGGCCGTGTTTTTGCGTGTAACGCACTCATTCCTTGTATGACCTTGCTTACGGCAGAACGAACATGTGGGTGCCCTCTGTACAAACTCCCTGTGCGGATTTCTCGGATTCGCGGCTCTGTTGGCGGAGATACCGGGATTATACGCTCCTCTGTATATGTTTGCAACGGAATTACTTCCCTCTCTGTTCATGACAGCGGCAGTTAAACTGTCGTGTCTGTTTTCGAAAATATGTACCTCCCCCAAACGGCCGTACTCCGTTCCCCGAGGACTTGTGCTCTAATTGCTTCTTCTACTAATTGCTCCAGATTTCCTGATCTGCTATTCAGCATATACATCTTTAGAGCGGAGTTGAGGAGTCCCACTACGAAAGTTGCTAACACCGACTTGTCAACTTCGTATAATAATGCTGTATCTCCAACGCCATTGAACTTATTTTTGATTATTTCCTGGGCCATCATCCGAAGTGACTCTAGACGCCTAGCAAACGTGCGTATATCTTCACCTGCCAGCTTCTTCCCGATTCTGATCTCTTGTGAAATGTCTTCCAGAGTTCTCTCCTTTAAATAGGTTATCTTTAGAAGGCCGTAAAGCTCGTTCACACTGGCGAATTGCTTTGGCAGCACAAGGTTGTATGCATCTCCAAATAACCTTTGCTTAACACAGTCGAAGAAGTCCTGCAACTCATCAGGGCATATGCTTCGCTTTGCAAGTTCACAACCTTGAATGAACCTGTTGAGTTCTGACCGTAAATCTTCTGAAACAGCACCAGTAAACACAGGTACTAGCCTGGCCACTGCCTATTAAATCTCCTCTATACCCATTTTACTTATTATTGTTTTACTTATGGCTGGTAAAACTGGAGCGATATCATTTTGGGTGGTTTTCAAATTCACTTCTCCCGGATCTGAAATGTACTTGACCAGTGACGGACTCAAAACTGATTATTCTTCGACCGCTTGCTCGTACAGGTGAAATACTGTCCACAGTTTTGGGGCTTTGCTGTACTGCTACTGCTTCTGGCTCTGTTTGCGTATATCCCTGATTTTTATTATTTATCGTACTTCCTGGAGAAAATAGCTCGACACCGATTTCAGAAACTTCCCCTTTGAATTTCTTCACTAAAAAATATTCTTGGCTTTACCATGCGGCTTTTCCTTTCTGGTGTTAAATATTCCGGCCAGCGAACTTCAGGAGGCAATGTCAATACTGTTTGTCTATATCCAGCCGATGCTGATTTAGATCTCTCCTTTTTCGGTGATGTCCTATTGGTCGCGCGTCCTCTTTTTAATTTTGCACACTCCTTTTCCAACAGCGCTGCTGCTTCCTCTGTTTCCATCAATCTCGGAGAAAGTTCCTTTATCTTATTCTCAAGATACTCTTTTGTGCTCTCAAAACCTCTGTTTTCTTATGAAACTTGAACAACTTTTCTTCTGTCCCTTTTTGGATTGCCGTTAAGGCTTGCTCCTCTACTTCTAATGGTAACACAGCTCCTCTGGCGTTCGGTTGTTTCCACAATTCCTGAGCTCCTTCCCTGCTTGTAGTTGTTTCGAACTGCTCGAATACCCTCGCGGTGAAAAGATTCACCTCTGTTCTTAATGTTCTTAACTCGTCCTGTGCGTCTTCTTTTCTTTTTAGCGGGCACCCATTCGGTGCCTCAATCGTTGCCAATTCCGTCTCGAATACTTTAAGCCACCCTGACACTAAATTTTCCACATATAAAACCGGAACTGTCTCAGGTAAAATACCTACAATATCCATATGAACTTTATCAAATTGCTGTTTTGGTGTATCAGTTAACACCATTGGCATCTTTGTTAGCCTTGAACTCTTGTTGGCCTGGCATTTTGGGCAACTCTTTGTATATTTTTTAATGTCTTTGAGCATACCTTTCCATCCGTATACTCGCCTAATTCTGTCATGGGTTTATCAATTCCACTGCATGCACTCTAAAACTCATACCCTTAACTCCACTGTGCCCTATTCTGAGCGACCCCAGTATCCTGATGCATCCTCCAAAGGCTCCAGTAAGCGTTCTTAAATCCATTTGATTAATATCCAGCCCTTTCCGTAAAACACTAGATTTTACGAGGCTGGTGTACGCCCCGAATCTACCAAAAACATACAGCTTTCCACTAGCTGCTTCCTTGCAGGGTATCTAGATGAAGGCATCACCTATCCTGCTCATAACGAAACAACGTCCTTTTGTTCCCAACATGGACGCGTATCCACTTCCTAAGTCTTCAAATTTGTTTCTCCATGTACCGCAGTTTTCCTTTACAATTCTACAGTCCCTATAAAATATCATAATTATCCTGCCTATGAACTCTCGTACTAATTAAAACTTAACCTATGTACTAGAATCATCACAGATACCCAAATCAAAACGCTATCAAAATTTTTTTCCCGGAGAGCCTCTTGCTCCTCCCTATCTTGAACCATTGTTCTTACATTACTCGGTACGTGGTATTGGAGAGTCTCTTGCTCCTCCTTCTCCTGGACTGTAATTCCTACATTACCAGACAACTTCCGGCCTAACTATTACTTCCTTTCTTTAGTAGTAGTCTATCCCTGCATTCCGCTGCCCGATGTCCCATTCGTCCACATGAGAAGCATCTGAACCACTGTTGGGTGTTGCTTATCCTTGGTTCACTTCTGGAATTCCAATTTGGTCGCTGCTGACCACTCCCAGTGTTGAAAGGATTTCTTCCTTGGTTAATTCCTTCAGCTGAATTAACTCGGGGACTACTACCCCTGCTGTCTCTCAGGGGTGGATCAGGGCGCCTCGTACCTGGCTGCCTTCTACTTTGATCCCATTTAGTGTCTACTTGGCACTGTGTACTTGCCTCATGACCATATGTTTGGCACTCCATACAGCAGGCCGTGTTTTTGCGTGTAACGCACTCATTCCTTGTATGACCTTGCTTACGGCAGAACGAACATGTGGGTGCCCTCTGTACAAACTCCCTGTGCGGATTTCTCGGATTCGCGGCTCTGTTGGCGGAGATACCGGGATTATACGCTCCTCTGTATATGTTTGCAACGGAATTACTTCCCTCTCTGTTCATGACAGCGGCAGTTAAACTGTCGTGTCTGTTTTCGAAAATATGTACCTCCCCCAAACGGCCGTACTCCGTTCCCCGAGGACTTGTGCTCTAATTGCTTCTTCTACTAATTGCTCCAGATTTCCTGATCTGCTATTCAGCATATACATCTTTAGAGCGGAGTTGAGGAGTCCCACTACGAAAGTTGCTAACACCGACTTGTCAACTTCGTATAATAATGCTGTATCTCCAACGCCATTGAACTTATTTTTGATTATTTCCTGGGCCATCATCCGAAGTGACTCTAGACGCCTAGCAAACGTGCGTATATCTTCACCTGCCAGCTTCTTCCCGATTCTGATCTCTTGTGAAATGTCTTCCAGAGTTCTCTCCTTTAAATAGGTTATCTTTAGAAGGCCGTAAAGCTCGTTCACACTGGCGAATTGCTTTGGCAGCACAAGGTTGTATGCATCTCCAAATAACCTTTGCTTAACACAGTCGAAGAAGTCCTGCAACTCATCAGGGCATATGCTTCGCTTTGCAAGTTCACAACCTTGAATGAACCTGTTGAGTTCTGACCGTAAATCTTCTGAAACAGCACCAGTAAACACAGGTACTAGCCTGGCCACTGCCTATTAAATCTCCTCTATACCCATTTTACTTATTATTGTTTTACTTATGGCTGGTAAAACTGGAGCGATATCATTTTGGGTGGTTTTCAAATTCACTTCTCCCGGATCTGAAATGTACTTGACCAGTGACGGACTCAAAACTGATTATTCTTCGACCGCTTGCTCGTACAGGTGAAATACTGTCCACAGTTTTGGGGCTTTGCTGTACTGCTACTGCTTCTGGCTCTGTTTGCGTATATCCCTGATTTTTATTATTTATCGTACTTCCTGCAGAAAATAGCTCGACACCGATTTCAGAAACTTCCCCTTTGAATTTCTTCACTAAAAAATATTCTTGGCTTTACCATGCGGCTTTTCCTTTCTGGTGTTAAATATTCCGGCCAGCGAACTTCAGGAGGCAATGTCAATACTGTTTGTCTATATCCAGCCGATGCTGATTTAGATCTCTCCTTTTTCGGTGATGTCCTATTGGTCGCGCGTCCTCTTTTTAATTTTGCACACTCCTTTTCCAACAGCGCTGCTGCTTCCTCTGTTTCCATCAATCTCGGAGAAAGTTCCTTTATCTTATTCTCAAGATACTCTTTTGTGCTCTCAAAACCTCTGTTTTCTTATGAAACTTGAACAACTTTTCTTCTGTCCCTTTTTGGATTGCCGTTAAGGCTTGCTCCGCTACTTCTAATGGTGACACAGCTCCTCTGGCGTTCGGTTGTTTCCACAATTCCTGAGCTCCTTCCCTGCTTGTAGTTGTTTCGAACTGCTCGAATACCCTCGCGGTGAAAAGATTCACCTCTGTTCTTAATGTTCTTAACTCGTCCTGTGCGTCTTCTTTTCTTTTTAGCGGGCACCCATTCGGTGCCTCAATCGTTGCCAATTCCGTCTCGAATACTTTAAGCCACCCTGACACTAAATTTTCCACATATAAAACCCGTCGCAAAGTACTCGTTGTCCCTACAGACCTCCTTGTGCGGCAGCAATTTTGCGTGGTTGCTGTTAAATTCTCTGTGATGCGTCTGTGATAGTACTTCACGTTTTTGACATCCTTCCGGTCCTTCCTGAAGTTTGATATCAACTTGTGGACCTCTTTTGCCACCACTTCCTGGGATTTCAGCAACTCCTTCACTTCCTTCGATAGTCCCATTGATTATGCTAATTCAATAAATATCCCGTTGAACAACCCAATCTCAAGGAAAAATCTCCAACCATCTGTTCATCCCAAATGCCAGAACAGATGACGTATCCCAATTACAAATAAAACCCAATAATTGTTAAAACTTGTTATCAACATATTCCAATATTTTATTCAATCTTACTTAATCATTCAATACAAATTTTAAAAAACATTCCACCATAAATTCTACCTTTATATATATTCTTCCATATCCGCTGTCTACCAGCGTCCATTAAGTCCTTCCATCAATACAAATTGGTCCTTGACTTCCTCACAGATAATCCTTGATTTCCTCTCACCATCTTTAATACTCCCAAAAATCGATAGAAAAGGCTATATAAGTATATATGTTCGCAAAAACCGGAATTGGATTTACAGGCAAAAGTGTCTTGATTCATTCCCGGAAATTTTAGTACATATTCAAAAGTAAACCCGTTACGTATGCGCCACGTAATAATAGCATTTAAATTTTTTCTTCAACATTGCTACGCAAATCGTAGTTTCCGAACAACAAACACTTTTATGCAACAACACGTGTTGTCTGCACCTCTTGAAATATTTTCACCTATTACCCTAAGCTTACAATGTCAAATAATTGAAACAATTTCACATACAATATAAATTAAAACAATTTAAAAACAATATAATTGTCCCTATCGATAAACAAACTCGATTCCCCTACAAAAAAACCTCACAGCTAGGACGACATACATAGACCGTCCGATCATACAGACGGTTTATGGTTGCCCATACAAAACTGCGTGCAATAGCGCAAACTCGCGTATATGTTGCGACTTCTTTGACCGGCGCCTTCAGGGTCGCAGAAGTATCTACTTAAATTACGCTACTAGACACTCTACTCACCATTATATTGTTTGATGACATCTTTTTTCATAGGGTCCTTTGAATTTGTTGCAGGATGCTTCCCTGCTCCAGGGTTCCTTGCCTTGGGATTCCTCCTGTAGGTCCTTTAGACCGGCTGCGCCAAAAGGTTATGGATCGTGTTTGTTTTATCCTCGGGGAGGTCCTCTTGCAGCTTGTCCTGGCGCGCGAATACCTGTAAACCTAGATTCACTCTTTAGAATAAAATACTACATCACTTTTAGTTTAAAAACAACAAGAAGCTTTATTCTTAAAATACTAATTCTTATATACTATTCACATGAAACAATTACAGTCTACGTATTGATTTTTCTGGTGTTCCAGTTACGCAATTGTTGATTGGTGTTAGTGGCTCAAACCAACTGACCTACTGAATGTAAAAGTGTCGTCGGTGCATTCTAAATGCTCTTCGTCAACTTGACTGCGGAACTGTGACACCCTAAAAGATTACATAATAATTAATACATAAATACTATTCATTTACTATATTGGCACCCTAGAAATATATGCTCTCTTAATGAATTTAATTGCGTAAAGCTAACCACACAAAATGTGTAGTATCTGTTAAGAGTCGGTGCTGTGAGTTAACTACGCGTAGGTGGCTTGCTTCTAACTCACTACACTGACTACTGCAGAGTAATTCAACTAAGAACTGACTCACTCCTAATCCAGGGTGTTATTGGGATCGTGCCCATTGGATGTTGTTTTGGAGCCAGGAGGTTGTATTTTAACGGAGTTCCCCTTCCTGATACCAGGCCGCCTCAGGTAGTAACGGTGGTCTTGCTGTGGTACGGGGCACTACCACAGTTGACCGAACCCTTCCCCTTTCAAATTATTGGCTGCCTTAACTTGATCCTGTCAAGCGGGTGGCCGTAAGAACCAGATGTAATAAAACAAAAAAAAATTGACGAGCGGTCTTTAAACGCTATAATTCGGATGAAAGTCCAAAATCCCCCGCACACTCTGTGGCTGCTATTGCAGCTAAGGACAACGAACCTGGCACAAGCAATGCCACGTGCTGCGGTAGTGTTGCGAAACCGAGACCCACGATGGTCTACAAAGAGAGAAGTTCTGCTCTCCGGACGGTGAAGTAAAAGTCTTTCCCCGGGTGGACGACGAAAGACGCGAAAGAGACTCTAGCTCCAACACAGCAGGCTTATAAACGCCAACGGTCCCTAGAGGAGAAAGCGTGGAACTGTCGCCACGAAGTCCTTAAGCGAAGTGCTGAAAGGAAATCAGGTCATGGTGGTCATAGATCGCAATGACCCGGATGGCAGTATCTCTCTGAGTGCTGGAGGAAGGTAGAAGTCCCTTCCACCTTCCGGTACTTGGTCTGTGGCCTCAGGATTCATAATTACAGATTGCTGTATACCGTAAGTGAAGGAAGACCCAGGTCTCGTATCTTCATTAGGAATAATGATAACTCACCTATACTCCCCAATTACAGCAACAAGAATTTGACGGTCGTCTGCCTGGAAACTGGCAAGTGACGGTACTGGCTGGTCTCAGCTATATGACGCATGACCATAAAATCGTTCCGGAAGCCAACCTACAGAAGCTTGTTGTGGAAGCAAAGGCTCAACGGGTTGCTGTAATCATTGGATGCGATGCCAATGCGCACCACGACATTTGGGGAAACACGCATGTCAATGCACGCGATGAGCTATTATATGAATATATTGTAACGACTAACCTTTTTATTTGTAATAAGGGGTCAGAACCCATTTTTATTACAGCTAACAGGCAGGAAGTTATTAGGGGCCTCAGAAGAAACTGTGAGAGACTTTTTAACAAAGCAAAGAAGTCAAGAGATACTGCAGACTGGGATCTATACAAGGCAGCACTCATAACCTTCAAAAGTAAGCTTAGGAAAGCACAAAGAGAATCGTGGAGAAACTTTTACGGTGACGTAGAAAACATCACTGAGACGTCAAGGTTGAGGAAGATTGTATCAACTGCTCCAATGCTACCTGGTTACCAGAGCAGGATGGATCTTAGACTTCAAATAGTAATAATACTCTCGAGCTTCTTTCAGATACTCACTTCCCTGGTTGCACCAGCACCATTCCAAGAACAACTAAGCAGAGAGCGAATGTAGTCGAAGTCAACTCAGACATAGTCACGAAGCCAAAATTGCAATAGCATCTGGCTCAGATGGTGTAGCTTTAATTGAAATTCAGCAGTCAGAGAATCTTACAATAGAGTGGCTGCTAAAGTTCTACAATAGTTGTCTTGAATTAGCGTATATTCCAGACTCATGGAAGCATGTGAGGGTCATTTTTATACCTAAGGCCGGCAGAAGCTCGCACACAGCTCCATGGGACTTAAGGCCCATTAGTCTGTCCTCCTTCTGTCTGAAAATCCTGGAAAGGTTGTTAGACATTCATCTGAGGCTATAGACAGACATAAGCTGTCTCTCAAAATGCGTACTTCAGGGTAAATCGGTTGAGACCCCTTTACACCCCTTAGTCTCCAGTAATGAGTGCATAACAAGGAGTTCTCCCAAGTGGCTTTCCTGGCCATTGAGGGAGCTTTTAACAACTACAAATCAGACGTAATAATCGGTACGATATGAGACTTGGAGGTGGAACCCGCCATTAGCAGGTGGATTGAAAACATGCTTAGTAGCAGGATAATCAATTTGCAGCTGGCGAAGGCGTAGGCCCAAGAAGTCAGTGTGCAGAGGCACACCTCCGGGTGGAGTTCTTTCACCCCTACTCTGAAATCTTGTGGTAAATCAGCTCCTTGTTCGACTGGAGAGGGAAGGTAGCAAGGTGGTTGCGTAGGCGGATGATGTTGCTATTAGTATCTCGGGTAAATGAATATCTACTTTGAGGGACTTGATGCAAAACATGCTGAACATTCTCTCTAAATGGACTACCGACTGTAGGTTGGGGGCTAATCCGACCAAGACTAAGCTGGTACGCTTCACTAGGAAGTATAAAATTCCTCAATTTATTGCTCCAAAACTAATGGGTGTAGATATTGACCTTGTCGAGGAGGCTAAATATCTGGGCGTGATCCTAGATAGGAAGCTGAACTGGAGGGCTTATATAAGCGAACGCTTTAGGCTCAAGTAGCTCTGTACTCTTGCAAAAGAGTTGTAGGTAAGAAATGGGGGTTACAGCCTAAGGTGGCCTATTGAAAATACACAGCTGTGGTACGACCAGTCCTTTTTTATGGTAAAGGCTGATAGCAAAAATACAAAGAACCGCAGAGGTGTTCATAAGTAGTGCCATTAGAACGACTCCAACGGCAGCTTTGGAGGTTATGCTCATTATGCTGGCGAAAAAGTGGATGAAAACTCAGCTATAAGGCTGAAAGCTACGCATCAATGGGTTTGCCAATAATGTAAGTCATGGGTCCATTTTAAGACATAGCTAGCATACTAACGGGACTCTGGGCACTCACGTGTGTAGGCTGGGGATTGCCTCTAGCGACTTATGCAGGAGTTTCATGGACGAGGAGGTGGAAGAGTCCATTGCACACGTTTTATGCACGTATCCAGCGTTCTCCAGAAGGAGGCGCACTCTCCTAGGCGACTAATTTCTGGACTCTTTGGAAGATATATCAAATAAAAAGATTAGCTCCATCAACTCCTTCATTAAAACCTCCAAATGACTGGAGCTTTGAAATAGATGGGACCTGACGTCTCATGCGGTATCACAGCAGGTCAATGTTGGCCTAAGTATGCCCTTCGGCGGCCGCCTTACCTTCCTACCTACCTAACTAATATTGAATTAATTAAGCGTGCACACAGCGATTTTAATATTCCGATAGTTAAAATTGAATTAAATTAATGGATTTGTTTTTATATATAAAATATATATGCAACCAGTGTTGAAAATTGCATTCTTCCACTTATCGTGTTTGTTTAATTCTTGGGATATCTCACATCCAGTCAAATGAAATTACAATCAAAGACTAATATTCAAAACTATAAAAGTATGTAATTTGGTTAGTCTGAATATTTTTCATAAAAATTTGACTTTTATTAAAATCTAATGATACATACCATGCATCCTCTTAGGTGCGCACATTTAACAATTGTACTGCTTTGAACTTTTACCACTATGTACGGTCAGAACTTTTCAGAAGCAGGCTAGTGAATAACCGCATTGGTAAACAATTACAAAATTGTGCAAACGAAAGAGTAGAGCATCTGAAAAATAGGAAGTAACCCAATTCGGGAATAGTATATAAGCAGGTGATTTTTAAATAAAGATGGTATTTGAAACCAAACTTTCACCCGTTTTAATCCCTAAAGATGAAACTCAGTGAAGTGGACTTAGGTATCTACAAAAAGCTCCTAACTAACGTCCGGTGGTGAAGCAGCATCCGGGTAGATATAGACCCCAACGCAGCTAACATACCCCAACATTTTGTCGCAGCCTGTACGATCGGCTAACATGTGATTGGGTAGCATGTGAGGATATACTCCAATATTTTGGCGTAGTCGGTTAAAGGACTTACCGTTCCAGAACCATCCCTTGTCTAACATTTTGGAGGAAACCCACGACGAGTTTTGAACCGGTGCTGAAGCAGGCAGAGCATCCTGCAACCTACAAACTGATAGCTAGCAGGAAAATGGTGAGTATATTATTATAATAGCGGAAATTTAGTAGATACTTCGGCGACCTACAACGCGCCGTAGCGCTAGTGAAAGAAGTTCCAACATCTAAGTTTCATTGCGCTGTTGAACGCAACTCTGTCTTGGCAACTATCTGTGGTCGATTTGATCGCCGGCGAGCTTTGTTGTGAGGATTTTTTTGAGGGAGATTTGTGTTTTGTTTGTCGTTGGCGATATTTTTAAATACACTGTTTTCCCATGTAATTAAATTTAGTTTTATGAAGATTTTGTGAAGTATAAGGTAGCAACAATATTACATTCGGAGCTTTCGGACGTGTATAGTTTTTTGCTCCGTATTCTAGCATTCTTTAAATAAATGCAGCGATAAATAAGTGCGATAATGTGGTACTCGGTGAATGCAGTTCGCGAGGGCTATTTGGGACACTTGCCCGATTTATTTCCAGGACCTGAAATAAACGTAAAATAAATAAATAAAAAGTAGAATTTTGGGAAAAATAAAAACAAAAACAAAAACACTCAACTTACCATCAATAATATATGTCACAGCAGCTGTTCTCTTCACACAAAAAAAGGCAGGAGCCACCTGTGTTAGTAAGTTAGGTTGATTGGGGATGCCACTTATTTTAATTTAAAAATTATTCAGGGTTGCATTTGTTTGACTTTTTACCGCGTTAAAGTGTTATAGGCGAACTCAAGTTCATTTATGTTACATAAACAAAAATAAAAAAAAACAATTTGTGCGTTAACCACACTAATACAAAATAATTATTCCCAGTGATTTCCCCGTGAAAGTGCATATAACATTATTTTAATTAAATATAAAAAAGGTATCACAAGAAGTGAAGTAATAAATGCAGCGGACTCCGCCGCCCGCTATAAAAAATAATGCAAAAAACAGTGAAAGTGATTCTCAATTACTCACTGCTCAAGCTCGAGCACATGCTTTGAGTGCCAAAGTGTCCGCGTACGGAAAAATATGTGCCTAGCGATTTGACTCGAATAGAAACTGATGTCCATGATAATTCTAGTGAGTACTAAAGACTGGCAGTGCAGACTGGTATGGATCGCTACATACTAGTGAAGCGCAAACGCAGCCCTACTCACATAAATATACCGACTTCAAAAATCTCTAAGCCAAACGATAAAAACCCAGAAAACACCACAAGCAAATTAGCATTACTCGCAAATGAGCCAGGCCCCAGCGATAATTCTGCTGAAAAAAAGGCAAAGCCACCCCCAATTTAACTTTGCGAGCGTAACTCTAATCCCTGAGTGAAAACGCTAACCACTACAGTCGGCCCCAGCGACTTCCACGTTGTTTCGATCACTAAGGGAAACATTCATGAAACCAAGATGCAGGTTTACTCCGAATATGGTTATCGCAATGTAGTGGATTATCTTGAAAAGACAAGAAAAATTTTTACACGTACCAACTTAAAAGTGCTAAAGGGCTAATGGTGATAATCAAAGGTAGAACCAAACATTGATACAAATGACATTCAAGAAGCTCTACGTCAGGAAGGCTTCGAAGTGAAGGCAAAAAAACAAATCTCCAATGCCCTTATATCGTGTTGAGCTACAGCCCGCCACTATAATTTTAAAGAAAGGCGAATTGCACCCCATTTATAGCCTACACCGAAAAATCACCGTAGAAGAACCCCATAAGCGATATGGGCCCGTGCAATGTCTGAATTGTCAGGAATTTGGAAACACCAAAAAATAATGAACACTCCCCAGTGTATGCGTTATTTGTGGCGACCTATACGAGTCACAACATTGCATTAAGTCCAAGGAACATCCGCTGGCCAAAAAATGCACTAACTATGGAGAAAACCAGACCGCAAACTATAGAGGCTGCTCCGTTTATGTCAGCATTAAACAAAACCTCACCCCTCAACCAAAACTGGCAAAAGGTGTTACCCAATCACAAGTTTCATGTGCGATCCCTTCTAGCGTGGTACAACCTCAAACAGTTTCCAATGCAAATATTCTCAAAGGAACTTCTTCGGTAAACCCTACAACCGAAAAGAATAGTACGCTTGAAAAAACTCTACAAACTTCTACAAAACCTATATTCAAGGCAAATATGACACAATTCATGTGCTCTATGCAAAACATGATGCAAGAGATGATGCGAAATGAAAACATGCTTTTGCAATCCCTCATAGCAAAACCATGAACTCACTAAAAACTCAAGCTATTTCTCAATGCAAACTCAATAGATTTGATGCTCATTTCTGAGACACATCTCACTCAGAAAAGCTGTTTCCAAATAGAAGGGTACACAGTATACGGCATCAAAAACTCTGGTGGCAAAGCTCGTGGCGGTACTGCTATTCTTATAAAAACACGAATAAAGTATTTCTTTTTGTACTTGTGCTTTTGTACAGATTTCCTCCCAACATTTATTGCCCACCAAGATTCAGAATAGATGAGGAGCAATATAAACAATTTTTTAGTACTCTCGATACTAAGTTTATTGCTGCCGGAGACTTTAATGGTAAACACACGCATTGTGGCTCACGATTAATAACTCCCAAAGGCAGAAAGCTATTCTCAGCAGTAAAAGTACTCGGACTCGACGTCTTATCCAGCGGCAAGACCACATATTGGCCTTCAGATAGACGGAAAACCTGAGACCTTATTGATTTCGCAATCACTAAAGGTTTTAAAAGCACACCATCTCTTGTACAATCTTCACTCGAGCTATCCTCTGATCACTCACCAACCATAATTACTCAACAGAAAGCCGAAGAAGGTCGTCTCGACCATAATCGTACAGAATGGCTCAAATATAAAATGTATATTAGTTCACATCTCGATATTAAGACATCTCTGAAGTGAGAAGCGGAAATAGATTCTGCCATTAACAATCTCACGGAAAAGCTGCCACAAGCAGTGAAAGCTGCAACACCCCGTATTGAGGCTGCGGCTCAAAAAAATGTACCCCCCCAAGATATTCTACAACTTCTATTTGAAAAAAGATCTCTCAGACGAGAATGGCAGAAACTGAGATCCCCATCTCGGTATCTACCAAGAAACTTCGCCGCCTTTTTAAAGAGAAAAAAGCCTGTGAGTTTAACCAATATGTAGTGAATCTCTGTCCTACCAAAAACTCGAGCTATTCACTATGGCGGGCAGCAAAAAACTTAAAACGACCGATTTTAGCAGAATCCCCAATACGCCTGCCCAACGGTGACTGGTCCAGAAGTGATGCAGAAAAGGGAAACGCATTTACAAATCACTTAAATCCTAGCTCTTTACCACCATGCAATGCTATCCCAAGTATTGCAGGTATATCGATCAAGAAAAATGAGCTTACAAATGCTATCAAGGATCTTAACGCCAAAAATATCCAGGGCGTGATCGTATAACTGGTCAAATGATAAAAGAACTCCCAACAAACGGTGCAATGCATCTCTTGCATATATTTAATGCGATAATTCGCATTGGATACTTTCCTCAGTCATGCAAAATCACCCAAATTACCATGATCCCCAAATCTGGTAAAGACCCTACAAATGTCCCTTCTTACAGACCCATTGGCCTATTATCTATTTTCTCAAAACTCTTTGAGAAACTGATAATAAAGCGAGTAAGAAATGCGATTGAGCAGAAAAGTGTCATACCCGACCACCAGTTTGGTTTCCGTGAGAAGCACAGTACTGTCGAACAAGTTCACCGTATTGTAAGCACCATCCAAAAAGCATACGAAAAAAAACAATACTGTTCGGCAGTAATTCTCGACATCACGCAGGCATTTGACAAGGTGTGCACGAAGGGATTCTATTGAAACTCAAGAATATTTTGCCCCTCAACATCTATAAGCTAATTGAAAGCTATCTCTCAGATCAAGAATTTGTGGTGAAACAAAAGGGTTTGTTTCCACGGAATACCCAATTCAAGTAGTTGTACCCCAAGGCAGTGTGCTTGGTCCTTTGTTTTATACGCTATACACGGCTGACATGCCAACTCATGACAATACTGTCACCTCAACATTTGCTGATGATATAGCAATTTTATGTTCCCATTCAGACCCAAAAATGGCATCAAAGCTCCTCCAAGAACATGTCAACACTCTGCAAGAATGGCTTAATACTTGGAGAACAAAAGTCAGTGAGACCAAATGTGAACACATCACATTCATCTATGTAGGAGCACTTGCCCTTCTGTGCAAATCATCTCCAAGCCTATTCCACAGGCTTCTGAAACCAAATATTTTGGAATTCATCTTGATCGCAGACTTACCTGGAGAAAACACATAAGCGGTAAAATTGCCCTAATAAGACTCAAAGCAAATGAACTCGGTAGGCTCTTAATCCGGCAATCCAAGCTTAAGCTAGATTACAAGGTATTGCTCTATAAGGCCACAATTAAACCCATTTGGACTTACGGTATCCAACTCTGGGGTACGGCAGAACCGTCAAATGTGAAGAAACTCCAGAGAGCACAGTCAAAAATTCTACGGATGACTACTACCGTCCCTTGGTACATAAAAAACTCAAACATCCACAAAGACCTACATATCTCGACTGTATCCGAAGAGGCCTCAAAAGTTGCTAAAAACTACTTAGCTAAACTAGAAAAGCATCCCAATGCTTTAGCGAGGCAACTACTCCAAAATCAAGGCTACATCCGACTGAAGCGAAAGAACGCGCAGTGCCTAATAACCAATTAGATATAAAGCTTTTGCGTATCTTTACAATCTAAGTATTGCTCTTATTCTTTTCATACAACACATCTAAACACTGGCATTGAGAGGTTGGTAATGAAATTGTATTTATACAAAGTGAAGTAGGAAATTCCTATTATGAAAAGTTATTGTTAGTTCTAATATAGTTTTAGAAGATTCAATAAAATAAATAAAAATAAAAAAAAAATAAATATTACATTAATTTTCTGTAGTTTCCTTATAATTTTTTACCTCTTTGGTTGCAGAGTCAATTGTTTTTGAGTTATTTTTTTAAAATTTGTAATTTTGATAATGGATCTTAATAGGGAACAAATTATTAATATAGTTGAAGCAACAGTAGAAGCTTCAAAAAACGTATTGCTACAGCGAATTGATACATTGACTGATGGAATTCGATTATTGCAACAACCAAGGGCTGTGACCTATAATCCAGTCACTATTCGAACTGGTGGAACTAGTAGGCATACAAATTTAGATTTCATTAAATCTCTCACAGAGTTTAATGGGACTTCAACAGAATGCCCAGCTTAAAGAAAAGCTGCGAATTTCGTCATGAACTATTATGAAGAGGGTGCAGAATCTTATTACATAGCTATTGGCATATTGCGTAAGAAAATTACAAAGTCCGCAAATGCGACTTTGACTGCTTTTTATACGGAATTGAAATTAAATGCAAAAATGGCTAGATTAGATCATACATATTCGGATAAGAGGCATGTTGTTGTAAATGAATATAGCATATTAAAACGAGGTCAAATGACTATAAATGAATATTACGACAGGGTTTGCTGAACGGCTTAGTTTAATTATAAATAAGCAGCAGCCACCCTCTGTGGTCTAGTGGTAAGTATGCTAGACTCACACCCCGAGGGTCGCAGGTTCAAATCCTGCCACGAGCTTGGTCTCCAAAATGCTTCTTTCTATAAAATTCTTTTCTCTCCGAGTCAAAAGCCTCTGTAGCTAGTACTCATTCCCCCAACAGCTTGCACTCATAATTAATTATGGTGTAGGATAATAATAATAATAATATAAATAAGCACATCATGACAAATGATGGGAACAACAGGTTAGTTTCTGCACATGCTAGGGAGAATGCGCTACACATATTTATTTGAGGTCTTCGACGACCCATTTGTGATATTCTGTTCGCGTCGCATCTTTAGATCTAACTTTTGCGCTCGAAACAACGAAAGAACTACAACAAAATCACAAAAGAAATGATTTTGCTCAAGCCTGTGCATCATTTCAGCCATTTCAAAATAACGGTCTAGAATGCGTATGCTTTACGTCAACAACACCAATATTCCAATAATAATGTAAAAAAACGACCATTTATAAGGAGTAATTCCGCACAATCTAATAATCAAAAGATCCAGCGAATAAATGTTTTGCCACATCAATCAATTCCTGATGAATTAGACTACGTAGATAAGGAGTTTTACGTTAGTACAGAAAATAATTTTGTTCATGAGGTTAATTTTTTAGGTTAGGGTCGCTCTTGTCATTTATTGTAAAACCTTCACTAAATGGTATAGAGCTTCGGATTCTAATTGACACTGGAACATCTAAGAACTAAATCTAAATACATGATATTTTGAAGGGTGCTATTCCAGTAGAAAAACCATTCTATATTAAATCGGTAAAAGGTATTAATGAAATAAAGGAAAAATGTTAAGTTATTAAATCAGGTTAAATTTCACCTTTTTTGTGCTACCAGCACTTAACACTTTCGATGGGACCATAGGTTACGATTTCCTCTGAGAAATAGAAGCAAAATTGGACACTAAGCGTGAACTTCTTTTCCAGAAAGGCGGAAAAGAAAAACTTAATTATTTCTTCTGTCAGAAAGTAAACTCGATTGCAATAAACCCTGAATCTACACCACAACATTTATCGAATGTTATAGAGAAATTAATAAAAGATAATTTAGATGCATTCGTAGACCCTGATACGGCGTTGTCTTGGAATACAACTGTATAAGCAGAAATAAATACCACCATTAAAGAACCTATACTTTCTTGAAGCAATCCGATATCCGCAGTACAATTTATAAATACAGAAATTAAATCCTTTCTAAGAGATGAATTGTAAGAAAATCTAGGTACCCATACGTTTTCCCTATACATGTGGTAAATAAGAAAGGCCTACACACCGAGGGTCGGAGGTTCAAATCCTGCCACGGGCTTGGTCTCCAAAATTCTTCTTTCTATAAAATCCTTTTCTCTTCGAGTCGAAAGCCTCTGTAGCTAGTACTCATTCCCCCAACATCTTGCTCTCATAATAATTTATGGTGTAAGACATAATAATAATAATAATAATAATAATAAAAATAATAATAATAATATGAAAGGCCTAGATGCTAACGGTAGGCAAAAGCTACGAATGGTGATTGATTTTAGAAAAATAATTGAAATTATCTTATCGATATCCAATATCGGATAAAACGGTAATCTCAGCAGATCTGGGAACGTCAAAGTACTTCACAACATTGGATATGAAATCTGATTTTCATGTACTGGATGAAAAAGACAGAGAGAAAACGGCTTTCTGCGTAAACAATGGAATGTACGAATTTCGTCGTTCACCATTCGGTTTGAAAAATGCTCCCTGTTTTTTCCAAAGAGCAATAGACGACATATTGCAATAGACGACGTATTGTTAGAGGCTGCAATGTCTACGTAGATGATATAATAATTTACTCTTCAGATGAACATAATCTCTTAATGGACTTGGACAGAACACTAAAGAAACTAGTGAACTCAGGAAATCGCAAATCGCCAGAAAAATCTAAATTTTTCCAAACGAAAGTTGAGTTTTTAGGTTTCATGGTATCAGGAAATGGAATTAAGACATGCTTAAATAAGGTACAAGCTATTTTAAATTATGAGCAACTACAATCACCTAGGTCATTGCCGTCATTCTTGGGACTTTCCGGGTACTACCGTAGATTTATTATGCAGCAATAGCTAGAGGACTTACCAAGTATTTGCGGGGAAAATGGCCATGTTGTTAAGTTTCGGTGAATCGTATGTTATTCTTATGCGTCAGTTGCAGAGTTTCAATTTTTGGCAGATGTCGATTTAGGCTATTTGATGTAGTGCCCGCGTCTTTACTGATTCGGTGCACTTGCATGTTTTCTCCGAAAGCCAAATTACTGACATGGGATCAAGTTGTCTACATACTACTGCATCTTGTTCAATATTGGCTGAAGAGAGTTCCGGGTTCTATACACAGCAAATCATGATGATTAGTGATAATTTCCAACGTTTTGTGAAGTACCTTAGGCGAAGAACTGCATTGAACAAGTTTAGGATTAATCTGACTTCCCATTTTGGTAGTTGTACAATTGTCATTGGGTGTATCACATCGCAGGCAGGAGCCTTGTTCGCTTTAGAGTTTCTTTTTATAGCCAGAACCAATTCTTTAAAACTGAGTTTTGCCTATGGGTTGTTTGAAGAACTTCAAGATTTGGAATTACGAACTTGTTTGAAATCGGATTTGTCTTAAAATTAGCTTTGAGGTGATTCGCAAAAGAGGTTTGCTTTCTTTATATCGCTTCTAGTCCATTTCCTATTTTCAGTTTTAAGAGGTGGATTATGATCTTGCGGACTTTTGATAAATTTGCATATTATCCACAAAGAATAGAGAGATAGCCCTGGGTGGGGTTAGCTTTGCTGTGAACTGTCTTATAATTATATCCCAGTGATTTGTAAGGGCTTCCTATAGACGTTTATTAGCTGCAACTAGATTTTTGTTCACGAATGGCGGTCGAAGCCACTGCCACGCGTTTCAATTGTGTTCTCTCACATACTCGTACAAACGCATCAATATCCCGAGAAATGACAGTTCGTATACAATACGAAGATGAGTTTGTGTCAACAGTTGCACGTACGGCGGCTGAGACTAGTAGTTCGCTAAGGAAAAGAAGGAAATCTATATCCTTTGCAGTTTTTAATAGTGGATTAGTCTTTAGATGGCTGCTAATATATTGACGATATTTTAGCCAACTTCTTCTGCGATTTCTTATTTTCATTGACTGTGCCTTACGCATAATTTGTTTTGCAATTTAATTATAATTGGTAAGTGATCTGACGCAAAATCGAAACATTTTTCTATTGAGATCTACTAAGTTCGGAATATTGTTTAGAATTAATTGGACAGCTTACCATATTAATTTCGGCAGAGTACAGTTGCCTTCCTTATGGGGTTATCAATCGAAACCCCAAAGTGAATGCTTAGCATTTAATACTCCTGTTGCTATCAATTTTGAGCCGAGAGAGTTGAAGAAGTCAAGAAATTGATCTTCAGCTATGTCATGCCTTGGATGGTAATAGACTGCGTTGTGTATAAGTTCTTCCTCTCACCCAATGTTATGCGTGTTCTTCGATTTCAGCGTGCTGAATACAGCTGTTAATTAGAATTGCTCTTACACGTCTGGGCGACTTTTTTATAACATTTGTAACCTGGTAATTTAAAACAATTTTTTGAAGTTAAACGTGAAATTCATTTCTTTGCAGCAAATTATTAACTTATATGTTGCATTTGTTAAAACCGTTGGCATTCCATTGAAACTAATTTCGTGATTATACAAATTTTTGTTACAGACTTTTTTTTATTTAATGGACACCATATGAATTGAGTAATGCTACCCGTTATATTTGCTATCAGAGCTTATAATGGCGGTGAGAAACAAGAATCTTTGGATTGCCTGTTTGATACACCTCTAGCAATTTTGAGCGTTCCAGCCCTTATTTTGTTTGTAGCGCGTTGAATAGGGATTGTTTAAATAAGTTGGTCTGGTCTTTGCATTTGGATTAATTTGCTCTTTATTTCATTAGATATAAGTAAGCCCCGATAGAGGTTGGTGTGATAAGTGGAGCAATTACAACAGTTTTTGCGGAAGTATCACACTAATGTCACATTTTTCTCGATAAAGTAGAGTTGCTAGGCTTAGTTCCCCATACACTATAAAAATTGGGGACGAAGAGCTATCGAACCATTTTGAGAAAGAGTTTATTATTGTGATTGAGAGCCGTGGAGAATGTATTTTGGTGATGGTAAGTAAAGGCTCAGCTATCCAAACATAGCATAGCATAGCTAGAATGATAGAAAAGAAGATTGCGAATTGCGCAGGTCCGTTATTATTTTCTCTCTGAGTTTGACCTTTAGTTGATGGGCTGTGACATCACAGTAGTAATAAATATGTAATGCGGATAGTGTATTCTTAATAAATAAGAAAATAAAGTGACAATTGTTTAAAATGAAATATGCAGGTTGCAAAAACGGGAATGCTAGTAAAGCTTCGGAATGCAGTTTTTCCCCTTTCCGGCCGATGCGACTGTTATGAAATGGTTATAAGTTTATAAAAAAAGAAGTTTTCAATCTGAAGACCAGCTTCAATTGCATGGTGCATTTCACAAGTGATGACTTTGCGAATAGCTTCAAATATCAAATGGATAAAATATAATTTATTTAAATTGCATTCGTATTGCTCAAATTGTACAATTCTTCCAGGCTTCACTACGCAGAAATTGTGGAACTGCAGCGCTGCTGTGCCAACAATTTTCAAACCGACTTTTAAAAATCCGGAGGATACTCAACGGTTTGAATGGAGAGAAAATAAAGAGATTGTCGCTAAGCTACTCCAAGAGCAAAATGTTGGCGCATCTCATAATGGTAATAAAAAAATCATCAACAATTATTTATAGAAATATTAAAGTTGTAAGTTTCTTATAATAAGTATTTCGAAACTAGACACAATAATTGTATTTAAAGTAATTTGTCTCTATTTATCAAGATATCATTCATCATCAATTAATACTATCTGTGTCCGCATGAACTCAGCAACAACACAATGAAACATACAGTGTTGGAAGGCCTAGCGTACGATGGTCTTGAAAATCTTGCTGGTTACATATGCCACAGATTCCGTGACGAAATCGACCAAACTGCAATTCAAGACAAGGCCGATTCTTTGTATACGTGGGTTAACCATTTAAGTGAAGGGGGTTATCAAAACCAACAGAAAATATGATGGCATATATAAATGCATTAGAAAACGGAGACGGTGTACTCATTGCAAATAATTTTATTGAAAAACATATGGAGCAAGCCGTTTTAGCAATTTTATTCCAAAACATTTCGAATACAATATGAAAGTAAAAAAAAGGCTTTTCCGTGCGAGAATGTTTCTTAAAATCAGGAAATTGAATAAAACGCCTACAAAATATGTAACCAATTAACATATATGATCCATACATGTTGGTGCAAGCAACCTAACAAAATATTTACTAGTTCTTTGAATTATTATTGAACAAGATTTAATTTTTACTTTAACAAATGCCTGATATAAATAACTTTTGAGATTTTATCCTAAGAAAACATATACATACATATTTTTATTCTACTTTATAAAAATTTTAAAATGTTTTGTTATTTTTAAATTGTGCATTGTGATAAAATTACTCCCTCATATGAAAAATAGTGCATTAATCTGTCTCTTAACCGGAATGCATATTTTTTTGCGTTGTGTATGGAATACGTTATAGGAAGGAATGGGCTTTACGCCATTCTCCATTATGTTTGTAACATAAGATCCTTCCCAATCAAGAAAATCCGCAGGGCAATATCATCGTTCAGCATTAGAAAATTGTGGAGTATTACGCAAGCCAAGACAATTTTTTTCACTATTATCAGGACTGCGTTCAATAGTGTTGCAAAGCACTCTTCAATGGGCAGTTGAAAAGCCAAAATAATTCTCAATAGCAGACGTGCCCGACAGAGCCAGTAATTAAATACTTCCTTGTCGCGATTACTATTGTTTCCAGGATATGGCCGCATTAAATTATTCTTTAATGGATATGCTGCATCTCCAACAAAGAAATGGGTGAGATATTTTCTGACGCAAATATATACTTGGCATCACAAGTTGCCATTAACACTATACTATAAAACTTCTTATAGTCGAAGAACATAGATCCAGAATTTTTTTGGTTTGTATTGGCTATATATTTTCCATCAATTGCGCCTAGACAATTTGGCACATTCCACATTCTATTAAATCCCCCTGCGATGTCTTTATATTGGGACATTTTGGATTCGCTTATATATATATATATATATATATATATATATATATATATATATATATATATATATATATATATATATATATATATATATATATATATATATATATATATATATATATATATATATATATATATATATATATATATATATATATATATATATATATATATATATATATATATATATATATATATATATATATATATATATATATATATATATATATATATATATATATATATATATATTAGAGCACCCATAAAACAAAAAGTGTTATTCTTTCCGCTCCCCGATCATTTTCTAGTATATTGGGCATCAAAAATAATATCCGTGCAAAAATTTTTTCAATTGGATGCAAATTGGCCGGTCTGTCTCGACTTTTAGCCCTAAAAATGGAGTAAAACTAGTTGCAAGCTTTGATGAGCTATAACTCGTACGCTAGACGACTTTCAGAAAATACACCTACACATTTGTATTGCAAATGTACAGGCAAAGCTTTTTCTCCTACACATTTTTGACCTAGCTATGACCCTTCATGGTGTTTTTAGAGGTCAAACTTCAAATTTGAGTCAAAATTTTTTTCAAACGTAAATTAGTAACTTTAGTTATAAATCTATTTAGGTTTGACTATTGCCAAATTGTAAAGTATTATATGTAGTTTCCATAAAAAATAAGGCATTTTTAAAACATATCGTTTATTCCATGACAGAGTTAAAAACAATGAAAAAATCAACAAATTTTTAATTTAAAAACAAACAAAAAATTAAACATCTTCTTTTGAAAAATTATTTTCGAAGTATTCTACAAATTTTTTTTTGCAAAAACTTTTTGTAGGAAGATTTTTACACTGTTGTTCCATTGTATGCAATATAAATTGTTTCTGCTCTTCTTGGTGAGTTAAAAACGCATTGAATCGCGTTATTAATGCAACTCCACGTTCTGCAATATCATTTACAACTAGAAGCTTTTTAACAATATTTTTTGCCGCCAGCTACTCTTCATTTCTGTTCCATGTACTCGGATCAGTCATCAAAAATGTTGGATTAATGGTTGTTATATTCTGATTCAGAATAGTTTAAAAAAACAAAGTTTTTTAAAAAAACAAAGTTGTTTTTTGTAACAAAGTCACTTATAAATATTAGGGTGGGGCGATTAGTATGGAAGGAAAAAAATCTTAAGGGGCGCTTCGCGTTTCTGAATCTTGGGATTATACAGAGCAAAAAAGTCCACTAGACCATATGTCCACGGTGAAAATCGAGCTTCCAGATTTTGAATAAAGTCGGTAAAGTTGTAGCTATTGTCTCGGGCTACAATTTCTCTGAACATATTACTTAGAAAAAACTTCGTTTCCATGGTCGAAAAGTCGAAAATGTAGAAAATTCACCACTTTTTGTCACGTTTTTTTGGATATTTTGGCCTATAACAGCCAAACCATTAAGATTTTCGATCCAATACTCAGACAAAAATTGTAGCCAAGACATTAGTCAAGAACTCTGTAGTACATTGAAAAAGCATTGGAACGCTCCTTCAGGCAGTTTTGGCCTTGTGAAAGTGCAAATTTTTCGTGAAAATATTGATAAACTACCATTTTCGGCTGTTCATAGCGCAAAATTATAAAAATGTTCTATTTCTTATTTTTTTCCACTTTTTTTATCCAAAAATATAATGTTTTTTTTTGTTTTGCTCAATATTTATTTTGAAAATTATGAGAAATTCATTTAAAGTACAAAGTAATTGTATTGGTAGAGACAAGGTATGAATCAAGAACAAAGCAATTATTGTTTTAAACGATTTCACATCAAAAATTCCAATTCAGTGTATTTTTCATTCAAAGATTGCCTTCCAAATCTTTTCGAGATTCCATACGAGGCGCTTTCTTTCGGCCTTTAGATACAGATGCCATTATACCTTCACGGTTTTTGTCGATTGAGCGCTTAGCAACACTAGCTAGTAGCTGGACATGACGCTCCGTCCCTTGAATATGAGAAGGTATTTGTGGGTCTGGAAATGGTGGATCTTCATCATCTACACATTCGAGGTATTGTTGTAAATGTTCATACGGAATTTTCCTGGTAAATGGCGGTTCAAATAACAATGCTTTGTCCTCTAAATCGATCATGTGAACGTAATCCGTACAATCAAAATTGATGTTTGGTTTTACATATTTTTTTGAGTGCCAATTTACGAATTTCTTTACAATCATCGAATAACATGCTCAACAAAACATTTTCACTGTGTGCGAAATAGGAATTATTCTGTATTACGGGATTAACGATGTTACGTAAGTTGTCTGATAAATATTGCGTCCACTGGATGAATTTTCCAAGCAGAGCACTACCGTATACAACCGAATTGTAGTATTTGACGTTGAAATACATGGGAACATACACTTTCATGATGTATTTTGCCAAAATTTGTAAATTTTGTGATGGGTTTTCTGTCGCAATATACACACCGCGCAATCTACTAGCTTTTGTTATCCATCTCGAATGTCCTACCGGTCCAGGTTTGATGTTTGCAAGATTAATTGAGCAACTACCATTTGAAACAGCTTGGGCAATTTCGTATAGATATTTAACGGCCGTGGAAAGTTGATTTTCAGCACCTGTACTTGATAAAACTAGACCGAAGGGTTTGAGTGTTTGTAGAGAACTAACTTTATTAATAGTATACATATGTTTGTACATGTAGCATGTGTGCACTTAAGTAAAGAAGTATTGGAAGTAAATATAATAGAAGTATTGGAGGTAAACACAGTGGGATATAATGTGATAAATATTCTTAACACTCCCACTTTTATCATACATTTCATTTTAATTTCAAAATTTTAAATCAAAAATAAATTATTTTCCTTTTCTTTTTAGGATTCATTAATATCTTAGTTTTTTTTTTTAAATTCAATAATATTCATGAGTTGTCTAAAACGCACAAATTTTTCTTTTACTAAAGGCTTTGTAAAAATATCTGCCACTTGCTGATTTGATGAAACATAATTAATATTAAACAGATTGTTTTCATATGCTTCTCTAATAAAATTAAATTTTACATCAATATGTTTTGTTCGCTTATGATATTCTGGATTTTTAATTAATCGAATAGCTCCTCGATTTTCCATATTCAGATTAGTCTCTGGGTATTCGTCAGGAAGTATATCACGTAAAAGTTGTTTTATCCACATAAGCTCTTTGACGGCCTGGCAGCTTGCCACAAATTTTGATTCGATAGTAGACAATGCAACGCAGCGTTGTCTCTGTGATGCCCATGCAATGCACGTTGAACCCATCATAATAACAAGTCCACTGGTTGATTTTCTTGTAGTGAAGTCACCAGCATAGTCGGCATCGCTAAAACAATTTAAAACAAAGGAATCTTTTGTTGGAAAAAGTATACCATACCCTTTTGTGCCATTCAAATATTTGAAAATTCGCTTTACGACATTCACATGTGCGTTTGTCGGGTTTTCCAGGTATCTGCTAGCGTACCCAACGGCAAAACTTATGTCTGGTCTCGTTGCTAGCATTAAATACATCAAACTACCAACCGCCTGTCTATACGGATAGCTAGACACTGCTGCACCATCAGCTAATGTTAGCCCAGTTGTCGAAATATCGCAGGGCGTACTAACTGGATCGGCTTGATCCATGTTGAACTTCTTCATTAACTTTTCTGCATAACCATGTTGGTTTACATGTAGACTGCCATCTGCCAACTGTCGAATTTCTAGTCCAAGGAAATTTCTAGACTCGAACATTTTTATGCTGAATGAATGCTTTAGGAATGCTAAAAGCTTATCTATGTCTGCCTCATCTTCTGCCGCAACTAGCCCATCATCGATGTAAATAGCCATTAGCAATCTTTTTGCACCAGCTTTGTTAGTGAAGACGCATCTATCAGCTTTACTTGCCACCAGACTGAATTTTTTAAGCATTGTTGAAAAAGTCTTATTCCAACATCTTGAGGCTTGTTTTAATCTATATAAACTTTTCAGCAATTTACAAACTCGCCCCGTGTTGTCTGAATATCCTTCAGGTTGATGAACGTAAATATCTTCCTGGATGTCACCATACAAAAAATCTGTTTTGATGTCAAACTGCTTCAATTTCAATTGTTCCGTTGCCGCTATACAAAGGATAGCCCTTATCGACGTAAACTTGGCCACAGGACTAAAAGTCTCCAAATAATCAATCCCGTATTCCTGAGTAGATCCACGAGCTACTAATCTTGCTTTGTATCGTTTTTCTTCATTTTCAGTAGTATCTTTGATCGTGTATACCCATCTTGTGCTGATGATTTTAGCTTATTTTGGTAGTTCAGTCAAAAACCACGTTTTGTTGCCATTGAGTGAATTGATTTCCTCATCCATTGCCTGTTTCCATTCTTTGGTTTCTTTGCAGCTTCTTGCTTGCTGATAATTCGTTGGGGTTTGGCTGCTCGCCATAAAAAGGTGTCCCTCAGCTACAAATGCGTTAGGCGATTTAGATTGGCTATGCTGGTTACCGTTGTTTACGTCGAGATTCGTCGATTTATTACGTAGTCTGTCACTTATAAAACTTTGCTCAGGTTCAGGTCTTTGTTCAGCACCCGGCACGTCGATATCTGAGAATGGAAGACTTTCACAGAATACCTGATCAGCACTGTTCTCCAAAGATTCTGATTGTTGATGCTGTATACCATTCGCCATTTCTTCATTTTGTTCTGCATCCTCAGTAGATAAATCCATCACAGCTTCTGATGATTTTCCAAATTCATTTTTGAATGCGACGTCTCGAGAAATTTCCACCTTTTTTGTTCTTGAATTGTATACTCTCAATCTCTTAATATCGTCTGGATCGGAATAAGGCATTCCAATTTTTTTAAGAAATGGTTTACAATGATCTAAGTTTTGATGCGCCAATTTGTTGTGCCATTCACTTATAGGACGTACGTTACTTTTCGTATAGTATACAAAATTATCAACTTGTTTTGATGGTAAATCAATTTTAATAATCAGTTTTTAAAATTTATCAACGCGAACTCCCACTAGCACTGCAGTTCCATTCTTTAAGAAAACACATTGTTGTTGCCCAAACGAATATCCATGGCCACATCAAATGGCTGGTAAGTGACAAACCAGTTTTTGTTTTTCGTCATGTGGTCGCTTGCGCCCGAATCCACATACCATTCGTCTTTTTCGTCTATGCACACACAAATGCACTGCCTTTCATTTGATCTTCACCAGTTTGCTTCTTTCTTGCTTTACAGTTACGTTTCCAGTGCCCTGGCTTTTTGCAATAAAAACATCTACAAGACTTACCATCTGCATTGTTAATGTTGTTTTCAAATTTTTGTGACTGTGCCTTTTGTTTTGTAAAAAGATCATTGCCGCTATCCATGCCCTTGCCTAAGGTCTTCATACGAACTTCTTCTAGCACAAGTCTTGCTGTTAAATTATCTAACGTCTGTTGCTCAGGGCTTGTCGACTCCCATGCACTGTAAAAATGAGAGAAACTCGAAGGAAGAGTCATCAATATTTTTGTTATTACCATTGATGATGAAACAGCTTCACCAACATCTTTCAGCTGCAACACAAGCGATTCCAGCTTTGAAATATGTAAATCAACATCATCCTCAGGGTCTTTTTCAAAACTGTAGAATTTTTGTTGTAGCCTGTGTACAGTCGACGCGGATTTACATTCGTACACGTTTTCGAGTTTTTGCCACATTTCTTTTGCTTTCTTGCAATTCATTATATGCTGAAGTGGTTGCTGTCCAACTGACAATACGATAATTTGTTGAGCCTTGCTATCACTTCTCGACCACTTCGCATCCCGTACCACGCCCCTGAGTTCACGTACAGTTTTATTATCAGCTCCTGTACCGGCATTTGTACCCGCAGCTACCGTGATTGGTTCATCAGATATACACTGCCACAAGTCACCTGCGTTCAGAATTACCTCAATCTGAAAACGCCACATATTCCATTAGTCAGCCCTTTCTAATTTTTCAATTCTTGCCAAATTGCTTTCCATGTTGTTTTTTTTAAATTTAAATTTATTAAATAACAATTATCAAAAACTTTACGTTCTGTCCAGATAATTTCCAAAAAAAACTTTACTTTGACTTTACTTTCGTATCTGGGCCCATAACCTGATAAAACTAGACCGAAGGGTTTGAGTGTTTGTAGAGAATTAACTTTATTAATAGTATACATATGTTTGTACATGTAGCATGTGTATACTTAAGTAAAGAAGTATTGGAAGTAAATACAGTAGAAGTATTGGAGGTAAGCACAGTGGGATATAATGTGAAAAATATTCTTAACAGTACTCATTGGAGGAATGTGTTCAAGTGGAATAAGTTGAAAATTTTCGATAACCTGAGAAATGTTTAGATTATTTCAATAAAAAAATTAGAAAATTATATCGTATAGAGAAAGAAGTACATAAAGTTATGATATTTACTTGTAATATATTGCTAATATCTATCCTTTGAGCTAACGATCCAGTGCTTTTTAAACAGCTTGCGTTGAACGTGGAATCACTGGCAATGTTTGGCGAAAATCTCCTGATAATAAAATCATTGCGCCACCAAATTGGTTTTTGTTCTTCCGTAGATCTTTTAAGGTTCTATCTAAAGCTTCTAAAGATTTTTTATGCGCCATCGTGCATTCATCCCACACTATTAGTTTACATTGCTGCAAAACCTTTGCCATTGCAGAATTCTTGGAAATGTTGCAGGTTGGTGTTTCGTTGCTTTGCATATTCAATGGCAATTTAAGAGCTGAATGGACTGTTCGACCGCCTTCAAGCAAAGTTGCTGCAATGCCTGACGAAGCAAGAGCAAGAGCAATTTCATTTTTTGAGCGAATTGTTGCCAATATTAAAGTAATCAAAAAAGTTTTTCCTGTACCACCAGGAGCGTCTAAGAAATAAATCCCTCCTGTTCCATCATCTATTACTTTCATAAGAGTATCAAATACATACTTTTGTTCTTCGATTAAAAGTGGAAGATTTATTTGCATCGATTCTTTCAAATTATTGTGATCATACGATTTTTCACGTTGTAACTCTTGATGAGAAGCATCGTGCATTGGGCGATTGGGCGCGGCCATCCCCAATTGACATAATAGCTTGTTTGACATCATCAAGCACATATCCTCAATGGAAATCAATGCCTCATTGTAAATTTCTTCACTTACTTGTAAATTCGAATTCCCTATTCTCTTGCGTATATTATATAAAATATCTTCACACATATTATCTTTGTATTTTATCCACAAATCAATTGGTTTTGATGGGAAGCATGTACATATGATAATGGAAAACAATGTTCGTATTTGATGAGCTTGTGATGAAATTACAGCATCATTGAGAGTTTGATCCCAATGTGCATCGTTTTCTAACAGTTGCAAACGATGAAAGGCTTCTCTGTAAGATCCACATAATTTACCATCAACTGTTCGCAAATGTTGGAATGATGTTGGGCCACGCACATTGACTAATAGCAGCCGTAAATAAAAACATTCATCGTTGCTTGGATGAACGGAATAAATTCGACCTATTGCATCGGTTGAATATACACCTGTGTATCCTGGAACTGGTTTTCCTTGTTTCCTTCGCATAAATTTCTTTGTTGATTTATTCCATGTATAATATTTTGGCATTTCAGAATATAGCAGTGTTTGTGCGAAATGATCATTTTGGCACGTCTCGAAAAAACTGGTTAAGGTAGTAGATGGTGGCTGGTGAGCTCTCTGTACTGCATTCTGAGCTGTGAAATGCACTATTGGTCCATTTTCTAAGTGCACGGCTAAGTGAACAACTGTGGGGTGTCTTTCATGAATTGGAAAAGAAAAAATTCTCCAAAATGCTTCATTGCTGCTAACATAGCGGCCCATTTGGTATTGGGTTACTTCATCATTTGAATTATCTGCACCAAATCAAATCACAGCCATATCACTTCCTTTGGTTACATATTTACATATGTACTTGATAGATTTTACTGAATGGCAAGATTCAACATTGATGTGTGCTTTGAAAGTTTTTGATAAGATCGGTGAATATGAAACAATCCAATGATTATCTATTTCAATATCTTGTTGCTTTACTTTGACAATTGTTGATCTTCCACTGTCTGCTAGTGATCGCCGACGATAGAGTGGATAACCATCATTTCCAGTAATTGTTTCCGATATTAATGTCCGTGGAACATTTACCATACACGGTGCATTTTGATTAAGTGTTCCACATGGACCATGAATCATGTTTTTGATAACTACCTCATTCAAGCCAGGATCTATTTGTTCATTAGGGATTTCAGCTGATATGACTTCATCAACTTCATTTGTCCTAATTTTTTCAACCAACCAAATCAAAATGTGTACATGCGGCAATCCACGTTTCTGTGACTCTACAGAATACATCCAGCAGCGTGTCTCACCAAACACACAATGTTTCACAATTAAATCCATTAAAGATTTCAACTTTTGTCTGAAGACTCTTGCTGTAATGTCATGACGATCAATAGGTGATTGGCCAGGGAATAACGCTTGTATAATTTCTATCCATTGTGGATTGCATGTGAATGTAATGAACAAATCTGCTTTGCCATAATGCCGAACATAGGACATGGCATCTTGAGCATATTCATGCATATGCCGAGGACATCCGATGTAGGTTGCTGGAAGAATAGTCATCCGGCCAACATTTTCTGCATTTCCATCAGAATTAATTGCATCTCGAAGGTGAATATACTCTTCAGATCGAAGTTTGGTCTGATTCAACCTGATGAATGTTAATCTCTCCGTTTCAATTTTTACATACATATCAACAACATGTCTGTGACATAATCGCCGGCATTTCAAAATGTGATTGTCTTCATTTCCTCTGATCATTAGGCGGTATGAATAATAGTTCATTGAAGTAACTTTTTTGTTGATTTCAGAACCTGTAAATATTTTTTTTATTATTTATAATGATGACAGTTGAATAACAAATTAAACTATTTAGTAGGTGATATAGTAGATGACGTAACATCTCATAAACTAATATTTCAATTACCTGTAATGGGATTTATCATCTTGATCGAGAAATCATAGCCATCTTCACCTTGCCAAAATATAATGGGATATTGCAGTGCATCATATGAGCGACGTGTTTCCTTAATACGTTGTAATTGATTATTTCGACGATGTAAAACAATATCACGTGACTCCAAATTTTCTCCAACTACAACAATGGCAACTTCGTCGATAGTAGGTGCATTAAAACGTCCTGCATGTTGGTCCAAAGGAGCACTTTTAAATAATATAATCAATTGATTGTGTTCGTGAAATAAGTTTTGTAATTGTTCAACTATTGACCTTTGCACTGAATTATTATTTTCGCAACGTAGATTGATTTCTTGTGGAGAATTGCCCATAAAATAAATTTCCAAAAACTTGTAGACGCTATCTGGCACTGGTAACAAAGAACCTGCTCTGTGATATATTTGACCTTGTATCTGTAAAGGGAAAAAATGTATTGTGAAAATGTATATGGGCTATAATAGTTATGATTAATAAACACACAACTGCAAATACTATTACAAACCTTAAAAGTTGGCATGAAATTTCCCCGAACTACTTTTGTTGCTCCAAATGAAGTCATTTGAAAGCAGTCATTGTATTGTTGAATATTCTTTCAAAAGTGTATGGAATCTGTTCCTATTCCTAAAACCAATGAGTACAATGGCTCTGGAGGTGGAAGCAATGGTATCAATTTCACCTTTCCATTTGCGCAACACAATCCATTGGCTTCATTTTTGTATTTCAATGCCTTACAATATTGGCAAACTGAGTTCATAGGTCCAATAGCAACACAGTTGTAGGCACTGTAATCAATTGACACATCGTAACAGAAAGCAGCTCGATTCAAACTTGCACCATTATTAGTCGAATGTCGCGCTTCACGGGTCTGTCTTAACCGAATTCTTTCACGTTCATTGCGATCTTCACGTTCCTGGGCAGTACGATTTGATTGATAATTACTTTGATTCGTTGCATTTCGGGTTCTTCTGCCTAAATTTGTCCGCCGCCTTATAGGAGGCATATTTAGTAAGTCACAAACACACAAAATACACCAGGGGCTGAAGCTGAACTTATTACTTTGGTTGTTGAGATCAAACGGACGCGAGCCAAACTTCTGGCTTTTAGATGTAACCTTTAGTTGCCCTTGTCGTGTGTTTATCGTTCCAGCCAATTTTTTTTGCCATGGGTGTACTTTAACGTAAGTGGCAGTGCTGTCAAAGTTTGTGTCTCAGGGTTGTACAAATATAAATACTAATACTCAGCTTACTCCTACTTCAGATATATCATATATGCGGTACACCCCGTGGTCATATGTTTTGTTTCGATTTGCATTCTAAAAATTATGTGTATATATATATTAAAGTTTTATGGAGTATCCAAAATAAATATTTTAGAGCATGATATTTTACACTTTTTTGTATAGAATTCTCACATTTGTATGTTTGAAATGCGCCGCTTGCCTTAAAAAAAAAATCGTTATCAAATGCGCATTCTAGCAGTTCGTTCAACAACCAAGAGCGCCACCTGCATATAACAAAAAATCTTTATCAACTACACATTCTAGCAGTTCGTTCAACAACCAAGTTCATATTATGTACTAAAAGTGTCACCCGGATACAAAGATTAAAATTGATATTGATATTGAAAATATCATATTGATCATACTTTTCGTACCACAAACCAATTGTTACAGGTACTTTTTATAATTTTCTCCGTAAGAACCATCCTCGTACTTCAAGGAATATTCTAGAAAAAGAATTAGCGAAATCGGTCCAACCGTTCTCGAGTTGTGCGCTTAGCAACACATTCAGCGACTCATTTTTATATTATAGATAATGGTTTCACCTCGCTCATCCTTAAACTGCGTCTCCATCTCCACATATGTGACAGCACCTCCCATAAAATATCGCAAGTATCCAATACGATATTGCGCAAGTAGGGTGTATATGTATGTTCAAGAAACAATTTTCTATGGAAAAGTTTGGTGTAAGTTTTGCGATTTTCATAGTGTCCCCCACAAGTTGATCGGTGAGTTTCAGGGTGAGGGGGTGTTCCGGGGAAGGTGAAGTGGAAAATTAGAAAGTGGTGCTAGTAAGTTTGTGGAGGAGGGGGTGCAGCGTGAACGGCTTGGTGGGTGAGCTGTGTGGTGTGAGAGTGTGTGTGAGTAGGGTGGCGGTGCTGCTGGTTGTTGGGTGCTTGTGTGCTGGACGCTGGGGCGCTGGTGCGCTGGAAAACTAGAGTGCTGGGGTGCTGGGGCGCTGTGGGCGCTGTATCGCGGGTCGCTCGGACCTAGTCGCTTGGCGCTGAGCGCTGGGCACGTACGCATACGGTTGGTGTGACGTGGTCGCGTGGCCCTGAGCGCTGTGTGCATATACGCACACATGGCAGTTTGCCGACGGAGGATGGTGCTAGGCACGTACCTGTTTGGTGATGTGGATTGCTTGGTTGGCTTGTGTGTGTGTGTTGAGAGTCAAGGGTATTTTTGTAAGAAAAATAAGAGGGGAACAAATGAGTGATAATTGATTGTGTTGTTGTTGTTGTTTTCTTTTTTACATCTTATAAAGAAATATTTTATTTTGTTTCTTTTATTTTACAAATACACATATAAACATATATATAAATATAAAAATATATATTCACTCGTATATATATATATATATATATATATATATATATATATATATATATATATACATATATATATATATATATATATATATATATATATATATATATATATATATATATATATAAATATATATATATATATATATATATATATATATATATATATATATAAATATAAATATAAATATAAATATAAATATTTTTGTATGCAGAACGAATTGATAATAATAATAATAATAGAGAGAGAGAGAGAGAGAGAGAGAGAGATAGAAAATCTAATTAAAACTACATTTGTTACATTTATTGTCATTATATATATTATAATAAGATTGCATAAGTTGTTTTGCTTCTTTTTCGACTCTTGCTTTAATGTATGAACATTTGAAGGTTTCTGTGGTTATCATGTGACATCTTCTGTGTGCGTGTGTGTGTTCTGAAAAGTCAATGTTAGTTTTGGAAAAAAAAGCGGGGTTAAAAATTTTTTTTGTTTACATCATATAAAGTATTTTTTTCTCTCATTATGCTCTTTCAAGTTCCATCTGAAAAGGAGACAAAAAATTTATATATTTTTTAGAGAAAAAAAGTTCTTACCTTGTATATCTTTGTATGGGTTTTCCAGGTTTTTATAAATGTGAAATTTATTTGATGGTATTTTCACCATTGCATAGGAATGTGAGGTGCATATTCTCTGCGTTGTTTGACTCAGTTTGTTACGAACATCAACTGGATCAGTTAAAAATGTTTCTGTTAAATATATAACAAATTTGTTATGATCAAAATGAATTTGGTTTTCCATTGGTAAAATTTCATGAGATAGTAACTTTGCTATTGATATTGATCCCATACCACATAGAATTTAATGTGAAACATTATTGTTTTCTCTGTTCACGGATCTGATCTTACTGAAATAATTCACTTCACTTTCGCATTGCTTTTATAGTCGCTTAAGTTGGAATAAAAGAACACTTTAGTGTGTAATATGACAAAAATGTGCATTTTTATTAATTCTGTTCTCGTTTTATGTGTTCAAATATATGCATTTTAAATAATTGTTCTTGCAATTACATTGTTGCAATCATTCCTTTGTTTAGGAGGTTTTGTGTGATTTGAATATTAAAAAACTAAAAATAGGAGTCCCAATCATATAATCATATAAAAAATTATCAAAAAGAGCAAACGACTCTAAGTAACTTACACATTAAATTATTGAGAGATCAAGAAACATGAGTAATAATAAAATAATACTTTTCCCAATCATATAATCATACAAAAAAATCATCCAAAAGAGAAAACGACTTTAAGTAACTTACACATTAAAGTATTGAGAGATCAAGAAACAAGAGAAATTATAAAATATATAATATATATATATATATATATATATATATATATATATATATATATATATATATATATATATATATATTATATATTTTATAATTTCTCTTGTTTCTTGATCTCTCAATACTTTAATGTGTAAGTTACTTAAAGTCGTTTTCTCTTTTGGATGATTTTTTTGTATGATTATATGATTGGGAAAAGTATTATTTTATTATTACTCATGTTTCTTGATCTCTCAATAATTTAATGTGTAAGTTACTTAGAGTCGTGTGCTCTTTTGGATAATTTTTTATATGATTATATTATTTGGACTCCTATTTTTAGTTTTTTAATATTCAAATCACACAAAACCTCCTAAACAAAGGAATGATTGCAACAATGTAATTGCAAGAACAATTATTTAAAATGCATATATTTGAACACATAAAACGAGAACAGAATTAATAAAAATGCACATTTTTGTCATATTACACACTAAAGTGTTCTTTTATTCCAACTTAAGCGACTATAAAAGCAATGCGAAAGTGAAGTGAATTATTTCAGTAAGATCAGATCCGTGAACAGAGAAAACAATAATGTTTCACATTAAATTCTATGTGGTATGGGATCAATATCAATAGCAAAGTTACTATCTCATGAAATTTTACCAATGGAAAACCAAATTCATTTTGATCATAACAAATTTGTTATATATTTAACAGAAACATTTTTAACTGATCCAGTTGATGTTCGTAACAAACTGAGTCAAACAACGCAGAGAATATGCACCTCACATTCCTATGCAATGGTGAAAATACCATCAAATAAATTTCACATTTATAAAAACCTGGAAAACCCATACAAAGATATACAAGGTAAGAACTTTTTTTCTCTAAAAAATATATAAATTTTTTGTCTCCTTTTCAGATGGAACTTGAAAGAGCATAATGAGAGAAAAAAATACTTTATATGATGTAAACAAAAAAAATTTTTAACCCCGCTTTTTTTTCCAAAACTAACATTGACTTTTCAGAACACACACACGCACACAGAAGATGTCACATGATAACCACAGAAACCTTCAAATGTTCATACATTAAAGCAAGAGTCGAAAAAGAAGCAAAACAACTTATGCAATCTTATTATAATATATATAATGACAATAAATGTAACAAATGTAGTTTTAATTAGATTTTCTATCTCTCTCTCTCTCTCTCTCTCTCTCTCTATTATTATTATTATTATCAATTCGTTCTGCATACAAAAATATTTATATTTATATTTATATTTATATTTATATATATATATATATATATATATATATATATATATATATATATATATTATATATATATATATATATATATATATATATATATATATATATATATATATGTATATATATATATATATATATATATATATATATATATATATATATATATACGAGTGAATATATATTTTTATATTTATATATATGTTTATATGTGTATTTGTAAAATAAAAGAAACAAAATAAAATATTTCTTTATAAGATGTAAAAAAGAAAACAACAACAACAACACAATCAATTATCACTCATTTGTTCCCCTCTTATTTTTCTTACAAAAATACCCTTGACTCTCAACACACACACACAAGCCAACCAAGCAATCCACATCACCAAACAGGTACGTGCCTAGCACCATCCTCCGTCGGCAAACTGCCATGTGTGCGTATATGCACACAGCGCTCAGGGCCACGCGACCACGTCACACCAACCGTATGCGTACGTGCCCAGCGCTCAGCGCCAAGCGACTAGGTCCGAGCGACCCGCGATACAGCGCCCACAGCGCCCCAGCACCCCAGCACTCTAGTTTTCCAGCGCACCAGCGCCCCAGCGTCCAGCACACAAGCACCCAACAACCAGCAGCACCGCCACCCTACTCACACACACTCTCACACCACACAGCTCACCCACCAAGCCGTTCACGCTGCACCCCCTCCTCCACAAACTTACTAGCACCACTTTCTAATTTTCCACTTCACCTTCCCCGGAACACCCCCTCACCCTGAAACTCACCGATCAACTTGTGGGGGACACTATGAAAATCGCAAAACTTACACCAAACTTTTCCATAGAAAATTGTTTCTTGAACATACATATACACCCTACTTGCGCAATATCGTATTGGATACTTGCGATATTTTATGGGAGGTGCTGTCACATATGTGGAGATGGAGACGCAGTTTAAGGATGAGCGAGGTGAAACCATTATCTATAATATAAAAATGAGTCGCTGAATGTGTTGCTAAGCGCACAACTCGAGAACGGTTGGACCGATTTCGCTAATTCTTTTTCTAGAATATTCCTTGAAGTACGAGGATGGTTCTTACGGAGAAAATTATAAAAAGTACCTGTAACAATTGGTTTGTGGTACGAAAAGTATGATCAATATGATATTTTCAATATCAATATCAATTTTAATCTTTGTATCCGGGTGACACTTTTAGTACATAATATGAACTTGGTTGTTGAACGAACTGCTAGAATGTGTAGTTGATAAAGATTTTTTGTTATATGCAGGTGGCGCTCTTGGTTGTTGAACGAACTGCTAGAATGCGCATTTGATAACGATTTTTTTTTTAAGGCAAGCGGCGCATTTCAAACATACAAATGTGAGAATTCTATACAAAAAAGTGTAAAATATCATGCTCTAAAATATTTATTTTGGATACTCCATAAAACTTTAATATATATATACACATAATTTTTAGAATGCAAATCGAAACAAAACATATGACCACGGGGTGTACCGCATATATGATATATCTGAAGTAGGAGTAAGCTGAGTATTAGTATTTATATTTGTACAACCCTGAGACACAAACTTTGACAGCACTGCCACTTACGTTAAAGTACACCCATGGCAAAAAAAATTGGCTGGAACGATAAACACACGACAAGGGCAACTAAAGGTTACATCTAAAAGCCAGAAGTTTGGCTCGCGTCCGTTTGATCTCAACAACCAAAGTAATAAGTTCAGCTTCAGCCCCTGGTGTATTTTGTGTGTTTGTGACTTACTAAATATGCCTCCTATAAGGCGGCGGACAAATTTAGGCAGAAGAACCCGAAATGCAACGAATCAAAGTAATTATCAATCAAATCGTACTGCCCAGGAACGTGAAGATCGCAATGAACGTGAAAGAATTCGGTTAAGACAGACCCGTGAAGCGCGACATTCGACTAATAATGGTGCAAGTTTGAATCGAGCTGCTTTCTGTTACGATGTGTCAATTGATTACAGTGCCTACAACTGTGTTGCTATTGGACCTATGAACTCAGTTTGCCAATATTGTAAGGCATTGAAATACAAAAATGAAGCCAATGGATTGTGTTGCGCAAATGGAAAGGTGAAATTGATACCATTGCTTCCACCTCCAGAGCCATTGTACTCATTGGTTTTAGGAATAGGAACAGATTCCATACACTTTTGAAAGAATATTCAACAATACAATGACTGCTTTCAAATGACTTCATTTGGAGCAACAAAAGTAGTTCGGGGAAATTTCATGCCAACTTTTAAGGTTTGTAATAGTATTTGCAGTTGTGTGTTTATTAATCATAACTATTATAGCCCATATACATTTTCACAATACATTTTTTCCCTTTACAGATACAAGGTCAAATATATCACAGAGCAGGTTCTTTGTTACCAGTGCCAGATAGCGTCTACAAGTTTTTGGAAATTTATTTTATGGGCAATTCTCCACAAGAAATCAATCTACGTTGCGAAAATAATAATTCAGTGCAAAGGTCAATAGTTGAACAATTACAAAACTTATTTCACGAACACAATCAATTGATTATATTATTTAAAAGTGCTCCTTTGGACCAACATGCAGGACGTTTTAATGCACCTACTATCGACGAAGTTGCCATTGTTGTAGTTGGAGAAAATTTGGAGTCACGTGATATTGTTTTACATCGTCGAAATAATCAATTACAACGTATTAAGGAAACACGTCGCTCATATGATGCACTGCAATATCCCATTATATTTTGGCAAGGTGAAGATGGCTATGATTTCTCGATCAAGATGATAAATCCCATTACAGGTAATTGAAATATTAGTTTATGAGATGTTACGTCATCTACTATATCACCTACTAAATAGTTTAATTTGTTATTCAACTGTCATCATTATAAATAATAAAAAAAATATTTACAGGTTCTGAAATCAACAAAAAAGTTACTTCAATGAACTATTATTCATACCGCCTAATGATCAGAGGAAATGAAGACAATCACATTTTGAAATGCCGGCGATTATGTCACAGACATGTTGTTGATATGTATGTAAAAATTGAAACGGAGAGATTAACATTCATCAGGTTGAATCAGACCAAACTTCGATCTGAAGAGTATATTCACCTTCGAGATGCAATTAATTCTGATGGAAATGCAGAAAATGTTGGCCGGATGACTATTCTTCCAGCAACCTACATCGGATGTCCTCGGCATATGCATGAATATGCTCAAGATGCCATGTCCTATGTTCGGCATTATGGCAAAGCAGATTTGTTCATTACATTCACATGCAATCCACAATGGATAGAAATTATACAAGCGTTATTCCCTGGCCAATCACCTATTGATCGTCATGACATTACAGCAAGAGTCTTCAGACAAAAGTTGAAATCTTTAATGGATTTAATTGTGAAACATTGTGTGTTTGGTGAGACACGCTGCTGGATGTATTCTGTAGAGTCACAGAAACGTGGATTGCCGCATGTACACATTTTGATTTGGTTGGTTGAAAAAATTAGGACAAATGAAGTTGATGAAGTCATATCAGCTGAAATCCCTAATGAACAAATAGATCCTGGCTTGAATGAGGTAGTTATCAAAAACATGATTCATGGTCCATGTGGAACACTTAATCAAAATGCACCGTGTATGGTAAATGTTCCACGGACATTAATATCGGAAACAATTACTGGAAATGATGGTTATCCACTCTATCGTCGGCGATCACTAGCAGAATCAAATATATGCATTTTAAATAATTGTTCTTGCAATTACATTGTTGCAATCATTCCTTTGTTTAGGAGGTTTTGTGTGATTTGAATATTAAAAAACTAAAAATAGGAGTCCCAATCATATAATCATATAAAAAATTATCCAAAAGAGCAAACGACTCTAAGTAACTTACACATTAAATTATTGAGAGATCAAGAAACATGAGTAATAATAAAATAATACTTTTCCCAATCATATAATCATACAAAAAAATCATCCAAAAGAGAAAACGACTTTAAGTAACTTACACATTAAAGTATTGAGAGATCAAGAAACAAGAGAAATTATAAAATATATAATATATATATATATATATATATATATATATATATATATATATATATATATATATATATATATATATATATATATATATAAATATAAATATTTTTTGTATGCAGTACGAATTGATAATAATAATAATAATAATAATAATAATAATAATACTAATAATAATAGAGAGAGAGAGAGAGAGAGAGAGAGAGAGATAGAAAATTTCATTAAAACTACATTTGTTACATTTATTGACATTATATATATTATAATAAGATTGCATAAGTTGTTTTGCTTCTTTTTCGACTCTTGCTTTAATGTATGAACATTTGAAGGTTTCTGTGGTTATCATGTGACATCTTCTGTGTGCGTGTGTGTGTTCTGAAAAGTCAATGTTAGTTTTGGAAAAAAAAGCGGGGTTAAAAATTTTTTATATAAGAACTTGTATTTTAAGAATAAATTTTCTTGTTGTTTTAAACCCAGTGCAGTGCTCATTTAGGTGTAGGTGTAAGTGGTGTAGGTTTACAGGTTCCCGCGACAGGACATTCCAGAGGACGTCTCCCGCCGACAAGCAGACAAGGACCCCAACATTTTGGCGCAGCCGGTCTAAAGGACCTATTGGAGGAATCCCAGGGCAAGGAGCCCTGAAGCAGTGATGCATCCTGCAACGAATTCGAAGGACCTCAACCTGCAACGAATTCGAAAGACGCTAAGGATAAAGATGTCATCGAAAAAAATTTGGGTGAGTAGAGTGTATAATAGCGTAATCTAAGTAGATACTTCTGCGACCCTGAAGGCGCCGTAGCGCTGGTCAAAGAAGTTGCGACCTACAGGCGCGCAGCTTTGAATGGCAACCATAAACCGTCAGCATGATCGAACGGTCTATGTATGTTCATCCTAGCTGTGAGGATTTTTTTTGTAGGGGATTTGAATTTGTTTGTCGTGAGGGACATTTATATTGTTTATAAGGCCATGTAGTCTATATTAAGATTTAAATTGTTTTTGTATTGTTAAAATTCTGACGTTCTAAATTTATGTTGTTTGAAAACAAACATAGAACATTTGATTTAAATATTTGGCATTTTGAGCTTGAGATATTAGGCAAACATATTTCAAGAACTGTTTACAACACGTGTTGTTGCATCAAAGATTTTGTAGTTCGGTAACTACAATTTGCATAGCAATGTTGAAGATAACAGTTAAATGCTATTGTTATGTGGCGCATACGTTACGGGTTTATTTTTAAATATGGATTCAAATTTCCGGGAATGAATCGAGACACTTTTGCCGGTAAATCAAATTTCGGTTTTTACAAACATATGGCCTTTTCTATGGATTCTTGGGAGAATTAAAGATGGTGAGAGGAAAACAAGGAGTATTTGTGAGGAAGTCAAGGACCACTTTGCATTGATGGAAGGACTTAATGGACGCCGGTAGACAGCGGAACTTTGTGATGGAAAACAAGTGTAGCAGAATATATATATAAAGATAGAATTTACGATGGAATGTTTTTTTTTTAATAACTCTGTTTTGAATCATTAAGTAAGATCGAATAAAATATTGTAACAAGCTTTAACAAATACTGGATTTTTATTTGTAATTGGGATACGCCATCTGTTCTGGCTTTTGGGATATGACGAAGGAAGCGCAAGGATTACTGCTGATGCAGGAGCAAATTGGAGAAGCGATTGAAAAGCTGGTCCGTAATTTTAAGAAAGACGGCAGGTTACGTAAGGACAACGTGTATTACCGCAAGCGAATAACACAGTTGCAAAATCTGGGGAGAGAGTTCAACAATAATCACGGACTGTTGTTGCCTCACGCAGTTGAGTACGGCAAGGGAAAATATTTTGCGGAAAATTACGCAGACTACATAAATAGTCTGGTCAACGAATGGGCAGATACATTAAGTTCTGAATTAGAGGAATTAGGACAACATACTGTGAGTTTGGTTTCGCCAAACGAGGAAGTAAGGAACAGATTGAAATCAATGCAGTCAGAGGTCGAACTGTTTACTGGGAAAATAATTGACCAGTTCGAAGCGAGTACGAGCGGGGAAGGAGCTCAGGAATTATGGAAGCAGGTGAATGCCGGAGGAGCTGTGTCACCATTAGAAGTAGCGGATCAAGCCTTGACGGCAATCCAAAAAAGGACAGAAGAAAAGTTGTTCAAATTTCATGAGAAAACAGAAGATTTGAGAGCACAAAAAGAGTATCTTGAGAATAAGATAAAGGAACTTTCTCCGAGATTGATGGAAACAGAGGAAGCAGCAGCGCTGTTGGAAAAGGAGTGTGCAAAATTAAAAAGAGGGTAAAGGAATAGGGTAAAGGAACTTTCTCGGAGATTGACGGAGACAGAGGAAGCAGCATCGCTGTTGGAAAAGGAGTGTGCGGAATTAAAAAAAGGACGGGCGACCAATAGGTCCTCACTGAATAGGGAGAGATCAAAATCAGCATCGGCTGGATTTACACAGACGGTATTGACATTGCCACCGGAAGTGCGCTGGCCAGCGTATCTAACACCAGAAGAGATAAACCGCGTGGTAAAGCCCAGATTAGTATTGAGTGAAGAGAGGGAAGCGGGATTTTTGTTTGGCGCATCTGAAATCGGGGTCGAGCCTTTTCTCCAGAACGTCCGATAACTAATAAAAATAAGGGATATCCGCCAAAAGAGCCAGAAGCAGTAACGGTACAGGAAAGGCCCAATACTGTGGACAGTATTTCGCCTGTACGACCAAACGATCGAAGACTAATTAGTTTGAGTCCGTCATTGGTCAATTACCTCTCAGATCCGGGAGAAGTGAAGCTAGGAACCACTCATAAAGATAGCGCTCAAGTTTTACCAGTCATAACTAAAACAAAAATACGCAAAATGGGTATAGAGAAGATTTCAAAGACAGTGGCCAGGCTAGTACCTGTGTTTACTGGTGCAGCTTCAGAAGATTTACGGTCAGAAGTTAACAGATTCATTCAAGGTTGTGAGCTTGCAAAGCGAAGCATAAGCCCTGATGAGTTGCGGGACTTCTTCGACTGTGTTAAGCAAAGGTTATTTGGAGACGCGTACAACCTTGTGTTGCCAAAGCAATTCGCCAGTGTGGACGAGCTTTGCAGTCTTATAAGGAGAACTTATTTGAAGGAGAGAACTTTGGAGGACATAACCCAAGAAATAAGAATCGGGAAGCAGCTGGCAGGTGAAGACATACGTGCCTTTGCCAGGCGTTTAGAGTCACTTCAGATGATGGCCCTGGAAATAATCAGGAATAAGTACAATGGCATTGGAGATACAGCGTTATTACACGAAGTTGACGAGTCGGTGTTGACAACTTTCGTGGTGGGGCTCCGCAACTCCGTTCAAAAGATTCATATGCTGAATAGCAGAACAGGATCTCTGGAGGAATTAGTAGAGGAAGCGATTAGAGCACAAGTTCTCGTGGAACGGAGTACGGCTGGGTTAGGCGAGGTACATATGTTGGAAAATTGACAGGACATGTTCACCGCCGCTGTCGTGAACAGAGATAGAAGAAATTACGTCCCAAACATATACAGAGGAGCATATAATCCCGGTGTCTCCGACAACAGAGCCGCGAGTCCGAGAAATCCGTACAGGGGGTTTATACAGAGCGCACCCACATGTTCGTTCTGCCGTAAGCAAGGTCATACAAGGGATGAGTGCATTACACGCAAAAACACGCCCTACTGTATGGAGTGCCAAACATATGGTTATGAGGCAAGTAGACAGTGCCAAGGAGCACGGTATGGAATCAGAATAGAAGGCAGCCAGCTACGAGGCGCCCGGTTCCACCCTTGAGGGACAACAGGGGTAACTTCAGTAGTCCCCGAGTTAATTCAACAGAAGGAATTAACCAAGGAAGAAATCCTTTCAAAACTGGGAGTGGTCAGCAGCAACCAAATTGGAATTCCAGAAGTGAACAAAGGATAAGTAACACCAAACAGGGCTTAAGATGCTTCTCATGTGGACAGATGGGACATCGGGAAGCGGAATGCAGGGATAGACAATCCCAACAAAGGAACCAGGGAAACTTCCAGCGGCCCAGTCGAGGCCAATATACTGGAAGTAAGAAGGAAGTAAGAAAGGAAGCAATAATAAGGCCGGAAGTACGTGGGACTAGTAATGTAGGAACTACAGTCCAGGAGAAGGAGAAGCAAGAGGCTCTCCAGTATCACGAACAGTTAGGGAGTGGATACGCGTCCATGTTGGGAACAGAAGGACATTGCTTCGCTATGAGCAGGATAGGTGATGCCTTCATCGAGATACCCTGCAAGGAATCAGCTAGTGGAAAGCTAGTGCTATTAGTAGATTCAGGGGCGGCCACTAGCCACGTAAACTCTAGTGTTTTACGGAAGGGGCTAGACATTAATCAAATGGACTTCAGAATGTTTAACGGAGCGTTTGGAGGGTGCATTGAAGTCGCTCAGAATAGGGCACAGTAGAGTTAAGGGTATAAGTTTTAGAGTGCATGCAGTGGAAGTGGATAGGAAAGGTATCCCCGCTGATGGGATAATTGGCCGCGATAATCTTTGGGGCCGCACCATACTGGATGCGCTCGACAAGCAGTTATCATTCTACGATAACAATAAGAATAGAATCCTTACTTTTCCATTAATGTCATGGCAGGAAGGAACCGTGACTGGGGTTAAGAAGTGTGGTATGGAGGTTGTAAACGGAAGGTCAACCAGAGTAGTTACTATGCATGTAAATACGAAACTTAGGACTGTTGTTTTGCACAAGCAGCAGCTAGCGGAGGGCGTATATATGGGAGAAACCATAACGCACGTTAACAAGGGTAAGGTGTACGCTTGCGTACTCAACGCCTCAGAAAAGGAATACCTGATGGAAGAGGATTTTAGGCCTAAGTTCACTAGTTATGATAATTTTAAGGAATCGAATTATAGATCGGTGAATCAGTTTAAGCAGGTAGATATAAGAAAAAGAATGGAGAGGGTGCTAGAATCCCTGAAGTTAGACCCAAGCGTAAACTCAGAGGAGAAGGCATCAATAGAAGCCATTTGTGCGTCATTCCATGACATATTTTTGCTGGAAGGAGACCAGTTGACAAATACACCAGAGGTAGAGCATGAAATACCTACTAGAGTAGATCAACCACCAATTAACCAGAAACAATACAGATTGCCACAAGCTCACACAGATGAGGTAAATAGGCAAGTGGAAGGAATGTTAAAAGATAACATAATTTCACCGAGTATCTCGCCTTGGAATTCACCAACAATTTTGGCGCAGAAGGTGGCATGCGTTAGAAATTTAGCGGTTCCAAGAAGCAGAAAAGAAGTGCAAGCATTCCTAGGACTAGTGAACTATTATAGAAAGTTCGTGGAAGGACTAGCCGGAATTGCGTTGCCAGTTAATAAGTTGCTACGTAAAGAAGCGAAGTTCGAATGGACAGAGAGCTGTCAGCAAGCATTCGAAAGGCTAAAAGAAGTAATTAGCTCGCCACCAATTTTGGCGTACCCCGACTTTGAGCAAACTTTTTTGTTGACCACTGATGCTACCAATGAAGCATTAGGGGCAGCATTGTCACAAGGGGAAGTCGGTAATGACCGACCAATAGCATTCGCAAGCAGAGCGCTTAGCGACACGGAGAAGAGATACTCCACAATAGAAAAGGAATTTCTAGCCATATTATGGGCTACGAAGAATTTTAGAGCATATCTGCTAGGACGCCCATTCAAGATATACACTGATCACCAGCCGTTAAGAGGCATAGCCAATTTGAAAGACCAAACATCTAGGCTAGCCAGGTTCAGACACAAATTGTCTGAGTATGATTTTGAAATCATATACAAACCTGGGAAAAAGAATCTGAATGCAATGCACTCAGCAGAGTACCTCAGGCACAGAAGGTTTCAGTAATGCAAACGAGAGCCAAAGCACGGTCAGATAAGGAGAAGGCCGAGAGAATTCAAGGGGATAAAATTGATGCAGCAAGAAATGTTAGCAATGTGGGTGACGCTGCTAATGAACAAGGAGCCAGTAGTGTGGAATAGCTGAAGGATATAAAGGATATCCAGGCTGTATTAAAGGGTTTCCATGATTCACCTCTAGGTGGACACCAAGGATTTTGGAAAACTCATGACAGAATTAGGCGAGTATACGGATGGAAAGGTATGCTCAAGGACATTAAAAAATATATAAAGAGTTGTCCAAAGTGCCAGGCCAACAAAAGTTCAAGGCTATAAAGATGCCAATGGTATTAACTGACACACCGAAACAGCCATTTAATAAAGTTCATATGGATATTGTTGGTATTTTACCTGAGACTGTTTCGGGCAATAAATACATATTGACGTTCCAAGACGATTTCTCAAAGTATATGTCGTGCGTGGCTATACCCGATGCGGAAGCAGGTACGGTGGCCAAAGCATTCTTTGATGAAATTATAGCACGATACAACATACCTAAGGTTTTGATAACCGACAATGGTTCCAATTTTGTATCGAAATTATTCTCAGAAACTTGTAAGATGCTGGGGATAAAGAAGTTGCATATAACACCATATCATCCACAGGCGAATGGCTCATTGGAACGTAGTCATCGACCTCTGGCCGAGTACTTGCGCAGTTTTGCCAAAGAAGACGGCTAGAATTGGGATCAAAGGTTAACCACTGCAATGCATGTACACAATAATACGGTACATGCATCAACGAAGCAAACTCCGTTTAGAACGCTCTACGGGTTTGATTTTAACATGCCAGCAAATCTGAAGCGCAAATGTGCGCCAGTGTACAATGCTGATTACCCGAATAAAGTGCAAAAGTATCAGCTACAGCGAGCGCACGAGTTGGTCAGAGAAAACCAGGATTGTGCTAAACGAGTAGCCAGGGAAGCCTACAACAAGGTACTAAATCCAGTCGTTTGTAACGTGGGTGATCAAGTACTAATGAAGAATCAGGCTAGGAGAAACAAATTCTCACCTGTGTGGATAGGTCCCTATGTAGTAGCAGAGATCCGAAGCCCAGTTACAACAGTCGTAACGATTAAGGGAAAAAATAAAAAGCTACATAATAATTTGTTGAAATTATTCCACATTAGACCACACAACTAAAGACATGTGTTAGCAGTGTTTTACAAGTGTAAACACAAGAATAACAACGTAAACATGTACGTGTGTGTATCAAATAACACACACAGCTCCGATTTTCAAAGTCAAGGCCAGCAGAAGTGTGCCAATTAAACTCGAGCAAGTAAAGTTGACGTAATAAAAATGTGTTTGTTCGCGCCGGAGCCCTCCTGTCAACGGCTGCTGCCTGCGCACCGTCACCATGCGACTCTGCGCGGGGCTCAGTGCGGAGAGAATTCCCCTCATTGGGTCCCGCCAAAGTCGTGTAGCAGGCCGCAGCCATCTTTATTTTAAGGAGAGTGCTGACGCAGGCAGCGGAGGAGAGCTGGTCGGCAATACTGCGTGCCGATTCAGTTGATGTTCAGCAGTCAATCACTAAACGTGTCGCATACGTTGAAGAAAGCATTTAAGTGTGAGAAGTATAAGTTCTAAGTAAAACTGTAATTTAGGCAAATAAAGTTTAAGTATAAGTTCTAAGGAAAACTGTAATTTAGGCAAATAAATTTGAAGTGATCTGTAATTTTTACACTTTAAAAGAAAAAGATCTTTGCATTGCCACTTTTCTCAGACACTAAAATTAAAAGTGAAAATTTAAAGGTAACAAAAATTAATTTATTTAAACAATTTACAATGGAATTGGAGAGAGACTCCGCATTGAGAAACATGGTCCTTCGAGCCGGATCGCAGCTGCGCCCGGTAAGTTTTTAATATTTATTTTTACCTAATTTCTGTTCAATTTCAATATTGCACAGCTATTTATTTATGCTTTTATTTTGTAATTCGTGATTTATATTTTATATCGCGTCATTCGCGTTTGGGTACGGTCGTCGCGGCAAATGGTACATTTCCGTATCGTCACTTGTGTGAGTGTGTGCGTGTGTGTGGATTTGGCACAGCAGCAGGTACTGGAATTTACATTTTTTAAATTCTCAGCACGGCCGCTGCGTAATTCGGTTCGCAGTCTGCACCTCAAAGCGCTGCCGACGCCGGTTACGATAAGCTGTGTACAGCTGCTTGTGCGCAGATTTTTCCACAGCCGCTGTGCATGCTATTGCCATTGCCGCTATCCGCTGTTCCGTTGTGCAGTCAATGCCCTACTTTTGAGTGTTGCTTTGTTCGTTGAAACGAATTAAGGCGGGTGTCACACTCACAACTCTTGTGGGTCAGCTGTTCGGGTTATCCGTATTGCGTGCGTATATCGCCGCGTTGAAGTCGCTTCGTAGTGCCAGTAAGCGGTGGGAGCATATTGTTCTTGCTTCTACATTGGCGTGGGAGTCTACAGCTCACTGCGCTGCCCAGAGCTTGGTTACTGTACGTTGTGTACCGTTGCTGATGAACCGGTAACTTATACCGTTGCCGGTAGGTTTTTCTGACTAACGGGTCAACAACCGTTAACGTGGTGGAGGATCGACGCTTTCGACACGAGTGCGGTGTAATTAGGTTCGCAGTCCGCAGCTCACAGCGCTGCCGACGCCTTTTTACAGTAAACCGTGTGCCAGCGGTGCTTGAACATCCCCATATTACGACGCTGAAAAATACGTACGCTCGTTGATCTCCGTACGTCACAGTTTTTGCAGCTCGCAGCGCTGCCAACTTGTACTGCCCTTTTGTCTTTGATAACCCTGTATCGGTGAACCCACGAGCGACGCAAGGTCCGGGTCACATACAGCAGCTCATAGCGCTGTATCTCAAGTAGGGGTTATAATTCAATTTCCTTGTTTGTCAATTGTAGTTGGCCAGTGCTGTCGTCATTGCCTAGGCTTCGCGTAGCTTCATTCCTCCTAGGGATTGTCTTTAAGTTGTGTGGACTCTTCAGCGAAAATAAGGCGGGTGTTATACCGGTCACGTCAGCAGGCCAGCTGGGTACACATATAGCTGGGTAACTGGGTGTGTCGACGTGAAGGTGTAGTGTTTTCCCGGGTTTTGCTTGCGTTTTGCCATCATTGAGCTGCGTTCTCAGGTCAAGCGGTCTGCAACTATGCGTTCGTTATTGAGTTCGAGCGGAACTCTTCCGCCCCTCAAAATCTCGAATATCTTCGCCTTGATCTGACTGAATTGGCAGACTTATGGCAGGCGTTGAAGGAGGCGAAGGCTGCAGCGGTCATTGAAGCAAATTTAGACGAGAAATGCGTAACCATTAAAGAGTCTATACGGCAACGATTCGCAGCAAGTTTTGCCATGTACAAACAGGGTCATGCTCGGATCAGTGGACTAATACAATCCCTGACCGTCTCTCCAACGGTGCCTTCCGAGGCGTCGGCTGAGCTGTCTTCTCAATCCCACACCATTCCGGTGCCTCCTTGTGATATTGAGATTTTCGGGGGGGAGTACTCCAAATGGATCACCTTCCGTGATATGTTCACGGCGCTGTTCCTGCGGAACGCCCGGTTATCTAACATCGAGCGGTTGTATCACCTGAGAGCAAAGACTAGGGGGGAGGCGCGAGAAATCGTGGACCAATGCCAACTGACCAATAGCGGTTTTGAACAGGCGTGGGCGGGGCTTACTGCGCGATACGAAAATCGGCGTAAGCTCATTAATTGTCAGCTGAAGTCCCTATTCACAATGCGTACCATCGGCAAAGAAAGTGGGTCGGAGCTAAAAAGGCTGCAGCGGGAAGTGAGCAATTGCATTATGGCGTTGAAGGAGCTGTCGGTGGATGTAGGCAGTTGGGATCCAATTTTTATATACTGGAGTTCCATTCGGTTGCCGGAGAGGACCCTTTCTCTCTGGGAGCAGTCCCTTGCAGATCATGCGGATATCCCGACTTGGGTGGCGATGGAGGAATTCCTCTCGAAACGATTCCAAACTTTGGAAGCGGTCTCTGATGTCTGCCAGACGGAGCATGCGCGGGAGCCTGGGGGCAGCCGCTCAACACCACTCCGCAATAGCCACGTGCAGGCTCATCAGGCGATGGTCAGTCCGGAAGGGTGTAAGATATGTACACTACCAGGCCATCGGGTCTCCCACTGCTCTACTTTCATCAACGCTGATGTATCAGAGCGATGGGGATGGGTGAATCGCTTCCACTTGTGCGTGAATTGTTTGAAGGGGGATCATCGTGTGTCAAATTGCACGAGTAAATACCGATGTTTTACGTGTCAAGAGCGGCACCATACTCTGCTACACCGTGAGCCGCTCCCGAACCGGAGCATAAGAGGCCCACCACGCACGACGCCGCCTCGAGGCAGACGATCATCCAACGGACGCAACGCGGCCACCACGTTGGCTCAACCTGCTACACCTTCCTTCGCCCACGCTGCACAGGTGGTACCTGCTACAGTCCAGGGACGATCCGGTCCATATCGAGCTCGAGGTCGGCTACCCAAACGTGTGCTATTAGGTACCGCCATCATTCACGTATGGTATCAGGGAGTCAATTACATGGCCCGTGCATTGATCGACCCTGGGTCGGAAGGGTCTTTCATCTCTGATCAGCTCCAACGACGCCTGCGACTCCCTACGCGTACCGTGCATGCCCAAGTGTCCGGGGTGAGCAATGTGGTGGCAGCTAACGTGACAAAAGCGTGCGATTTAATGTTAGGATCACCTCTTGACAGTGCTGTGCGGCTCCCGGTGTCAGCATTAGTACTGCCCACCTTGACCAGCGAATTACCCCGACTAGGGGTATCAACGCAACAATATGCCCAATTGGCCGGCTTACGACTGGCTGATCCAAGCCTTTCAAACTCTTCACAAGTTGACATTCTGATAGGGGGTGATTTATACCCGATGGTGATGCTTGATGGGTTGAAGCGTGACGTTATTGGGTCATTAATTGCACAGGAAACTGTATTTGGGTGGATCCTCACAGGACCCATGCCTGAGAACTCGACCCAGACATTCTGTGCCAGAGTACAAGTTGACACTGGCCACCCGGTCGAAGAGCTCTTGCAGCGATTCTGGGAGGTGGAGGAACCGCCTATGGAGAGACGGTTGTCACCCGGTGACCAGGCTTGCCTGGATTTGTATTCCCGGACCACTTACAGAGAGTCTTCTGGACGGTATGTAGTAGAACTACCGTTCAAACCAAAGCATCTGCCTGAGGAGTCGCTTGGAGCTTCTCGGCACATTGCGTTAAAGCAGTTCGAGCGCAATGAAGGCAGGTTACTCCGTAACCCTGAGCAGAAAGACCAATATGACTCCGTGGTACAGGAGTACTTGACTCTTGATCATATGGTCAAAGTCCCGCCTCCACCTTCAGGAGCTCTTGCTCACTATTATTTGCCTCATCATGCGGTTATGAAACCCGCGAGTACGACCACCAAACTGCGAGTGGTATTCAATGCGTCTCAAGCAACCACTAGCACCCTCAGCTTGAATGATGTCTTATATACGGGTCCCACCCTGCAGGCTGACTTGACCCAACTTATCGTGCGATGGCGAATGTATCAGTTCGTCTTTAATGGGGATCTGCAAAAGATGTATCGGCAGATTAGAGTAGCTCCAAAGCACACCCCGTACCAGCGAATTGTTTTTAGGGCCTCTCCTGCAGCGCCAGTCTCCGATTACGAGCTACAAACGGTTACCTTCGGAGTCAACTGTGCACCGTACTTAGCGATTAGGACATTGGAACAGCTCGCGACGGATGTCGAGGAGGACTTACCCTTAGCAGCCCGGGTACTGCGTGAATGTATGTACGTGGACGACGCCTTGGTCGGCACACATGATTTAAACGCAGCAATACAGACTCGAGACGATTTGATCCGTGCACTCGACTCTGCCGGCTTTTCCATGCGAAAGTGGACAGCTAATACGGAAGCCATTCTCTCCTCTTTGCCTCCGGACCACTTACTCCGAGAGGATTTTTTGAAGCTGGATGAAGCGAGTTTAACTAAGACACTAGGAATTCGGTGGAATGCAAAGACTGATCATTTCTACTTTCATCTCCAGCCCATTTGCTTTGACCCACGAGCCACCAAACGCAAGGTGCTATCGATTATAGCTCAACTGTTTGATCCAGCCGGATGGCTGGCACCTGTTGTGATCGTGGCCAAGATTTTGATGCAACAAATTTGGGGGGACAAAACTGACTGGGACGAATCGCTGACCCTCGCTTCATCCAATCGTTGGAAGGAATTTTTAGGGGCTTATGACAACATCTCACAGATTCGAATTCCTCGATGGGTGGGGTCTGCACCGGATGCAGACATCCAGTTCCATGCATTTTGTGATGCTTCGCAAGCGGCATACGCCGCCGCGCTGTATGTGCGGTGCCAGTGCGACGATATTGTCACATCCCACTTATTAGTGGCTAAGTCGCGGGTCGCGCCTCTTAAGACGTTATCCTTACCTCGCTTAGAACTCTGTGGCGCGGTATTGTTATCCGAGTTGGTGGCGGCACTTCGGACAAGGGTGGGGGTCACCTCCAGTAACTTGTTTTGTTGGACGGATTCGACCATAGTTTTTGCTTGGCTCCAAAAGTCCCCGCACATGTGGAAAACCTTCGTAGCTAATCGGGTTACCACCATTTCCAGTAAAGTAGGTGTAGAATGTTGGAGACATGTCAGGTCTGCAGACAATCCGGCTGATCTTGCCAGTCGGGGGGTAACTCCAGCAGCCCTTCTTCATAGTCATTTATGGTGGAACGGTCCGGGATGGCTTACCCACGACTCAAATTCCTGGCCTCAGCCTTCGAAAATCGCTAACCCGGACGCCCTGGAAGAACAACGCAACGTTGCTACGCATACCATCCAGGTCAAACAGCACGATGACTTGATGCTGCGTTTCTCATCATTGCCGCGAGCACTGCGGGTTGTGGGCTATATCCAGCGCTTTTTTAGATACGCTATACGAAAACGACGTGACCACGCCCCACCCCCGGGATCGCCTATCACGACTGCAGAGATTGTTGCCGCTACACTGCTCGTGACGACCATAACGCAGCAGATGTATTACCCCGAGGAGTATGGATGCCTGCAGAACGGGCAACCCATTTCCAACTCGAGTTCTCTGCTCACCTTGAACCCCTTCCTTCATTCCGATGGGTCTATTCGAGTGAATGGACGCCTAGCGCATTCCACTCAGATCCCGTTCTCCAAACGGCACCCACAAATTTTGCCGTACCACGGACAATTTACACGACTGCTCGTTGAGTTCATTCATCAAATTTCTTTGCATGGGGGAAACCAGCTTATGCTTCGGCTCCTTCGAACTCAATACTGGGTTCCACGCGCAAAGGTTTTAGTCAAGGGTACCATTTTACGATGTAAAACTTGCCTGGTAGAAAAGAAACGTAGATTGAGCCAGATCATGGCGCCTTTGCCCCCTGAACGCACCACCCTGTCTCGTCCTTTCGCCACCGCGGGGGTTGACTTTGCGGGCCCTTTTGAAATTAAAACATTTCAAGGGCGGGGGTATAAAATGACAAAAGGCTACGTGTGCATCTTTGTGTGTTTCGCCACCAAGGCCGCCCATTTAGAAGCTACCACGGATTTAACTACCCAGGCCTTTTTAGCCGCCCTGTCTAGATTCATTGGGCGACGGGGGTGCCCAGCTAACATTTATTCCGACAATGGAAAGAATTTTGTGGGAGCAGAAAAGGTAGTGCGCATGGAGTTCGCACGTGTGATTCGAGAGGCTAAGGACCAGGCGACCACGCAGCATTGGTTTCACCAATTGAAATGGCATTTTATTCCTCCAAACGCTCCCCATATGGGAGGACTGTGGGAAGCCGCAGTAAAGAGCTTCAAACACCATTTCAAACGAGTGGGTGGGTAGATCCGGTACACGTATGAGGAGTTAGCAACGGTACTAGCCCGCGTCGAGGCATGCCTGAATTCTCGACCGATTAGCGCACTCAGTGATGATCCCGACGACCTCCAACCACTTACACCAGGGCACTTTCTAGTAGGGGGACCACTTCTTGCACCAGCCGTCTCGGAGGAGACCACCCCTTTTCTTTCTATTCTTAATCGATGGCGTAGGCTTCAAGTTCTCTCCCAGCAGTTCTCAGTACGTTGGAAACATGAGTATCTTCTGGAGTGCCAGCGCAGGACAAAGTGGAAGACTATCCAAGATAGTGCAGCTAACGGAGATCTGGTGGTACTGCAGGATGATCACGTTCCACCAAACGAATGGCGATTGGGAAGGATCACTGAGGTTCACCCGGACTCAGACGGCAGAGTGCGAGTCGCGAAAGTGCGGACAGCACGCGGAACCGTTACGAGGCCCGTCACCAAGATGGTTCTACTCCCTCGAGCGGGAGTGCAGGCTGAGTAATCCCGGCATACGGGCTTTTGGTCGTTTCCGTAGCTAGTCCCATCCTTTGTAGCCTCTAGTTTGTAGCCTTTCCTGTTGTATGTATACCTCGGTTCTTCCATGGAATCACTAGCCTTTCTCGTAAAACGGTAGCAGTAGATCTCGCCTGGCTATGCCACGGGATAGAATGTAGTCTTGAAAAAGTTATATTTCCTACCAGTAGCATCCTAACCTTTAATACTAGCCTTCTCGTAAGCACATGCCTAATTACAAATTTGATTTTCCACAGAACTTCCCATCGTGCCGAGCTGACTGGCGTGGAAGACGCTACATCGGGCCGTGCCTTACCTGTGCTCCGAGGGTACAGTTGGTGTTCCCAGCCCCCGTGATGCTACAGGGGTCTGCAACATACCGCCCTCCGGGAGCAGTGGCGCCGTCTCGCGCCCACGATGACCATCTTGAGGCCACCACTACAGCGGCAGTGTCGCCATCGCGCCCCCGAGCCCGGTCTGCATCATCTGCCGCGCGTTCGCTACCGACGGGGCCGATGAGCGTCCGCCGCCTTCCCAATCAGGGGTCCACGCCAGGGGGCGTTGCACCACGGACGCCCCATCGGACGCCCCTGCGACATCTCGCGCCCCACTGGTGGCTGCGACAGCCCAAACAGCAGCGGTAGTCGTACACCCGACAGCGGCTCCCCAACGCCCGTGCGATATGTGCAAGCGCTGGGGGCACACCATCGCAGTGTGCAAGGAGTTCCTGTCCTTGTCCTCGCGGCGCAGGAGAGATGCGGTCGGAAACCGGAAGCTGTGTTTCGTGTGCCTGGGGGTGAAACACTTCACCCACAGCTGCGAACAGCCGGGGTGCTCCCGGTGCCACCGGCGGCATCATCGCCTCTTACATTGAGGGGTGCACCAGGATGGGAGCCGGCGGGAATAGGTCGTCATCTCTCTTGCAATACTGCAAGGGGGGCGGCATGTTCGCGCCGGAGCCCTCCTGTCAACGGCTGCTGCCTGCGCACCGTCACCATGCGACTCTGCGCGGGGCTCAGTGCGGAGAGAATTCCCCTCATTGGGTCCCGCCAAAGTCGTGTAGCAGGCCGCAGCCATCTTTATTTTAAGGAGAGTGCTGACGCAGGTAGCGGAGGAGAGCTGGTCGGCAATACTGCGTGCCGATTCAGTTGATGTTCAGCAGTCAATCACTAAACGTGTCGCATACGTTGAAGAAAGCATTTAAGTGTGAGAAGTATAAGTTCTAAGTAAAACTGTAATTTAGGCAAATAAAGTTTAAGTATAAGTTCTAAGGAAAACTGTAATTTAGGCAAATAAATTTGAAGTGATCTGTAATTTTTACACTTTAAAAGAAAAAGATCTTTGCATTGCCACTTTTCTCAGACACTAAAATTAAAAGTGAAAATTTAAAGGTAACAAAAATTAATTTATTTAAACAATTTACAATGGAATTGGAGGGAGACTCCGCATTGAGAAACAGTGCTTATTATGCATTATGGTCGAACGGAGCACAGTAAGGAAAAATATTTTTTTTAAATATTAAATGATAAATATTGCACGTAATTAAAAAATTAAATAAGATAGTAAGACAGTCGTGGGTAAGTAATATAAAACTTTGAATATGTACATACATACATACGGCAGTGTATGCACTGAAATTCGACGCATGAGCGTTAACGCTAGGCAACGGAACTGCTGGTGAAGTAAGTATGTATATATGTGTATAAGATAAAGAATGAATGTACGAATGTATATTTAAAGAAGTAAGTATTCTCGTTAAGAGGAATGGGTATGTGCGTATGTATATTTTTGCAGATACAGCAGTCGGCTATATGTAAATATACTCGTACATAGGTTTTTACTGTTCATTGATTAGGAAATTAGCGTATGGAAATTTGAAGAAATGTATATGTTGGGATATAAAAAAAAATGTATAGTTAATTGGGAAAATAACGTTAGTAATTAATTCTAGGTAATTTAGAGCGCCTCGAATGTATGTATGTAGCCATATACGAGCTAATTACAGGATGGAAAATAGAATCGTTAATGGATATATACATATCAGGCTAGAAGTAAATTTAAATAAAAAGTAATTGTATGCAATGAAAGATATAGTCATGCAATGGACAATGTTTTCACATAAACGGGTTTATCTTAAATATTCTGGTTTATGGCAGGGGGCAAAAGAATTTGCTCAGAATTGAAAAATTTAAAAAGATATATAAAAAGAGAAATGATATTAAAGCAATAATGAATTGTCTAAAGAAAGGAAACAATAAATAATAAATTTATCTTTTATGTACTCATGTAACAGGCACTAGTCTTGCCAAGAGTTGATATAAAAAATTTTTTTTTGGCGCCATATAATTTAATTAGAAAATCATTGTTATGTAAAATATATTTGAGAAGGATTTAAAGTTTTAATGCCGCCAACAATTGTAAGAAAATGTATCATAGTTAATTAATAGTATTTGTAAAGGAAATAGTTTTTGCTACTTGTTTATAGTTTGTTTGTTAAGACGTAGTAGATAAGCGATATATAGATTTAAATCCAATTTACTGTTTACGTTAGGAAAAATATTAAAAATTGAATGAATGTAATAGCTAGTAAGAATAATTAAAACTCGGCAAGTCCGATAAGTTAAGCGTATTGTTTTTAGATATTCAGGCGTTGGTGAACAAACAAGGACATCTGGATGGTTCAATATGGTGCAGCATGAACCTGGAAGAGACTTCCTGCAGCATCGAAGACTGAGTAAGATGTTAACCAACATCCAGGAGACCAGAAGATGAAATGCAAGAGCAGCGAACAAAAATCTGACTGAATAAGAAGAAGTGAGAAGACGTGGAAGAAGGGTAATCAGTAAGCCGCAAAATGATAATACGAAATTTGCAACGATGATGTCCAGAGATAATTTTTGGTTGGAAGAAAATGAAAACGAAATTAGTGGGAATTCATTTTTATATGAAAGAGTGAAAGAGCTTTCAACTTCCCATGTGCGAGATGACTACGATTTAAGCTTATAAAAAAATGGAGATGGTATCGGCTGAATACAATAGTCTCTATCTGACAAGTAAAAGTCTAATAATACTTGAGTTTTATTGCATAACTGACGAAATGGCATGAAAAACACTAACATGTACGTTGTCCGGATAAAAAAATCCAACGTGTCTGCCATTATTACATATGTCAGAATGTATATTGTATTATTGTCTAGAAAGAAGAAAAGGTAATTTTAGCCAAAAACCCGAGGTTACTCCGTAATTTTACCGAGAAACGGCTACAACAACAATAACAGCCACAACTACCATCGTTCAATTAGCTTCGCAAAATAATCTAATGGCTCAAAAAATCGTTTTAACCACGAAAAGATCGAACATAACATAGCCAAGCTTTATCGGCTAAACTTTGTAACGATTTCTCCAATGAGAAAATATCCATTGTCACTCACTAAGCGAATATCGAATATTTATTTTGACTTCGTCAGAAGCGCATCTAGTCGCGCAAGCTTGCATCATCTTTTTACGTACCGGTCCAGAAAGAAGGGAGGGGTATGCAGAGTTCATCGAGGGACTTCACTCTGACAACGACGGTCGTCAACTGGACCAGCAGGTAGCAGAGGGAGCAGTATAATATAAGGTTTTAGGTATAGAATAGAATTGTGTTATTGTTTAGATGTTTGTATATACGCCAATGAGAAAAGAGTCAATGAAAGACCAAATTATAAAAAGGGGATTATAAAAAAAATAATGATGGATAAAAATAAGAAAAAACCAAAAACAAAGTAAAGAAAAAAATAAAAGAAAGAAAACTACAAAAGAAAATAAAAGCTAGAGAAAAAGAAATATATGGAAAAGAAAAGAATAAAAAAGAAAAAAAAAACCGTGATAGAACCCAAATAAGGCGATTTCATGGAAAAAATAAAACAAATTATATATATGTACTATAGAGTTAAAAACAGTGCAAGAAAAATATTGTAGAGATTTTATGGAAGTTAGTTGCACTAACTTCTTTCAGAAAGAGGGGAGGGATGTTGTGAGTTAGAATCAAACTACCTACGCGTAGTTGACTCACAGCAACGGCTCTTATTAAATTCATTAAGAGAGCACATATTTTTAGGGTGCAAATATTGAAATAGTAGTATTTAAGCATTAATTATGATGTAAACTTTTAGGGTGTCACAGTTCCGCAGTCAAGCTGACGAAGGGCATTTAGAATGCACCGACGACACTTTTACTTCAGTAGGTCAGTGGGCTTGACCAACTGACACCAAATAACAATTGCGTAACTGGAACACCAGAAAAGTCAAGGCGTAGACTGTAATGTTTATTTGTAAATAGTATATAAGAACTAGTATTATAAGAATAAATCTTCTTGTTGTTTTAAACCCAAAATAGTGCAGTACTCATTTAAGAAAGTGGTGTAGGTTTACAGGTTCCCACGACAGGACATTCCAGAGGACGTCTCCCGCCGACAAGCAGACAAGGGCCCCAACATGTTCACGGATCTCATCTTACTGAAATAATTCACTTCACTTTCGCATTGCTTTTATAGTCGCTTAAGTTGGAATAAAAGAACAATTTATTAAAAGTGTGTAATATGACAAAAATGTGCATTTTTATTAATGCTGTTCTCGTTTTATGTGTTCAAATATATGCATTTTAAATAATTTTTCTTGCAATTACATTGTTGCAATCATTCCTTTGTTTAGGAGGTTTTGTGTGATTTGAATATTAAAAAACTAAAAATAGGAGTCCCAATCATATAATCATATAAAAAATTATCCAAAAGAGCAAACGACTCTAAGTAACTTACACATTAAAGTATTGAGAGATCAAGAAACATGAGTAATAATAAAATAATACTTTTCCCAATCATATAATCATTCAAAAAAATCATCCAAAAGAGAAAACGAATTTAAGTAACTAACACATTAAAGTATTGAGAGATCAAGAAACAAGAGAAATCATAAAATATATATATATATATATATATATATATATATATATATATATATATATATATATATATAATATATATATATATATATATATATATATATATATATATATATAATATATATATATATATATATATATATATATATATATATATATATATATATATATATATATATATATATATATCTATATATATATATATATATATATATATATAATTTATATATATATATATATATATATATATATATATACATATATATAAATATAAATATAAATATTTTTTGTATGCAGTACGAATTGATAATAATAATAATAATAATAATAATAATAATAGAGAGAGAGAGAGAGAGATAGAAAATTTCATTAAAACTACATTTGTTACATTTATTGACATTATATATATTATAATAAGATCGCATAAGTTGTTTGCTTCTTTTTCGACTCTTGCTTTAATGTATGAACATTTGAAGGTTTCTGTGGTTATCATGTGACATCTTCTGTGTGCGTGTGTGTGTTCTGAAAAGTCAATGTTAGTTTTGGAAAAAAAAGCGGGGTTAAAAATTTTTTTTGTTTACATCATATAAAGTATTTTTTTCTCTTATTATGCTTCAAGTTCCATCTGAAAAGGAAAAAAAAAGTTTTCCCCAAAAAAAAATTTATATATTTCTTAGAGAAGGTACTACAGATTAACCTTCAGCATTCGAAAACTACCTCGGCAGCCCTGCTTCTCCGCCTCTCGGATATAGGGGAGGAGCTCATTCTCGTCCAAGAACCTTGGGTCATAAATGACCGGGTTTCTGGACTCAATGCATACGGATATCGTATGGTATATATCGAGGATCAAGGTAAACCAAGATCCTGCATTTTGGTAAAAAACAGCGTTAACGCTCTTTTACTCCCTAGATTCAGTGACATAGACAATGTTGCCATGGTCATTGAAATGGGTCCACGGACTTTCTGGATCTCCTCGAACTACATGGCTCATGACTATGGCGACTCCCCGCCACCAGACATACTGAAGCAAATGGTTGCTGTAGCCCACCAGAAACAGATTCCGGTAATTATCGGCGCCGATGCCAATTCCCATCACGAAATATGGAGCAGCTCCGGCACAAATGATCGAGGTGAGTGTCTTTTCGACTTTATCATTTCAAATAACTTAGGCATTGCTAACCGGGGAAATGAGCCGACCTTCCTTACATCCGTCAGGAAGGAAGTGCTTGACATCACCCTCGTCAGCGATAACTACTCCAACATGATACGCAATTGGTTCGTCTCACAGGAATGCTCCTTTTCGGACCACTGCTATATCACCTTTGACATTGACTTGAGGGAGACTACAGGCAATACAGAATCTCTTAAACCAGTCAATAGAAAAAACACGAACTGGCCTTTTTTCCGGCTCAAACTGGGGTCATGCTTAGCAACGACTCCCCCTATTATCCACAACTGTCCCGACATTGATCGGGCGGTCGACGATCTGACCACAGCTTTTAAAAAAGCCACTCATATTTCTTGCATCACTCCCGAAACACGGGGCAAACCTAAACCTCCGTGGTGGAACTCGGAAATTGCAAGTCTTCGCAAAACTTGTAGAATGCTTTTCAACAAAGCTAAAGTTACAGCTGATTGGGCCCCTTTCAAAAATAAACAAAAAGAGTTGAAATACGCCATTAGGCGAGGGAAACGAGCGTCATGGAGGGAATTTTGCGAAAGCATTGAATCGACGTCCGAGGCTAGCCGTCTTCGTAAAATTCTCCACTCCTCTAACGAAGCCCTTGACTGTATCCAAAAACCAGATGGCAGCTGGACTCACTCAAGCGCCGAAACCCTTGATATCCTGCTAGAGACCCACTTCCCAGGGAGTTTAGCCTCAGCGGATCAAGCACTCTACCAGGTGGGGCAGGTTTCCCATGATAGCCTCCCCACATTCCAAGTGACAAAAAGTCACCTTGAGTGGTCCATTCAAACCTTTAAGCCATACAAGTCCCCCGGACCGGACGGCATCATTCCTGCCGATATCCAAAATGGGGAAGAGATTATCCTTCCATGGCTGCTTCAAATATATAATGCAAGCCTCAGATTGCAATACATTCCCTTACGCTGGCGCACGGCTCGGGTCGTCTTCATACCAAAAGTTGGGAAGGCCTCGCACACCAAACCTAAGGATTACAGACCCATAAGTCTAACATCCTTTCTTCTTAAGGTTCTAGAAAGAGCTCTTGACCTACATATCAGGACATCGATCAACCCTTCTCTTCTCTCTGTATCTCAACACGCTTACTCTAAAGGCAAATCGGTTGAAACAGCACTTCATTCTCTCATTTCTCAAGTTGACAAATCCTTGGCGTACAAGGAATTCACACTTGCCATATTTCTGGACATCGAGGGAGCATTGAACAATGTATGCCCCAACGCTGTCATCTCCGCACTCTATAATCTTAACCTGAATTCAGGTCTTCTTAAATTTATAGAGCTTCTACTAAAATCTAGGATCATCACTTCCACGATCGGCAGTGTCCAATCCAGGAGGGTGGTTAACAGGAGCACGCCACAAGGAGGTGTTTTATCACCCCTCCTCTGGAACCTGCCAGTTAACATACTACTGGTGAGATTGGAATCTACTGGATGCAAAGTGATAGCCTATGCGGACGACATAGCAATCGCGGCATCCGGCAAATTCCCCCAAACAATTTCCGAAAAACTGAACTATTCACTCTCTATTGTGTCGAACTGGTGTCGCGAATTCGAACTTGGGGATAACCCATCCAAAACCGAGATTATGCTTTTCACTAGGAAGTACAAAATTCCAAAGTGTACAATGCCTAGTCTAAACGGCACTCCGCTCTCTTTGGGCACACACGTTAAGTACTTAGGCCTGATTCTCGACCCAAAGCTTAATTGGAAAGCCAATCTAGCTGAGAGGGCACGTAAGGCAACATGCGCTATATACTGCTGTAAAAGAGCAGTTGGTGCACGATGGGGACTTCGTCCTCGAGTCGTGCTCTGGCTCTACACGGCCATCGTTGAACCAAACCTGTTATACGGGTCGGTCTTCTGGTGGCAAGCTCTCGAAAAAGCCTGTAATATCAAACCCCTTGATAAAATCAGAAGATCCATTACTCTACTGATCACTGGCGCTCTTCGTAGCACACCTACGAAAGCCCTTTTTGCCATGCTGCACTGGCTCCCCTCGGGGATCCTGGTTAAGCAACAAGCCAAGCTGACAGCGATTAGACTTAATGCTCTTTCGCACTGGCGCATAACCCTTACAGGCCATGCTTCAATTCTGAATCAGGACCCACCTGTTCCCAACTTTATCGATTATATGTCGGTCTATCCCGATTTGAGCAGGGAATTCGACCTCACTATTCCAAGTCGAAGCGACTGGACCTCAGAAAACCGAATCGTCGGTGAAACAGTCGAAATCTACACCGACGGTTCCAAGCTTGGAGGTAGAGTCGGCAGCGGTATTTATTCCGACAAGCTGGACTTAAACATCTCCCTACGTCTCCCAGACCATTGCAGCGTTTTTCAAGCTGAGGTCATGGCCATTTACCACGCAGCCAAATGGATGCTGAGTAGTGATATCGGCGCAGTTGACGTATCTATCTTCTCAGACAGCCAGGCCGCCATTAAATCTCTTTTTGGCTCCACGGCCACATCAAGACTAGTTCATGAATGTCGAACATCTTTAAATGAGCTCGCAAGTTACTCTCGGGTGCACCTAGTCTGGGTTCCCGGACACAGCGAAATCCCGGGAAACTGCGAGGCGGACGAGCTTGCCAAGGGAGGCACGCTAATGCACGACATTCACCCCTCTGTAAACATCGGCATTCCACTGCCAACAGCCAAGCTCGAAATCAAACGGAAATATCTGGCTGACGCCTACAAATCCTGGGCTAACGAGGAATCCTGCCACACGGCTAGACTAACTTGGGCAAGCATGGACGAAAACAGAACCAATCAACTTCTTCGACTTGATCGCGTATCACTATCGACAACTGTGTCGGTTTTGACCGGCCACTGCATAATGGGACAGCACGCAGAAAGACTGGGCCTACCCTCAAATGACTTTTGCCGAGGCTGTGGCTGCGAGGAGGAGGACGAGACGGTTTTCCACCTCTTATGCCACTGCCCATCCTTGAGCAGAAGAAGAATTTGCACCTTTGGTGCCCCATTTCTTACAAGCCTGACAGAGCTGTCATCCATTAATATTAGGGACATAGCCAGGTTCATCAAAGTATCAGGATGGTTCCCTGAAACATGACGGGGGAGTCGTGCCTTTCCATGCGCTGTCCTTGCGCTGACTATCACCATCCCAAGTATGGGAACCTTTTTAGTCAGTGCTTGAACGACGCCACACCGTGGTATCACAATGGGCCATTATGTGTGCTCAAGTGTGCTTTTGGCAAACTGGGCGGCCACTCCTACCTACCTACCTAGAGAAAAAAGTTCTTACCTTGTATATCTTTGTATGGGTTTTCCAGGTTTTTATAAATGTGAAATTTTCACCATTGCATAGGAATGTGAGGTGCATATTCTCTGCGTTGTTCGACTCAGTTTGTTACGAACATCAACTGGATCAGTTAAAAATGTTTCTGTTAAATATATAACAAATTTGTTATGATCAAAATGAATTTGGTTTTCCATTGGTAAAATTTCATGAGATAGTAACTTTGCTATTGATATTGATCCCATACCACATAGAATTTAATGTGAAAAATTATTGTTTTCTCTGTTCACGGATCTCATCTTACTGAGATAATTCACTTCACTTTCGCATTGCTTTTATAGTCGCTTAAGTTGGAATAAAAGAACACTTTATTAAAAGTGTGTAATATGACAAAAATGTGCATTTTTATTAATTCTGTTCTCGTTTTATGTGTTCAAATATATGCATTTTAAATAATTTTAAATAATTGTTCTTGCAATTACATTGTTGAAATCATTCCTTTGTTTAGGAGGTTTTGTGTGATTTGAATACACACATTAAAGTATTGAGAGATCAAGAAACATGAGTAATAATAAAATAATACTTTTCCCCATCATATAATCATACAAAAAAATCATCCAAAAGAGAAAACGACTTTAAGTAACTTACACATTAAAGTATTGAGAGATCAAGAAACAAGAGTAATCATAAAATAATACTTGTAGATGTATAAGGTTTTTATATTAAACAAAATACCTTTGTGCAAAAAGAAATAAGTATATAGGGTTTAAATTCAATTAAAGCCTTTGTGATTCGACCCCCATTTGAATTTGATAGATAAACATCAAAAGAAAAAATTAAAAATAATTTGTTATATAATAATCATCATTGGAACAATGGTGATTCAACGTTTCATAATTTCATTATTTAGAAACGTATGTAAGATAAGAATCAAACTCCATTATAAAGGTTATGAAAAATCGAAATGGGTTAAAGATATGATTGGTGATGAAATTAATCTTATATGTAATTTAGATGACTTGAATTGTCCAATTTTTATATGACCAGATATTAATAAAGATACTTGTAAATACCATAAGAAAATTATAAAAAATGCAAAAAATTGTTGTATATGCGCAGAAAAAAATGTAATATTATTAAGACATTTTTTTGTAAGTTATGTGAGTAAATAATTAAAAAATTAATAGGAATAAAATATTGTTGTACCTTACTTGAATAATTAAAAAAATAAAACAAAATCTTATAAAAAGCGTAGTGTTTTCTCATTATTTCATCAGTTAAAGTTCAGTTTTTTACACACATAGAGAGAATTATTCATCAAAGAATGAAGAAAATTTCAGTAGAAAAGAGAGATAATTATTTCAAAAAATCGATATTATCGCTAGCAAATGAAAAATGAAAGTTATTAATGGTGAACGAAAATCAACAAAATATGGACCGAAGATAATGCTGGAGTTAGAAAAACTTGTGCTCTTTTGAACACAAAAATATAATGATAACTGATGACACCATTAGAGAGCTTTCAACAGACACATATACAATAACAAAATTTTCTGTTGGTCAATTTAATTATAAATTTGTGTTTGAATCTATTGATAAAAAAAATATATATATATTATAAAAAAATATTTGAAAAAAGTGGTAAATTTTATTTGTGAATTTTGTGTTTGAATCTATTGATCAAAAAAATAAATATATATAGTTTTGTAGAAAAACATTTAAATATGCTCGTTGATTAAAACAACATATAAGAATTCGTCATAATACTAATAAAGCAGAGTGCATATCATGTAATTTAGAATTTCAAGATCAAAATAAACTTTTATCCCAAAATCGTTTGGTACATTTCTCTAATGAAAAATCAAAAGAACATATTTATTGCAATTTTTGCAAAATTAATATAACAAAAAATAAATGGTCTTATCATTTACGAACAAATATTCATACAAAAAATTGCGGTGAACAAATAAATGACACGTAAAAGACAATTTGATTCCTGAAAACTTTTTCAATACAATTAAATTTTGAATTGAAATATTAAGAAATGCACTAGAAAACCATACTACCATTAAATTTAATTGAGAATTATTTTGTAAATATACCTTAGTCACATCAAACAAAAATGATCACAATGTTTTCTCCAACAACAACAAATGATATTTTCAACTTATACGAAGATCAATGTGATATTTTATTGAAAAAATGAATGAATTTCAAGAGCGCGATAGTGGATGGACATTAACACAAACATCTTTTTTTGAAATTAATTAAACCAATATAAACCTTTGAAGGGTTTATAATATATAGTCTTACCATCCATTATAATTTAAAAACATGCGTGCTAAGATACAATTTGAATACACTATTTGATATGCAAAAGAATATCCCATAAGGCGCATCTCAAAGATACAATTGAATCTTAAAAATGAGATCATTCCGCTAAGAGCGAATGAAATTGATGACAATTAGAAAATTGCATCAATATTAATAGACAAACATAAATAAAAGAAGTTAATTAAAATAGGGCGCATTAATAAACATAAACATTATATTGTAAACATAAATGAAATAGAATTATGAAATTCGCATTAGAAATATGATAAAAAAAGTAAGAAACCAAGCTTGTAAATCCAGTTATTCGTATGTTTTCGTAACCAGCGGTTTTCACAGTTTGACGTTCGTGGCAGAAGACCTTTCTCGGACCAAATCTTAATTTTTTTTTGTATTGTAAGTTATTTAAAAAAAAAAAATCAAAGTAAAAAACCATAATTGGCGATCCTGCCAGGAGGTCCTCGAAAAAACGACGCAAATATTTTTTTATGGACTCATCAACATTCAAGTTGTCAAAGCACAAAAAAAGTGAAATCGTGAATTATTCAAGGAAACACACGATAACTCAATTTCTAAATATTCTTATACAGAAAATAGCATAAAACAAACACTAAAATAAGTATCCTTTTAAAAAAGGAGAAAAAAGTAAAAACACTAAGTATCCTTGTGAAAAAGGAGAAAAAAGAAAATAAATATCCTTATGAAGAGAGGATAAATCAATAAAAAGTGACAAAATTTAATTGGTCGCTGAAAATATTGCAACATACTTTACAAATAAATTTATAAAATATTGAATGGTGTAGGACAACGAGGCCATTTACACCTGTTTTATAACAAAAAATTTAAAAATAAAAATTCAAAAAAATCTGATATGAAGCATTTAAATTTGAGGATTTTTTCAGGAATGAAAAAATTATATAAAAAGTATAAAAGAAAGTTTAGAAAAATGGCTAACGATGGTCCAATATGTTTACAAAAGGCTGAAACTCCCGCAAGTCACGGTTTGAGTTCATTACGTAGTAATCCGTTTAATACAACCTTAAATGTTGATGTAATTGCATGAGTTATCAGTGCAAATACACACAGTGCAAATACAGCCTCATTAGGGTCGGAAATCGACAATTTGACCAAACAAATTCAATTGTAATAGTGATTTTACAGAATATACTTATCAAGAAATTGATGATAATATTAAATGTGAAGAACCATTAGACGTAATAAAATTTTTACCAGAATTTTTTGGCAGAAAATTATATGTGAGTTGGCGAGAAGCAGCTCATAATTGTATGAGTTTATATATCGTATGAAGCAAAAGATATTTTGCTACACTAACGATTTTAACAAATATAGTTATAAGAGAGGCTAATAACGCTCTAACAGCCCACGGAACTGTTTTAAATTTTGATGCTTATAGCACGACGATAGACGAAGAAACATTCGAAAAATAGCAGGCCATGATAAAATTTAACCAATTTTAATTTGTTTTCAGTTGCCATTTATGTTTGCTTCAAAACTCGCTGTTTTCATATTTTGCTTCACTCCGCGAAAAGCAAAAACAACTTCTCAGTAAACAGCAATACACACGAGGCAACCGCTGCGGCAACCATCAAAAAATATCAAAATATTTTGATATTTCAGGCAACGGTTGCTGCTACACGATTTTCAGCGAGCAACTAAGCTACACACGAGACAACCGTCGAAGCAACATGCCTTGGTTGCAGCAACGTTTGCCTCGTGTGTACGCAGCATTATAGAACAAGAATTAAGTTTAATAAAAATTAAAACAATAATAATTTTCAGAGGAAAGGATTTCAGGATAATCGAAATGTTTTCAGATATCCAAAAGGGTCTCAACAATTTGGATTTCAAAATTTTTACCGATTTTCTAAACCACAACCTATGGAAGTAGACGAAAGTCAAAACCATTTTAAAAAATTTAATAGATACAAATTCAATAACACCAATAATTCTTGGCACATAATAACTATAGGCCAATCGCGGCCAAAAACGCCCTCATAACACTGCTCATTATAGTGGACAACAAAGTCAACAGCCTTTCCCAAGGGCACAAAGAAATATCAATATAAATCAGAACCATTTTTTAGGGAAAAAATAAATCTTCCTTACATTTTTAAAATAGATGTTAAAACAGGAAGAAAATTTAATATTTAAATAGATACAGGAGCGACTAGTTGTTATATTAGCGCTGGCATATATAAAGAAAGAAATGAATTGCCAATAAAAAAAAGGTTCGAACAGTTAACAGTTATATTTTTATAACCCATTATCAAAATATAACATTGCTAGGAAAGCAAATATTTAATTAAGCAAATATTTTATGAAATTGATCATTTAGAATCAGATTTATTAATAGGATATAATTTTTTGAAGAAATCAAAGTCCATAATTGATATGAAACATGTTGTACTATTTACAATATAATGGAAATGAAGAAAAAAATTACAGTGCAGAAATAATTCGTGAAGAATCTATTGCAACAACAACCGAATGGGAAAAGCATGTAAGCCGATGATAATGCCGGCAATGTGAAAAGTTTAAAGAAAAAAAATAAAGTAAAATAATAAATGTTGGAAATAAGAAGAAAAATATTAATTTGAAAAATGATCCTAGAACACCAGACAATAATGATAATTCCGAAGAAGAAAAGTTGGAAAGTGAAAAAAAAGAAATGTGTGACATTTCGCGAAAAAGGTTTGAAAAATTAGACAAAGTTTCAGATAAAAAAGAAATAAGAAATGAAAGTTTAAAAAGAATAGAAGAAAATATAGACAATTTGAAAGAAGAAATTGTCAATAAAATAGAATTAATACATTCAAAAATTAATACAATATATGGAGTAAACAGTATTCTTATCCTTTTTCTGCAAACAAGTTTGTTAATATGGAAATATCAAGAATGTTAAAAGAAAAAATTATAAGACCTAAAAGAAGTCCTTATAACTCACCGATTTGGATAGTTTCTAAAAAGGGAATTAATGAAGATGGTAGTCTAAAGCAGAGACTAGTTATTGACCATAAAAAAATAAATGAAGTTACAATCTCCGATAAATATCCAATCCCGGATACAAACGTAATTTTGTCAAATTTAGGAAAATCAGTGTATTTTTCTACAATAGATTTGGAAAATAGAAATAGAAAAAACAGCATTCTCCATTATGTAAATAAGTTCGAATTAGACAAAAAGTTTTCAGGATGGTTTAATACAAATTTAAATAATTGAATTGTAGATTAATAATAATTTTAAATAACTATTTCACGTTCACTCGCGTTCGTAGGCCGGGTAGCGCTGTTGCTCGTCGCACGCTCGTAACTCAACTGAAAACTTGCTGGAATGTGGTTGCCACCTTTTATGATACGTTTACAGTCGGCCCTTCCTGACGTCAAGCGTCCACGCGTTCGGATTCGCTGCTCTCTTCGTTGTCATCACCTTCTGGTAATTTGCTGCATGGTTTCATTAGATTCGCATTCGTTGACGCATGTACGGATTTTTAGTGGTGTTGTTTCCTTGTTGTTCCTGGTAAATCTTCAACGACATATCTATCGTTGCTCAAAACTTCAGTGACAATAAATGGTCCCTTATATCGTGGTTCGAGTTTTCGCGAATTTTCGCTGCTAGGTGCGTCGTTTTGTATCAGGACTCTGTCTTCCTTTTTATACATATAAGGTTTTGAATGATGTTGATCAAATCGTATTTTGGCCTTATGCCGTAATTTTGTTTGCTGCATCTTCTCGTTTCTGTATCATTTCCTCTTCAACACGATTTTCTTGAATTTCGTCGCCATATAATATTTGAATAATTTTATTAGAAAGTATGTCACGGGGTTTGAATCCAAATAATAGATCGTGTGGTGTTCTTTTAGTTGCCTGCGATTTGGATGTATTTAATGTCCATTGGATGGTTCTCAAGTGGTCGTCCCAGTTATTATCTTCTTCGGTTGAGGGTAACAGCACGGAAAGAATTGTTTGATTTATTTTTTCCACCTGTCCATTTGTACGAGGTGTTTGAACTGCATTAAGTTTATGCTTTATTCCGCTTTCCTCACAATAACGTTCGAACTCTTTGGACGTGAATGACGTTCCTCAGTCGCTGACGATGATTTGGGGTGTTCCAAAATAGCTACTTAGTTCTTTCAATGTTGTTATTACGTACTTCGTACTTGTCTTTCTTACGGCTCGTATTAGTACAAATTTCGTGAAACTATCTATTATGACAAGGATATGTTCGTTCTGCCTTCTGCTTCGGGGAACCGGACCTGGTCGTTTAATAAATGCGCATTCGACGCAGGAATTTATGAACGATTTAACGAAATTCCCCATCCGTGGAAAATAATAGTTTTGCTGCAACCACTCTATTGTCCGTCCGACGCTAAAATGTCCCGTTTTTACGTGCGTATCGAATACTATTCTCCATCGTAATGCCTTTGGTACTACAAATAACTCCATATCGTTAACTTTTTTGTATAGCCGTTCTCTATTTAACGAATAATTTAACCTCCTTATCCTTATTGTTGACCTTATCTACGATTTGTTGTAATTTCGGATCCTGTAACTGCATACCGAACAGCCAATCTTCAGTACTAACCCCTATTTTCATAACTTTTAACGTCGCCACTTCTAGTTTTCTGCATTCTTCGTATGGTGCTCTACTCAAGGCGCCAACGTGAGCCATTCGTTTTTCGCTGCGATACTCCATTTCGATATCAAAGTGTTGTATACGTAACCACCATCTTGCTATTCGTGGAACTAATTCTTTCTTCTTAAAGGTCATTTGCACTGCACTGCAATCTGTCTCAACTTTGATTAATTTTCCGAAAATATAATACTTAAAACATTCAATTGATTCTACTACCGCTAATGTTTCGAGCTCATAACTGTGGTACTTAGTTTCGAGTTCAGTCGTCGCCCGGCTGTGAT